>CP032247.1:7500000-8750000 GCA_005610355.1 Gossypioides kirkii
ATATGTCGCTCTCTCTCTCTCTCTCTCTTTTTTCTCTCAATGTTGATATGTATTTAGGAAGGGAAAAACAGAGGATTCTGCATTCTAGGCTTAGATTTCTGTCAGAGGGCTTCCTTTAATTTTGGATTTTGATGGATAAGAAATGGTGGTGTAATTATGAGTAATCTAAGTGTTGATAATGATGTATATATATAATTGAGTTTAACAATTACAAGTGTGTGTAGATGGGAGAAGTGCCAATGATGGAATTAGAAGACAGAACAAGAAGGGAAGCTAGTGTTCTAAGATACAAAGAGAAGCGTCAGTCTAGACTGTTCTGCAAGAAGATAAGGTATCAAGTCCGCAAACTCAATGCAGATAAAAGACCCAGGCTCAAGGTTTGTCCTCTTTCTCTATCATAAATTATAATTACAAAATACATGTAATACATTTGGATATTAAGAATGCCGCTGCTTTTTGGTTGCTACAGGGCCGGTTCGTCAAGAGAGTTTCCTAAAGAGAAGATAACCCAAACGTCGTTCCAAATATCTCATAAAATATCTTTTACTCTGTGGACTTTTTCATGCATAATCTGCTTTTTTTGTTTGTCTCAATGAAAAAAGAAAATATCTTTTCCGAGTCTCGCCCAAAATATATAAATCTGATTCGCCAAATATCTTTTCATCCCAAGCTTTGTGGGAACTTCCTAATGGGGTGGCTTTCTGTCGTGGACCAACCCTCCATTATGCACATAAATTGACCCTGCCATTCAGTATCATAAATCATAATCACACCCAAAGAAGAAGGATGGTGCATTTGTGGCATTTTGTGATGGGCTGCATCTGCAATTGCATGGCATCATCAACAGCAATGCACAAAGCCCAGGAAAAAGGTTTTCATTGTATATTAGAAAACAAAAGGTCAAATGTCAGTGAATTACTGTAAATCAAGTTCCTGTGGGGACTAGGCCAGTGGTCCTTCTGTATGCTCATGGTTGATGGGTTTTATCTCGGGTCTTCCCTCTTTATGGATCCCCCCCCCCCCCTTTTTTTTTTTTTTTATGTCTGTCTACTGTCGTTTTCTGATAAGAGAGAGGCCTGGAAGGAGACTGCCACTGCCATTGATTATTGATATATATTGTGCTGTTTTAACTAAGTCAAAAACTAGCGAGTGTGCTTGTTTGTTAAACTGCAAAATATTATTTCCCGATTCAAGATTTCGTATCTTAACCACAGAAGATTCATATAAATATTATATCCTTCCCATCTTTCTTTCCTACTTTCAATTCCAAAAAAGGAAAAAAAACACGAAATCTGAATCTCATTATCTAGTTAGTGTAATTTTGATTCGTTAAAGAACATTGATCTCTGATGACAATTTACAAAATAATTAAATTAAACGTTTCCAACCACCAATTATGAGATCCGTTGGAGGCTTAATTTCCTTATGATCTTAATTACTAAAAGAAAAGGCACAATGTCCTTTCCTTTTCTTTTTTTTGAACATCGGATTAGATATTTCCAAGCATGATATCGGTCCTCTTTTATCAGCTTTATAAAAAAAAAATTAGCCTTTAAATTTAATCTCAAAATGGATGTGAAAATTAAGTATATGCTATATAAATAATTAATTAATTTTTTTAAAATTTAAAAAGAATTTTTTAAATTTTTTAAATTTACAAAATTCATTAATTGCCTATGCGACATTCACGTAATGATCTGCGTATATATCACGTCAGCAAAGTTAAGAGACATTAACTTTTCCATTCATAGGTGTAATTGGTAGTAATAATGGAAAATTAAAAAGAATTTTTTTCATCCATTGCTTGGTAAAGTTAAAAAAAAATTAAATGAAAGAAAATAAAATATTTGAAAAATGTATAATTTTGAACCAATATATTTGTCTATCTCATTTTCTCTTATCTCATCTTTTCAATTTGGAAGTATTAATTTTTATGCATTAGAATGAAAAAATGATTATTTCTTTTATTTTATTTCCTCACATTTTTTTTCTTTATCAGCATAATATATTGGTGTGATTATATGATAGTATTTATTCATACTTTCTTAACCTTTTGACAACGTACCCACACATTGCACACACATGTGTTCGAACTCGAATTTCTTAGGATGAACATAATTTTTCAATCATTTTAAAGTGATTTAAAAAAACATAATTTAAAAGTTAAAAAAATAAAAAAATAAAATTAAAAGCTAAAACAATCATTTTATAGAGTCGGAAAACCAAATAATTTATTATGCATTAATGCTTTCACTAAATTGAAGTGGTCCACGCTGAAGGACAAAGAATGAGGTGACTGTCAGCCCATTTCCTTCTCTTTTAGTCCCATTCTTGTCCACGATGCATTTAACTAGTACTGAAAATTATATAGGTCTAATAGCTAATTTAGATTGTAAATTATAGTTAAAATATTAATTTGATAGTTTTGAATTTATTTAAGGGTAAAATACTCAATTATTAGAAATTTTTTTGGTTATTAAATAATAAAAATTTACAAAATGATTATTCAATTATTTTAAATTTTTAGTCACTTGTCACTAAATTACAAATGAGATGATGATATAATAATAAATTTAGTTTTCAATGTTTATACACTGTATCAATTTATTTTTTTATTTAATTTTTTTTTGGTAATAAAGATATAGGACAATCCTAGCAAAAGAGAACTAAACTAAATACTGCTTGCATTATTATTAGAAATGGAACTAGAATCAACCTGCATCAAGGAGAGAACTGCATGAGGAGGTTCATCCAAGAGCATCAGTTGTCCTATCGGCATGTCACTCCTTCTTGCTAAATGATCAGTCACCACGTTAAGCTTACGATGAATACTTCGAACTTGGACTGACCACGCACGACAGTAGAGTTCATGGATTTTTTGGACTTCAGAGAGTTGACTGACTGGTGCCAATTCTGAATGTAAAATGTCCACCAGATGCGCATTATCACAATCGAGCTCCACCCTCCTGTACCCTTTGTGCCAAGCAACTTCTAGCCCAACAACAACAGCCGCTGCCTCTATCTGCGGAATTTCAGCAGGGAACACATTCATTTTAAAACCAAAGAGCCAATTACCATTAGAATCTCTCCTTAAGCCTCCAATAGAAGCCGACAGACCATCACTTGATAAAGAGCCATCCACATTCAGTTTAATCCAGCCCACTTGTGGAATTTGCCATACATTCCGGGACATAGTCGTAGCTGCCCAATTGGTTTTAAATTGGCACACTTGAAGGGATTTGGTCCAAGCCCTTGTTGTTGAAAGAATGACCTCTGCTGGTTTATGAGAATGAAGAAAAATAGACTCATTCCGATCCTTCTAAATAAGCCAATAAATAATACCAAAAGTGGAACCACAATGACCATCAAATCCATCAAAATCTCCCTTATTATCCATATTCCAAAAAAGCTAGTTATGAAGAGAAAATTAAAGAAACGGTCCCAAGCATGTCGAGGCACTACCCGATACCAAATTTGTTTTGCACTAGCACAATCGCGAATGACATGCAAAGCCGACTCAATTACATCCCTACAAAGATCACAACAAGGGACATCACACATGCCCCTTTTTGCCTGAACCTCTTTAGTCAGCAGACAATCACGGAGTAATAACCAAATAAACATGCGTATACGTTGAGGGATGTCAGCTTTCCAAACCTTTTGCATTGACCAAGATACCCCAGTAGCAGTAGTCTTAATGAAATGCTTATAAGTTTTAGATGTTGAGAAGTTCCCTGCTACAGCCCACTTCCATTTAATGAAATCTGAACCAACATTTGGAACAAGAGGTGCATGAGCGACAATATGGTTCACAACAGCCGCAGGAAGGACTGTATTCAACTAACCAAAATTCCAACTACCATCCCCTAGTACTGCGTCACATACTCGAATAGTAAAGTCGATAGCATCAGGTCCTGTGAAAAAGAACCTCAACGATCCAACCTCCCGAACCCAGCCGTCATTCCAAAAATTTATAGTTTGTCCATCCTTCACATACCAAATGATACCCTCATTAACCTTATCCCAAAGCTGAGATAGCGATCTCCAAAAGTGGGAAGCATTAGCTTGTTTGATATCCGAAGGGATCATGCTCACCACCTTGTACTTATTCCGTAGGACTTGAACCCAGAAAGCATCGGTATTGACAAGTAAATTATAGCCAATTTTTAACAGTAACAATTAATTCTGAATTTGAAGGCTCTTGAGTCCCAGCCTACTATCCTTTAACGGTGAACAACACACTTGCCAGCTTGCTAGAGATGGCCTTCGTGCTTCTTGAGAAGAACCACATAAAAACATACAAGCCAACCGCTTAATCTCATTACAAACAGTGATAGGAATTTTAGCAACGGCCATGAAGTAATTGGGAATGGCCATTAAGATAGACTTAACAAGAGTCAGCCTTCCTGCCAGTGACAATTTGCGTACATTCCAACCAGACAACTTATTGCAAACTTTGTCAATAAGAAATTGGAAGGTATTAATACCAACATGCCCATGAAACAAGGGCATCCCCAAATAAATACCCAATTTTGAAACTCTTGTAAACCCAAGCTGACCGCAGATCATTTGAGCTACCTCCTCATTCACATTCAAAGAGAAATATATCTGAGTCTTTTGCTGATTGACCCTATGTCCCACAAAATGACAAAAGAGATCAAGCGTTTTCCTCAAACATTCAGCCCAACATCAAAAGCACGGCAGAATAACAATAAATCATCCGCAAAAAATAAATGCGAAATACAAGGACCAGTTCTAGAAAACTGAATTGGTTCCCACTCCTTCCTTGCAACTACCGCTTCAATTAGGTGACCTAACCTTTCCATACACAAAACAAATAAATAAGGTGATAGAGGATCACCCTGTCGCACCCCTCTAGTTGGAACGAAAGGAGCAGACATGGAACCATTCCAAAGTAGCTGCATAGTGGTTAAGGAAACACAAACCATACTGGCCCGTACCAAGGAACTAAGGAAACTGCATCAACCAAAGTATCCCTCAAGAAATCCTAACGCACTCTATCGTAGGCCTTCTCTAAATCGACCTTTACAGCCATCCACCCATGTCTACTTTTAGTCTGCTTCATTGTATGAATAACCTCATAGGCTATAACAATATTATCAGAGATGTTCCGTGATGGAATGAAGCTCGATTGGTTAGGTCTCACAAGATACTACATCAACCTACGCAATCGAAGAACAATAGTTGTAGTAATAATCTTGTACGCAACAGTACACAAGCTGATTACCCTAAACTTATACAATCAACCCTAGTACTTTTAGGAATTAGGACAAGTAATGTCTTATTAAGTCGGGGATCCAACAATCCATGTACTAGAACATCATTCACCATTCTACAAACGCTATTGCCCACAACATCCCATTGAGTCTGAAAGAACATCGCATGTATTCCATCTACCCCCGGGGCCTTAAGAGGGTCCATACTAAAAACTACTAGATGAACCTCTTATTTAGTAACCATAGCTGAAAGAGCAAAGAACTCATCTTGAGCAATCTTAGGAAAATAACCTTTAATAGGGAAATCACCAATGGTATAACTATCCACAGAATATAATCGAGAAAAATGCTCAATCGTCATGGACTCGAGACAAACATCATCATAACACTAATTACCATGCACATCCTTTAAAGCTGTAATTTTATTATACTTATGATGAGTTAAAATACGCCGATAAAAAAACTTCGTACTCCTATCACCATCGGACAGCCACTTACAACGAGCCTTTTGAAACCAGAGCATCTCCTCTTGCTTAAAAATCTCCTCAACCTGAAGACGCAATTCAGATTCTCGTTGAAGCAACAGAGAGGACGATCGTACCTTCAGAATTTTTTGGATGTTCCCAAGCTCCTGTATGGTTTGACGCTTGCGAGAAAAAATATTCCTAAAGACTGTGGCATTCCAATCTATAATCAACGTAGAGAATTGGTTCAAATTATCTAATACAGCACCATCTGCATTCCACGATCTCTGCACTACGCTTGGAACTCTGGATAGCCAAACCAGCTGGCTAAAAGATGGAAGGGACGATCTTTCCTAGTAACATTAGGACGAGCAGTAGATATGAAGATTGGACGATGATCCGACTTTAATTTATGCAAATGTCTAACTGTAAAAGAAGGGATTTCTACAAGCCACCGATCATTCCCCAAAGCCAAATCTAATCATTGGAGAAGACTACCCCCTTGCCACGTGAACTTTGGACCCTCAAAGCCTAGATTCTAGATATTATTATTAAACAAAAAAGCATTAAATTTGTTACAAACTGAATTCCTTGCTTCTTGACCACCCTACCATTCATCTGCATTTAAAAAAATATTAAAATCTTCTGCAAAGAATCAGGGTTCATCAATTCGCGAAGATAAGGTCTCTAACTCCACCCACAAATCATCTCTTTTAGTCTTCTGAGGACTACCATAAACAACAGAACACAGAAAAGCCTACCCCCTGAACAAGGTTTAACACGCATATGAACATACTGACAATGTACCCGAAGAACCTCAACATCAATACTCGAATTCCATAAAATCTAAATATCTCCTGTAAATCTTGATACTTCAACTCGAAACGAAAATTCAAAACCAAGCTTAACCACTAGCAAGTCAGCCTTATCACCAGGAGATCAGGATTAACATCCCGCTTATACTCCCGTAAAATACTACTGAACCGTGGGTGGCCACACCCTTGGAAATTCCAGAAAAAAGCACTAAATGGTGGGATCATTAAATAAAATAAAACAAGAGAGGAGAGAACCCGAATCGAGACCACGATCAAACGGTCACATCGTCCATGGGCGCAACCAAGGAATCTGTGCTTTCCTGGTCTATTCTAGCGACTTCCTCCACCTCATTGCATAGTTCAGTAAGCACCTCATCCATGACTCTATCCACTGGAACTAAGCAATTATCCACCCCAACCATATTCAAAGGAACCTTGCCAAAATTCTCACCAGTACCCATTAAGTCAGCAGACCTTGAATTTGTCGACTGCCTTCAACAACGAAACCCCTTATAAGATCATCCAAAAAATTCTCCCCTCAATCAACACCATTACTCGATTGTACCTGAACAGGCACATGCTTTGTTGAGTCTAAACCATGGCCAATTGCCTTAAACGTGATTGGATCCTGAGACCTCTCTACATTTTTCGGACCCATCCTTGCCTCATCATCAAATGGGTTACCTATTCCAAAACCTAACCAATTGAGTTATTGGGTTTCAATGCATGTACTTTAACTTTAGGCCCAGTAGAAACCAACACCCCTTTACCCTTATCTTTACTCGATTTCCTCCTATCACCATTCAATGCAAGATTCCCATCCAAATTTTTCTCAAAGACAACCTTCTTCCCTACCATCACCGAGATTTGCTTTTTAAACCTCTCCTTCAAAGATTCTTCCGAATTTTCACTCAATATACCAAATCTAAAACCATTTCCCAAAATTGGAGCACCCTGATTCAACGGCTTTATCGCTGCCGATTTAGGATTCCGATTCTTCTTCTGATCAACAATCATCCAAGGTCCATAGAGATCATCAGCCAATTCCTCATCGGTTCCTCTGAGGTTTTACCCGTGGTTGCACCATGTTTATTCATGGTATCATTCTGGGAAGCACAATGAGAACAAACCTCTCGAGAGTACCCGAAACAACCACAATTAAAACACACCGAAGGTAAACATTCGTATTCAACCCGTTGTGGTTTACCATCTATCATGATCCTTGAAATCAATGGCTTCTCAGTATCAATGAACACCGCTAGTCTAGCAAACCGACCCCTCGTTTTACTATCAGTAGTACGATCAATCTTCGTAACCGGACCAACTGCACTACCAATAAACTCTAACACTCTTGGTATAAAAACTCTCCGATAATCCCGAAAGACGTATCCAAACCAAGAGATCTGATGGTGGCCTTTGTGACGGTGAAAAGCTTGGAGACCAGGGATGAATAATTCCCAAAAATGGTCCATGGCCCGCCTGCAAGGGCATATTGATAATCATCCTCATCCACAAACTTGACTAAGAAATAATCATTTTGAAGATCAATGACCTGAAATGGCTTAGTAGAACCTCATAGCAACCTCAACCTGTTCACCATAGTCGAATAAGCCAACTTCCGACCAAGTAATTTAACAATGACAGTACAAGCCATACGCTTCGCAATTAATTGATGGACTCTATCGGAAAAGATCGACGGAATACCATCGACCATCACCAACCTAGCATCTCCGTCAAGTAAACGAAACTCCTCCTCCAGTTGCGCATTGATTTCATCAACCGAAGAACCTAAAAGCTTGTCTTTCCAAGAGACCCGTGGTATCTCTTTAGAATTCACCTTCCTACCGCTATCATCAACTACAGGATCAGCCAAATCCGATGATATCTCCAGCTGACGTCGGACTTTTTTCTTGGCCCTTCCAAGAGTCCCATCACCAATAGCCTCCCTACTACCACCGCCTGTGCGCTCGTCCGTTGACTCCATTAATAAAACTATATTTTATTTTAATTCTCACATCAATTTAATCATAAGATATTAGAGTTTAGAATTTATGAAATATGATTAGTTTGAAACGTGACACCTTATTTTTTAAAAATTTAACCTTTAATACTACACATTCCCTAATTTTATCTTATAATTTACATGGAAACATAATTCAATACACATGTGTAAGTTGAAATGAAAAAAAAATATTATTTTTAAAAATTCGATTATTATTAAACTAGACAATTCTTAGATACATTGCTTTCATTATACTTCAAATGTTTAAGAACTTAATATCTCTTAATGGTATTTAATTCATTTTTTGTTAGCTTGAACTAATCACCATTGATGAAGCAAATCAAAGCTTTCTTTTTTTAACCCGTTAGACTTATAATTGGTTTAATTAATGAAGTGAGTATTTTTTAAGCAATTGAATTGACAATTTTTAAAATTTAGGTCGTTTTGTTTATTGTTGTTATTTAGTTTTCTATCGAATCAAACGTATAAACAACGTCAAAAAGAGTCACAAAAAAAAAACTGCAAAAAAATCAAATTACATAATAAATAAATGTCGAGGATTCGATTTTTTAAATCAATACTAAATTAGCATAATATATAAATGACGATGGTTAAAGTTATTAGTATGCCATTTTTAAAAGCTATCACATCAACTTTCTATTAATCATTTAATCGTTAATGACAAAAAAAAATTTAAATAACTAATTTGTAACTCCTAAATTCTTAAAATTCCAAAAAAAGTAAATTTTTCATAAATTTTTAAAACAATACTTAAAATTTATGAAAAGAGACTGAGATGAAATCATGATTTATCTAAAACCCAAATCAACAGATTTTTCCCACAAAAGAAACCATTTCTTTACAACACAACTTATTCTATCTTTCACTAAATAACATAATATTATTACATGCCACCATTGTTAGCTACTAACTGCTTTCAATGCTAAAGAAATGTCGAAATCAGAAAATCATTCTTTTGAGTGATGATCTAAGCTAAGAGAAAGATGATAAATGGCAAAGTAATTAAGATTGGAGGTTTTGAAAGATGAGAGGTGGTGGGGGCTTAATTTCCTTATGATCTTTATTATCGGAAAAGGATTAGACATTTCCTAGCATGATATGGATAGTCATTAATATTTGCCGACAAACTAATGTAAGCTGAGGACATAACTGAATTGATATTGCCACTCAACCACCACATTATTCCTGCATTAGCTGACAGTGACAGATTAACAAAACATTTTTAGGAATAGCTGTTCACAAAGTTATCCCTACTTGAATTGAATTGGATGATCGTTAAAAATTCAAAGTCCAGCATCTCACTGACAATTCAGGCGGATAAGATTACCATGATTCTAATGAACAAAACCTATGACATGTCCGAAAATTTGGTGAATCAGTTGCTTATATTTTTGTGAAGGAATTTGATGAGTAATCCTCCTAAATTGGAGTGGTCCTCGCTTAAGGGCAAGGAATGGGTGTCTGACTGTGAACCCATTTCCTTCTCTTCTAGCTCATCATTCTTCATTCTTGCCCACTTCGCACTCCACTACTACTCGCTAGTAGTTTTAGCTCCCAATGGTCTAATTTGGACCCTTCCTTTCTTCTTCTTCTTTTAAATGCAATTTTTTTTTATTAGAAAAGACAACAAAGGATAAGAGTATCAATTACACCGCAGGCTTTTATGGCCATAAAAGGATTAGACACAGTTATCTGATGAGATTTGATAAAAAGTATTTAAGTATGTTTTAGGCTGAAGATGAGAGGTAGTAAGTTTTACCCAAAAGAAAAAAACGAAGTCATCAATCAATGAAGTCGACCCCATGAATAAATGGAAGGCAGTAGTAAGTTAGCCGTCGTTTATGGCATTCGTCCTTGGATAATGCCAGGTTCGATGGCCGTTGCGGAACACATCATATAACTGTGTCGAATTTCAGTTTCTGTTATAATTAAAGTCTACTCCTGGCTCCAATCCATGTAATATTATAATTTACCCTAGATTGTTGAAGTCATAGGAGATGAATCACGCCTCTCGTGATGAACCTCTGCAACTCAATCCTCTTCAAAAACAGGGTACTGGGTACAACATCCTTGTAACCTTTGTTGTGACCGAGGAGTGGTTTAGCTTCATAGAATCGGAGGCATCATATATATTGGCATGGGCACCATCGCCAATGAGCTCACCTCCCAGCAAACTACTTCCCTGACTTCTTCGAACAAGTTTTGAGGAAGATGGAGGCTCCACTGGAGCAGCTTATAGACCGGCTTCAAATCCACATGCTTGTATGGGTTTCAGTATAGGAGCTAGAATCTCGAAGCAAATTAATATTCCCACTCCCATTCCTTACTTCAAAGGAAGACAAGTTCTGGCTAAATCGAAGCAATGATTGTTTCTTCAATGGCTAGTTCCAACTTCAGTCTTGTATGTTTCACATGCAAGTTTGGATTCTGCTACGAGTGCGCAATTGGAGGAGGGAGCTTGCGCATTAGCGGTGTTAGGTACTTTTGGGTTGCACGCAAGGACACACTCCTCGTTTCAAAGATGAACGTGGTGAGATGGGTCTAAAATGCATTGGTGTGATCAATTGAGAGTGTTGGTGTTGGTGGGTGGGATTCCACCATTTTTGCTGGTTTTCCCATTTATCCAAATAGTACAAGATTGGAAGATTGGGGGAGGGTGAAGAATAAGTTGGAAGGAGATAGTTTGGTGGCAAGATTATGGATTTGGAAAGCGAGCAAGGGAAAGAGATGAGGCGAAGAGCAAAGAAACTGATCGAATTCTGTTGACAAACAGTGCCACTAACATAATTGACTTAGTAGAAATGGAATGGAAACCTTTCCAAATATGTTGTACCATTTCATCATTACATCCCTTATAATCAACACTAGTAGTGCTAGTCAGTGAACCGTTTAAAAAAAGTAGTGGCATCCCATGAGACTTTTATGCGCGTGCGTTGTTTTGCCTCTCAAATACGGCGTAATTTGAACAAAGTGGCATGTACTTTTTTTTTTTCTTTCTTTCTTTCTTTTGGGTTTATATTTTCAAGTACCCTATCCTTTTGAATTGATACCACGAACATGGAGAAGCAATGCCGTGTACGACTGTTATCAAGAGATGCATGTTTAATTTTCCTATCATGAGATTGGCATGTTTGTTATTTCATTTTTTTCTCTTTCCGTTACTCTCTCATCCCATAGTGGGAAATCACATTATTATGATAACCCTTTTTTGGTGATTTGGTTAAAAACAAAAAGTTGAAAATGTCAGAGATATTGGATTTGGTATTTGGAAATGATAATAAGAGTAATCTGATTATTAATTTTAGGTTGATTATAAAATTAGTATTCTATTTTGAAATCAACATATCAACCGGTATCCAAAATTATATAACCAACACTTTATTTTTATAATAAAATAAAATAAAATAAAATATTATTTTATAAAAAAAACTCAATTATAAGTAAAATACTTAATAAACAATTTTTTTTCCAACATTCACCTCTCCTTTCACAGTTATCGGAGCAGAAGTCCCATTGCTATCAGTAGAGACGATTTTTTTTAGAGTGATGGAAATTAAATTATAATTTTATGATAGTAAAAATGTAATTTTGTTATTTTAATAATTTATATTTTTATAATTTTTAAAGAATTAAATTAATTTTTTATATTTGTAGGAGGTGAAAAAATAATTTATTTTTATTAATTTAAAATTTTAAAAATTTTAAAAGATTTAAATGAAAAATTTTCAGTTTACCCCTGGCTACTAGATTCAAGCACAGCCTATTCGACTAGGTGAAAATGAAAGGAGCAAAATTGAATTTGTGGCTAATTTCGTAATTAAACATAGTTTCTACTGTTTTTCTTTTCTTTAAGGGAGGCACCGTTATAAATGAAGCGGAAAGTACCTGGGGTTGGCGCCAGCTACAGTTGGTAAGTTTTCAATCTCCTTAGTAGATGTCACTCAATCAACCAGAAAAATTGCCGGCAATGGAATCACCTAGCAGCATATGTCACGTTGTGGCCGTACCTTATCCTGGTAGGGGTCATGTCAATCCGATGATGAACCTCTGCAAGCTACTTTGCTCTAAAACCCCCAACATCGTCATAACATTTGTACTCACCGAAGAGTGGTTGGGTTTCATCTCTTCCGACGACAAGCCCGTCAACGTCCGATTTAGGACGATCCCCAATGTAATCCCATCTGAACTTGATAGAGCTAACAACTTCCCTGCTTTCTTGGCAGCTGTGCTCACCAAGATGGAAGCTCCATTTGAGGAGCTCCTTGATCGGCTTGAACTCCCAGTCGCCGCAATTATAGCTGACACGTATGTGTCTTGGACGGTACAAGTGGGGCAACGAAGGAATATTCCGGTGGCTTCCCTTTGGACCATGTCCGCATCTGTATTGTCCATGTTTCACCATTTCAACCTCCTCGTTCAAAACCACCATTTCCCAGCTGATTTATCAGGTTTGACTTGTTCTTTTTTTTTTTTGGCTACTATTGTTTACGCCAGTTTTCTGTTCATTAACTTTTAGTAAAACTCGATCTTTAACAACTTTTAGCATCTGTAATTGGGAAATATTAACCAATTTAGTTGTTAAAGTGATATAAAAAAGTAAAATTTATATACTATTAAATATAAAAAGCTTTTTTAAATAAATAATATTTAATCAGTGCTTGAGGTAATCTTTTTTATTTACGCCAGATTCCATATGTTGGCTCATGTTCCCAATAGATTTGCCTTGAGATTCGCACAGTGTCGAGCAATTTAAAATTGAATTATGTCTAAAAAAAAAACTGGTTAAAGTTTGAAGTCTTGGAAAAACTTCAGTCTGTGAGAAGATGAGGGAAAACTAGCACTGCATCGTACCCTTTGAAATTTGAATCACCTGACATTTTCCTTTACCTGATTATCTTCTCATGGGCATCTCTGCAGGGCGCTATTATTGAAATACTAGCGACAATTAATGACATTTTGGATGATGTTTAGATGAGAATGATATTGCAAATTCTCAATTTAAATTAATATAAAATCATAAGGTAGATAACTAGATTCATGTTTGCCTGAGGTTCTGCGTCTTTCAGTTTAAAGTTTAAACTCTGGAGATAGTAATGGGTGTAGTTTGATGTTTCTTGTGCATAGCAGAGCAAGGAAATGACCGTGTGGATTACATCCCTGGACTTACTCCCATATGTTTAGCTGATTTGCCAACAATTTTCTATGGGAGTGGCCGCCAAATCTTGCACCTTGCTCTGCATTGTGTTTCATCAGTGCCTAATGCACAGTATCTTCTCTTCACCTCTGTCTACGAACTTGAATTCCAAGTCATTGATGCTTTTAAAGCAAACTTACCTTTTCCTGTCTATGCAATCGGCCCCAGCATACCTTACCTTGACCTCAAACAACCTTGTTCAACGACTAGTCTTAATGGTCCTGACTACCTCCAATGGCTGGATTTGCAGCCTAGAGTTTCAGTATTGTATGTATCATTGGGAAGTTTTCTATCAGTTTCAGCTGCCCAAATGGATGAAATTGTAGCTGGGGTGCAGGATAGTGGTGTTCGCTACTTGTGGGTGTCGCGCGGGGACTCTTCAAGATTCAAAGACTGCTGTGGCAGTCTGGGAGTAGTGGTTCCTTGGTGTGATCAGCTGAGGGTGCTATGCCATTCTTCTGTTGGAGGGTTTTGGACGCATTGTGGGTTTAATTCCACTCTGGAGGCTGTGTCTGCTGGTGTTCCGATGCTGACTTTTCCTCTATTTATGGATCAAAATCCGAACAGTAAGCAAATAGTAGAAGACTGGAAGGTTGGATGGAGAGTGAAGAAGAACAAGGTAGGTGAAGGTGAAGATCTGGTGAGGAGAGAAGAAATTGCAGAGCTAGTGCGAAAGTTTATGGATTTTGAGAGCACGGAGCAGATGGAAATGAGAAAAAGGGCTGGAAAAGTTGGAGAAACATGTCAAACAGCAATTGCAAAAGGCGGATCAACAGATGTTAACCTAGATGCTTTCATCAAGGACATCTCCGAAAGACGCCATCATTAGCTTGTCTTAGTTGTTTACCTGTTTGTTGTTCGAATTATGTCAACTGCATCCGGATTCAATTTGTTGCCAATAAAGCATGGAGTTGCCTTATTTTTTCTGGCATGATGAACTGATATTAATTTTGGGTCCGCAAAAAGAGAACTGAATGCAGTGAAACCAATGCAATAACTAAACTACGGTTATAGAAGTCAATTATTAACGGGAAAGGATTAAATGATATAGCGACCCCTACGTCATTTGTATATTATATACCATTCAATGAAAATCTGGATTCATTTGTAATATTTATTGGAGATCGGTTTAAGATAAAATTAGTAGGGTAAGGACCTCTATAAGGATTTTTTTTGGGTATCCTCCAAGTCGGATTGATCTTCCTAAAAATGACCTTTTTTTTTTCTGGAAAGTGCAATGATACATCTTTGAAGATGTAAACATAAGTTAATCACAAAACAAACGCCGACGCCATTCTTTGAAGACGATTATGACCCAACCCAACAAAAGATGTACAATTGCAAGGCCCGAGAAGAGAAGTAAAGAACAAAGGGAACAGTGTTAAACAAAACCCAAAAGAAACAAAACGAGGTAGGGGACAGGCAGGGCCCATTTATGAGACAATGGGTTCCGATTTCCAATCCAAAGCTTCCGACATTGGTCCATAGCAAGTAGTCCGTCCAGTCGAAGTTATTACACGACATTGAAGATCTGATTGATTGGAACGGCTTCCAACTTCCAAATTTACAATCCTCCCCCTAAACAAATCAAAGAGGAAGAACGATTCTTTGTTTAATCCTGTCTGTTGAAAAGAAAAAGTAGTCCCTGGTTCTTGGAACCCTAATCTTTATGTAATCTATGCAACTTCATCTCTGATTTTTCAAAATCTATTATCAGCAAAGCAAGCAAAAGTCGCTGCAAAGAAAAGCACGAATAGGAATATCAATAAACTGACGAAAGCCCTTCCTTTTCGATTCTCTTCTATCTTCAAATATGCAATTCGGTCTTAATCTTCCTGTTTTCAAGAATATAACTTTGTTTGTATGGCAGTAACTCCACCGCCAATACCTTTACCAAGCCCTCGTTGTCCGAATTCCTTGTTCCAACAAAAAAACCCATCTCCCCAATTCTTTATTCTTCATGGCAACAGAAGCTACCACAACCAAGTTCCACAATTCAGACTTCCGAGCGTTTCCGCCGCCACCGGATTACCTCCCGGAAATAACGGTGGCTACCCACGACGGGCTTCACTTTTGGCAGTTCATGATTGCTGGCTCAATCGCCGGCTGCGTTGAGCATATGGCAATGTTCCCTATTGATACTGTCAAGACCCATATGCAAGCCCTGGGCTCTTGCCCCATCAAATCGGTGGGTGTACGCCACGCGCTCCGTTCCGTCCTTAAATCCGAAGGACTCCCGGGCTTATATCGGGGAATCGGGGCCATGGGACTGGGGGCTGGTCCGGCCCATGCCGTCTACTTCTCTGTTTACGAAGTTTGCAAGAAGTACTTTTCGGGTGGGGACCCGAATAACTCGGCGGCCCATGCGGTTTCCGGTGTTTTCGCGACGGTAGCAAGCGACGCCGTTTTTACGCCCATGGATATGGTGAAGCAGAGGTTACAGTTGGGCAATGGTACTGCTTATAGAGGGGTATTGGATTGTGTTAAGAAAGTTCTCAAAGAGGAAGGTTTTGGGGCGTTTTATTCTTCCTACAGGACGACGGTGCTCATGAATGCACCGTTTACGGCTGTTCATTTTGCAACTTATGAGGCAGCGAAAAGGGGTTTGATTGAGATTTCACCTGAGAGTGCGAGTGATGAGCGGGTGATGGTCCATGCTACGGCTGGTGCTCTTGCTGGAGCATCTGCTGCTGTCGTCACTACGCCGCTTGATGTAGTTAAAACTCAGTTGCAGTGTCAGGTAAAAGCATTCATTGTCTCTTTTCTTGTTTGCTGGATGGATTTTGCTATATTAGGAAATTTTGTTAGTGGCATGTCGTGATTGAAAACTTCCATGCACTCATAGTAAATTAAGGGACCCTCATATCCTATTCTTTTCCATGTTGAAACCAACATCTTGAATATACTGTTACGAGTCAGTAGATACAGCATCCGAGCTTTAATTTCAATGCCTTGAGATCAACAACATGTTGAAAGTAAATCTCCTTCATCCGTATTTGCTTTCTTGCCTTTATAATCTAGTTTCTGGCTGTTGCAAGAGTTTTTTTGTTATTTTCTCTTGTTACAGCTACTCCGTAACACTACCCCAGATAGTTGAGATCGTCCATTTCTCTTCAACGCCATACTTTCCTTTATATGATCATGATCCGTTTGTATTCAAGTGATAAAGTCCTTGCTCATACTCTATTTCTTGGTTCAATGTACTTTGGTTTTTTATTTCACATTGTTGGTTTTGACAATAACTGGTATAACATATAGTCGTGTCCATTAAGACTTACTTTTGTATAATTGGGTTAATTATGTATCTAGCTTCTCTGATTTATTATTTTTGCTGTTAAAAATTGCATCACAGGGTGTGTGTGGATGTGATAGATTTAAGAGTACTGCAATTAGGGATGTGACTAAAACAATAGTGCAAAAAGATGGGTACAAGGGCCTCATGAGGGGATGGATTCCTCGGATGCTCTTCCATGCTCCTGCTGCTGCAATCTGCTGGTCCACCTATGAAGCTGGAAAATCTTTCTTCCAAGAACTCAATGACTGCACTGAAAGTGGCACTATCACCTGAAGTACCATAAGGAATTGTGCCAATGTATACAGCCGCTGCAAAACCGACATCTCAAGTGATGGTGGAAAGCTTTGCTTCACACAATGGAAGCAAGACATGTACTTGCAGGCAATAGCATATCTATGGTCTATTTTAACTGATATCCATAGAGTGTATATGGTGCCATTTATTATTATCAAATAAATACAAGTCATTTATTGCCAGGAACCAATATGGTTTTTGTATTTGGTTTCCTGAGGAAGGAAGGGAAAGTCGCATAAAAAAGTTGGGAGTTTTTACCCCAAAAGATTGAAGTGCTGAAAATGTTATTTCCTTGACGCATTGTTGATATGTGCAACTATTTGACTATCTTTTTCCTTAGTTAATTGTTTGGATTGTAGATGGGTAACAAGTTGAGAGGAGATTCCTGGCTATATCTCATGCAATGACTTTTAGTTGTAGTCATTACGTACACGGTTCTATTGTTGTGATTTTTCGTCTCTCAGCTATGTTTGACGATGTGGTGAGCTTGACGAACAAGGTTCTAGTATTTTCTGTTGGTCTGTTTTGAAAACCATTAGGGATATTTTAGATTAATCCATCCTTCAATGTAATTCTTTCTTATATTAAGTGCAATATGTTCAACGTATAAGATTTTTGTACATAAACAATTATGGACCAGGAAAACACGAAGCAGATTGATTTCCCAATAATATAAAACCATAATCCAATAATGGGAGGCAGGAAGGTAAGGTTTGTGCAAGTTAATTGTGTCCTCTAGTCTCTACTCTGCAGTATAACCCCTTGTGGAGTTTCCTGAGCGGGCCTCCTCCATCTGAACCTCCTTCAAGTTGGCTGTGGACTGGCAGCTGAGGTTATAACCTGACCCACAATCACGGTGATATCATCAAGCTTTCCACCTGCGCCCAAAAAAAAGAAAGGTCAAAAGGACAACTGTGGACGAACACAAATGGAATCATTGTCACAGGAAAAAACAAAAGAAACCCACACCTGTTAGCTTCATCCCCAGAATTTTCTTCCAAAAAGGAATATCTAAACCCTGTGTGTAAGCAAATACCAACAAGACTAGTTAAATAAATTCATTACAGGTTTTAACTTAAAAAAATTCTCACAAAGAGGTGGGTTTTTTATTTTATTTTAAACCTTGGATCTGGCCTCTAATGAGTAGGGAGAGTCGAACCTTGAATCCATGGAGTGATTGCTTGCCAGGTCAGCCAATGCCTTCGCTACCATTACATATTGATCATGCAATTTAGTCACTACTGCTCTTACTCTTGAGTCTGAGGTGTGATACAAAACTATAATATACTAGTCCTTTAACAGACACAAGGGTAAGTAGAAAGAAACACATACCAGCCTCCACAACATCACTATGAGCCGCCAACGTAGAAACGATCTCTCCATCAAAAACATTGTCAAACAGCCCATCCGAGCCCATTACTATGGTGTCTCCTTCCACTAATTCCACACTGCTAACCTGTTTTTACAGACAATATAAATAACAAGCAAGGCGTTTAAGTTGTGAAGCTTCAGTATTGTCCCTTGCAAAATGGAATTGTTTTGATATGGTTAGTCGATTTTGGTTGGTTCTAAACAGCAGTGACTGATAGGATAACTGATAAACATATAGCATTACCACAGCATCAAGATACGTTTGGCCAACTAACTCCGAGCTCAATTGATATGGGCAGTCGAAGTAATGTTCTTGTGGGGTCGTTGAAAATATTATCTGCCCTGTTGTAAACTTGATAACATCAAGAAACAAACAAACAAACAAACACAGAATTTGGTAGTTTACCTTTGCGGATAACTCTTAACCCACAATCACCTACACTGGCGACCATCATGGCTCCATTCCTCTCTAGCATGGCAACGATACTACAGCATCAATTGAAAAATGAAGGTTAATGAAAGTGTAGAAATGGAAAACGTTGGCAGGGAATACCTCTTCTTCAGAATATTATGGACTTACGCAGTAGCCGAACCTTTAGAGCAAGTAGCGGCATGTGCTTTTCTTATCAGGATCTGGGGATCGTAATTAACCTGGTAAAAGATGAATTCAGATGTAGCCCCAAAAAGGAAAAACAAAACCTTTTTTTTTAATTTGGAAGATTAACAAACACCCAAATTTTAAATTTTAAGCAATCATTCAAAAAAAAAGAAGAAGAAGAAGAAGAAGAAATTACTACCTCAAAATCCTGTACAAGAGATGAAGCATTAGCCATTAGCTCCTTAGAAAATACTGAAGGATCCACATTTTGTTCAGCCCAACTGGCAAACAATAGGCAAATAAAATTGTCAAAAACGTCAGGGAGAAAACCTACTTCACACACTGGCACAGTTTACCTACTTGTTTAAGAAACCAAAGGCATGCTTTAATTTTATTTAAACTAGTCCACTTCATTTCTAGGCAAATATAAATATCAAGGACTGTCAAATAGATTAATAGAGAAAAGAGTTGAAACTGGTTGATTTAGAAAAACAGATGGCGGATTCATTATACAGTAGTATACCCAGAAACACCATCAGCAACAGCAATAACTCCCCCCTTGAAGTTGCTAACAAAGAAAGCATCTTCTCCTCCTTTCTCCACCTAGTAGAATCAGAAAATCAAACTTGTATTAGTATCGGATAAAAATTGAAATCAAACATGTGAGGTACGAAATTTTAAAGCTTGGAACACCTTGTTTGGATGAGGAATGAGGTGAGTTCCAATACAAAAACTCACTTCTGACCTAAAACCAAACCAAAAGTACATCACGACAGTTGTGCTCAGGAATAAAAATAAATAAAGAGAAGATGAAAAGGTGATGTTAATGTGCAAACCGAGCACGGTTGAGTTGGGATGAAGCAAAACAGAGCAAGTTAGTCTTCTTGGGAACACAATGTTTGTTCGATAAACAAGGTTGAAGAAGCAGCTGAGAATAAGATTGAAGAATCGAAGCTCTGTAGATAGAATTCGCCATTTCCCGCTTCAATCCTCTCCCTCCTGCAGTCGCACTCCCACATTACTACGGTGCTAAGATCCTGCTTGAATGTGTGGTTCAAGTCTCCCGATCAAAGATAAGATACATAATATTATAAAAATATTAGTTTCTTGGGGCCAATGAGCACCGGTGGTCTAGTGGTAGAATAGTACCCTGCCACGGTACGGACCCGGGTTCGATTCCCGGCTGGTGCATGGGTTATTTCACTTTTACTTTTTTGTCCATTTTGGCAATGCGTAATGGAATAAGTATAAAGTGCCTAATGAAATTGTGCTTTTGCTGACAAAACATAGACAACTATCATCATTACAATATACAAGAAACATGGTGGGAACTGAACTTGTCCTCAACTCTCTTACACTTTCTGACATGGATTTTGTTTGGCTCTTGTTTTTCTTATCAGAATATGTAGATTTTGTACCATACTGCATTTTTGCTAGTATTGATTTTTAACCTTTGGGTTTCACGTTATTGAGACCACATGTACTTTTAATATTTTGCATTTCATAGTTTTTTAATCCGTTCTTGTGAATTTCTCACTTATGATAATTTTCTTATCTCGGGGTAGGATTTTATGCAATACATTTGCCAAGTACAGGTAGTTGATATAATTTGTTAATATATTATAAGTTTTTGTGAAAGATAAAACTAGGATTAATCAATTTCAACTATATACTAGCGAAGTACTTAATGAATGATGGGTAGCAACTACCGCCATCTATCCAAGGCAGCTTCGTCTTGATCAAATACATGGCTTTTCCATTTACTTAAGATGATTTATTTATTAATTTGGCAGGCATTAGACAAAAGAGATTTAGGACTTTCCTTACATGTTGCAGCTCATATTCGTCTCCAGGAAAAAGTCCAGTGTAGGTAGCTATAGTCTCATCGACACACTAACATGAGTGATGAGACCCGATCCATCCCCTGCTGCCGCACACCGCACATCCATTAATATTTATTCCACTGGATTTTTAACACAAGGTAAAGATGGAGGTGTACGATTTTCTTCTTCTTAATTCGGGCATTGCGCTCTCTCTCTCTCTCTCTCTCTCTATATATATATACACGTTGAAGATGGTGGATAATTAAAATAAATCCTGTTAATTGACAAAACAGCGTAACAGACGCCTTATTACTAGCTGCTCTGCTTCACTGCCTTTAATTTCTCAATTCGAAGTGAGAGGCAAGGCCCACTTGTCTTGCGGTATCCATAGCTAGCACCCCCACCCCATCCTCCACAAAGTTGCCAAAAATATCACTTCTCTCTCAGAATTTATAATTATTATAATATATTTGTACTATTTTACGTACATTTTCTTTTGTAACATTAATTATGCCAAAGAAAACAAAATTTTGCTTTCTTCATAGCAAACAGAAGAAGCTCATGCAATGCGGGCAGGAATGCATATATAGGAAAATCATGTATGTAGTACAAATTATGTGAAACTAAATAAAACAAAGACACAGAGAAAAGTTGAGACTTGCTTGTTTTATTTGTACGCAAAATACAAAATAGAAGAAGAAGAAGAAGAAAGTAGTAAAAGAACATTGATCTCATGTTACGACAATTCTGAATACGAAATGGTTGACGTCCAGAATGACGTGATATTAGTGGATTTGCATGGTTAGGTGCCTGCAGTGCAGAAAAAGGGTAGCATATACCACCGGCAGTCATGGGACATGTAGGAGGCACAAAGTTCCGGACCTCCCCCCGTGGAACTGCAGCATATGAACTGGTGTGTTTTAGACCACAAATACCTAATCCCGTAGGCCTTGTCTATAGAGAAAATCCAATCATGTTATCTTTCAATGTCATCCTTTTTGCTTTAATCTTGAACATTTTGCTCACTCGGACCATTCAATACCTTCTCAAGCCTCTCAGACAGCCTAGGTTGGTGTGTCAGTTAATTGTGAGTATCTTTATTTATTTATATTAGTAGCAATGCATACATATGATATATATCCGAGTGTGATTGGTGATGATTAAAATGGTTTCTTCAAGGGCGGCGTCATGATGGGACCCTCTCTCCTGGCGCGGCACAAGAGCTTTACCAGTCTGGTGTTTCCCTTTACTTCTGATTTCGTGCTGGAAAACCTGGGAAGAATGGGGGTCACGTTATTTCTTTTTGTAATAGGAGTGAAAATGGACACAGGGTTGCTAAAGCGATCGGGAAAAAAACATTTGTACATTGCCTTGGCCAGCGTCTTCGGACCTCTCTTAATTGTAAGCATTGTAGCAGTTCTTACCAGAGAATCAATGGACGAAGAGCTTGCAAGAGTTCCTTCAATCGGAGAAATTGCCTTGTCATTGTCGGTCACAACATTTCCGGTTCACTATACGATACTAGAAGAATTAAACCTGCTTAGCTCCGAGGTTGGGAATATGGCATTGTCCATAGCTTTAATTAGCGATGCGATTGGGATAATTTTCATGATGGTTTTTGAGGCAATGAAACAAGGGGACGCTTCGGCTCAAAGTATAATATGGTATTCAATTTCCTGTGTGGTGATGGCAGCATTCACGTCTGTCGTCCGACGAGCAATGATGTGGATTATCGAACAAACCCAAGAGGGAGAAGAAGTGGATCAGTTCTACGTGATTGCCATCTTGTTGGGATCCTTTGTGGCAGGGTCTGTGACAGACATGTTCGGTTTAGGCATCGCTAACGGCTCATTCTGGCTAGGACTGCTGACGCCAGACGGCCGGCCGCTAGGGTCAACCTTGGTGCAGAAAAGCGAGACAATTATAACGGAAGTATTTATGCCTTGTTCATTTGTCTTTATGGGACTCTCCACCGACTTTTATGCGATGAAGGAAGCTGGGTGGTCTGCTTTGCGCCCATTATTTGCCATGGTTATTTCTGGTTACTTGTCAAAATTCTTCTGCACTATGCTGGCTTCCAAGGTGGTAGGTGTGTCATGGAGAGATAGCCTTGCTGTCAGCCTTATTTTGAGCTTGAGGGGTTACGTGGAGCTTGTTCTATACGTCCATTGGGTGGACAAAAATGTGCGTTGCTTGCTTGCTGCTTTGCTTTCATTTATTTATTACTAATGTAATCGGTTTCTTTCATTCGATCTTCTCTCTTTAGTTAGTTTACTTTTCTTGTTGTTTACGAGCGCAGGTAATAGGGTTACCAGGTTACTCTTTGATGATATTGGGAACGATACTTGTAGTGGGGATTCTGACACCTTTGATCAGCATTTTGTACGACCCCTCAAAGCCTTACATGGTCAAGCAGAGGAGGACCATTCAACATACCGCTCAGGGTGACGACCTTGGGATACTAGTGTGCATCAGGGACAAAACCAATTTGCCATCCCTTGTTAACCTGCTTCAACTCTTTTATCCTACTGTTCAGAACCCTTTCTCCCTTCACGCTTTTTACCTTGTGGAGCTCATCGGCCGTGCCAACCCTGTGTTCCTAGAGCACCAAAACCAGGAGCTTGAAGACATCTCCGGTAGGTTCCCTGACTTGGAAATCATCCACCATGCTCTAAAGCAGTATCAAGAAGGGAGAGAAGAATGCGTAGAGCTCCATCTTTTCTCTGCCGCTACCGCTAAACCAACCATGTATCAGGATGTGTGCAAGCTTGCTTTGATAAGCAAGGCTGTTTTCATCATTTTGCCTTTGGAGAAGAAATTGGACGGCGAGATGGAGACAACGGAACAGTGGGGTGGTCCGTCTGGCTCTATTATCACCCAAATCTTGGACAATGCACCTTGCTCTGTTGGACTTCTGGTTGAAAAGGCGGAGCGATGGCAGCTCCCCCAGATTGCTTCCTACAACTTTATTGTGCTATTCCTAGGAGGACCAGATTCTCGAGAGGCTTTGGCCTTTTCAGATAGGATGAGTGAGAACCCCTGTGTGTCCCTAACAGTAGTAAGGTTTCTTGCTTCAAATGCAGAAGGAGATGATGAGATGCAACGGAGGCTGGACGATGGGGTGGTGACTTCCTTCTGGGTCAAGAACGAAGCAAACGAGAGGGTGAATTACAGAGAGGTGGTGGTAAGAAATGGAGCAGATACAGCTTCAGCAATAGTGGGAATGGCGGCGGAGAAATATTATCATATGTGGATCGTGGGAAGGAAACAAGAGATAAATCCCAGTCTGTTGGAGGGGTTGTCGACCTGGTCTGACCATAAAGAAGAGATGGGGATTCTGGGGGATTATGTCTCCTTTTCTGCGAGTGTTAACTCCGATTCTGTGATGGTAGTGCAGAAGCAAGTTTTGACAGGCAAAGGCCCCAGCTTTTTTACTCCTCCTGGTTCTGTAATGAGTTTTATGCGGCGGGGACGCTTGTTTAGGTGACCACACCTGCATACATTCATTTCTTTGCTTTTCTAATTGCTTCTTGTTAACCTTCCAACACGAGCCTTCCTCTATGTGGAAACAAGTCTTGAAACTTTACATTCAAGTTTCATCGCCTGTGATTTTATATTTATGTTGGAATAAAAATTATTTTGATATACTCGTGGTAGTAGTAGTTGTTGACTTGCCCTTCACTCTCCGGCTAAAAAGTCAAAGTAATCTAATCTTGTAGGATCGGAGGAGGTGCAGCGTTTGTTCATTTACTTCCTAAATTACACACATCACATTCATATGTCTAAGTAGAAAATAAAAGCCAAATAATATTTCTGTTATGAATTTTGACAAATATCAAAGGGCCTGCTTTTTCCCATGAGAAAGTAGACGCGATACCAGCTATTATGTGCGTGTGCGTTAATACAAAACACCACCTTACACTCTCTAACACTGAATTGCAAAACTGTGGAAAAGGCAACTTATATTTAATATTATACGTCAATCACAAACTAACATTCATAGCACCATCAAAACCTGCAGATTGAAAAGAAAATTAATAATAATAATTCAAGACAACAGACAGACATACAGGACTCAGATGTCAATCAAAACCTCGATTCCTTCAACCTCTACTCCTCCAGTAGGATCTCTCCTAGCAATCCCAAGGATTTTAAAAAGAACAAATTTGGCTTTATCCCTCCCTCTTCACACCTGAGCTACCTGCTGCTTCAATGTTTTCAGTGACTTTATTTTTGATTCACAAATACGCCAAAATTCAGACAGTACTCTACAGTGTCCGGTTACTATTTTTCTTCCCACTTCAACTGGACTCCAAGTCCTTAAAGCCTGGGATATTCGATCCCCAAACTCTCTCTCATTCGGGGAAGATGCCAAAGTTTCCAAAATATTGAAAACCTTTCCAGCTTCTCCATTTCTCGTAAGAGACGACACCAAAAGGTCTATCTTATTGTCCTCTGGGCTCTTAATTTGATCTTGTGACCATTTTGCAACCTCTTCTAATACACTGCATAAACTCTGTATAGAATCCCTAACTGCATTAGATAACAATGAGATCGACTGATCTGTAGATCCACTCTTCTTCTTCTTCTTTCCTGATGGCAGACACGTCCGGACACAAGCCTGAATTACAAGCCCATGCCACGCCAATGGTTCCGTAACCAGTTTGACCAATATAGGTAAATCACCCTGTGGAGACTGAATCAGAGGACCCATGGATCTCAACTTCCCCAAAATGTAGTTTTCCAGAAGAGAATTCACAACATGCCAACTACCAGGTGTACGTTCACCTCCTTGCTGTCCGGAATCATGAGAATTCAAGCTCCATGCATTAAAGAATACGGCAAAATTCAACCAGTCAATCACATCTGAACCAAAAACCTGCATAACTCAAAATTAATTTTGCACAAGGTAATTAACATTATATGATACTTAAGCAGCATAGGCATCAATATCTACTAGCAAATCTAGGAAAACTGCAATCAACAACCTTTCGGAAACATCAATAAAGGCAGATAAGCATCTGCTGTGTGGGTAAGAGAAAATGTTGACCATAATGTGCCCCAGATTGTGATACTTCAAGCAACATGCAAACTAGAGACAATGTAAATAAAAAATTTAAATTACCTAACATTACCTACTTCCTAACATGTATTGACTTCAGTGGAAGAATATCTACATCTTTACATCTGTAAGATTGAAGCATAGCTTGACAAGCACAAGAATATTCACTACATGATCTCATCAGCCAACATATTAAACTGTAAATTAAACATATGACCTTATCAATAATTAGAAGGCATGAGCATATATTAACTGAGGATACGAATATGGTCAAACAGATACCTCATAAGGCTTTAGCCCACGGGAAACTCCCACAACTACATCTATCGCATCATTTAAGGAAAATCCCAGCATTTTTGCATAGCGTTCAAGCAAAGCCTTCAGTTCTGTTGAGATTTTGGGATCAGTTAGAGAACCGTTTATTTCACTGTTATCCTTGTATAAGACTGATGCACTTTGAATGGACAAATATATCATCCGAGGAAGAAGAGACTTCCTCTCAATGAATCCCCGTACATTTGCTTCCCTTTCCTTTGTCTAAATGTGATCAACAAAAAGAACACTAAAGATTAGATAACCAATCAGAAAGGCAGAAGATGCAAGGCATAAAACTAGGAGTCGAGGGAATTGCAGGCAGAGTTCAGTACCAAATTTTCTTTAGGACAGTAGGAAATTCCTTCAAATGGACCTGCAGCAAAAGTTTCAAAATGATTCAAGGAATATAACTGGAGGAATAGTTCCGGGGTTAAAAAGGAAGACCTTAAAAATATAAAAAAGATAATGGACAATAAACCAATTAGGTATTACCATGCGGCATTGTATATACAGACCTAAAAGATAGTTTTTCTCTGTAGTTGGTGTCCACCAAGGTCGTGACTGGAAATCTTCATTGAAGGTCAGCGATTTTGACCCAATCTCATTAGAAAGCTCTAAGAAGTCAACCCCGCATTTCAAGCTCTCAAGAATGCTCTAGAAGAAGAAATCTTAATGTCATATGCATACTCCAATACAGCAAAACCTCTTTAATGTTTTTCAATCAAGAATTTCAGATACACTACCTCTTCTTCTTCAATGTTGTCAGCACTCTGCTTTAGTTGCAGAACTGGTGCTTCAACCCTCGCCACCAAATATTGATTGGAATGTTGCAACCGCTCTTTGAACTGAACAAATTCTATTACCTGGAGTAAAAGGATAAATATTTCCTCAGCTATATCTAAGAAATTTTTGTCTATACTCATTGTGTAAAAATTCATTAACTACTTTGCAGGCATGAAGGCAGCTACAGAAGGAATTGTTCAGCAGATTAAAAAGCTGAGCAGAAAGTTAGATTTACACAGAATATGCACAGAACCTGACGTTTTCTTTTAGAGAATGCAAGTAAATTGAATTTTCTACATCCTGCAGGCATAAAGTTTTTATTTATTTTACCATGTTACATGGAAACGGACATGTTAATTTTTCTTGTATGTCCTTTTTCCTCTGTTTATCATTTTAAATATAAAATCAATGATTAATATTTAGTATTTGCACAAGAAAAGCACAGGCAAACAATTACCATCAACTTGAACTATTCTCAGTGAGATTATTGAAAACCCAAACATTTCTATTTCCTATTTTTGGTGGATAAAAGTCAAGGGGAGAAATGTAGATTTGAGAGCAGTACCAACGAAGGCAAAATACATACTTTAGAGTAATTTCTATGGCGATAAGCAAGAAATGTAAGATCTGCAGATTCTCTGAAGTGATCATCCATAAACTTGAGATAATCTTTCAGCAGATTGCTTAAGTCTGCCCACAGAGGTGATGCCAACATCTGGGGCAAAATGTGATGTGAAACAGTTTCCATCAAGATATTCTTCACATCCAATGATTTATACCTAAAAAGGAGAGAAAGGAGTAAATCTAATTACCTAGAGGAGAGGATGAGGTGCACATAGAGTATCTAGAAACATGTTAGAAAATTGAATATGTTGTTAATTACCGAGACAAAGTAATGCTTTTCAGAAATAATCACACAATTTACCTTTCATATGCCAAGGGAAGAGCACCAAAGTATGAATACAAGTGCAACAATAAGATTTTGTACTGAAATGTGTATCTGCCAAAAAGAGCAGACAGATGTTATCTCCAAGAGTAAGAATCTCTGTAATGAAAAATTCTAGCCAAAAGTTATTTTAATATCATTAACATTCACCACAGAACATCGTCATCTCACTAGCCAAGAACCAATCAGTAAAATTAAGCAACCAGTGATATACAATTCAAAGTAATTATTCAATAAATTCTGCAATGCCAAGGAAGAATATAAACATTTCCTGACCTTCTGATGGTCAACCCAAACTCCAAAACCATAATCGCCTCAATGAAGTAGCCAAGGTCTCTCGTGCGCCAAAATAACTAAATCCAAAATTAAATGTCTTATGTGAATATCAGCCTTAGCGATATAATAACAGGACAAAATATCATACTTTCTTGTATCAATTCAGATGATAACAAGAAGATGAAACATAAAAGGGAAGATATACATCTTGCTTTCTGATTAGCTTTTATACTGAGGTAATTCTAAATCAGAGAGAGTATCTGAGAGAATATACCTCTTCAGCCTTTGAGAAATGATGTAACCATGATATTATTCTGGCATTAGGGGTATATATTAACATAGCTGAGCTGAACTGAGCTGAGCTTAGTTTTGTCTTGCTCAAGTTAAACCGGTTAAATTTTGACAAACTCGATTAATTATCAAGCTTTTGCTGTCAAAACTTGTACCGAAACTCAGCTTGGCCAAGTTAACCGAGTTCCAAGCTGAACACAAACTTTGTTTAAGCTTCAAACACGAGTGTTGAAAATGGACCAAAAAGCAACCTTGAAAAGCTAAAAACCTCTTACATGCCAATGGAAAAGAGGCCACACCATAGCTCAAATCCCACATTGGCATAGGTTCTGCAAGGGTAAGCCAAACAAAGCTATTTATAGGGAAATTTTCCTCCTAGCCTTTAGTGTCCAAGTTTCTTTAACTTGTTTACTGTCAGCTTCTTAATTCATTTACCATCAGTTTTTAAGCACAAAAGAAGTACAGCTAAAACAATAGTTTCCAAAACATTATGAAAGAACCCTGAGTTGTGGCTTATTGGCCAGGCGTTGACCTTTCCTGGGAACAGCTTGGGTTTGAATCACAGTTGTACCAAAAAGATATTGTGAAAAATCTTCAGTTGTTAAATCTACTTTCAATGATTTTAAATTAAATTGTGATTAAAATCTTGTTAATAGTCATCTTCAAAGGAATAAACAAACACTAAATGAGCTTGTTAGTGAATAAAAACAACTTACAACACATATGTTCACATTCATCTAGTTTCACAAATGAGCCTCAAATTTTGTTTAAACTCATTTCTTTAACTTACTAAACAAACATACAAAGGAAACCCAGCCTATTCATAAACAGCTCTCTAAAAGGCCCAAACTGAAATTGAGCTCCACCTCAAAGACCCATGAATTTGAAGAACAGACACTTATACCTCTCTCTTTGAAGAATGAAACCATTACCTCGAGATGAGACATTATTCTCCACCCCTTACATCTTATATAATATGTAAGTTCTAAATTCAGAACCCTATTTATTTTAACTTTCGGTAAACATATCAAAACATGTTTCAATTATTTGTTTAACTTCACATTGTAATGTAAAAACAACATAGGATCAAATGAGTTAAAACTGCACATTGGAACAAATCTGATAACAAGCAACCAAACAGTCTTTTCCTGCTCCATTAAAACATGTCCTAACATAACCTACATAATGCACTTCTAATCACTCAGATTTTTCTTTGGTGGAAAATATGAATGCACCACAAAAACATGAACCAAGCACGTAACTATAAACCATAAACCACAACCAAAAGAAGAACTATTGACAGCCTACATAAGGGAAAACACAAATAGCACAAACCAAAATGGAATGAATACACACTGTAATCTAGCAAAAAATTTTGAAAAAGAAAAGCAACAGATTGAATTGTGAAAAGAAGGGGAAAAAACCAGTGCACCTGAACCAACACATTGCAGACAATTGATAACAGCTCTTCACCATGCATACTTTCTTGTGGATCTAAATCCTTGGAAAGTGGAAGGTTTTTACAGTACAACTCAGCCATTTGTACAGCAGAGCCTTCAAGTTCTGGTAATGAAGAGCTGAGTTATATAATATATCTATAATTGAATACAATCCAATAGTAGAACAAACTACAGATAAAGCAATGTAATACACCATCGCAGAATCCTCATATAAGCTAGTACATTAGTGATTGAACTCACCAGCCACAGAAAGGTTGAACATGTTTCCAATCAGTTCTTGTGTTTTCAAGAGTGTTATTGACTGCCCCAGGGCTCTAGTTGGCACTACTGAAAGGGAATTAGAGTTTTTCATTAACTTATCCAGAAACTCCATCTTCTTTTCAGGTGGTAACACTTGAAGAAAGGCCTCAACATCAGAAGTGAAGCAAGCAAGGTGACCAAACCTGTATCCAGCAAACAAAGACTCTGTATATTATTAATAAAAAGTTATCATGTGTATTTACGTTACTAAGACCTGACGGTGCAAATAACATGGAATTCACAGCATCATTATTGCAGATAATTTTTGCAACATCTAAACTCATCAAATAAACATCAGGAAGAGAAAGAACCAAAAGAGGAGCATTAGCAAGTGAGCAAATCTGCAACTCCATCAAAATTGATAAACATTAAAAACCAATTAAAAGAAACCCATCAGCTGGAAAAATGTCACATTAACAGACCATAATAGGATAAAACCAAAGTTCAGGTAAAGAATTCACCAGGGACGTAAAAGACATAAAAGACCAGCAAGTACACAATAATTAGGGAAGAAGTTCAGGAGTAATAATTGAAGGCCAAGGCATACCTTGAATAATATTGCAAAAGAGCTTCTACAAGATTATCATCATTGTTCTTTCTAAACAAGCATTTCCTCCTCTCAATTTCAAGATGTGCCAAGTATGGATTTCTTAAAGAATCATTACTAGCTTCTGCTTGTAACTTCTGTACAAATGCTGATGCATTTTCCACACAAGAATCGAACTGCAGATTGACCAGATTGAATTTTAAATAAATTACTGTTGTGTAAAATTACATGAGATCTAACAAGGTATAAAATCTAGCAAGTAATGTTCAAAAGTTTATTAATATACCACTTCATCTGTCAAGTGTGTAAGCTTGCATTCCACATATTTCGGGGGATTAATTGGAGTATTGATGGTTTCACTGGCCCAACTGCTCTCGTCCTCAAATAAACAGCCTAGATAATGTAGGAAAGCCTCCCAATCATCCCCACTGTCAGTTAACAACAAAAAGAAAGAAAAAATAGACCGTTAAAGATGGTATGTTCTGGATTAAAATTCAACTTGGAACCCAACTGCATGCTAGCAAACTGCCATAGTTACACATGCAAAGTTTTTCTGTAACATCCATAAGCATACCATAGTTCTAAGATTTTCTGATATACATTGGCAGCAGCGGCATAGTCACCTGCCCGAGCAAGAAGCTTCCCCTGTCAACTTAAAGTCAAAGAACATAATTTGATAAGAAAAGAAAAGCAGAAAGACAACTCCTCATGAAAATAATGTTCAATCTTACACATCAGAATGAATTTTGTATAGGCGACATCCATATGGAAAAGATATTTTCAATATCAACATTTATATACTCTTTAACAAGTGGGGAATATAAGCTTCAGAAAATACCTGTATCCGTAGCTTATCAACTTCAATCATCAGGAGGGATCCTAGTTTTCCCCCAAGAATATCCAAAGCATCGCCATATTTAGCTTGTTGCTCCAATATTGAAAAGTAGACTATAAGAGCTGCATAGATGTAGGATAGGATATATGTAAATGAGAACAAATGAGTGAATCTGTGGGCTGCCTACAAAGGCAAAGAGATAGAAAAAAAATTGTACCTTCAGGCTCGTGCAAACCATGGGAAGCAACATGCTTCTTAAGTAAACCCTCAGCTAAGAGTAACAACTTCTCTCCACCATTGCCACAAAGGACCTGACAGAAGTTCAGACCCCACAAAGTAAGCAGCTAGTGTAGACATATTCTACATTATAATTAGCTCTGAAACATCTATATCACTCTTGTAGAGAGCATCCCAGTATAAGGTTCCATGGAACAATCAAGTTACTATAAATTCCATCTAAAACGAGGATAAACCAAGCAAGTCTTCATTGCAGTTTGACACCTATTCGCCATGCACATGTCTGGCTTTATTGTTATGAATGATAAAAGAAAAATAATATTTTACAATCTTCATATTTCTTTGGAATAAATGTTAATCAATAGTCTTCCATTGTTCTAACAACAAGTGGAACAAAAACATAGATTTTTTTTATGCACCAAAACAACCTTATCAAACTGAAGAAATAGAATCTTGTAAAGCTTTTGAAAACATATAAATAAAACCAGTAGCACCTTGATACTCAACACCACCTTAGAACTTTCGGCACATATTTATATTTCTCAAAAGCCTGGACAAGGCTATGAATTTTGTAGTAATTGGCATCTCAAGAGGTAAATTCATTGCCATAAACTGACATCATTCTTAAAACCTCTTTACAGAAAGGCTGCAGCATTTTCAAACCTGAAACCAGATCGGACTGTTGAGCCAGTGCAACCATCAACAGATTCGATCCGACCTTGGGTATGGTGACAGCAAGTTTTTGGAGTAACCCAACTGCATATAAAATATTCTTTCAAGATGGTTTTATTAGAAAATTATTCTTTATTTAAAAAAATTGAATTGAATAGATTATTATTCAGTATTTTTATTTTTCACACTGTTCAGTCATGGCCACCTCTAGCAAAAACACAGAAAAACTTCAGTCAGGACCAACAGAGAAGTGATGGCAGTTTGTAATAAGTTCTAACATGGGAAATGTTAATATTCCATGGTAAATTGTTAGTTCCGAAGTGCCTGCTTGTTACAACCTTTTTGTTCTATTTATGAAAACTGCACTACTTTTTTTTGCTATAACCAATACCAATTGGTAACATGCTCAACAAATTAGAGGGGGGGAAAAGCAACTAAGGAAACGAGCATAACCTGCAACTGGATGCTACAAACTGCCCAGAGCAAAAACCTTTCTTCACCAACGAGCTTGTACATTTTGATGGCTGTCTGGCAGAAAATAAAATCGGAATAAGTAACACCAATCATGAGTTCATCGTTCATAACGAGAAATGCCCGTAAAAAATTTCCTACAGTTATTTTCTTTTATAAAAAAAGGGGTGAGGGGGGGGGGGCACGAACCTGTTGCTGCTTTACAAACGAATATTCCCGAACATAACAGTTGAAAAGCCCCATCATCAGCTCTAAATTGTTTGGGAATTTCCCGCAAGCATGCTCGTAACAGCTAGTAGCCAACTCCACTGATAATTATAAGAAATATCATATGACAAGATACTTAAAAAACTACAGAGAAAAGGGAAAATAGTGAATCAATCAGCTTAGTAAAAAAAAAAGAAAGAAAAAAGAAACTAACGGTGGTCGAGTCGTTGAAAAACAATTTGCAGAGTACTAAGAGTAAGATCATCCATTAACAAGGACTCATTCTTATATAAAAGCTCTTTCGCATTTAAACAAACAGATAATGCTTCGTCGGGTTTTCCCATCCTTTCCAAAATCAAAGCCTTGAGAGCCTGCAAATAACCAAATCCGAAAAACAAGAATGGTCATATAAGCTTAAAAAAAAAGATCATACTTGGAAAGAAAATGCTTAAGTCGAAAAAAAGACATACAAGAGCGTACGGAGAATGGGGATGTTTGGAAAGGAGGGTGGTGGTGAGTTTGAGAGCATTTTTGAACTGTCGAGAATCGATGGCGTCCCAAATGGGTCGAACCCGACGCTCCGGAATTCCACCAGCTAAACCTAACTTGGAAGCCATTTTCTGCTTAATTCCTGGGTTGGAGTCTCAGGATTGCAATCAAATATTGGATACCTGGCTTTGTATTGTTGCCAGCAAGCAACCATATAACGAAGGATATTGAAGTGAGAATGTAAGATATGGAAACCTAATCAGCGTGTTTGGATGCAGGTTTAACAGGTTTGTTTTTTACCTTTTACCAGATCTGATCGACTCTAGTCTACGCCTTTTTGGAGTTTAACAAGTTTAACAGGTTTAGTCTTTGCCTTTTTGGAGTTTGGACTCCGCATTTTACGTTTCTTTTAGCCGTTTAGGCTCAGAGTTAAACCCAGTACCCCCACTTATACCCAACCCAACTCGACCCAAAACAGTTTTACCTTTTTTGGGCCACATGTATCCCTTCTCTCTATCTTCTCCCCGAGCCGAGAACGAGCCTCCCACCACCGCAACAATAACTTCCACCCCATCTATCAGAGGGCCACCTCATCAATCTCCGGTAAGCCGCACCACTCGGTGTCCCTGTCGACTCGGATCCTTTACTCTTCCGTCCACTCAATTGTAACCCTAACGCATCTGATAACAACTACATCGACTGCGTTGATGTCATCTTCACTCCTTTCAATGAGAACTCTGTCAATGACATCAATGGCCTTGATACGCCTGCTCAGAATCCAGAATCTTCATTGGCATTCTGTACATCTTTCTTCCAGCTCAGATTACATCAAAAACACGGTTTCCCACCCCACAAGTGAGCAAGAGACCAAGCATACACTCGTGCCTGGAGGTAAAACTTATTACACTTATTTAATTACGGCGAGAACGAATATATCCAGAATACGGTTCCTCTGAATTTAGTGTCAGAAGAAGGTTTAGGGATGTAATCTCTTAATTCGATCGGTTAGCGTGGATATTTTATTCCTCCAAGGCCGGATAATAATGTGGTGGAATCTCCGGTGATGCAGAAGCAACAATTCGTGGAGCAAAGAAGGGTTGCATTGGGGAATTATTGTAGGTTTACGGCGGAGCATCCGGTGATTAGATTAAGCAATTGCTGGTGGAAGGGAAGCTTCCAATTCCAACGATCACTGATGTGGCTTCACGGTTGCTTGATGGTGCATTCAAATTATGGAAGCGGTTGTTTGGCGAAAATATCTCACTAGGTGGTGCAGGCTGCAAAAGGCGGGAGGGATTTGATGAGTTAGTTTAAGGAATTGAGACAGTGTGTTGCAAATGATTGAGGTGGTTCCGCAGGATAGGGTGTTTATGGAGAAAAAAGAGTGGATTCATGATCTTGAGGTGCAACTCAGCAGGTAATCTTATTGGTCATGTACATCTGAATCTTGTATGCTAAGTTTTTTATGATTGTGATGTTAATTTTCCTTTAGGCCGGGGCACAGGAAGACAATGGGAGATTTAGGATTTGGTACATTCAATTCTCAACAAGTATGAGCTGCTGACTTGAAGCCAAAGCCAGCCGATTTTAGAGAATTATATGCACAGCCGTTAAGCGATTGGTAAGATCACCTCATTTTACTCTTTAAACTTGAGGCATATGTTGGCAGTTTATTTTAAACGACAATATCTCTGATTAACTTGTTTTGGGGGTACTGCTGCAGTGCCTATCCATTTGATTGAAATGCCAAATATCCTGTCCCTGGAAATTTATTCCGTAAAACTTTCTGTTCAAACCTTCATCACTCGCTGGACTTAACGCTTTTTTTGTCTTTGCATTAAAAACCAATCTCTATGGAATCCCGTGTATTGGCATGATGATTAAGGACGTTCATCGTCTCAAATATGATATGAGTTCGAGTGACCATACTTACTTTTGGTTAACACATGCCATAACTCCCTCTACTCTTAAAAATATTAGGAATTTAGTCTTTATACTTGTATTTCTATGAATTTGGTCCTTATACTTTCTAAATTTTAAAATTCAAGTTCATCTCTTAAAAATGTTAAGATTATTTTGTTGGTTAAATTTTCAGGATAGTTCCTGGTACTTATCAATTTGTGCCAATTTAGTCCTCTACTTTTCAATTTGCTCATTTTTAGTCCCTCCATTTACCTCTTCCGATAACTCTGTTAAAAAATTAGGTATGATCACAAATTTAGCCCCTCAGCCTTTACAACTTTTGTCAATTTGACCCTACTTTAATTATTAAAAAATTAAAAATTTATAGAAAATTTTTAAAAAAAACACTGAAACTTAATATTAATCACCACTAGATTAGATATCATTATTTAATTAATTATGAGTTTATTCTTATGCAATTGAAAAACTAATTTTCTTAATAATAAATTTTGAAAAAAAAAATCTCTTTCAACTCTTCCTACGTTCTTCTTTCATATTTCCTCAACTCTCATGGCTTTCCCTAGTAACTGAAACTATCAAACAAAACATTCTCTCTTTCTTTTTTTTCTTTTTTCTTTTTTTTAAATTGAGACCCCGAAAGAAGAAAGGAAAGAAAGTCTTCATGTCTCTTTAATGCATGGTTTCCGTCGATTTTTCAGATACCCACAACCTTCTTTGGTGCGAGGGTCTTGAAACCCGACGAAACACCGCTTTCATTGAAGGCTGTTCTCCAATTTTTGTGAAAATTAATTTTTTTAATTATTGTTTCTGATTTTTTGAAAAAAAAATCAAGAACTTAGCTTCAAATATTTTTTCATGCTCAATGAAATAACAACATACAAACCAAAAAAGGGAAAAAATAAAAGAATGTGTATCTATTTCAAATGTCCTTTAATTGTTCGTCTCGCTCCTCTTTCATAAACCAGATTCAAAGTCCCTTTTAAAATCAAAATTCTCATCCAAATCTAACTCATACTTCAATTTTGACTTCTGAATTTGTTTTTTATTATAATTTTTTATTATTTTTTTGTGATTTATCTTGCTATTTTATTTTAAAATACGTATAATAATCACCTAAGTGATATCCTATTAATTTTAAAATAAACCCTAATCTAATATTAATCTAACATTAATTTCTAATGTTAATCTAATATTTATCCTAATATTGTCGTCGGCACTCAGAAAAAAAACAAGATAAAAAAAAACTCTATCTTGTCACCTAATCAAACTTTAAAAAATAAAACTATATATATATATATATATCAAATTTCAATTAAGTATTAATTTGTTTTCATGTTAAAAACACACAAAATAGGAATGTGGATTCAGATATTTCACTAAAATAATTTAATAGTGTTATTGTAAGTGACTCAAGTTGTTAATAATTACAGTTCAATGATGTTATTTTATTAAATCAAAAGTTTATGATTTATTTGAAAGTTAGAGATTAAATACAATGATTTACAATGTAAATTATCTAATAGTACTTATTATCGTGAAATGATAATTGCAAGTTAAAGTCTATAATAATAATGTTTAATAGAAAGATTTGTTTTTTTTTCTATCTTTAATTTGTTGGAACGTGTGGAAAAATTTTATAATTTTATATTTTTCTATAGTTTTCTTAATTTTTTTTAATAATTAAAGCAAAAATAAAAAAGAGTAAGGTCAAATTGAGAAAACCTGTAAAGGTTGAAGGGTTAAATTTGTGATTGTACCTATTTTTTTAATAGAGTTAACGAAAAAAATTAACGGATGGATTGAAAATGAGCAAATCAAAAAGTAAAGGGATCGATTTTGAGCAAATAAAAGTGGAGGGATTAAATCTTCTCAAATCAATAAGTATAGGGATTATCTTCAAAATTTAACCTATTTTATTAGATGACTATCAAGTGAGTATTTTTTTTAATTTCAAAATGTCACATCAATAAATTTAACAAAAAAAATTAACAATATTAACGATTGGACTTAAATTTTAAAATCTAAAAAATAAAAAAATTAAATTCTTAAAAATAAAATAACAAACTTTCTATGAGTAGAGACTTATGCATATTTTAATCATTACATTTCAATAAAAAATGGTCTCATATCTCTGTCCAATCAAGTATAATTTATAATTTAATTAATACAAAGCACTCTGCACACTTGCCTCTACTAAAATATCAATAATTCCCCTAAATGGTTGTTTTCCCCTGTTGTCACCCTGCAATCTTGATGGCCATGATTCTCCGTCTTAACCCCTATTTGATTGGTGGGGTTCTTGAGCTAAGAATTGTTTAAGGTGCCCCTTCCAAATTGTTGTTTCAATAGAATTTTTTAGATGTACGCATTGTTCAGTTCGATGGCCTCAAGTGTTATGATACCTGTTGTGATTATTACAGTTGTTGCAGAGCCACTATGAGAGAGGTATGGGGCCATTTTCAGGATTCCTTGGTGTTCTACTTGATCAAACACTGTCAGGGAGTAATTAAGTTTATGGTAGGTTTTGAAATGGTTATATGACGCTCTGGGTCGTTGGTATTGGCCTCCCCTATAATTACGGATGGATCCTTGACGGTCCATGGAATAGATATTGTTCACTTGTCAATAGAGGTGAACAAAACTCGATTTGAATTGAAAAATTCGAAAAAAGTTTCAAATTTCGAGTTCGAATCAAGTTAAATTTTTAAATTCGAATAAACCGAATAAAACTATATTATTTTTAATTTTAAATTTATACTATTCAGGCCCAATTTACTTTACCTCATTTTTTCCCAAAACCCAAACTTTTTATCTTACCCAATTTTTTCCCCTAAAAGTTAAAATCCATCCATAAACTAAATCTAAATATTTTTAATTTTTTACCTTTTACCTTATCCAAATATAATTTCATTCTTAAAAAAACTCATAAACTAAACTCAAAATTAATTTTCTCTTAAAAAACTCTAAATTAAATAAAAATATTTTTTTAATATTATATAAAATTAAACAACACCAAATTAATTTTTTTAATTTAACTCGAATAAATATATTCAATTCGATTTGATTCGAATTCTATCTCACTCGATTCGATTCGTAAAAATTTCAAATCGAATTAGGATGATGAAATAGGATTCGAAAATTCGATTAACTCGAAATTTTTTCATCCGATTCGATCGAATGCTCACCCCTACCTGCCAATTACTTCTTTGGTTTGACGGATTATAATGTCCATGTCTACGTCCACCTACCCCTGAATTGGTCCTTGGTTGCTGATATGGGGTTCTGGGTTGTTGGTCCTGGCCTCCCCTATAATTTTGAACGGTTGCTTTGACAAGATGCTGGTGCAATGGAATTAGCACAAACCTTTCCCACTTCATCTCCTTTTGAAAACTTGTGCACCATTTCACGGAGGTGGGAGAGCTTGGTTGGAGTATTGTCGATGATAATGTATGTGAGATGTTGGTGTGACCATGGTGGCAGCACTGAATCTTTTAGCATACTCACGCAAAAACTCATTTACTTTGAATTGATAACTCTCTCTTACCTAGCTTGAACTATCTATTTCAAATGTGGTTATTATTATTTGTTGTTAATTTTGTTTTGAGAAAGGTTGGATGTAACATGGTTGCCAAACTTGCTTTAGATTTCAATTACAAGTTGTTAAATATCCTGCAAACTTGCATAATAATGATAATCAAGCTTGTCCGAGTAGAAGGCATCAGCTAAAGTAGGCTGAAGGTAGAGCAACAATGTATTTAATACATTGAAATGATTCCAGGCCCAGATAAGAGGTGACCCTTTAGCACAAAAACAAACAAAATAATAAGAATAATAATCCATGAACATGGAACTGGGGGAAGCACTCCTAAATATAATCCAACCTAACAAGCAAACATTTCATTTGTTGAACTGTTTTAATTTTAAAGCCCAGAAAGAGGGAAGTAACTTAAAAAAGGACTGAGTTGTAATTAAAATACAACTCCATCAAAACCCAAAGACAATCAAAATCAACTACTCAGATTTGGTGGGTTTCAGTGTTTTGTATTAGTTTTTAAACATGCTGTTGAGTTTGTAAGTACGTGCAACATATCTCAACCACTTGTGATTCTGATCTCTCCACTGAAGATTTCACAAAAGATGAGCAGAATCTTAACAAGCTCGGCATCTGTTGTTGTTTTTCGGAATCGGAGCTGGGGTTAATTGAACTTGGACACCCAAACTCTGGGATTTGCGCTTTCCATCCTATGATATCTTATGTTTTACCTCATCACTTGAGTTTCTTAATATCTATCTCTCATTCTTGTCTTTTTTTTTTTTTTTTAAATGCTAAATATATATATTAGAAAAACCAGCCATTTTCAATGATGGTAAGAAAGAAAATAATGAGAAAATTTTAGTAATAAAACTCTTTTGTACAGCATTAATTAACTTCTATTCACGTACGTAAAACAAAAACTATTGGAAATTGAATATTTTTATATACTTTTGAGAAGATGAAGCTGTATATATAGATTATTAAAGCCATTTTTGAATTTTGATTCGGTAAACGACATATTATTGCCAGCTAGCTGGACAAATTCATGGCTGGAGACGATGAAGCTTTGGATAAATCTGAACCTAGCCACACACAACAGCGCAAACTAAAATACAAATTAATTAAGCAATTAAACTATGGTTTCCATGGAAAAAAAATGTCCCACACGTCAACATATGTGATCATTAATCAAATGATCTATGATTATATCCCTCGAACTTACAATAAATTATTGGGGTTTGTGTGAAGACAAACTTGACTCACGTTCTTCAATAATGATATATTATATAGTTTTTATTTTTTGTCCTCTTCCATTCAAGAATCCTAATTAATTCAGGGATTAATGTTTCGACAGTAAGCAGGAGGCTTGGTGTGCGCGTACTTAGCTTTTAAGTTAATTTGAGTTAGCCATTAATCAATGCTGCGGTGCCCCAAACCACGCACCGCTGATGAAGCTTCCTTCGATATTCTATCGTTTTATGGCACAGCGTTAGCATGCATGTGTACATTGACTAATAAATTAATACCATATAGTTTTTACCATTACACGTTTATAGAGATTAGGTAATCTTCATAATTAATGTATTTACAATAATTGATTCCTTTATTCATTGTTTTTTACTATGGGGTTTCGTGCCTCATACATAAACAATAAAACATATCTGAAAGTGGTGGATCTCTTTGCCGTAATTTCTTAATTACTGATTTACATTTACATGTGCAAGGCAATGAATTAAATGGGCGCGCACCCCTAATTACCCTCAAACATTATCTTAAATATTAATTATTGAGACCTAGTCATATCTACTTCGGAGTCTCTGTAAGGGTAAGGGTAGGAGGAGGACAGTTTTGTAATTCTGAATACACAATATACATAATTCAAACTAATATATTCTATAAATATAAATGATGGTAGGGTGGTTGCTGTATAACATTATCCTCTGTTTGTCACAATCCATTCCAAGAGAGGAGAAAAAAAAAGGGAGGGAGGAGTTGGAAAACAAAAGAGAAATTTAAGTAGAAAATAGGGGCTTGCCGAAATCGAGAATAAAAATGGGGAATAGTATAAGGTGCTGTTTGGGTTGTGTACTTCCATGCGGAGCCCTAGACTTGATCCGTATCGTGCATTTGAATGGCTACGTTGAGGAAATAACACATCCAGTCACCGCAGGCGACATCCTCAAGGCCAACCCTAATCATGTGCTAAGCAAACCATGCTCCCACGGTCAAGCTGTTGTACGTGAAATTGTGATCCTTTCTCCAGAATCTAAGCTTAGAAGAGGCTGCATTTACTTTCTGATCCCACAGAAGGAAAATAGCGCCATCCACCATAACAATGTCGGAAATTGCAAAATTAATGATGTTTCTGATTGTCATCCTTCTAACCTACCAAATGTTGATATTTCAGAGAAGAAACATTCCTCGCGTAAGGATCGCCGCCACCTGCACAGTCACATCGGAGTATGGCGACCTCATCTGGCCATCATCTCCGAAGATTAACAATTTCTTTTTCCTTTTTTCTTTTTTTTTTTGAATCTGCGGATACTAGTGACAGTAGATTCAAAATTCCACCATTGTAAATTTGGTTTATGATGGAAATTAACTTCTCTATCATCATCGAGTACTGAAATATTTGTACTAATTAACGCTAATCTGTATTTACACCCTCAAACCTTAAGCCAATATCTATGCAAGCTTTCATTTCTTTCTCATTCTATATATGTCTGTTTATTTTCTCAGATCAAGATTTTTTGTTGCTTCATTTGTTTGTTGAAGCTTTATTAATATAAATATGATATATATTATTGTTGGGGATCGAATCTGTATAAATAACGATATATTAAAAGTAAAAGAGGATAGCAATGAACACATAAATATTTAGGTAAAAAATTTCTTTCAAAGAAAAGGACAAAAAATCACAGGTAAGGGGAACTTCACTAAATAAGCAAAAACTGAAAGAATACAATATGTAGATAATCTTAACAAACAACCTTAAATCTCGAAAACACAAAGCACTCTTACTAAAACTCGAAATTCCTTAAAACTCACAAAACTTTCTCAATCTCAAATATGATAAGATAATTAATCTAGGTTACAACAATGACTTTTATAAGCTAAATTCGTAGGTTAAACACGACTAAAAAATAACCCTAGACTAATTAAAGTTTAGCTGAGAAACAATAACAAAGTTTAACTAAGAGAAAAAAACCCGATTAAATTGAAAAACACGCCGCCAAGTTGCAATGTCGTATGTCCCTTGTCAGGACGATGAGTGTTATGTCCAATGTCGTTGAGAAGTTGCAATGTTATTTCATAAATACGAGACACAACATATATACATAATATAGAAAAATATCATATTATGTACAGATAATATATATTAATATTGGAGTAGGCTGTAAGTAGTTGTTTTTATGGCGACAAGCTTAAAATTAGTTATACCATAGTTTGGCAATGGCTTAATTAATTAGTCAGCCAAGTGGAAGAATATGAGATTGCTTGATTAACGGTGGTTATCATATATTAAGCATTGATGATCATTATTTTATCATTGGAAAGTGACAAACAACTCATGAATGATGATTGGATTGATTAATTGAATGAAGAAAGATAATTGCACGTTGTACATTTTTTTTTAGTTAATGCTCAATAATACTATAAAAATAGGCTGCAATTGGGAGATCATTGAGAAATGCTGATAACTAAGTCAATTAGCATATAACACGGCTTGTTCAATGGTCTTCTCTCTCTTCAAATATGAGTTTCATTTACGTAATAATATCATCGCAAACTGAAAAAACCAACTTCAATTCTTAAACATTTCCTTTCCATAAAGAAATATAGATGGCAAAACAGAGGAAAAGAATTGTACCCCAAATTGGATAACAATTCAGCCTCTGACTAAAACTGAAGGCTTACGTCTTTGGGCTTATATTTAGGGGGTGGGGGAACTTTGAAGGCTGGCGGGGCAGATTTTCTCAGCATCCAAAACCAACATCTATGAGCCATCTGGCCATTCTAACAAAATCAACTACATTGGCCCTTAAATAATTATTTGAATAATTCGAGCTATATATTTCAAATATGAGCTAAATTATTTAACTTTAACTATTTATTTAATTAAAAATTTAATCAATTTTTGAATTTAGTCAAATTTTATTCACTGAGCACTATTTCTTGTCCACAAGATATTATTTTCTTTTTGCTGCTTAGCTTATCATTACTTTTCACGTACCAATTTATTATTAAGTAAGAATTAGTTGAACTAGTTACACTATGTCAGGAGTATTTTTAATTTCTAATAGTATTATTTTTAAAATTCAAATTTTATTATTCTTTTAAAAATATAATATGTTTTATCATTGCACTCAACACTTCTTTTCATTCAAACGTAGAATATAAATGTATAGTTTGTAATTATAAATTTGTTTGCATTATATTAATTGTTTCTAATTGTAGTTATATAAATGTGTTAATTATAATTAAAACGGTAATTATAAGAAATTTAAGTCAACTTTTTGGGACATGTTTCCTATAATCATTTTATTTAGGGATAATGTCATTTTATACCCCTATACTTTGACACTTGTTTGAATGTGGTACCTGAAGTTTCAAAATGTCTAATGTGGTACCTGAAGTTTAATTCCGTTATACAATCTAGTACCTGTCGGTAACGGTGTTAATTTCTGACTGATTTTGACATGTGAACTAATTATGTGTCGACACGTAGTAGTGGCAAGTTGAAGGGGTAGTTGCACAGACAAATTAGGGAAGGGCTGTTTTGCAATTTGTCTTTCCCCCACTTTTTCAAAAAGCTCAGTTCTTTTTTTTTTCTTCTTTCTTTCCATCTTTTTCCCCTAATTATTGGGGTTTCTAAAACAAAATCCCTTCTTATTCACCAAAAAAAAAATTCCCTTTCTTCTTCATTAGCCCTAATGTTTATTCTACCAGCTCATAGTCATCGTGCATGTTCTGAAGTAAAATTCTATTACTTGAGTAACTCTTCAATGCATAAATTTTATTGCAAAATAGTAATTCCTTAATCTGCCCGTGCAACTACCCCTTCAGCCTGTCCCTTGCCACGTGTCGACATATAATTGGTTCATGAGACAAAATCAGTCAAAAATTAACAGCGTTACCGACAGGTACCAGATTGTGTAACAGAACTAAACTTCAAGTACCACATTGGACATTTTTAAACTTCAGGTACCATATTCAAACAAGTGTCAAAGTACAGGGGTGTAAAATGACATTATCTTACCTGATTGTTTAAACCAACTTGAATGCCTTTAATTTCCACTAAGTTTAAGATGAATCATAATCTATATATATAGCTGCTTATAAAAACAAGATCAGATCAATTGACAGGTAGGCATACTAATGTAGGTGTTTTTTTTTTTAATTATAAAAAACAATTAAACTTCATTTTATTTCTAACATAATTAAGTCTGATATTTTTATAATGTTAAGTTTATTATTACATGATTATTAAGTGATATTTTTTCATTTTTAAATGTCATTTTGATAATTTTAATAAAACAATTTCAATAATGATAACAATTAAATATAAAAAATAGAAATATTAAATTTTTAAAAATAAAAATTAAGAAATTAAATTTCAAAAAACATATTTAACTTCTAAATTTGTATATTATAATTAATACAAACAAATAACTAACTTAGCACCGAGAGTGACTAAAATCTAATAGTTATAGCAATGAAGGTACGTAAGAATAAAATGAGGTCAATCATATTGGACCTTAACAAGTGGGGAACATAATGGTACCCTGAATGTAGAACTTAGCAGCAGGAACAAGCAATACCATACCTTGATGAATGAGATATTGTTATCCCCTTGCCATTGGAATTGCATGCATGCATGCATGCGTACGCATAACGGATACTTGGATTCAATAAATTATTAAGAGTGAGGAGATGAAACAGAAACAGCAAAAGTGCATTGCAAATGCCAGCAACAAAATGAGTCACCTACAAAGGGCAGTAAAGTTGAAGGAACTGACGTTAAAAGCGATTGACTGCACCTGCTCCTGCTCCTGCTCCTGTATCCGCATGTTCAAAGGGGCGGCCACTTCTTCATCATTTAGTTACCATTAACCTCTAATTAATTTATGTTGATGATAATTGGAGTAGTTTGTACTGCTTTATCCAATAAAGTAAACAAAAAAATTGGAAAGAAAGAATGACATTGTCCTTTCTCTACCCTGATATCCTTCTTAGTTAGGAGTAGGATAAACGAAACTTGAAACGCTTATCGCAGTTCATGCCGTATACTCTATGATTTTCCACGCATCAAATCCCATGACCATAAAACCTGTCTTCCTTCTTTAAGATTACCAATGCAATGTCTGAGATGATGTTTCATTTCACGTATATAAATAGATTTACTATCTAATCCCTTAATTCCCAACTACCTACCTACTTCCAATTTTTCTAATTATTTCTACCTTCAAAAATATCCATCTATCTTCTCAAGATCCATTCCCTTCGCTCAAACCACCTAAATAAAGGAGGGTTATTGTTGTCAGATTACTTATTTTCATCTTTCCCTCTCTCTTTATATCATCCCTTCCATCCCTCTTTTGTTTGCTCTATGTTGTATCAACAATGCCTGCTCAAGTTACTCCTCAGAAAATGATTCAGGGAGTTGATCTTGTAGATAAAAACACCACCACTCAATTACTCTCACTAAGAAGGTATCCTTCGATGCTTAATTTTCTCAATCATGTTTTAGACATTGAATGTACTCGAGAAACATATGTTGAAATATTTTGGACAAGCAGGAGTCATTAATTTCTAGAATTCAGTAGCTTACCCAAAGTTGGTTGCATTTTCAGGCTTGAGGAAAAAGTAGCGATCATAACAGGCGGCGCCAGAGGGATTGGCGAAGCCACGGTTAGAGTTTTCGTGAAGCACGGAGCCAAAGCTGTGATTGCTGATATTGCGGATGCAGCTGGCATTGCCTTAGCAAACTCATTGGCACCTTCAGCAGTTTATGTACATTGTGATGTAAGCTCAGAAGAGGACGTAGAAATGTTGATGAATCGAACAATTTCATTATATGGGAAACTTGACATTCTGGTCAACAACGCTGGAGTTCTTGGGAACCAATCCAGGAGGAAAAGCATCATTGATTTTGATGCTGATGAGTTTGACCGAGTAATGCAAGTGAATGTGAGAGGAGTGGCACTTGGAATGAAGCACGCAGCAAAAGTGATGGTGCCAAGAAGAAGTGGTTGCATAATTTCCATGTCAAGTGTAGCAGGTTGCATGGGAGGGCTTGGACCTCATGCTTACACGGCCTCAAAACATGCCATTATAGGGCTTAGGAAGAACACTGCTTGCGAGTTAGGGCAGTATGGCATCAGGGTGAACTGCATATCTCCCTTTGGGGTGGCCACATCCATGCTCATCAATGCATGGAGAAGTAGTGACCAAGTGGATCATGAGGAGTGCACGGATTTGGAAGCGGAGGAGATGGAGGAATTTGTGAGAGGATTAGCCAATCTAAAGGGTGTGACTCTCAAAGCCAAAGACGTGGCTGAGGCTGCTCTTTATATGGCTAGTGAAGAATCCAGGTACGTAAGTGGTCATAACCTTGTGGTGGATGGTGGCTTCACCAGCTTCAAAAACTGTATAGCCTTGTAGAATTGGTTGTCTATTTTCATTTCTTTACTAATTAATTTGTGTGTTGAGGACAGAGCATTGTAACTACTAGTGATTTGTTTCAATGTCACGATGAATTGAATCTATCCATGTTTACTATTACTGAATATGCATGGATCTCTCTTATTTTGTGGACTCGTAGGATATCTAGACTATGGCTTTTTGCTTCAAGTAGATTATATTATGGGGCTTTGGATTTACGTAGTGGGTAGTTTTTTGCATCGCAGGCCAGAGGTTCACTCACCCATCTTTTCTCTTTTGGGCAATTTTTTGTACTTTCTGGTGTTACGTTTGGATGAGGCTATCGTTTTATACTTTCGGCCCACTCCTCCTAGGTCGAGCGCGCCTGTGTATTTCTAAATTTTTACTATATCATTTTTATTTATGTATTTCTAAAATAACCTAACTAATTTAATCTAACTTTTTTTTTAATAAAAAAATACTAAAACCTAAAATCACCACTCTCAGCGTTGACACCCTTTTTTTTATTTTACATTTTCCATCAAAGATTAGAATTAGGCAGGGCACAAAATCTTCACATTGAATATTTTTGAAATACAAGAAGGAAAATAGAAGTGTAGAATTTAATCACAATGAAAATAATACAAGAGTCAGATCCATATCCTGGTAAAAGAATTGGTGTTCAAATAACTGTAGTATGGCATTGATGAAAATATTCCTATATTTATTCATTTCTGGTAAAAGATCTGCGTCATAATTTTAAGAGTAAACAAACGAATTCATAAGCAATGATAATGGCGTAGTTCAAGCTGAAGCGCTTAAGGCTCGAAGGCGAATGAGTGAGATTGAAATCAGCACCGGCATATACTTTTTAGATTCACATCTGGCAGAAAATGATCATTCAAAACATTAATGCAAGGCTACTGATAAATTATTTTTGTACAAACCTATTATTGTCTACTCTCATAATTATCCAGTTTTGGAACCGAAAGCAAATAAGACCAGACACTGTAAGGTGACTCCTTTCATCTCCTCATCAGGGTCGTTGTTTATATTTTTTAGGTCTTAGACGAAATAATGAATCGGACCTTTTTAAAAAAATTATAAAATACAATACAATAAAATAAAATCATATACTAGTAATTTAATTAAAATAATATATTTTATAACATTAAGCGAATAATATATTTTTCTAACAAAAATAAAAAAAATATTTTTCATTCAATCTACTCTTATGTCATCAACTACAAAAACACAAAAAATCATAAAAAATGAGTTCTACGAGCATTCTGAGATGCAAAATCATTAATGATAACATCAACATCAATGTTTTCCAAAAATCTTTCTCGATTGATAAAATTGCCAGATCATTCAACCGTTCTTGTGACATTGACGACCTCAAATAAGTTTTGATTAACTTTAACTTGAAAAAACTTCTTTCAACTAATGCCACAGTCACAGGGATTATCAAAAAAATTCTATAAGCAATCTAAACATTCGGATAACAATCTGCAAATTTGACAAACTCAAAAATTTCAGTGGCTGACATTAATTCATTCGGTAAAGTAAATTGCAACACTTTCAATTCAGAGAAAAAATCATTTAAATCAATGTCTAATGAATCACCATGAGAAAAGGTAGAGTGAAAAGTAGCACAACATTCTCTCAATTTCTTTTCATCCAATGACTTTAACTTCTTTGAATCAAACAAAAACCCAAAAATATTTTCAAATGCTTTTAGTTGCTCAAATGTGCTCTTCAAAGAAGTAATTGTCATGTCTACAATAACTAAAAAATAATCAACTTTAAATAATTCATCTGCCGATTGAAATTTTTTGTAACACCCCTTAACCCTAAACCATCACCGAAATAGGATTATAGGGTATTACCAGACATATCGAATAATCTTACAAATAATAAATAGATAATTAATGATCATACTATAAAATAATCATAAAATTACCTTAAATGGACCCTCGAGACTTAAAATATGTATTAAAAGGACATTAGGACTTATTCTGATGTTCCACAGCTTTTTAGTAAATTTTTATTTCAAACGCGATATAACCCCTTTTATAGACATCTAACCTTCCCTGCAATTTCAACTAGCAACCAAAGCAATTTATACTCAAATTCACCTAAATCATAATCATTCCATTACATATTATTCAATATTTACTCATAATTTTATACATTTTCATTCAAACAAAATGCCAAATTTCATAATATACTATTTATCATTTTACTAAATTAATATCAAAATATAGTATATACATATATTTGTAACCAACATTACAAACATATACATGTAACTTATACAACACCTAGTACATGCCACTTTTACAAAAAGAGGAGAATTACATCACCGAGTTTATACTGAAGTCGGGATCGATCTGAATGCTGAACCAGAATCTTAATTTCTACAATCCTGCGCACGGAAACAACAGTACGCTGAGTATTTCATACTCAGTGGTATTACTATAATTCAAATTATAAATAATATAATAATCTCACATAATCGATCATGTAATACATGAACACATAATATCTTAATTTATACATCACTTTCATTTAGAATCAATATCAATCAATTTAATCATTTCATTCTCATTTCTCAATTTCGTCACATATCACTTTATATGTCTCAATTTTCATTTCTATTCAATTTTCCTTTTTCGCATTGTTTACCCCTATTAACGAGACTCGGACCTTAGCGGATACACGGATCCAACCAAACACACCAGAATGGCACCCAGTGCCTCATCGGATAGTTCAAAGCAATAAAGTGACACCCAGTGTCTCATCGGCCTAGCCGAAGTAAAGTGGTACCCAGTACCTCATCGAATCTATCCGAAGTAAAATAATGACACCCAGTGTCTTATCGACTCGAGGTCGAAGTATCCCTGAACTCTTCCAATCCTATGGCATGCCAATTATATCCGACTCAGCCCGACTAGTTAATAGGGATTTTCAATTTACAATTCATATCTCATTCAATTTCAATTTCACTTATTAAATATAAATATCTAAATAAACATTAAATAATGAATAATTTAAATTATAGTAATACAAACCCGGATTTCGCGATTATTCCTCGCTAACTTTCTCCTTTCCTTTTTGTGCCGATGCTTCGGGTTCTTTGCTAGCTACAAAATTTATAATAATAATTTACACTATTAATTACAACACTAATTACTAATAATAATTGAATTTCTATCCAATTTATACCTTAATTCCAATTTAATCCTAATTAACTCATTTATGTTTCTAACTTAATTCATACCTTATTTTTATTCAATTTCCTTCCATATTCTACTTAATTATCAAATGTTCATAATAAAACCCTAATTTAAAATTTCTTTCAATTCAATCCTTCTATCACAAAACTTATAGCTTCTTTTACGATTTAATCCCTTTATCAATTCTAACTTGAAATTCATTCAATTTAATCTCTAATTCACTATTTTGTTCAACATGAACTATGTTCAAAGACCTTAAAACTTCCAAGAACTCAACTTAATTTCATCAAAACTTTGTTCTAAAGCTTCTAAAACATCTAAATTAAGAGAAAAGGACTTAATTGACTTACCACTTAAAGATTAAAGCTTCAAAATCCTAGTTTTCCCCTTTTCTTTTTCCTTCCCTGTTCTCCTTCCCCTGTTTCGTTTAGCTCTCTGTTCTTCCTTCTTTTATTTCTTTTGTTTCTTTCTTTCTTTATTCTTTTATTTCATATATATATATATTAGTTAATAATAATAATAATAATATAATACTAATTAAATAGTAATTTATATTATTATATTATAATATTAATAAATTAAAAAAATCAAGAAAAATCTAGATTTTTCTCTGTTTTGCCGCCTCAATTTAGACAATAGGCATAATTGCCACTTGAGTCCCTCTTTCTTTCTTTTAATCTATAATTAGACTTTCACCATTTATTCAATTTAGTCCTTTTTATTAATTACTCTAAATTAAATTAAAATCACCTAATTAAAGCTTAATTAAACACACTTCTAAACTCATAATTACTCCTAATAATTATTTACGGACTCGGTTTACTAAGACGGAGGCCCTATCACTCACTTTTTCGGTGCCCGTGAATTTGGGTTATTACATTTTTCATCCTCTTGGTTATTCTCATCAAATTGTTTTTTTCTAATAACACGACCCTTTGTTAGAAGTGTAGACTCTATATTCATATCAAGTGCAATACTTTTAGCAATATTCATACTAGAAGTAAAGCCTTCACCTCTATACTTTTCAAAATATAACAATACACCTTCTAATTGCTTTATAGTGGTGTCAATGCACATAGATTTAGATTGCAATTTCTTGCTCACCATATTTATAGCAAACAAAATCTCATACCAAATTATGATACCAAGCAAAAACTCAAAACTCTCAAGTGCATTGACCAAACTCTCAGCTTCACTCTTTGACTTTGCATCATCACAAGATTCATATAATTTCAACAAAGCCAATCTTATTTGAGGAGTTTGAAATAAAATTGCTTTAACACTTTTAATTCGACTCTCTCAACGAGTATTAGATAAAATTTTCAATTTTAAATCAGGGACATTATCAAGCAAAATTTTTCATCTTTTTGTAGAACTTGAAAATAATGAATATATGCGTTGAACAATTCCAAAAAATGAAATAGCTCTAATGCAAGAATGTGCCATATCACTAAGAGTAAGATTCAGACTATGACAAGCACATGGCATATATAATGCTCTCGGATTTATTTCAAGAAATCGCTTTTGAACACCTTGGTGCTTCCCTTTCATATTAAAACCATTATCATAATCCTAACCCCTTACATCATCAACATTAAGATTAAGAGACTTCAAAACATATTGTAATTCATTAAAAAGTCCCAATCCAGATGTACCATTCACCTTCAAAAATTTTAAAAAGTACTCCTCAATTTTTATTTTATTAGTTGATATATTCACACATCGTACTATTAGAGTCATTTGTTCTTGATGACCAATATCAGGGGTACAATCAAGAATTATAAAAAAATATTTCACCTCTTTGATGATTTTAATTATAGAACTTTTAACACTATTAGCCAAACGAGAAATCAATTCATTTTGAATTTTATGCCCAAGATAATGATAATGAATTTCACGGTTTTGAATGCGTCTAACATGATCTTGCATTATCACATCGAATTTCGCAATCATTTCAATTAATCCTAAAAAATTACCATTACTATCTTGATAGAGTTTTTCATTGAATCCTCGAAAAGCCAAATTATGAGTAGCAAGACATTTTACAGCTAAAAATATTCTAAGTAAAACTTGCCTCCATCGCTCTTTCTCTTTCATAATTTGTTCTTGTAAGTTTTTATCAATTGTTTCATTTTTATCCAACCTTATTCTCATTTCATTCCAAGTGTTCATATTAGTCATATGCTCAGCACTTTTTTCATGTTGTTTGAGTCTCTCACTAATATGCCTCCAATCACTCAAACCTTCATTTGCTAACAAATTTTTGTTACTAATAGATTTGAACAACTTACAACAAAAAACAAAACACTTTGTCAACATGTTTGGAATAAACCAACCATTTTCTATCGTTAATTTCACCATTATTCAACTTTCTAGAAAAATAAGCATATGAAAAATGTCTATTATTATTATCGAGAGTAAAATCAAGATTCATTTCTCTTATAGGCCCCTTCTCAACTAAAATATCCCTTGTCTTGTTATCAAGATTAGTCCAATTTCTAGAATCATAAATATTCAAAGAAAGAATTGTTTGTTCTTCATCAATATCAATATCAGAAGGAATTGTTTGTTCTTTATTAAGACCAAAATTTTCAGTATTGGATACATTTGGTACATCATTAGGCTCATTTGGATCATTAATTTCATCATTCTCATTGACATAATTATTTTCATTTAAAACTACCTTTTTAAAAACAAATTTATCAATAGCACCTTGTTGTGATTTTTTTAATTCTTCAACATGTTTTCTCTTTTTCCTTTTTTCACTTCCAGATAAATGTTTTTTAGACAACATTATATATAAAAGATAATCAAATACTTAAGTAACACAAGAAAATAAAACAATAGCACCTGATAGAAGAATCCCAAATTGAATATTTGCTTTCGCATTTGCTAATTCCAAAAATCAAATCGAGTCACTGGAATTCTGTAAATATAATTATAATAATTAATTACAAATAAACACAGTAATTAACTAAAAGATTAAATGAAATGCAAGTAAAAATATTTTCAGATTCAAGATTAGAAATAGATCATGCTATGAACTCCAAACAGAGACTATGCCACTATGGCCATGCTAACTATGAGAATTTGCAAAGGTCATGGCCGGTGGCATCCACTGAATATTAACAAAATATGGCTGACTAGCTTATGATTTCAAACTTTACACACATGAATTTAAATGGAAGACTCACTATTTCAATCACTCTAAAATTTAAGAAACTAGAAAATCCATCAAGCTATTCAATATGTGCCTTAAGAAATGAAAGATATAAACAGGAAGGAATTTTGATGTGCAGCATGCACAAGTTTTCAGTTAGTAATTATATTATGACACATCTTGATTATATAATTATAGTTTTATTTGTCAAGGTAGAAAAAAAGAATTCTAAATTCACGCTCGTGAAACAATTTAAAGGATTGAATTGGTTAGAGGAAAAGCATACAGAAAATAAAACCACCTAAAATTGGCGACTGGTGCAAATAGGGAAACCAACCGCATGAGCTAAAATAAAATAAACTTAAAACCAATAAAAAATTCCAAAGTGTACAAAAGAAAAAACTCTGGGATTATAAAGCCCATCAATTGTAATGATCAATGTAATCAGTACATCAGCCAACATCCAGTATTACAACATCCAGAACTTATTTCCTCCCATAAAAGACAATTCAAAGAAAATTAAGGATGAAGAAACTCCATATGACCATATGACTAGTTCTGTGTTCTTAAAAAAGCTTCAACAATCTCTAATGGAGCCTACCAATATATTGGTACTTTCAAATTATTATTTATTAAATATATTCCTGTGATACATGACACCATCCATTGCAAAGACATAACTAACATAAATACTACAGTCATATACCAAAAGTAAAAATTCGTGTAAAAAAACAAAATGAAATAGCCCATGTTCCCAAGTATAGAGCAGGAAATATTATGAGTAAAAAATACTATAAGAAACTAGAAATACCTTGCAAGAATTGAAATGACAGCTTCTTTTTGTTTTGTCTGTAACTTTTTTCTTTTTATCCGTAATTTTTCTGTTTCCTTCTCTGTAATTTTTCTATTTCTTTCTCCGTAATTTTTCTGTTTCTTTCTTTGTTTTCTTTCTTTGTAATTTTTCTGTTTCTTTCTGTTAGACTAGTGTCTAGTGACATGAAGATGAAACGTTGAAGATAAGTAAAGGTAAAAAAAATTGAAAAATTTTAATTGAAAAAAATTTCTTTTTAGCCCAAGTTACTTATTATAAGTTTAAAAAAAGGGAAAGATTTTAACTGAAAATTTTTTTTAGGGCCCAATAAATAATGAGTTTAAAGAAAAAGTAAAAATAATTATCTGAAAAATATTTCTTTGAGTCCCTCTAATGTTGGATCCTGAACGGTTGTACTTATGGACTATCCCAAGACCGGACCTGCTCCTCATTTAATGCAAGCAAGACTTGGTCAGCAGTTATCCGACCTTGACTTTGGGTAGCAGTGCATCCCAAAACTTGCACTGCTTTCATTTCATATACATGCCTCTTTTTTATGAACAATGACATATTAAAGTTGTTCATTTCAAAGCGCCCAACTAAGAGATTAGTAATTAAAAAGGGTGGTTAAAGTTTTGTTGCAAAACCATGCTTGTCTGACAAATTGACTCATGGGACACTACTAATTGAAGACGATGCTTATCTGCACAGATGTCCAAGTCTAGGGTGGAGACAAATTTGTCAACTACATCGTAAAGGACCTGCCTGACCATGTGTTTAATTCCTCATTGTAAGGTGGTGTTGCATTGAAATGCGGCACCGAAATAGCTGGTGGCCTCACCTGGCCATTCTGCAGTTTTCATTCAAACCCAGAACCATTTTCCTAGACCAATTTGCCGCAAGTCATTCTCTTTTTTAAACTCTGATGCCTATTTTTGGGATAAAATATTTAACTTCTAATGTGTACTCAAAGCCTATGCTTATTGATTGTGTGGTAGAAATTACTTAAAAATTTTCAATAGGTGACAAGTTGTTACCAAGTTTTATTTTCTTGTGGCCAAGCCAATAAAATTGCTGCAAACGGCTGCAGTGCCAATTATGAAATTAAGCAAACACTTGGACCAATATTTGCCACACAAGAAAGGACGAAGTTGTCAACTTCCATTAAGCTGCCTGCAGATGAAAGTGTTCAGGAGGTTCACACTTGATAAAAAAAAAGCATATAGAGATGAAGGATTACTGAATAAAACCATGGCGATGCTTTTGATGTTATAGAATCTAGAAAAGGTAGCAGAAGAAATTAGGAATTTCAGAGGGTGGCACATTAATTAGTCGAAGAGTATAATTGGTTCTAATAAAAGAAATTGAAAATTATTCTGAGGTGGATTACAGCAAGTCTCCTTGTGCCCTTGTTGGGGGGGTGTGCTTGACCAAGTAAACTAACAGTAAGCAAATATGGGGGAGAATAAAGCTTGAGATTTCCCTAATGGAAATTAAAGATGATAAGTTGGCGCAAGCATGATTTAAGTGCTGATTTCACCACTCATCACCTTGAGGCTAAGGTTTGAAAAGAGCACCTTGCTTTCTCTCTTACAAGTCACATCTTTCAGCCCCTCAATGTTATATTATCCCAAGAAAAGGTGTAGGTGATGCTTAAGCTGATAATGGAATGATGTTTGCTGGTATCAAAGGGCTCCAATGGTGTCCTTTCCTATATTAACGTGAAGAAGAAAGTTCAAACCTCCCATTAAACTACACTTTTAGTCACTAAACTATGAATAAATTTTAATTTTTATCATTTAACTAAAAGAAGTTACAATTTAGTGACTAATATTTCTGGAATTATTTATTGTCACTTGATTATTAAGCGACATTTTTTAATTGATATAACAACAATTTTAATCCTCAATTTTTATACTTTCTATCAATTGGAACTTGAGTATATATAAATTGATAAAATAATTGAAATTACTTTTTTCTCTCTATATAGCTTTTTCCTTATAATAAAAGAAAAATTTTAGAATATAAATTATTTTTATAATTTGGATTTTGAAAAATAATCTAAATGAATTGAAAATTTGAATTGAGCTTAGAAAATAAAATTTTGTGGTATATTTTGTATTCTTTTGATTAAAAAAGGCATTAAAACCGATTTTACAAGCCTTTCTAATACCAATTCTAGATGTTCTTCAAAGGTATGATACTTGACTTGAAAATATTATTAATTTAGTTTTGAGAAACATTAAGAAAACATGTAATGGTTTAATTTTTTTTTGTTTTTAATTTATTATTGGATTCTATTGAATGATAAATTTTCTTATTTCCAATTTATATTAGTTCTTCAACATCAACATATTCGAGAATTTTTAAAAAAAAAAATTATGAAGAATTTTATATTTTTTAAATAATTTTGAGAGTTTTTTTTATATAAAATCAATGTCAAATTGATAGAAAATATATAAGTTAGAGGATTAAAAATATTATTATACTATCTAAAAAATATCATTTAACAATCGAATGATCAGAAAAAACAATTTTGAAAATATTATGAACAAATTGTAATTTTTTTATGTAAATAACTAAAACAAAAAAAATTCATAATTTAGTGAATAATTACTCAGTTTATACATCGGTTTTAAATTGAAGGATAACTAGAAACAGGTTCAGCCGAACCAATAATGTTCTTTTTTTTGTATTAATTAGTTGTGTTGTATGGCTTAAAAATAAACATGGTGTGGCCCCAACAAAAACGTTTAATGTGGATCCCATGCATGAGTGATGTCATTATTGAACTCATATATACGATTCTACCACGCCTCCTATGCTTTACTGCCATTTTCTTACCTTTAACTATTTTGTATATTTTCATTTTTTATAGTATTTATATTATTTAATATTACAAAAACTATTATAATCAACTTATTTTTACCTTTTTTTTTTAAATGTTGGGCTCGGATATTAAAATTTTAAATGAAATAGGATTGGAGAAAAAAAAATAAAAAGGAGAGATAAAAATGGGATTAGAATTGAAACCAAAAAAATCGTCCCACCCCCATTACCATCATCACTACCTTAATTTATACGGATTGTGACGTACAACAACATGAAAAAGAATATTGCAACAGGCTGTGCCATGTATGAACTCAGAAAAGGGTTATGATCTATATATGTGTATATGTAAACATAAGCAGGCATGATGTTTCCTTCCAACACACACCAACAATAAGGTAATGATGATGAAATTGAATACAGAATTATAAGATGTGTGGCAGTGATGCGAAAGCATCTTAATCTTTGTTGAAAATGCCACCTCTTCTGTCATTCTCCATTGCCAAATGCACTTATTCCATCTCTCTCTCCCATTTCCTTTAAATACGCCATTACTACCCAAGTCATATTTCAGTTTTACATCTCTTCTCGCATTTGGCTTTGGTCATGCCTCGAATTTTTCTCCAATGGCTTAGCCTAGTTGCGATCATTTGGCTTCAATCCATAAATGGAACTAACTCAAATTTCCCAGCTTATTCATCCCAACTCAAGCATCTCCTTTCCATCTCACAAATTCAGCTCAATAACCTTGCCTTTGCCTCTGATGCCGGTAAGCTGTTTGGGTGGCTTTCAGGCAGCGCTGCCAACTACTTGCCCATGTGGTTGGTCCTTATCCTCGGTTCATCTCTCGGGTTGATCGGTTATGGAGTGCAATACCTCTTCCTCATAGGTCGTGTCTCCAACTTGTCATATGGTGCCATTTTCTTCCTCGCTATGCTTGCAGGAAATAGCATTTGTTGGATCAACACCGTTTGCTACCTCGTTATTATTAGAAACTTTCCCCTCGACGGTCAACTCGCCATAGGATTGACAGGTAGCTACCAGGGATTGAGTGCAAAAATCTATACAGATATTGTGGATCTCATCTACCCTTGTTCAAACGTGGAGAAAGCCAGAGCCTATCTTTTCCTTAGCTCTGTCTTACCCCTCACTGTTAGTGTCATAGCCGCACCAGTAGTTAGAGTTATTAATGCTGTGAAGACAAAGAGGGCCAAAGTTGCATTCATATTGATTCTTATCATAACAACAGTCACAGGAGCTTTTGCTATCATGGGCAGTATGGGATCAGCATCAAGCTTGATATCACCATTTACTAGTGCAGTTGGAATGGTAGAGTTGCTATTAGCCCCACTTCTAATCCCCCTAGGGTTGGGACTAGGACATCAAATCAGGAAACTTGCAGGGGGAAAAATTCATATCGAAGAGATTAATAATGTTTCTATGGACAAAACGGAGAGTGGGGTGACATTAGATATCAGTGACATAATAAGTGAGAGCCCAAGTGAAAGTCTCGAGTTAAATTTTAGTTATACTAGTGAAGAAAGGAATGGAGATCAGCTAAGCGAAAGCAGTACAAGCGGAGATGATAAGATAAGTGAAACAAACGAGATAATTAGTGTGATGGAGGAGATCGGTGTGAAGGTGATGCTAAGGAGATTGAACTTTTGGTTGTATTTCTTTGTTTATCTTTTCGGTGTTACACTGGGCTTGGTATTCTTCAACAACTTGGGACAAATAGCTGAATCTCGAGGGCGTTCAGCTTCTTCTCTTGTTTCATTATCTTCATCTTTTGGTTTCTTTGGCCGTCTCATACCATCAATAGTGGATTACTTCGTCTCAAGGTAAGAATGAATAACTTTTTTTTTTTTTGGCAGAATTATCTATCTACTATCTTCAGTTAGTGATCATATTACATAGAAGGCAATCTGGAGTCATTTTTTATAGGTTGATCAGTGCATGGAAGTAGTGTATTTAATTATGTTATAAATGGTGAAATTTCAGGAGAAAATACATGATATCGAGACCAGCATTTGTGGTAGCATTAATGGTCCCGACAGGAGCAGCCTTCTTCCTATTACTTGTCAACGACAATACCGCCCTATGGCTTTATATCAGCACCGCCACTATAGGAGTGTGTACGGGAGCAATTACTTCTATATCTGTATCTTTAACAACGGAACTATTCGGGACGAAAAATTTTGGCGTCAACCATAACGTTTTAGTGGTCAACATTCCCATCGGATCCTTCCTCTTCGGTTACCTGGCAGCCATTGTTTATCGCAAGGAAGTAAATGCAGAGGGGAAATGCTTTGGCACGAAATGCTACAGAAACACCTTTATTTTGTGGGGTACCCTTTGTTTTATTGGGACCTTCCTCGCCTTAATCCTTTATGCTCGTACCCGAAAGTTTTACAACTCACAAAGATGAGAGGGTAACAGAAGTTAATTATATATTTTATTATTTGATATACATACACACATACATACATGAAAAGCCTTGTAATTTCTTTTAGTGCTAATATTGATTAAGGAACAACAGCCGACTTGATTGCTTTGATTAAAAGGAGTTTTGCACCCCACTTGTTCTTTAATTTGTGTGATTGTTTTGTCTGACACCAATGTGCTTTGAAATGACGTTTTTACTTGTTATATTCTATGCTGGTTTTGGGACGGTAATGGTTGCATAAGACAAGTAAGGTGGATATAAATATTGTGGTGTGTTGGAATAAAGCAGGTTGGGCCGTTTGTCAATATGTCTTGTGCCTAGTTCCCCATTTATTAGGACCATCAAAAACAAGAAGAGAGAACTAGAAAAATCCCAATCCTAAAAAGATCCGAAGTCCTAACTCAATTTTGTTCGGTTATGTTCTTTTCACTTATATAATATAGTTTTTCTATTATATAAATTAAAAAAGGTCATAGCTGATTATACTCTTTTTTAAATTAAGATGTCATCCACACACGGCTGTACCATTGAGTAATAAAACGCTCAAAACCTGATGCACTAATGGTGGTGGTTTTCGAACCAGAGGATAATTGCTAACACCATTAGCGTTGACTACTGATTACCTTGCCTAATTCAAGGGGACAATATTCGTCCATAGAAGCAATGCGAGGAAAAAAAAGTGGAAGTTAATGGAAAGGTCGGCCTTTTGAAACAATGCAATATAATGATGAGTATACCAAAGGAATATTAACAAACACAACTAACAATGAAAGTTCCTTTCAAAATAAAAATGTAATGTGTAGTCAAGTTTTCCTGTTTTTAGTACATGAGATCCACACTTGACAGCTATTCATCTTTGATTACTGACATCAACATATTTTTTGTAATTGGAGAAGAAAATTAAGATTATTTGAAAGGAATATAATTATGTTTTTGTCACTATCCGAGTTTAAGTACCTGTGTGTGTTGTCAAAGAATTAAAAAAGTATGAACAGATACTATTATGTAATCGCACCAATAGATTAAAAAAAAACTATAATATACATAGAGTCATATGATAATATTCGATCATTGATACATATATATAAATTATTATTATATATAGAGATTTAGAGTATATTCCAACTTGTATAATAATAAACAATAATATATATGATAATAATTAATATATTATGTACTATTATAGTATGTGATATAGTTCTATATAATGAAATAATATGTTGAGCAAAAAAATGATGAAATAATATATCTTGTAAGTATATATATATATATAACTATTATTATGTTATAGATTATAACAAAAGATATAACACTAATAGTTATATGTAATTTAGTATATTAAAATGCATGTTTATAATTATAACTAGTAATATATAAAATATTATTTTTATTAAATTATATTTTGAATTGGGCTTTAACTTTTACAGATTATAGTTGAGTATTGATTTAATTTTTTTTTATTTTGGACTTCGAGATTTGGACTATGTATAATTAGTTTATTTTGAGTTTGGGTAATAATGAGTATATTATTTGGGTTTAGGTTTAGTATAATATATTTGAGTTTTTAAATAAATATTTTAGAATATGAGTATTAGATTTATTGATTTAATAGAAAGATATAAAAAATTGTTCAATTGTCAATGTAGTATAATAATAAACAATAAAATATATTTTTGTTAATTCATATTATCATAGAATAAGAAATTTTACATACAATAAGGATTTTAATTATTTTATATAAAATAATTTTATTAAATATATATAATTTATGCTTTTTTATAAGGCAATTTGGAATTGTATTGTCATTGTATAAAAGTAAAATGTTTATTACATTTGAAATTAAAATATTTATCACTTATAAAATTCAAATTTATTTTAATCTGTCAGATTTCGTTCGACTCAATCCGAGCCCGAAAATACCCAAATATGAAAAAATTCGAACACGTTATAAATTTGAACTCAAAAAAACTTAAATTCAGACAGATATTAACTTAAAAGATACAACTTTAAAATAAACATAATCCGAACCCTCCCATTTACAGATCCCTAAGTGCATAATTTGGTCCCGCTTTTCATTCAGATTTTGGTGAAGTATGTAGGTACTGATCATGTAAGAAGGATAACAAGGATTTGTTGTTCTTACACATCTCGATTGCATAATGCTCCCTTTCTTCAACATTTCCTGGTGATCTCATGTTTTTTGTTTTAATGATCAATTACTACTGACACCTACCAAATGTTAGGCGCACCTGGAAATTAATTGCCAAACAAACATTTCTATACATTACGTTATGTGTATATATCATACAAAGATATGTTGGTAGTTATTCTACTATATATATATATATATATATGGTGTTTTATACAAGAATTAGTTTTATTTAAGAAAATTAAAATTATAGATATTAGTGATTGTTGAAGGTAAATCCTGTTGTTAATTAGCGGTAGCATGAGTAAGGAGCTAATTAATTAAAATGAAAGCAGTTGCAGGCCCAAAGGAAAGGCAGGGAACGGAGATTGATCCGTGCGTGACTTGGTATTACGCCACATGATGAAATGAGAAAATCAAAGTAAACAAGCAATCTAGACAGACAAGGACCACCACCCAATTCAAGATGTTCCCATCACTCTCTGTGCCTGAAAACAATCCCACATAATTACTTCTTTTTTTGGACTTTACCTAATTGCTTTCTTATTATCCCAATTATTCAATAAAGGAATTCAATTTTCAGTCCATTTCACTTTCCCCCCTCCAATCGCATACACATGAGGGGCATAGATGTGTGTCCAAGTCTTTAACTTAATAACTTCACAGAAGAAAGATTATTACTATTTATAAAATTTTAATTTTAATCTCTTAAAAATAATTATATTATAAATTAATACGAAATAAATTACGTTTTAATCTTTTTTTTTAAAAAAATTCGATTTAACCCCTTCAAAATAATGAAATCTTAAACTAATAAATAATAAAATTTATATTTTAATATCTTAAAATTTTATAATTTAATTTTCAACCCTAAAAGAAATTCACCCCTGCTTTCTCTGACTTTCATCTCGCCCAGTCCCAGTGCTAACGTTCTTAAATCTCTTTTTTTGTTTTTTCGTTTGATGCATCATCACCCTTTTTATATATGACTTGAAAAAACTGCAGTCATGTAAAGTACTACTCTCTCTCTCTAAATAGTGCTAACGGTGAGGTGAAGTGTAATGAAATAAGGATGAAGTAATATTTAGTCGATAATATTTTTCAGCTTAATTTCTGAATTATTTTATTTATATTAATTTTTTTATTATATTGATGTGATTACATGGTAGTATCTGTTCATATTTTCTTAATCCTTTGACAACGCATACATAAGTGCTCGAACCCGAATATCTTAAAATGAATATCATACTTCAATTTAGATTTTATTAAGATGTAATGATATGATATTTTGATATTGTAATACTTTATTACTTAAAAATTTTAAAATATAAAAATATAAAAAATATTATAATTTTAAAATATCACATAATCCTAATTTAATGCAATATAAATTCAAAGATAAAATTGAAAAAACCGTGTAAGTGTCCAATTGACATGCAAGTTCTCTCTAACAAAAGATTGAAATAGGGAGCTAAAATTCAGGGTAGATTAGTACTACTAAGATCTGTTCTTGTAATTCTTGAAGTTCACAACATCTTTTCTTGCAAATGACTGACTGAACATTAACCTGGGCCACTCCAAAGATGACCTCCAATTCGTCTCCTTGTGCCAAGATGTAACTGATTTTAGGCTCAGAAAAAGATGCCAGGTGTTTCTAAATCTGACATTAGTTTTACCAACCACAAGTCACATTATACTTTTTTCAACTTTCATTTTCGACCACTTGTCGAGAAAAGAAGAATAAAAAAATCAGTTCAATGAACTTCCAACCTCTCCCTCTCCTTCTTTGTATCTTAACTCAATGCACTGTTTTCGTTTTCGGTCTCTTTCTTTTGTTTTAAGTTGCTGCCCACATACATATACTTTCTTCAACTTGATTCTCGGACTTTAAAAATAATAAAAAAATAGGCATTTTTATGTAAATGTCTTAATAAAACCTTTTACCCTTGACTTTATCCTGAAATTTGTACCAACCTGTCATACTATACTTTTAAATTTCATGATTTGATGTTGAAATTTTATACTAATTTATAGATTCTTGTATCTTACACTTTTTATTAAAATTTGTCTTCATAATTTTTGGTTTAAAGGTTATATATATATTTGAATTTTGGTAAAAAAATCATTTAAGTCATTTCAAGAAAAATACACTTAGTTAAGCTTTCATTTTAGGGGTTTCGGGTTCGAGCGTCTGTGTATGTGCATTCAAAAAGTTAAAAAATTATAAATAGATACTACCATATAATCACACCAATATATTTTTTAAAAAAAGAAAATACACTCAATTAAGCCTTCAAACTCTCAAATTGCATTAATTAAGTCTTTTGATCAACGTTTTCTATATTTGATCGTTACAATGTTGATATGGCGCTCCAGTCAGCAACTATTGCTAATGTGTCAATACCACGTCATTAAAAAATAAAAAATTAAAAAATATTTTTTATTTTTTATTGGAATGAACTTGGACAAATTTCAAAATTTATTTTTTTTAATTTTAAAAATATTTTTGAAATTTTATTTTTTTAAAAAATTTTAAAAAATATTATTAAATCATTGAAGGTGATTTTTTTAAATCATATAAAGTTTAAAAGATATTAAAACATATTTTTCTTTAAAAACATGATATGTGTATATTTCAAAAAAAAAATGATATTATCATTTAATATCTCATTTAATTTCGAGAATCATTTGTCTAAATTATTTTAGATTTTAGATTTTTAAATATTTTTATTAATTTGTATTTTTAAAATTTAAAATTTTATTTAAATTTTTTTATTAATTTTAATAATGTTTTTACAAATATATGAAAGTTTAAAAATTATTTTATTAAAATTAATTTAACTTAAAATTTTTAAATTTTGAAATGAATGAACTTGGACAACCTTATGTCCTGGTTCATACCAATAAAAAAATATTTCTTTTAATTTATAATTTTTTAATTTTTGTTGACGTGAAAGTGCTGTGTCAACAACTATTGTTGACATAGTGCTCCATGTGAGTACCGTTAATGACATGTCATCGTTGTAACGATCAAAGATGGAAAATACTGATCAAAGGTCTAATTGATGCAATTTGATATTTTAAGAGTTTAATAGTGCGCGCTTTTCACGAAAGGGCTTAATTGATTTTTTTGTCTGAAACTTGAGGGGCTTATGTATCCTTTTAGTCTAATTTTTTAAACTTTCGAGCATTTTAAATATCTCTCTCTCTTTTTCTTTTTCTTTTTTATAATTTTTACATACAATTTAAGTACCAGTGAAAACACTGTACTACTAATATACATGACAAATTGTAGTTGGCAATTTTTTTTAAATGTAGCTATTTGATGATGATTTTTAAAACAAAACTCTGCAACAGAATTGGCTTCTCTTTCTACATGTTTGATCTGTAAGTTCCATTGCCTATTGCATAATTCTCTGATGTTGCTCACCTCATTTGCCTCATTATTAGTAAGCATTCGTACCACTACTTCACTCTCACTTTCCAAAACTATTTGTCTGTAGCCCTTCTCCTATGCAACTGGTAGAGCATAAAAAATAGGCCACATTTCAGCCTTATATTTCTGCTATATCCTCCACACCCATTTGGCAACTACCTACAGCACCTCAGTATCAATTTTGATCCGCCCCTTTTGAGGAGCTTCCCACCCTATCTGCCTCACAACTCGCATATGCCTCTTTTTATCCTCTTGTAAACTTGTTTCAACACTTGTAGCAATACCCTTAGTACAATGACTGCCATTATAAAAAATCACAATATTCCACTGCTTCCATAAGTTCCAACAAGTATCCCAAATAAATATAGTCTCCCATTCAATATCCATGAGACAAATACCAAGTTCATTTCTAATATTAGACAACAACCATCCATTAAGGTGAAATTAAAAAACTGACAAAAGTTTGTACTGGGAACGATTCTGATGTCGTGCGTGCCACCCATATAGTCTCGAAGCACATGCAAGAAAGCAGGGGTCTTTCCCCCTTGGATAAAAGGGCTATATTGCAGTTTTAGACCCCTTGAAAACTATTAATTCAATTTAACCCTTTTTCCATAAGATCTTTAAATTTGGCCCAAACAAAAAATTTCTTTGTCCCCTGCAAGTAAGCCTCCTCGCAGTGGCCACATAATTTGCATGCTGCAGAATTCGCCATATTTCGACAACAGCACTCACGATCAGTCAGCAACTTTCCTTTGAGAACAACCCATAAAAACTGCCTTATCCTCTCAGGACCTTTATACTTTCAAATACGTTCTCGTGGATCCAAGCTTCTTATAGTCAAGGCCTTCTTGATCGACCGCCACCACATGCAAACATCGGGCCCAGCTAGTTGGTGGAATGCTGGCCCAACGCCATTTGCCTTGTTTATCCACCATATATAGGACCAATACAATGTTTCTTGAGAGTCCCCAATTCTGAAATCCAAGTATCAGCGTAGCAGTTGGTTGGTTCTTGAACCGTCACCCATAGACCAACCATGCACACTGTAGCACCATATCCTAAACCTCTGACAAAGACCTCCAAACATAAGAGATATTACATCAACATACACACTGCCCCACCATGTTCTAAACCTAAAATTGTGTCTTAACGGTTACAATTTACATGTATCAAATATTAATCGATACAAATAAGCATGTTTATACAAATCTAAGAAAAAATCAAAACTGAACGATATTAATACCATTTTATTTTCATTTAAAACAATATGTCGACCAATAATACAATTTGTACTGTTATAATACAAAGTAAATAGCGATATACAAATTCCTTTGGTAATAATTATAGTATTTTAATTTTTATGAAAAATGTAAATACTTTAATTGATCCACCCATTTTGTTTAGTTTTTAAACTAACAAGGCAGTATTTTAAATATTTCTATAGAGATCTCCACACACAAAGATAAAATACCAGTATTCGATTTATTTGTACGATGTAGCTTTTTGTTATAGATTTGTAATTAATTTAAAATATGATACACATTTTTAATATTTTATAGCAGTTGTTTTGATGTAATCTTTTGAATCCTTGGGGTCGTGCCCAAAACAAAGGGCTATCTACAAAAGAAATACAACATTATAGTAGTAAATAACATGAACACCAACTTCATCTTCTGCTACAGGGATTGGATGATTGGGTTCAGGTGGGAACTTTGTTAATAAAAAAATAGAAAAACAAAAATCCCCCCATTACTTTCACTCATCTAATTATTCCTCAAGATGAGTATAACTGTCATACTTTACATGCATATAATAAGTAGTAGTCATGTGGCTCATGCCTACTGTCTAGTGTTGTTCTCTTTTCAATTGCAACAACTGCAACTGCAACTGCAACTGCAACATTCTTCTCTTTCACTTCTCGTCTCATGCTGATCATAATACCGCCATCGGAGAACCTAATGTCACATCATTCATTGTAATCATCTTCCATTCGATATTAACCACGCCTAAGACACCCCCCACAGTTTTCTCTGGGTGCTACAACTGAATCCAACATTTTGACCTTCATTGCCCAGCGTCCATACACAACAGCGCAGGCTTGATTTTATTATTCCAAGTATCGCTGTAGCGTTTTGCGTCACCGCATGTTCTCTTCGCTTCCACCACCACCAACTCTTCTGTTAACCAATAAACCTCAATCGATACCCCCAATTTTCCGCTGTCGCCTTCCAATTCAATGCCCGATTCTTTCCTTCTCTTCACCCTTAACAGTCTCTCACTCTTGGCAACCTCTTCCACCTTCTCCATCAATTTCTCAGGCAACTGTTTTAGTAAAAGGCGTTCACAGTCACTCACCGAATCATGCGAGTTTTTGAACAAACCAGAGAGGTCTAAACCGGATGAGAATGATATCAAATCAAATGCATTTAAGCTTGTAACCTTGGGTAATTCGTCATTGGCGTGCTCCACATGGAACTTGGGCTCCTTATAGCCCTTCTTGAACCATGGATCCTTAAGGATCTCATAAATCGTGATTCTCGTCCCGGGATTGGTGTCCAGAAGTCGAGACAGAAAACGTTTAAAATCTCTCGACATCCCTTTGGGACGCCGATACTCACCTTCGGAAATCTTCCTGTACATAGCCATGAGATTTGGATCATTAAAAGGCAAGTAACCCGTGTTTAGCCCGTACAGGATGATGCCGCATGTCCACACGTCCACCTTAGCTCCATCATAACCCTTTTTCGCCAGGATCTCCGGTGCCACGTAAGCTGGGGTGCCACACAAGGTGTGCAAGAGCCCGTCGGGTCGAACTTGATCGGTTACGGCGCTGAGACCGAAATCCGAGACCTTCAAATTCTTATTCTCGTCAAGTAGAAGGTTTTCAAGTTTCAAGTCACGGTGGAATACCCCGCGGGAGTGGCAGTACGCAACGGCTGAGATGAGCTGTTGGAAATACCTACGGCTGACATCTTCGCTGAACTTTCCTTTAGCAAGCTTAGTGAACAACTCTCCCCCTTTGACGAGTTCCATCACGAAATAGATCTTAGTTTTGGTAGCCAAAACCTCGAAGAGTTTGACGATGTAAGGGTGGTTCAAGTGTCTCATGATGGAGATCTCGCGCTTGATGTTGGACATCAAATTGTTATTGGAAAGCTTCTTTTTGTTGATGACCTTAATGGCTACGCTCTGTCCAGTGCGTACGTATCTGGCATGATAAACCTCGGCGAAGGCGCCACAGCCTAAAAGCCTGCCAAGCTCGTATTTACCGAGCAGGGCATTTTTTGGGACGTGCTGGATCTCTGGCATAGGTGGTGAAGCCAGAGACCAAAGTGGATGGAAGAAATTCTCGAGCAAATAAACAACAAAAAAGGATTTACTATAAAATCTAGTAGCGGGAATCAAATATTGGCCGATTGTAGTAACCTTAGAAACACACGACACGAGAAGTAGAGAAGATAGTTGTATGCTAAACAATGATGGAGTTTTGTAATTGGGACAAGAAGATTTGTATAGGGGCAGGGCATTAGTATTTCTGTTAAGGATTCCAATTTACAGGGTTTAGTTTTTTTAAAAAACAAGTGGGGGAGAATAGAGATCGTGTATGAGGGGTGGAAATTCCGACAGATTGGTTGGCTAAACGCATTTAGTGCTTCCACACCTACACCATTGTCTAAACAGCATTTGGTTAACATCATTGTCTCTCTAATTAATAACCACAATTACTTGTACAACCGCATTATGCTATTTATAGGTTTCTAAATTCAAGTTGTCACAATGTTGCATTTTTTTTTCAATGATTATAAATTAATAATAAAAATTATTTCACCGCCTGCATTAGTTCAATTAGGTTTTTTTTTTATTATTATTTAATGGAGTTGGCCGAATTTTATGAGGTAGTTATGAGATCGAAAGTGTGTTCTATAGCTTCTTCATTTTTTTTAGTTTTAACCGTTTAATTTTTAAAATATTTTAGATTTGAGATAAATCTGATGATTCTAAAAGATTATATTTTTCAATTATTCCGAGAATCTTCAGCATAACATTTCAGTTGAACACTACTAACGATAAGCACTTTTTAAATTTGTGTAGTCATATCTAACTTTTTTTTTTTAACTAAAAAACTGTCTGGTTTTTTATTTCCAACATTTTCAAATGTGTTTCTTGCCTGGTGGTAGAGGCTTCTTATAGAATGTAGAAGCGCTTTTTTTTTTTTAAATTCGTATAGTCTTGTTTGATTTTTTTTTTTCAACATTTTCTAATATGTTTTATATCAGGTGGTATAAGTTTCTTGTCAAATCATTTTTTTTCTGTTCACCACTTGATGAAATGTGGAGGAAAGCGGGATAAATGATCGATATTATTGGAAGGATTTTTTTTGATAATAAGTATAGCAATTGGTATTATTGTGATTGATTTAATAGATATTTTTTTTTATGGTTCATATTTTAGATTGGGTTCGTTAATATAATATGGAATAATGGGATGAACTAACTTATAGGCATGACAGTGTAAAAACTCAACGGGGCTCGCCTCCTCTTTTTTTGTTTGATTCACAAAGAAGGGTTTGGAGTTCAAATAGATTTTGTGGAGAAAATTTGCATGTTGATGAGAAAATTTGCATGGCCGACACCCCTTATTTCTCGAGAAAAAAATTTAAAATTTTTTTGGTGTTGGTCATTGCATGACCGAAACCCCCTTTTTTCTCGAGAAAAAATTTTAAATTTTTTTGTGTTGGCCATTGCATGGCTGACACCCCCTTTTCTCGAGAAAAAAATTCAAATATTTTTGGTGTTGGTCATCAAATGGTCGACACCAACCTTTTTTCTCGAAATTTTTTTTCTTCACGATTTTTATCATCATTCCTTTGAGGACATTTTTGGCGTCGACCCCGACCTTCAACATACATATTACTCTGGGTCTTCCTCATATCAACCGAAGATCTATCCAGAAGAACGTACCCCAACAATGGAGGATATTTTTGGCTCGGCACCTCAGGTTACTCAACCAACTCTCGATTACGTTGATACATATGATTTTACCGACTTTCTAAGTACACCAATCGGGACACCCAACGTTGACACCACCGAGGATGAGCCGACGAACACCAATGTAATGCCTCTTGAACGAACTGTACTATGGCCTCGGCCTCGCCGAGCCCGGAGGAAGCCAAACTATTACAGTTCAATGTCGGAAACGTCGCCTGGATCTACTCAATTTTGATTTTTTTTTCCGTTTACATTTTAAATTTAATTTGTAATTTCGTTTTTATTTTAAATTTAATTTCTATTTTTTTGTATATTTAAATTTTTCTTTCTAATTTCCTGTATATTCTAATTATTATTTTTTAAAAATTTTATATCGTCTTTGTCAATAATATTTATTTCCCCATATTTTGACAACATATTTAATATTTTTATATATAATTCGAAATTATTTTATTACAAAAAAATACAAATATTCTGTTTGAATATTATTAAGCAACAAATTAAATTTACTGATACAATAAATTACAATTATTTGTTAATATTAATACACGAAATTTAAAAAATTAAATTTATATATATAACAAAATACAAACATAAATAATGTCCATCTGCTTGAAAACCGAGCTGCAAACATTAGTACCAACAAAATTGCTCGGGTTGCAGTTAAACACAACCTTTTCCAGTTTGTAAGACACAATGTAGTCGGTCTCGATTACCTGTTAAATGACGGAAAAAGTCATCCCACCTTTAACAGCATAACTTTTATGGCCTTACCACAACGCTTAAATAAAGCAACAATATATCTATGTTGGAATAGCTATTCGACAGTATTTTCTGTAATAACAAATTATTCCAACGTAGATAATATCCATCTGCGTTGGGTATCTCGGATAGTCTTCAATGGCGCAAAAAATCGTCTTACTACTGAAGACATATATTTGTCGCTGCACATGACAGTATATAATTCAACTCCGGCAATACATGACAGTATATAGTTAAACCCCGAAATTCGATTGTACACTTCACAACTATCCTCCAGAACAAAACACTCATCTAATGATAAAAAATAAAATACTCTCATTTTCTTGTTATTTTGAGAGAAATATTTCTTACTTAATTCAAAATAAAAAAATTAAACCCTATTTATAAAGAATGAGGGGAAGTTGGTGTCGGCCATTACATGGCCAACACTAAAAAAATTATAAAATTTGCTATTTTTTTAATCCGAGGAAAATGACCAACACCCAAAAATGTAAATTTTTTTTCTCGAGAAAAGGGGGTGTCGGCCATCTGATGGCTAACACCAAAAAAATTTGAAATTTTTTTCTCGAGAAAAGGGGGGTGTCGACCATGCAATGGCCAACACCAAAAAATTTTGAATTTTTTCTCGAGAAAAAAAGGGGGTGTCGGTCATTTGATGGCGAACACCAAAAAAATTTGAATTTTTTTCTCGAGAAAACGGGGGTGTCGGCCATGCAATGGCCAACACCAAAAAAATTTAAATTTTTTTTCTTGAGAAAAGGGCATGATCGACACCAAAAAAATTTAAAATTTTTTCTCGAGAAAAAAAGGGACATTGCCAACACAAAAAAAAATTGAAATTTTTTTCTTGAGAAATAAGGGGTGTCGGCCATGCACTTCAAAAAGATGGGCAACACCAAAAATGTAATTTTTTTTCAAGAAAAAGGAGTGTCGGCCATTTGATGGCCAACATCCAAATATTTTGAATTTTTTTTTGACAAAAAAGGGGTGTGCCAACACTTCAATTTTTTTTTCATATTCTCGTATTTTCGTATATCAAGAAAATATCGTATTTAAAAAAAATACGCACGTGTCAACCATGCATGGCCAATACTGATAAACACAAACTTTTATGTCTGACACCAATCATTGGCCGAGTCCTGTTCATCTTTTACTGTTCATTTCAGGTCATTTTGGTGTATATATTTTAACTTGGGTCATTTTCATAAATAATTAAATTTTTTGGGTTATTTTGGTAAATTAGCCCTAAACAAAGCACCTATACAACTATCAAACCACTATTAGACCTTGCTGTCGGTGCCTTGAATGTTGAAATTAACCTACTGACACACGAAAAAATTATCTGCCCAAGAATTGAAACTTTTCCAAGAAATAAAAAAGGCTTAACATTCAAGCTAAAGTTTGTGACTATCTGAAAACTAATTCAAATCAAACCCTAAAGAAAAAAATACTCTCACCCTTTCTATACCCAAACAGTCATCATTCATCAGATTAAACTTGTGTGCGCCTCTGGCTTTCATTCTTGAATCCTCTTTCCTTTCTGAAATCAATCACCAGTTCCACACCTTGTCTGAGATTCATCAGAGTCCTTTCCTTCCTTTTTACTTCGGTCTCAGTGAAACAGCCTTCCCTTCTACCCCGCTTCACCTCATAGATCGTCATTTAAGGTCTGTTCCATTTTTGGTGGCGCTTCTTTAACCCAAAACTTCGGTGAATCAAATCGTCACCCCCACTCAACAAGGTTATGTGCAACTTTATTCGCAGATCTGTGCACGAAATGGAACGATAACTTTCTAAATCTTTTTCCTTGATGTTTTATTTCCTATATTATTTTGCAAATCTTAGATTTATCAATTCTTATTGATTTTAATTAATCTAATATTAAAAACGCATAATACTTGAAATGAAATAACTTACCTTAAATTACTTGATAAAATTTTGATGGTGAAAATCAAACCAAGACAAGAAATTAGTAATTGAGAGAAGAAAAAACTTTCAAATTTATTTAGAAAATAAAGGCGATAATTGAAGGAAAAAAATATTTTGTAAAAGAATGAAATTAAGAGAATTAATTTAGAAGATTGCTTTGAGAATGAGATGAATAGTTTGAGAATTAATTTAAAAGATTGGTTTGTAAATATAATTGTTCATGGGTTGGGTCACTCAATTTGGTTCGAATATTCACTCGAAAAGTGAGAAGATTTGGATAAATTTAAAAAATGAGTTTGGGCAGAAAAATGAGGTCCGTTTAGAAAATGGGTCAAGTTTCGGATATAGTGTTTTTTTTGGCACGGGCTTGACCAACTTAAATTTGCAAAAAGAAAAAAATTTCTATTGTTTTGCTGTTGTTTTTTCATTGTTTTGTTGTCCTTTCACTACTATGTTGTTATTATTTTTATAGTGTATAATTTTATATTTTATTGTTAATTTTGTAACTATTTTAGAGGTATTTGCTTGTTAAGTTGTACTTATATAAATTTATTTATTTATTTTTAATTTATTGAAAAATATTTATTTTAATATTTTTAGTATTTTTGATGTATTATATCAAAAAAAATTAATACAAACAAATCGGGGTAAATTCGGGTTTTAGTATTTTTTATTTGAGTTGATTTGAGCAAACTTTTAGGCTCATTTTTGGGCTAAACTCTAACCTATCAAATAAACTTAAAATTTTGTTAGGACCCGATCCGATCCATAAATACTTTTATATGTAAAGAATGAGGGAAGAGTTGGGGTATATATAGGGAGCAACAGTAACATTTATACTACTCTTTTTCTTTTATTTTATTGTTGGACCATATTTGCCAAGTCAAATTTCATGGTGGCAAAAGTGCGTTTTATAGGATGTGTTTGTGTTGAAGGCACAGCCTACAAGGCGTTCTTTTGAGATGGTGGATTTTGACTTGGACAAAAATGATCTATTTCTTTAATTAATTGACTAATTGATCTATTTTTAATTTTTTTTTCAAATTCAGCATTTTTACTAATTTTGTCGAAAACTGGTGATGAGTTTGAAGTTCAACCTCAACTGGAGGATTAACTGAGACAATTTGTACCAAATAAATTTCTCTTGTGATAAATGTAATCTACTAAATTTACATGAAAGCTGTCAAAAAAATAATGTAGACTTAACCTACAAATTCACCCTTAATCAATACCAATTTTCAATTTTGACACCTAATCTCTTTTTTTTTTTTTTCTTTTTTGTACCTAACCGATACCTAAACACTAAACAGAATATTTTAAAGTTTTTATTATCTACTTGCATTGAGTATACTATAAGGAATTGGTAGTCTTTTTACCTTTTATCTATTGTGACCCTTTAATTCAATAAAATAACTTTTTAATAGCACAGAAGAAGAGAGTTTAAGCCTAAATAAATAATATGTGGTAGATGTTTCGGGGATAATAGATGGTTGATAGGATCCGAAGAATTTTGTTTAGCATGTCAATGGCTCTTGTTTTTTCCTAAGCAAATATTAAATAGTGTAAAAATCAAATTTTCACAAGACAATGCAAAGTATTAATAAGTATGGGATATAATGACAAATCATATTGTATTTTTAAAATAAGAATTCAAATTCAAATTATTAAAATAATATTATTTAAAGAGAGATTCACATATTTTTAAAAGATTGTAAAATAAAAATAAAAAAAATATCAATTCTAAAAAAAGAAAGAAAGAAGGGATGATGGTGACTGGACCCTTGATAATTGGCAAGAGAGAGAGAGAGAGAGAGAGAGGAGAAATACAAGCTTGATAATTTCAGGTGAGTGCTGTTGTTTCAAATCACACACTTATACCCTTTTATTTGGGAAGAACCCCTTGGTGGGGGACTTCATTTTGTTGCTCATCGTTTAATGTGGTGGAACAATCTTGTGAATTATATATGCATAGATGGGTACCCTTTAGAGCTTAGATTGAAAAATGTGCTTGCTATTAAAGACGAAGGGATTTAGCCTCCCATCCTAGAAGTTAGATTCCATTAGTGAGTCTCCACTCTCCAAGTTGTTAAGAAATTCCAATTTTGATTTGGATCCTTGTGTTGTATGGCTGCATATCTATACTGTTCACAATGCTTTAATGTTCGCTAATAGGTATCTGTTTCGGCCTTGAATTGTAGTAAAAATTATACTACTTTTATATGCTGAATGCAATTGTGTGCGGTCTTCTTTTTCCAACTAAATAAATGTTTGGTTGGGCACAGTAAGTTGTCAGCATTTGATGATGATTTTATGCATGCTTATGACTCCAACCTACGTCGTGAATTATGGGATAATCATGTATCACCAATAATAAAAAAACATTAATAGCACATTTTGCTCGTTGAAATTGAATACAGCTCTTTTCAATTGTTTGATTAAATGTAATGAAATAGAATTGTTATAGTACTTTTGTCTTTGGTTAGATGTAATAAATGTTATAATAATATAAGAAAAAACTAAAATGATTAAAGTATTTTTAACAGAATTTTTTAAAGTAGATGTTATTGTTATTAAATGTAATAAGATTATTATTAAATATATGATAATAAATAATTAAATCATATTTTAATAAAATTTAGTAAACATAATAATATATAATTATTTTTATATTGAATTATATTAAAATATTTTAAATATTTTATTTTTATATTTTTTGAGCGCAAATTTCAAAGGATTAATTTGAAAATTAATTTTGTTTTGTTATTCAAAGTTGCATAGAATATCTATTTTTTGGCATCATAAAAAAAAATAGTCATTACGAGAGGGTAAGTAATAGGGAAGTAATAGTCATCCATTGAATGAGTATTACGTTCAACCAAACAAATGAACGGTTTACCATTCAATGATTAAGGGGGAATATTGTTACTCCATTGCCCCAACCAAACATGGTGTAAGTTGCATCACATTTTGATTTTTGAAATGTTAAAAGAGTATATATCAATATTTTTCAAAAAAAGAAAAGAAAAGAGAAGAGTATATATCAATAGGACAAAGGGCTTCCGAGACAAGAACAGCCTATTGTTTGAAACAAGCTAAGCAGCAAGTAAAAAGAAATATATGAAAAGTAAAAATGTCGGTACTTTGGTAGATAGTAAGGACATCGAAATATTGTTCTCAATCACATTGTTTGTATTAACTCTTGTTAAACAGTAATAAAGGAGATATTTTAATGCATGCGACACACAAGTTTTCTTAGTAAATGTAAAGGGTTTCATACTTTGGACTGATTGAAGTCTTCTAACTGTTAGTTTTCATGGATTTCTTCTTTGTTTTTGTAAGCCAAGTGAATTTGTTTTAAACCCCAATGGTTACAAAGCTAGCTCCAACCAGCTAATTAGACATACCCAAAAAAAGAAAAAAAAAAGAAAAAATACAAAATTCAAATTCTAGCATCATCTCACAGATAAATCTTAAAAGCATATAACCACCATGACATCTGAGAACTAGTTAGAGACAACAAAAGGAGAAGTGTTGAGCACCACAATAGAGCAAATGGAAGGCATGCATGAAACCATGTAAATAGTAAACCTCCAAAACAGTTTATACATAACTTCACGATACTTCTCACCCAAAAGCAGCTCATGCTATTGGTTCCTTGTTGACTTTTCATGTGAGCTCTAGTTTGGGCCCTATTAGCTGCAACAAACAACTAAAGTCATTGCAAAGTTCCCCAAACCTTATCCCACACGGCTACTTTCTACCTCTAACATCCATCTGTAATTTTATCTAGCATAAGTGCATAGCAGCCTAACTTTTTGCCCAACAATCGGCAGATAAAATTACAAAAATAACATATCAAAATGTCTCTGCAAGGTAACCCAAACCCAAACATCTCACAACAGTAATTGATATCGCATTTGACAAGCAATTAATAAAATTGTGTTGGTTGGTTGTATAAATTTGGGGCCTATTTCAAGGAAATCCCTTATTATATTATTTAGTTGGCCGTAGACATTCAAATTTATTTTTCCTCATAATCAATCATCTAAATTACATTATTTGAAATAGCAGACATTAACATAGAATATAAATTGTAAAATAAACATTTCAACACTAAAAAAACAATATTTCTAACTTTTTATATGGTTTTGAGGGTAAAGCAAATAAAAGTATTTGCAGTCTCAAAAAAAGAAATCTTAAAAAGAAAACCTTTTGAGCACACTTAAGATCAAGGGTCCACAGTCGAGCCAACTTATCAAGAGGCTGGTGGTGGATGACGTCAGCTTCTCTTCTTTGTTATGATCCCTACATTTGGTATTGCTTCCATTAGGTGCGTGGGAGGAGGTGAGGTTGTCGAAAACATCCTGGGATCCCCTCTCCTCCAAGCTGGCCATGGGCTGAAAGACATCCATCATACATGTGGCAACTTCTGGCTCCTATGGGAGGGGCACCACCACCGTTGCTATATTGCTACCATTTTCATTTTTGGTGATGCTGTACCTGACATTTTCCAAGTGCATTTGGGTTTGGGCTTGACTGGATCAGCTTGGATTTCCATCAACATCATCTCCTACAAACTATTTTTTAAAAAAAATTAATTCACAATTTGACTCTTAAAAGTATATTTATTTTCTCATTTTCATATATATATTTTTTAATTTAATACCTCAAGTATCGTTTTTCTCTATTTTTGGCCCATCTTGTAACGGCCATTGAAAAAATTCATTAGACAACTTTGATAAATGGAAAAGCACCACATAACTTGTTTTGATTAATGAAAAAAATATCACATGGTAATCAAGTTGATTTAAAATAAAAACATTAAATTTAAAATAAAAATTATAATATTAAATATTAAAAAACACTTTTGAATATTGACCAATGTTGACAGTTGGTCGGGCATTGACCAGCCACATGACTATTTTTAATATTATATATAATTCTTTTTATTTAATATAAATATTAATATAAAATTTTATTTAATTTTTATAATAATTATTAATTTTTAATATTTTTTAAAAAATTAGAATAATTATTAAAAATAATTTTAAAATATCAAAATAACATTTCACTTATATTTCAAGGATCAAATTGGGAATTAGCCCTTTAAATCATCATTTTAACTGAAAGTAACAGATAAATGGCAAAAAAGTAATAATTCAATAACGTTAATGGCTATTACGAAAATAAAAAAAAGTTTGTTGACCAAAACGTAATCTTGGCAAAAGTTCAAGGACAACAGATGAAGTTTACCCTTTATATAAATACATATATATTCTAGGCAAAATATATATGTACGTGTGTATATATTAAAATTTAAATATTGGATGAATATTGTACCTGCTCCCTCAAATCCAAAATTCTTTTGGCATTTAGCTTTACGAAGATACAAGGAAAATGTTTTACTAGGATTTAAGCTACTCTTGCTCCATATTTAACACTTGTTTTATTTTTTGATGAATTACAATAACAAAACAAAATCCGAACAACAAATATAATTAGTGCGTAACTAATGATGTCCATAAAAGATCACAAAATATGAAGTGATATTTACCTACCAATCGTAACCATTGTCAAAGAGATCTCAATAATAGCATAAAGTGCACCAAGATCTAGAATACCATCCAATTGGTCATAACTGATGATTATTCTATGTATTTATGCGTGTTTCACTTTGGATTTTTATTATCTCTTGTTCGTACAAAAAACACAAATTCCAGCCGTAACAACTTACAATATTGTTGGAACTAAAAAAAGATATATAAATTTAAGGAAGAAAAAATGATTGTCGACAAATGGCACAACCTCTTACCAAAGAGGTTTCAATAATAACGTAACGCCCAACTAGAATCACATAAGTTTTTTTTTTTGCCAACGTAAGAATATCTCACGTGCTGTGTGTGCAGAGACTATGAGAACAAATAAAAGACATATTACTAGCTTTGGCAAACTCCATTGAGTGTTTCATCTGTGACTGATGACATTTACAAAAAATTCGTAATTAATGACGTCTGTAAAAAGTGATAAAATATTATAACGATATTTACTAACCAATGACAACGCTTGCAAATGAGATCTCAATAATAACATAAAGTATAACAAGATCTAGAATATCTTTAAGTCCGCCATAATTGTTGATTATTCCATGTTTTTATGTATGTTCCACTTTAAACTTTTTACTATCTTCTGTTTGTACAAAAAATACACATATTCTAGAGTAATGCCCAACATCTTATCAAAGAAATTTTAATAACAACATAACGCCCAACAAGAGCTAAAATATCTTTTAGTTACTTACAATTGTTTATTATTTTATGTATTTATACGCGTTTCACTTTAATCTTTCATTATTCCTAGCTCATACAAAAAAAAAAAAACTAAACATAATATATTTCAAATATAACAACGTGCATTGATGTCAGAAGTAAAAGAGATGTATAAGCAAAAAAAATGTTTATTATTTGCTGTAAGTATAAAAAAGCACATATATATGCCAGGCAAAATATATATTAAAATTTAAATATTGGATGAATATTGCACCTGCTCCCTCATACAAGGAAAATGTTTTACCAGGATTTAAGCTACTCTTACTCCATATTTAACACCACTCTGCAGTTTATTTTTTTGTGAATTATAATAACAAAGCAAAATTTAAACAACAAATACAATTAGTGTGACTCGAATTCAAACTACAATTGAGATAGTAAACATTTTTAACCATCAGACCATCACATGAGATTCCATTAATACAACTTTTAAATACAAGACCATAATAATTATCTCATTCTATGTTATTCTCAATGTATTTGAGTCTAAAGAGTTTCCTTTTGGGGTTATTATCTCAAAGCTAAGTTCCTGTCTAAACAAACATACAGAGCAACTTTCCAAACAGCAGAGTATATACCTCTTCCTGCAAACTGGAAATATACCATTAAAAGAAAAAACAAACACAAACTTCTTAAATAATTTAAGAAAAATAAATTAATTAATTAATTAACAGCAAAATTATCACCTGAGATTCTAAGACTTTCTTGTAACTTTACTTTCTCAATCTAAAAAAATTTTCATCTTAAGTTATTTTCAATTCAGGAGCTAGAAAAACAAAATATGGAAGTTCAAGGGAAAAAAACAGGTTACTGCAACTATAACATCTTATTGCTATATCCACCATTTCTTGATATCATATGATGCAACAGTTCTTGGTAACAATTCATCCATTGAATTTTTATATTTGCGTCCCCTCTGGTTATGACCTACAAGAATTGCAAGCAAAACAATTGAAGCACAAATTTATCTTTTTGTTATACAATTATAATAAAATATATAATAATCTGACCCGAAATTTAATTCAAGATCAAACCTTAAATATTTATGATTTAATTAGCCCTAAACAATCTTTATTATCTTCTTTTTCCTCTCTTATGAACCCGAAGACAGAACACACTTCCCTTATTTCATCTCTAGCGTAGATACAATGTATCAAGACTTTGCAACAGTTATTGCAAGGGACCCTGGCCAATCACAAATCCCCACAATCATTCGAAAAATGCAGTTAAGTTCACCAATGTTTTCCTAATTCGAAAAATGGGGGTTTAGAGAAAATAAAAGAATAAAATCTCATATTAAATGTAAATAATGTTCCAACTTTTTTAGTTGTATAAAAAATATATGTTTCACTTTTCTTTCAAAAAAAAATAATTTTTCCCTCAAGTTTCCCCTCTTTATGAAAAGATTTGTACGGACGGATTTTTAAAATCTGTGAGGTTAGTGACGGACTAAAAATCTATCAGTATACATGTTTACCGAATAAATAATGTTTACTTAAAACTCATATTTGAAAAAATAATGTGTTTAGAAGTTTTAAAACTCATTTATTTTAGTGAATGCGTGATTAAACTTAATCTTTTACATTATTTTTTCTTGAGATATTGAAATGAAATCGTAGTTACTTCAACAACGAATGTGACATCTCTCTTTTCAAATCTGGTGTGGGATTGAGTATGCAGTATTACGAAATGTGTATTTAATTCAAAGATAAAAACTAAATAAAAATATATTGCTCAAAAAAGCATAGGGTCTACCAACTCATTTGGCCTAGATTTTCATCTAAAATTATGATAACATATCATGTCAATTTGTTGTTTGTTGTTACATTGTCAATGGCAGTTAACGACTTAGTAACCTAAATGTAATAAATTGGTAACGGTAGTGACCATATTGTAAAATTTTAAACCTCGATGATCAAAACATAATTTAAACCTTTTATAAGTGATTAAAACTTTAATTTACCTTTTTTAAACTAGAAACACATAATCATGTTTTTTGTTCAAACAGAAGAATAACTCACGTGCTGTGTGTGCAGAGACTATAAGAACAAATAAATGACATATTACCAGCTTCACCAAACTTCTTTAGGTGTTGCATTAGTGATTTTTGACATCCACAAAAAAGTTCGCAACTAATGACATCCACAAAAGCTCATAAAATATTGAAGTGATATTTACCGACCAATCGCAACCTTTGCCAAAGAGATCTCAATAATAGCATAAAGTGCACTAAGATCTAGAATACCATTCAATTGGTCATAGTTGATGATTATTCTATGTATTTATGCATGTTTCGCTTTTGACTTTTATTATTTCTTGTTCATACAAAAAACACAAATTCCAACTGTAACAACCTGCGTTATTATTGGAACTAAAAAAAGATATATAAATTTATGGAAGAAAAAATGATTATCGACAAATGACACCACCTCTTACCAAAGAGGTTTCAATCATAGTGTAACGCCTAACTAGTTTCACATAAGCTTTTCTTTTTTTGGTAACGTAAGAATATCTCACGTGCTGTGTGTACAAAGACTATGAGAACAAATAAAAGACATATTACTAGCTTCACCAAACTCCATTGGGTGTTGCATCAGTGACAGATGACATCTACAAAAAGTTAGCAATTAATGACGCCCGCAAAAGGTTACAAAATATTGAAGTGATATCTATTAACCAATGGCAACCCTTGTAAATAAACATAATCTTGTTCTTTGTCCAAACAGAAGAATAACTCACGTGCTTTGTTTGCAGGGACTACGAGAACAAATGAGAAAAAGGCATCCTACTAACTTCAACAAACTTCATTGGGTGTCGCATTAGTGATTTATGACATCCACAAAAAAGTTCGTAACTAATGACGCCCACAAAAGGTCACAAAATATTGAAGTGATATTTACCAACCAATCGCAACCTTTGCCAAAAAGATCTCAATAATAGCATAAAGTGCACCAAGATCTAGAATACCATCCAATTGGTCATAGTTGATGATTATTCTATGTATTTATGCGTGTTTCAATTTTGACTTTTATTATCTCTTGTTCGTACAAAAAACACAAATTCCAACTGTAAGAACCTACAATATTGTTGGAACTAAAAAAAGATATATCAATTTAAAGAAGAAAAAATGATTATCGACAAATGGCACCACTTCTTACCAAGGAGGTTTCAATAATAACGTAGCGCCAAACTAGAATCACATAAGCTTTTTTTGCCAACGTAAGAATATCTCACATGCTGTGTGTGCAGAGACTATAAGAACAAATAAAGGACATATTATTAGCTTCACCAAACTCCATCGGGTGTTCCATAAGCGACAGGTGACATCTACAAAAAGTTCGTAATTAATGATGTCCGTAAAAGGTTACAAAATATTGAAGTGATATCTACTAACCAATGGCAACCCTTTCAAATGAACATAATCTTGATTTTTGTCCAAATAGAAGAATAACTCACGTGCTTTGCGTGCAGGGACTACGAGAACAAATGAGAAAAAAACATCCTACTAGCTTCACCAAACTTCATTAGGTGTTGCATTAGTGATTTGTGACATCCACAAAAAAGTTCATAACTAATGACTTTCAAAAAAGGTCACAAAATATTGAACTGATATTTATCGACCAATTACAACCTTTGCCAAAGAGATCTCAATAATAACATAAAGTGCACCAAGATCTAGAATACCATTCAATTGATCATAGTTGATGATTATTCTATGTATTTATGCATGTTTCGCTTTGAACTTTTATTATCTCTTGTTCGTACAAAAAACACAAATTCTAATTGTAACAACTTGCGTTATTGTTGGAACTAGAAAAAGATATATAAATTTAAGAAAGAAAAAATGATTATCGACAAATGGCACCACCTCCTACCAAAGAGGTTTCAATAATAGCATAATGCCCAACTAGAATCACAAGCTTTTTTTTTTGCTAACATAAAAATATCTCACATGCTGTGTGTGCAGAGATTATGAGAACAAATAAATGACATATTATTAGCTTCACCAAACTCCATTGGGTGTTGCATCAGTGAGAGATGACATCTACAAAGAGTTTGTAATTAATGAAGTTCGCAAAAGGTTACAAAATATTGAAGTGATATCTACTAACCAATGGCAACCCTTGCAAATGAACATAATCTTGTTTTTTGTCCAAACAGAAGAATAACTCATATGCTTCTTGTGTAGGGACTGCGAGAACAAATGAGAAAAAGACATCCTACTAGCTTCACCAAACTTCATTGGGTGTTGCATTAGTGATTTGTGACATTCAAAAAAAAGTTCGTAACTAATGACGTCCATAAAAGGTCACAAAATATGAAGTGATATTTACCGACCAATTGTAACCTTTGCCAAAGAGATCTCAATAATAGCATAAAGTGCACCAAGATCTAGAATACCACTCAATTGGTCATAGTTGATGATTATTCTATGTATTTATGTATGTTTCGCTTTGGACTTTTATTATCTCTTATTCGTACAAAAAACACAAATTCTAATTATAACAACCCGCGTTATTGTTGGAACTAGAAAAAGATATATAAATTTAAGGAAGAAAAAATTGTTATCGACAAATGGCACCACCTCTTACCAAAGAGGTTTCAATAATAGTGTAGCGCCCAACTAAAATCACATAAGCTTTTTTTTGCTAACGTAAGAATATCTCACGTGCTGTGTGTGCAGAGACTATAAAAACAAATAAAGGACATGTTACTAGCTTCACCAATCTCCATTGGGTGTTGCATCAGTGACTGATGACATATACAAATTCATACTTAATGACGTTCGCAAAATATTACAAAATATTGAAGTGATATCTACTAACCAATGACAACCCTTGCAAATGAACATAATCTTGTTTTTTGTTCAAACAGAAGAATAATTCACGTGCTTTGTTTGCAGGGACTACGAGAACAAATGAGAAAAAGACATCCTACCAGCTTCACCAAACTTCATTGGGTGTTACATTAGTGATTTGTGACATCCACAAAAAAGTTCATAACTAATGACGTCCACAAAAGGTCTCAATAATAGCATAAACTGCTCCAAGATCTAGAATACCATTCAATTGGTCGTAGTTGATGATTATTCTATGTATTTATGCATGTTTCACTTTGAACTTTTATTATCTCTTGTTCGTACAAAAAAACACAAATTACAACTGTAACAACCTACAATATTGTTGGAACTAAAAATATATATATAAATTTAAGGTAGAAAAAATGATTATCGAAAAATGGTATCACCTCTTACCAAAGAGGTTTCAATAATAGCGTAACGCCCAACTAGAATCACATAAGTTTTTTTTTTTTTGCCAACGTAAGAATATCTCACGTGCTGTGTGTGCAGAGATTATGAGAACAAATAAAAAACATATTACTAGCTTCAACAATCTCCATTGACTGTTTCATCTGTGACTGATGACATCTACAAAAAATTCATAATTAATGACGTCTGTAAAAATGTCACAAAATATTATAACGATATCTACTAACCAATGATAATGCTTGCAAATAAGATCTCAATAATAGCATAAAGTGTAACAATATCTAGAATATCTTTAAATCCACCATAATTGTTGATTATTCTATGTTTTTATGTTTGCTCCACTTTAAACTTTTTACTATCTTTTGTTTGTACAAAAAATACACATATTCTTGAATAATGCCCAACATCTTATCAAAGAAATTTTAATAACAACATAACGCCCAACAAGAACTAAAATATCTTTTAGTTACTTCTAATTGTTTATTATTTTATGTATTTATGCGCGTTTCACTTTAATCTTTTATTATCCCTAGTTCATACCAAAAAAAAAAACCTAAACATAATATATTTCAAATATAACAACATGCATTGATGTCAGAAGTAAAAGAGATATATAAGCAAAAAATGTTTATTATTTGCTGTCCGTATAAAAAACACATATTATTATCGATTGAGTCTTAATTTGATTTACATAAGTATTATTGTTAATGCAAATGAAAATGAGCATGGGTTCGAGTGTATTGAAACATATTATACTCTATGTATGAGTTGGAAAGGAGCTATAAATAGTTTTAGATATTATATCAAGAAGAACAAATATGATCAGAACATATAAAATTGTTAAAAAAAACACATAATACTAGCTAGTGTTGTAACTCATATCGATGATAGAAATGATAAACAGGTATAAATTTATTGAGATAATTAAAAAGAATTAAAATATTGATTAGTAAGAGAATTACAACCATATCTTAATTAATTCCCACTAAAAATATGGTGTAATAAAAAAAATTGTCTGAAGTCAGCTAATGAGCATGTATAAATAATAATTCAAATTATAAAGAAAAATATCTTACATGGATTAATTAAGGATTGAATTGTGACTTTATAAGCAACGACCATTCTTTTTAATTGACATGTCTCTTCTTAAAGAAAAATCACGAGAATAATATTTATTTTCTTCAACAATATGTCATAACATCAACTGTATTCGTTGCTATTGTGCTTGTAATTTCTTTGCTTTCCACTTAATGGCTTTAAAATTGGTAAAATCTCAACATTGGACCTATTGGATAAAGTGTGTTCACTATGTGTAGTAATATAGTGCTTGCATGTGTAGAGTGTAGGATGAGATGGATTGTTTGGATGGCTAAATTGCGACAAAAGCCTCATTACAAGCATATTCCTTAAGATGCCAAAATAGCAATTGAACGTTACGCCCGTTTCTTTTTTGTTCTCTCGAAAATGCCCCAAACCAAATATACAATAAAAAAGAAAACGAAGTTTATTATGCGCAGGAAAATAAAATTAAATAAATAATAAGAAAAAGAAAACTCGAGGCGATTTCGAGTTGGTAAAATAAATAAGAAAATTCTAGGTAATAATTAATTTCTACAGCTTGGCTTGACAGAGGGCCGTGAAGAAGTTAGTAAGTAATTAATTACGGTTGGTTTTTTTTTCCTTCAAGAATTAACTATGATTATTTGAATAGGTAATAATTACTAAAACTAAATAGAGTAGTGTGAACGCAAGGAAACACAAAAACTGATGAGGCTGTATTACCATATATGTATTTATGTATTTATACAATTACCATATATATATTTGTAAATAAATTATTATTTAATTTATGAAAAAAATTAAATCTTTGCAAAAATTAATGTCACTTATCATTTACATCTCAACTCAATTATTTTTTTTTATCATTTTTTATAAATATATTTATTACACAAATTTTTTAACTCACATATAAATTGATAATATGAATTAACTCCACAACAAATTAATAAAATTATTTAAATTTTTAATATTTATTAAAAAGGTAATAAATAGAAAGTGTGAAAATATGGAAACACTACCTTTCCAAAAAGAAAAAGAAAGAAAACAAGGAAACACAGAAAAATAAACATACATATTTGAAGGACTACCATATAAACACAAAATACAATGCACTGTTTTTTTCTTTTACGTTTTAAAAATAAAATATTAATTATTTTAATTAGTATTATAATAATTGTAACAGTTGAGAGAATATAAATTTAAGTATGTTTAAATATATATATTTAAATTTTAGATTGTGATCTATTAGTTGTATTCTTCAAAAATAACTTGAGTGAATTTTTGTTATAAAAAAACCTGTATTTTCTTTTACTAAAAATCTTGGGAAAATTCTTCAAATTAAAAGTAGTGGACCTGCAAGAGTTTATATGGGGCGTTACTAATGGCATCCATTAATGTATTTTGTTCTGGAGTGACAGAACGCTTCACTCTGGTTTCTCATCACTCCAACTCTCGAATCCTTTTATGCCAATATTTCCCTATAAATATCGACACTCACCATCTCAATTCACCACAAGAAAAACAATAGAGCAATTCCCTTCTTAAGTTAGCCTTAGCCATGGATGACGCAGCTAGTGCATTGTTCAACTCTTCCTTGCGTCGTTTCACCACTGTGTCCTCGACTTCTTTCACTACTTTCCTGAGCATCTGCTCCACCTTTGCTGTCATGGCATTTGCTTTGTATTTCCTCTTCAAGTTCCTGTCTGGAGGGAACGGGAAAACAAAACAAGCCCCTCTCCCTCCGCTGCTTATGAAGCCTTGGCCTATTGTGGGAAACCTCCCTGAGATGGTTCTAAACAAGCCCACATTTAGGTGGATACATGCACTGATGAAGGATATTACTACGGGCATTTCATGCATCCGCTTTGGAAATGTGCATGCAATTGTCATCACTTGTCCTGAAATCAGTTGTCAATTCCTGAAAAACCAGGACGCTGTTTTTGCGTCGAGGCCAGTTAGCATGTCCACTGATGTCACCACTAAAGGCTACTTAACAACAGCTCTGTCGCCCTACGGAGACCAATGGAAAAAGATGAAGAAAGTGATGATGGGCGAATTGCTTTCCTCAACCCGCCACCGGTGGCTGCATGACAAAAGGGTTGAAGAAGCTGATAACCTTGTGCGTTACGTGTATAACCTGTGCACGTCTGCAGGCGGCCTGGTAAACGTGAGGGTGGCATCACAACAGTATTGCGGCAATGTGCCAAGAAAAATGCTGTTCAACAGGAGGTACTTTGGGGAGGGTAAGGAGGATGGAGGACCTGGGTTTGAAGAAGAAGAGCATATCAGTGCTGCTTTCACTATCCTTGCGTATCTGTACTCGTTTTGCGTGTCTGATTATCTTCCACGCTTGAGAGGCCTTGATCTGGATGGCCATGAGAAAGTTATGGCTAACGCTCTTGCGGTTATTCAAAAATATCACGATCCCATAATCGATGAGAGGATTCAACAGTGGCGAAATGGTGAGAAGGAGGACTCCGACGACTTGCTTGATGTCATGATCAGTATGAAAGATGGAAATGATGATCCCATTCTCACCCGGGATGAGATCAAGGCTCAAATTACTGTAAGCTAGCTTATCCCTCCTTCACATGCACCTAAATTTCTTCATTTTTTAAATTTATTATTATTATTTTTTAAGCTTAGTGAGTCAAATAAAACTTTATTCAATAATAAGTTCAAACTGGGATGCACCACTCTGAACAAGTACGCAAATTGGAACAAGAACCCAACTGATATTACAAAACCTTAGTTATTATCATCATAAACAAAAAAAAAAAAAAAAACCACCTTAAAACCAGGTATGGACCAGAATTTCAGGTAGTATAAGCCACACTGAGCAAGAACGCAAGCTAAGCATAGATAAGTTGGACGTTTCACTCCCATCTTTTTAGGGTGTTGACAAAAATGAAACTTTTTTTGGTCGGTGGGGGTAGCAGTTTCCGTACCTTTTCGTTTTTCGATGTATATTTTGCTTTCTGTTGTTTCATTTTGTACTGACCTGGAAATAAAGGATGCATGCAAGTGGAGTAAGTAGTAGAGAAGAGATGATATATTTTTCACCCAAAATGAATTTAAGGTTGATTTGGATTACTTTTGAAGGAAATTATGATCGCAACGGTAGACAATCCGTCGAATGCGGTAGAATGGGCACTAGCTGAGATGCTGAACCAGCCGGAGATAATGAAGAAAGCCACAGAGGAAATAGATAGGGTTGTCGGAAGGGAGAGGCTGGTCCAAGAGAATGATTTCAACAACCTCAACTATGTCAAGGCGTGCGCCAGAGAAGCCTTCAGGCTCCATCCAATTGCACCCTTCAATGTCCCGCATGTTGCTCTGGCTGATACAACTGTTGCCAATTACTTCATCCCGAAAGGGAGTCATGTGCTTCTTAGCCGCACTGGTCTGGGTCGCAACCCTAAATTCTGGGATGATCCACTGAAGTTCAAGCCAGAGCGGCACCTCAAGGGGGATGGGACCCCACTGGCTCTAACTGAGTCAGATCTGCGCTTCATCTCCTTCAGCACCGGAATGCGTGGGTGCAAGGGCGTCCTTCTGGGGACTTCCATGACTATCATGCTATTTGCAAGGCTGCTGCAGTGTTTCACTTGGAGCATCCCACCAACAAGCCAGAAACCCATCAACCTGAGTGAGGCCAAGGAGAGTCTGTTTCTTGCCAATCCGCTCGTTGCTGTTGCCAAGCCAAGGCTTCCCGCCCATGTTTATGAGTCGCTCTCCTTTAACTAGTTATAGCTATAATAATAAGCACCAACGCATGCCTGTTGCAATGCCTTAGCATTGCATTGCATGCTACTAGTACTATGTTTTCTCTTTTCTTTTGTGTGTGTGTTTGAAAGCAAACTATGTTGCCTTGCATTGCATTATATTGCATGCAACTATGTAGTAGGAAGCAACAATGTATTAGGAAGCTACTAAGTCCTAGCTCTCCCCCTTCTCCTTAATGCTTAGGTGCTTCTCATCTAAACATTAACAAGGTTAAGGTTTGAGAGAGCTGGTAAGCAGGAGAAACTAAACGGGGTGTAAGGAAACAACTATTTTTTCTCTTTGCTAATATATATCAATAAATATGTATTAAAATATGTTTGAGTTGGTGCCTTACTAAATTTATTAAATTTTCCTAACAATATAAAATAAAATATGTATGTTTGATGCCTTAGCTGCGTATGAACTAGATAAACGGCACATTATTAAAAAATTTAAAATTAAATTCACTTTTTAACTTTTTCTCTAGCTATTTGACATCATCTGATTCATTCATGGTTGCATCAAATATTAACCTTTTTATGTTCTAAAAATAAAATTATTACACATGAAATTATTATATAACATTATTGAAAAAAAAACCTACTCACATATTACATTATTGAATAAAATTATTTAAATATATACTAATTTTATGGTACATTCACGTTGCGGATGAATTTTTTTTTTATGTAAAAGACATATTTTTAAAAATGTTATATTAAAATTAAGTGAGGTCTTAGTTGAAACAATTGAGCTAAATACTTAAAGTTCATATGATTCAAATTTAAACATTATTATTAAAAACTTTAAAATATTTAAAAAAACAAAAATATAATAAATTATTGAAAACTTCACCGTATTTTAAGACAGTCAAGAAATTAGTAAATTATTAAAAATCTCAAAATGTTTCAAGACAAATCAAAGAGATAGTATTATTAAAAACTTCAAAATAAATTATTAAAAATCTCATAAACAATCAAAGAGATAGTAAATTATTAAAAACCTCAAAATATTTCAAGATAACCGAAGAGATAATAAATTATTAAATACCTCACAATATTCCAAGAAAACTTCAATATGTTTCAAGACAGACAAAGAAATAATAAATTATTTAAAACCCAAAAATGTTTCAAGACAAACAAAAAGATAATAAATTATTAAAAAACTCAAACTGTTTCAAGATAAACAAATAGTAAATTATAAAAACCTCAAAATCTCTCAAGACATCCAAAGAGATAATAAATTATTAAAAACCTCAAAATGTTTCAAAATTGACAAAGAGATAGTAAATTATTATTAAAAACCTCAAAATATTTCAAGATAACCTCAAAAAATTTTAAGACAGGTAAAGAGATAGTATATTACTCAAAATCTCGAAATGTTTCAAGGCAAACAAAGAGATAGTAAATTATTCCAAGATAGCCAAGGAGATGGTAAACTATTAAAGACCTCAAAATCTCTCAAGACAACCAAAGAGATAGTATATTATTAAAAATTCAAAATATTTCAAGAAATCCGTAAAATATTTCAAGATAGACAAAGAGATATTAAATTATTTAAAACCTCAAAATATTTCAAGACAAACAAAGAGATGGTAAATTATTCCAAGATAGTCAAAGAGATAGTAAATTGTTAAAAACCTCAAAATGATTCAGGGCAACCAAAGAAATAGTAAATTATTAAAAAACTTCAAAATACCTCAAGAAAATCTCAAAATATATCAAGTCAGATTAAAAGATAATAAATTATTTAAAATCCTAAAATGTTTCAAACCAAGGATCGATTTTTTTTTTTTTAAACTTCTCAAACTCAATACCTCTTTGTGAAAATATACACAAAAACGAAACCATATGAATATAAACACCTCTAAAAATGCAAAAGAAAAATTAAAATCTATGGCCCTATAGTAAATACAACCAGAGGGATGCAAAAGGAACCTTGTAGGATAGTTGTATGGCTGCAGCTGCTTTTGAAATGGACAACGTCATCTTCTTCTATACTTACGATAGTCGCAGCACCATTAGTTGCAAATCTATGTTCCTACCATCTTTTCAGGTAAGTCTATCTTCTATGTTCTGTTAATTTCTAGTTTCCATAGATAGTCAAAAATTACCACCAACCTGATTGGCCCTTTTTAAGAAACCAAGCAATTAATTACAAGAGGTTACCATTTCAAAACCAATTAGAGAAAAAATTTTAAAAGCAAAAGCCAAAGCCACAACCGAATCATCACAATGTTATTTTTAAGACAACAGCCAAACCCAAAAGCCATGTTATTTCGGTCGCAGTCCCAAGATAGATACTGGATGCCAAATTTCTTTTAAACCATCGCAAATAGATATGCTCATAGTCATAGAGTAAACTGCGATTTGGAAAATTTTGTAATTATTTAAGTTTAATACATCAAAATGTTTTTGTATATAATTTAATATTCAGTTTAACCCCTTAATCCTAAACATCACTTAATTGAGTTTTTAATAGAATAAATTTTAATCTTTATATAATTTTTGAGAATTTTATTTTTTATATTTTTTAAAATTCTATTTTTTTATTAAATAATTTCTAATATTTTTATAATACTTTTTTAAAACCTATGTTTTTTAAATTCTAAAAATATTATGATTTTAATTTTTTTAGGATGCTTATGTTTTTAAAACATTTTTAAAGGAAATGATTTTCTCATTAGGCACGACCCTAACGCATCACGTGACAAAGTTAATAGATATCAAGCGTTTACACGGAAATTAATTTTTCGAGAGCTTATAACTGATTGCTTGTATTCATTTAAGAATTCAATCAAATATTGTTTTCGATTGAGGATTCAATTAATTATTGAACTATTTTACAATTTTTTTTATATATTAAGCCAATTATTTTTTCAGATCGACTTTAATAGTTTTTTTTTCTGTGCCAAATCGAGCTTTCATTATTAGGGGAATACAAATGTATATTTGACATTAATTGAAGCCAACCTCGCCCATCTTGATACTTGTTTGGAGATATATTGTATCAATTCTATCTTCATTGACAATCTTAAAATTACCAAGTCTCCCAATGTCATTTATCAGTGGTGTGAACTTCATCTGTATTCTAGTCTTGAAAATTTTGGATGAAAACTTTACATTATTCTTGAAATTGCAGAGCTTAAGGTTTCTTCTATTTGCATGAATTGAGGTTTCTTGGATCAGAAAATAGAGATGCTTGCTGCACATCTTCAAAATCCGTTGTCCTGGCTAAGGAAAACAACACTTCCTTATTTTGATCATCAATACGCAGTCTATATGCTTGACCTTTCTTCCGTGCAAATTTTCCAATGCACTTCTAGTCTATGTTATCATTGACAACTAATCTTGTTTCATTCCGCACCATAAAATTATTACTTGTGCCCATTTTTTGTGCATCTGAATTGAAAGCTTCTCGCCAATTGTTGCTTAGGACTCTAGCTCTGTTAATCGTTGCTTCAGTCCTAGCTTCCTTTCAAAACAACATTCATATCTTTGTAGCCCATATGCTCCAAAGAATGCTAATAAAATCATATTTATAAGTATTAGTGTTGTGTTTAGTTAAAAGAGATTTCGACCTCTTTTTTATTAAATTGATGTTAAGAATAAGATATCCAACATCATGATTATCAAGCTCATGTGTTCTTATGCTAAAAAAATGAGTATTTATATATTATATTTTTAATGAAAAAAGCACGTGTAGCATGAAGATGAAATTAATTTTCCGCTAGGAAGGAGGAAAATAAAGTAACGCATACACAGTAGTGCTGGATACTCATAAGAATGACGGGGATTGGGAATGGGCCTATGGGCTTATATTATAAGCTGCATGCGATAAGTGAAGTAGAGGACTAGTAGCAGAATTAAATTGGATTAGATATTTTTCTTTTCCGCGACTAATTGGATTAGATTATAAATAAGCTGAAATTCGGTGGAGAGCTAAAAATATCATTGAGATTCTTGTATTAAAAGTTGAACTGTATTTTATCTTGTTTATTCAAAAAATAAGTAAATAAATTTTTGTATATTAGATAAAGTAGTAAACTGATTTTTCTATAAAAAATTTCATCTTTTTTTCTCGTTCAGTGTTGATGTAGCTGATGGAGTAACCTAATAGTGACATATAATGTGAAATGATAATGTTTCAAAAGAATCTAAAAAATCTAAAAATAAATATTTTTTATAATTATTTAAAAATCATATCTAATATGAACTTAAACAGCCATTTGTGAAAAATGAAGTCTAGATTTATTTTTATATTGATCAATATTATATAAAAATGATGAAAAACATTAATATTGTGATTAATTGTAATTGAATACTCGTTTCGAAATTGATAGAATTAAAATTATTTTATTTTTTAGAGGGATCAATTTATTTACGAGTTAGTATTCGGTACACTAATAGTATATTTTTTTATTCCACAAATAACTTTAAAAAATTGATATGCTTTTTTATAAATACTTATTTTTAATATTTTACTATACATAAAACACTTGTAAACTCATAACTTATAGAATTTAAAAACTTCACTAACAATATTACAAATATCAATCCTTTAAATATTAAAATTGAGATTTTAAGAATTTTCCCCCCGCACCAATACCTTTTAAGTTTTAACTTCATTAGAAAATAAGAGCAATAGTGTGGAAAATTGCAAACTGAATTGCATTGCCCAAACAAGAAAATTGTACAACGAAAAAGTTCCTTTCAATATTTCATCTCGCATCCAAAACTGAAGGCCCAAACTGGAACTCTTAGAAAGCACAATTATTGCTTTGACCAAAAAGAAAACAATTAATTATTGCCGCAAAATTAATAGCCAATAGTCAAAAATAATAATTTAATAAAAGTATAAAATAAACGTTGAAGTGTAGAGGGGTGAAGGATCAAAACTTGGAGGCCTCGGCCAAAATAGTAAAGTCCAACCTGAAGCGAAGTAAAATCGGGAAAACCAAACAGCAAAAGTATACATTTGCTCTCTTAAATTGGTAAAAAAAAAAAAAGAAAAGAAAAGAGAAGAACCAGAGAGTGTGCGTGGGCGTGAAAATGACGGTGGAGGAGTTTTTGAAGCAGTGCCAGCAATCGGGTGATGCTGCATACGCTGCCTTCCGATCGCTTCTGGAGAGGCTTGAGGATCCGAAGACGCGCGTCGACTCTCGGGTGTTCCTTTCGGATCTTTATTCCAAGGTCGGATCATCAGATGATTGCTTCAACAAGTACCATTTCCGGATCCAGGACATTCAGTTGGACCAGTATGAAGGTAGGTGTTCAATGCAAAATCTTCCCACTGTGCCTTTGCCCTTAAATTTCATTTTTTATTCCTGCTTTGTTTTCGATTTCAAAGTGTTTAGTTCAAAGAATGTGGAAGAATACGAAAAGAAAATATATTTTTTGGGGGATTATTGTTTTTCTTGGTTTTACAAACACCTTTTTTTTTTCTAAAGTAGTAGATTATTAGCAAAAACAAAAGGTAATATTTTATTTTCGTGCATTAACAATAGATATACAACTTAACAGTATAATTACTGAAAAAAATAAATATAAATTAAGAGGATGTGAAAAGCACTGCTATCAAAAGCCAAAAGAACCCGTGCTTTTTACTTTATCGTCTACCAGATAACCAATCAAGATCGCTGGAATTTTCAGAATAAGAAAACTGATAACTAATTTTGGTTTTTGTCGTTTAATTCGGATCAAAATTGCTTCTTCCTTTTTGGTCCTTTACTTTTAGTTCGGCCCTCAGCCGTATCCCTAGGCTCTCTTGGTCCACTAGCTAAATTTGATTAGTTTTGGGCTCTTCACTTAGGTAGATCTATTCTAATTCTAACTTTTTAGTAAAAAAACATCTGACTCGAATTTGTAAAGTTTTATCAATTCACTCTTTGATCATCCCTTCATATCCGAAAGTCCGTTTAAAAAATATAGAATTTGAACAAAATACGAGATTCGAAAAATAGATTTGGATAAAATTGAAGACCCATTTTCTATATGGGTCGGGTATTAGATAATTTTTTGGCTCAAATCCGATCCAAATATTATGTTATAAAATAATATTATATTAATTATATATGTTAAATAATATTTTTTATGAATTTGAAATAAATTAAATTGAATTTGATTGGAATAGTTAATAAGAAATGACTTGAATTTATATGAAGTATAATTTATTTTTTAAAATCAACTTAATAAACACATAACAGAAACATAAATTAATGTTAAGACTTTTAATTACTAATTTTGAATATGATTAAATAGTATGTTTTATGTAGGTGGCAACTGTCCGAAAACTTGAAAATAAAAAAGAAGCATGATGTTATTATAATAGTGTTTTTAAATGGAGTTATTGTAATAGTGTTAAAATTTAATTAATCGGTTGTAAGTTAATTTTCATATCTTTTTTTTAATCAAACTGTTGGATTTGACAAATAATAAGTTTGTTATATTTTTACAATAGTAATCTTTTAAATATATAATAAAATGCTTTAATAATGATAACCTTATAATAATATTGAAAATAATTATATATTTTAATTACTATGGGTATGCTTATAATTATTTTACAATATTCTTTTATCGTTATACATATTATTTAATAAACAATAAGTTTAAAAGTATTTTTTGAAAGGTTTAAAAGCATTATTTTTAATTAAAAAGTATAATTCATTTTCATGAAAGTTAGAATAAAGTATATAACAAGTAAACTTCTCGAAATTCGAACATTTGTTGTCATCCTTTTTCTAATTACATATAAATATATGCCCATAGGATGTATTAATGAGTTTGGATTGCTTGCTCTGAACCATATTCCTTCAATATCTTAAATATTGATTTTTATACTTTGATTGGATCTCTATTGTTTATCTCACGCCAATTTATTTCAAATGAAAGGTGGGTCCGAACACCCGTCCATGCATTGAATCCCATTGTATTAGCAGTTGTTCCTCCTCTATCTATTTTCCTTTTATACAACAGAAGCGTTTATAGCCTGTAATATGCTTGTCATACGTCATGAGTTCTGTTGCTTTAACATATTTTGCACTATGCGTAGGCTATCAGGGAAGGAAAAAACTGACAATGATGGTGATTCCGAGCATTTTTGTACCAGAAGACTGGTCATTTACCTTTTATGAAGGACTCAATAGGCATCCGGATTCCATTTTCAAGGACAAGATAGTTGCCGAGCTTGGCTGTGGAAACGGATGGATATCTATAGCCATTGCTGAGAAATGGTTTCCTGAAAAGGTTTTAATTTGTGGTTTTTCTCCCTAATGGCACAAACATAGAATGTTCCTCATGTTCCGTATGCATGGAAAAATAGTTGTTCAATCCTTTCAAGTACCAACCAATATGTGCCTGAATTAATCTTCTGCAGGTCTATGGCCTTGATATAAATCCACGAGCAGTGAAGGTTTCTTGGATAAACTTGTACATGAACGCTTTTGATGAGAAAGGCCAACCAATTTATGACGTAGAAAAGAAAACATTACTTGATAGGGTGGAGTTTCATGAATCTGACCTGCTATCTTATTGTAGGGAACGTGATATTCAACTTGAACGGATTGTTGGATGCATACCTCAGGTACTGTGACAGTTGATAACTGATATAGCTGTCTAGTAAATAATGAAGTTACATAAAATCCTGATTCCGCAATACTTCTATCGTTTTTTCTCCTTGCAGATTCTTAATCCAAACCCGGAGGCAATGTCAAAACTAATCACTGAAAATGCAAGCGAGGAATTTCTACACGACTTGAGTAATTATTGTGCACTTCAGGTTGGATGTTTCTCTATTGGTTCCATGTTGCACAGTATGTTAGAAAAGTAATAAGGTGCTACAAGCTCACATTTCTGACTATTTACTCTGGCTTAGTTGTATTTATGAATAAGGTTCTTTGGGACAGTTAATTATAACCAAGACACAAACGTTGGCTGGTCCTCTTTGAAAGAAATATGTTTTTTATTCCATATTGGAGCTTTTTCAAGATCAGCTTGGCTTAACTCTGGACGCCTAGGCACATTATAATTTATTAGGTTGCATAAAAGTTTTGAAACTTTGCTGTAGAGAAACATTTTGGAACTTTGAATTCTCTCTCTTTATTAGCTTCATGCAGTCTAGTTATCAGTCATATGTATTTTAACTCCTTTCAATTCTTGGATCCTTCCTTTATATATATGCTAAGGCAACAAGATTTCTGTCAAATTTGTGAATATCATGTGCACATTTATTCTTATAAAAAAAGACAGAAATTTAAAACTCCTCTCTGAATGCATCAACTTTAATTTCATTCCCATGTAGGGATTTGTTGAGGATCAATTTGGCTTAGGTCTGATTGCCAGGGCGGTTGAGGAAGGAATAGCTGTCATTAAACCTACAGGAATTATGATCTTCAATATGGGAGGCCGCCCGGGACAAGGCGTCTGTAAACGCCTGTTCGAAAGACGTGGTTTCCGTGTTAGCAGGCTTTGGCAAACCAAAGTTCTTCAGGCAAGTAAATCCTTTAAAGTTGTAACCATTTCTTCAACATGGTGTACTCAGCTGAAAGATCTTGTCGCAGGCTGGGGACACAGATATTTCAGCTTTAGTAGAAATTGAGAAGAATAGTCCACACCGTTTTGAGTTCTTTATGGGGCTTTCAGGAGATGAGCCTATTTGTGCTCGAACAGCATGGGCCTATGGAAAGGCTGGTGGCCGTATCTCTCATGGATTATCAGTTTACAGTTGTCAACTTCGTCAACCAAACCAGGTGGGCATTTCATAATGATTTTGGCTTGTAGTTACTGGATATCTTTTCCCTGCTTGGGGAAGAACAAAATGGCTGATCATTCTTTTAAACTGACAGGTCAAAGTAATATTTGAATTTCTTAAAAGTGGCTTCCAAGAGATCAGTAGCTCTTTAGATTTATCTTTTGAAGATGATTTAGTTGCAGATGAGAAGATTCCATTCCTGGCTTATCTTGCTAGTATTTTGAAAGAGAATTCATACTTCCCATATGAGCTACCAGCTGGATGTAAAAGATTTCGCAATCTAATTGCTGGGTTTATGAAAACGTACCACCATATTCCACTTACTTCTGATGTAAGAAAACATTCTTGACTTTCCCCCTACCTCCCTCTTTTCCCCTCTCAAATGACATGATAAATCAGTTTGCCTGCCGCTAAATATTCATTATCTGCTGGAATTTTGTTTTTCTCTTCTGTAAATCAAGAGCTAGTGAATTTCTGTTGTACCAAGTGGTCTTGATGTGAATTGAATAAAGGATGGTTGGTAGAGGAAATAAGGATAGGCTAAGGTATCATCATAAAAATGTTGAAAACTCATGCAATATCTACATGGTTTCAGTTTTTGATATGGTATAAGCATAGTGATCTAGTAGGCTGATTGCTCCATGTATTTTCATTTTCTTATAGCAGGCACCTTGATTTTTGGAGATAGTTCAACATGCATTCTTCTTGTATTATTGTACGATACACTGAATTTGCCTTTCGACTTCTGTTGAGTGTCATTAGGTTTAACTCTTTAAGGTATGGAGGAGAAGAAAGAAAACTCTGTGTTGAATATTTGTTATAAATGAAAAGTGCAAAGGCTGTTACGGGAAATTAATTTACATGCCATTTGGTGCTTCGGAGCTAGGCTTTCTACTTTGAAAATAAAGGAATATCAAAATATTTGTCTTTCAAATGTGTACTCGTGCGTTATACAACTATAATTAAATAAAGCCCATCCTTTTAAGAGATTTTGGATATCCTTAGTCGTATTCTACTGTATGATATAAGCAAACCTTTGCAGGTTATGCTTATAATGGATGATTGGGCATATTGGAAACTAATGTAATATACCTCTTTCTTCAAGGTCTCCTTTTAGTTTCTGGTTTTTGAACTTAGCTTTATGACCTTGATCAATAAAATGGCATTGAAAGTGACCTTATGGCTTTTCCGTTTCTTTACAACTTAATACCAATTCTGATTAATGCCTTTTGGGTTTCATCTTCTATTCTTAATGCTGTTCAGTTAGGTGGCTTGAAACTTTTGTAGTAATACTGGATGTAAGAAATTTTTGGTAACATCTTCTATTTTGATGCTAAGATTTAAATTCCTTGACCATTGCAAGTGATGATACATCATATAGCTGCAGTGTTGTCCTATCTTCATAATTCAAAGTAGTTTGCACCTCACTTCAATGTTTTTGCATTTCAAAGTATTCCACATGCAAATGCTGTTTTAGCATATCTGAGAACCTTATCTATTTTCTGCACTTCTGACATTATTTTCAATAATATGCAAGAATGTTGTCATCTTTCCTTCGAGGACTGTGGCAATTGAGAATGCTCTTCGGCTGTTCTCCCCCCGTCTTGCCATTGTTGATGAGCATCTGACCCGAAACTTACCCAGGAAATGGTTAACATCTTTGGCAATTGAGGTATGTTTTATTTGTGATTTTTCATGTAAATCAGTCAAGCTAGTTTTGAGTTACCTGAACTCAGCTGCACTATTCAGACTCTACATGTTTTCTGTTGATCTGAGCTCAATCTCATGCCACTTAGATCTTGAGTTGATCTTCGTTTGAGCATTTTAATACTCTACACCAAATGAAATTCCGAAAAATTTAATAATATACACGTACAAATAAGATATAGTATTAGTTTCTTTACTGGATTTATTTGAGTTTTGAATTTAAGGTCAAACAGGAGAAGTCCACCTTCAAGCTCCTTGTCTAGGTAGATAATTGAGCTTAATTGAGTTGAGCCAAGTAGCTTGATTATTTTGTTGTGCCAAGCTTGAGTACAAAATGTAGACCTGACAAAGCTTGAACTTTAAGCTTCTTAGTTGGGCCAACCTTGAGCTTGTGCTTGCCAGCCATTGACTCACCTTAGCTTCATTAACATCAATTATTGATGCACTTTAATCTAAGTAAGTCGCTCAAAAGTGGACATTCAATTTGAAATAAGAGGGATTTGATAATTAGATGGAATGTTAATGATAGGCGAAAGGAACAAAGGAGAAAAAAGAGGAAATAAGGAGAGAAATAAAATAATTAGAGAGAAGATCCCAATATTGAGTCTTAAATGGTCATAATCCAAAACTTTGTCAAAACTGAAGTAACATGATTATTCATAAACTTGAATCCTAAATCAAATCCTGACTCTTCATCAATGTCATCGCTGAGTTTTATATCTCCATGTTGCAGACGGCAGAAACTGGCTTGTCAGAGGATGTTCTTACCGTCATTGATGCTCCGCGCCAGTCAGATTTAATGGTAGAGCTGATAAAAAAGCTGAAGCCACAGGTTGTGGTTACCGGGATAGCTCATTTTGAGTCGGTTACTAGTTCAGCTTTTGTGCAATTATTAGATGCCACCAGAGAAATTGGGTCTCGTCTTTTCTTAGACATTTCTGACCACTTTGATTTATCGAGCCTTCCAGTTACCAATGGGGTACTCAAATATCTATCAGGAACTCCTCTGCCATCACATGCAGCGATCCTTTGTGGCCTGGTAAAAAATCAGGTATATTTTTAAGGCAACTTGGTCAACCTATCAAATGGTGTTTTCTATTTACAAGGGCTAATTCAATAGTCTTCTATTAATTTGACTTTCAGTCTCTTTAATTTCCTTTTAGTTTGTTTATGATTTGACAAATTCTCATATGTTGCTGCACAAACCTTTTCACAGGTCTATTCAGATTTAGAAGTTGCCTTTGTCATATCAGAAGATGAGGCTATCTTAAAGGCCTTGTCAAAAACTGTTGAAGTACTTGAAGGGAATACTTCATTGATTAGCCAATACTACTATGGACATCTGTTTCACGAGCTTCTAGCCTTTCAACTGACAGACAGGCATTCACATTTAGAGGTTGGTACATTAACTCTCAAGTATATAGAATAGAAATCACCATTCTTCCATTGGCAATACTTACTTTACTAGTGAAAGTATAGATCTATTTCATATGGACATCAAAAGCAACTGGTAGTCGTTTTTATCTTGATAATAAGTAAAGGCTATAAGGTTTTGGAGGAGATGAAGAAGGGAGTTGTGTTTTATTCATTGATGATTGGCTGAATTTATACGAGAATGAAACTGAACATGATAATAACAATTATTCAAATAACAAAACACAACTGAAATGCTAAAGAATAGAAAGACAAACTGACTAGGTGTGGAAGATTCTAAAGTATCACTAATACGCCCCCTTTAAGTTTGGGATTGTGGAAAAACATCTAACTTGGGAAGTTGATGAACTAAGGCAGGTTTGAGTAAGGCCTTTCTGAGTGTGTCAGCCAGTTGATCGGCCACATGAATGTCGTTGACCTCGAAAGTTTTGTGCTCAACATGGTCCTAAACACTGTGAAAATTGATTTTCATGTGCTTCATCTTGCTATGCAAAACAAAATGCCAACATTAATATGTGGTTTTAAGATTATAATAGGAGTTCTTGCAAAAGGGGCAACACCCAAAGTGTTTTAGCAGCGGTGACAATGACCAGCTTTAGTTGAGGATCTGGCTATAGTTGGCTGTTTTTTTATGACCAGCTAATGGGAGTATGTCCGAAGAAGAGAATGTAGCTAGTGGTGGAAGCATGATCTATTGGGTTTCCAGCCCAATTGGCATCCACATATGTGTTAAGATTGTTTTCGAAGTGATGATTGGTTCGTAGCCATAATATGCGGTGCTTTCAAGTATATGAGGACCCGTTTGACTGCTTTTATCATCTATTCTCAAACTAATTACAAAAATCTGGTGAAGCAAATCCAAAATATAACAGAATGAAAAATTCAAAATCTAACCCATCACAATATAGCACCAGTTGATCTATGTTTTCTTAAAGGTGCACTTGTCCAATGTTAAATATTTCCTCTTCTTCTAGATATCATTCAAGTTATGTTATATGTATATATATATAGGCCCTGTTTGGCAATTGGCTGATAATTTATTGTTGATTGAAGTGGTTGGTTTGACCCCAACTAATTCTATTAATTGATTTGATCAACTGATTCTATTAACTGTTTATTTAAAAGTGTTTGGTAAAAATTAGCTAATAGTTAAAAGATAAAATGTGTAAAATGACAAATAAGGGCATGACACATCTTATTGTTAAGTATTTATTTATTTATAATACTTTTAGTCTTTATTGGGTGAAATTATTAAAATAAAACACTAGGAATTAAAACATCCTTTTTGGAAATTAATTAATGAATATTTTTGAAAATTTAAATAAATAAATTTATTAGGTTTGAGAGCATGTGATTAAGGGAGTAATTTTTGAGCCTTTTTCGTTTAGGAGATTTTAACTCAACAAACTCATGTAAATCTTCATTTACCAAACACTACAATTAGAAAGTTTGACTACCCAATCCTCCATTTGCACCCAAATCAGCTAAAAAATACTCAACTCTATTTACCAAACACCCTGGTAATGAAATTTTACCATGCCTAGTTATTTGTGAATCTAAGATTTATTCCCATATGAGGAGCTTTTTTCTACTTTCTTACAGAGATCTGAAAAGTCCAAATCAGTTGAGGTGATTGGGTTCTCTACTTCAGCAATCTCAGTCCTCAATAATGCTGAATTATCCATTTCTGGTGACGAGAAGTCTCTTATACACATGGATGTGGATCAATGGTTCTTGCCAACGCCTTCTCCAGTTAAGGCTGCTATCTTTGAAAGTTTTGCACGACAAAATATGGGGGAGTTTGAAATTGATGTCACTCACAGTATACAGCAATTTGTTAGGAGCAACTATGGGTTCCCAATTGATAGCAACACAGCTTTTATATATTCAGACTGCTTGCAAGCTCTTTTTAGTAAACTGGTCCTTTGCTGCGTTCATGAAGGTGGAACTATGTGCTTTCCAGCTGGTTCAAATGGTAATCATGTTTCTGCTGCCAAATTTTTGAAAGCGAACACTGTAAGCATCCCTACAAATTCTGAAGAAGGATTTAAGCTGACAGAGAAAATACTCAACAAAACACTCGAGACTGTGAAAAACCCATGGGTATATATCTCTGGTCCAACTATCAACCCAACCGGTTTGATTTATAGCAACAAAGAGATGGAGAACATTTTAACTGCATGTGCAAAATTCGGGGCAAGAGTGGTAATAGATACTTCATTCTCAGGACTGGAATTTGACTTTGAAGGTTGGGGTGGATGGAATTTGGAGGGATTTTTGCCGAAGCTATCTTCCTCTGGCAACCCTGCTTTCTGTGTTTCTCTACTTGGAGGACTGTCTCTGAAACTGCTTAGTGGAGCAGTCGAATTTGGGTTTGTGGCTCTAAACCAACCACTTTTAATTGACACATTTCATAGCTATCCAGGCTTAAGCAAACCTCATAGCACAGAGAAATATGCAATCAAGAAGTTGCTGGCTCTGAGAGAGCAGAAAGGAGGCATGTTGGATGTCGTCAAAGAACAAATTAGAAATTTAGAAGTCAGAACTAAGCGTTTGAAAGAGGTAACATCTTCTTCCCCTTCCATCCTGATGTTTTCACTCATACTGTCTACTATATATAACTTGGCATCTCTTATCAAGGTGTGAAAGATATATTATTTTTCTTTATTGAAGTGTAAAACTATATCTACAGCAGCATTGATTGATATCTTATCCCAATGCAATTTTAGAAAAAAACAGTAACTTGATCTCTATCAATTACTAAACTGTGTTTTGACAGCAATTACACTCAGCTTCTTCCAAATCAAGTTATTCCATGCATGGCATGGTCTTATTTGTATTGTCCTTGAGTGGATTGTATTGAATATTTGTAAACGGCAACTTTTTCCTCAAACTTCGCAGTTAATTTTTCCTTGTTTTTATTCTTCTAACAGGCCCTTGAAAAATGTGGATGGCATGTGCTTCAACCCTGTGCTGGTGTTTCAATGATGGCAAAGCCCCCTTTCCTCGACAAGACTGTGAAGCTGAGCCATTCACTTAAAGACACTAATAGTGGTGAAAAGGATGCTATCTATGAAGTTAAGCTCAATGATGCAACCATCAGGGAAGCCATTGCCAAGACGACAGGCTTGTGCATCAACAGTGGCTCATGGACTGGAATTCCTGGCTACTGCCGCTTCACTGTTGCCTTGGAAGAGAGTAAATTTGAGCTAGCATTGGCTTGCTTAGACAAATTTAAAAGCATGGTTGGTAACTGAATTATGATATCATTACCTACCATCTAGTTCATCACTTTCACAACAAAGCCATAATGAAAAAAACCCATTCCTTACCATAGGAACATTCTTCATAAAGCTGTAGTTACAGCAAGCTGTTAAAAGACAGGTGTTTAAAGAAACTTGTTTCTCCTAGAAGTTGGTTCTTATTTGCTCTGGCTACTGCTTTATAGCCATAATGAAAAAACCATTCCTTACCATTGAAACATTCTTCATAAATCTTCAGTTACGGCAAGCTGTTAAAAGACAGGTGTTCAAAGAAGTTCTTTCCACAAATTGATTCTTATTAGCTTTGGCTACTGCTTTATAAAAGCTATGGTTTCTTATTTCTTCCTTTCCATGTGAACAATTTCCAAGCATGCAATAATCAATTCATTTTCTTTTTGTTTCAGTTCTTTCCATCACTACTTCTTTACATTCTTCTTCCTTGTCTTTTGCATAGATCATGTACGGTGGCATTGATGATGCCCTTTTTTATTATTTTTTTTTTGAAGAGATGTCCCTTTTTAACTTTGATATGCAAAAATTTGATAGTTAAAAAACATCAGAAGTCTGATTAACGAAATAAAGCACTAGAAAAGGGCAGGAGCCTTTTGCAACTGCCAAGCTTGCAGAATTCCAGGTGACGAAGTTGAAGAATTTGACACTTCATTTTATGCTGCAATAAGGTACCAACTAGACAGGACCTAGTTCTAGTTATAATACACCACATATCTGGAACCATTGAGAGATAAGCAGCCTAAGGTAAACTGGCACGGTGTGGTTATCTCTTGGATGGCTACGTTGGACAGATTACCAACTAAAAGCAAAGTGCGTTGTAAATATTCAGGGAATGCCTGTTTTGCAGCGAGGAGACCAGAGGTCAGTTGTTTTTTAGGTCCAGAAGCTCAAAGCTCATATGAGGGAAATCGTTTCAGTATGCAATTTCAATATAAATGTAAAAAAGTATATAAAAATTATATTTAAAAAAATAAAAAATGTAAAAAAAATTAAAATCTAAAAAAGTAAAATTCAAAAAATATTAAAATTTATAAAAATTTAAAAGAAATAAAGAAAAATGTGAATAAAATTTTGATTTTTTTCATTTAACATATCAACAAATTTATAAATTTATTGTGCTATTAATGAAATTTTCAAAAAAAATTTTGAAAAAAGATTTTCAATTTTAGAAATAAAGATATCTATATTTATTTTTTGATTAGTTGATTGAATTAATGTTGAGTTAATTGACTATCAAGTAATTCACGAAATGATTTTTTTTGCAAAGATATATTATCAAGATCATATTTGAACATCGTAACTTTTAAAAATATTTTTTTAAAGATAAAATAACTTTTTTTTTGCCGGGAATAAAAAATTAACATTTCACAGCGTTTTCATAAGGGGGAAAAAGAACCCATTCCAGCGTTCGCTTGAAGACCATGTTGATTAATATTTTCAATTTATAAAATGGGTCTAAATTAAAGGAGAAGAGAAAAAAAAACACAGGAAAAAAGAGAGGAAAATGGAGGAGTTTGAGAAACCACCAGTTTCCTTGGAAGAAGACACTGGAATGGAGGAGAGCGATGCTGTTGAAAACCCTAAAGCCAGTCAGAAATCCAGGAGCGATTCGGAGTCAAGCGATTCAGAAGAGGAAGCAGATCAGAATGAACAGCTCTTAGCCCTAGAATACGAGCTCTCCTCCAATCCTTCCAACTACGATGCACATGTTCAGGTAAACAGTACTTCTCCTCCTCCTTAGTTAAAGTAAACGTAAACGTATTTTCCTACTACTACTAATGCTTGTATTTCCTGTAATTTGATTTGATTTCACAGTACATAAAGCTTTTGAGGAGAAGCGCTGAAATAGAGAAACTAAGAGAAGCAAGGGAAAACATGAATACGTTGTTTCCATTGAGTCCTGAAATGTGGATGGAATGGGCCAAAGACGAAGCTTCTCTTTCTAATGATTCCAATTTCGAGTCAGTCGAGAAGCTTTACGAGAGAGGCATCTCTGAGTATCTGTCTATCCCCCTTTGGTGTGAGTACCTAAATTATGTGCAAGAACACGATCCAAAAGTGCGTGATTGTTTAGCTGATGGAATTTCAAAGGCAAGAAATCTGTTTGAGCGAGCTGTTACTGCCGCTGCTCTGCATGTTTCTCAAGGATCTCAAATATGGGATGCATATATGCAATACGAGCAAGCTATTTTACTAACTATTGACCAATCTGACATCCAGGTCTCAGCATGATACCATTTTCTTTACACTCAAATACAGTTTCTCATAAAGAATTTGTTTTTGAGTTGGACTGCTAATCATCCGTTCCTTGTTCAGGCTAAAGAGAAACAGATCCAGCGCATACGGAGTATATTCCATCGATACTTGTCTATTCCCCTTGCTAGCTTGAAGTCTACTCTTCTAGCCTACAAAGCATGGGAGGTGGAGCAAGGAAATTCTCTTGATGCTGAACCTGACAATGTTTTAGGGATTTCTTCCCATGTTGCTTTGGCTTACCAGAAGGCGGAGGAGATGTACAATGCCCGTGCACATCATGAAGAACAGATTACTAGACAGGATATATCTGAGTCTGAAAGGTTTCAACATTACATGGTATACATATCATACTCTAAAATCTCTTTCGTGTGGAAATTCTTTTATTTAATACTGACTTTGAAGTCAAATTTGGTTTCTTCATGTATTCTTTAAGGCACTGTCTCTTGTTTCTTATGAGACTGAAATATTGTTTTGCCTCTTTACCCTATTGAAGTGTTGGCTTTTGCATCATTCCGCCTGGTTAAATTGATTAATAATTCATTTGTTGCAGAGCTACTTGGATTTTGAAAAATCTTTTGGTGATCCAGCCCGAGTTCAAATTCTGTATGAATGTGCCATAACTGACTTCCCTGTATCAAATGATCTCTGGCTTCACTATACTCGCTATCTTGATAAAACCTTGAAGGTTTTTGGTTTTACTCTCTCTTATTCAATTAACCATTAAAGTTCTTGCTTTTACTTGTTATAACTTCTAATTGGGTTTGCCATACTAGAAATTATTCTTGATTTTCCTTTTAGGTGGGAAATGTTGTGAAGGATGTTTATTCCAGGGCTACAAGAAACTGTCCCTGGGTTGGAGAACTTTGGGTTCGGTATTTGCTGTGTCTGGAGCGTGGCCTTGCTTGTGAGAAAGAGATATCTGCTGTATGTTGTGTTTTTCAGAGATTAGTTCCTCTTGTCTCTGTCTGGACTACATGATAATGTATCAAATAGTTGTTCAAAGTCTGATCTTCAGTCATCATTGTAGGATAACATATAGCTTCTGCATATAAAACCTGAATTTTGGCTTGGAGCTCTAGGAAGTTCTTCAAAATCAGTTGACCAGGGAAAAAATGCGTATATATATTTTGTTTCTGCTAGTCAAGAATTGCACTAAGGTTTACTATGAGCTCAAAAGAAGAACGTAAAAATGTGGAGAGAATTTATCCAGGCGTATAGAAACATCAGTTCAATTTCAAAATCCCCTATGCCACCTTTTGAACATGCTTTGGTCTCAATGTTTCCATCATTTTGTAATATGATCTTATTTCCACATCAAAATAAACTGAATGCTGTCACGTCTTCATGGTAGATTTAGAGCAGCTCGACTTTGGTAGTTTGCTTTGGAACTATTAGAAGTTTTATAATTGCCTATTATAGTTTTAAGATTTTTGAAAAGGAAATTTCCTTGACATGTTTGTAATGAGTAATGTGTAAAATACTTTTATTGTTTTATTATTCTATTTAAGGTCATTTAATTGATTTTTTCCCTTAAATTTATTTCAGGCCTTTGAGAAGTCCCTTAAATGCACATTTTCAACCCTTGAGGAGGTGTGGATTTTTTTAAAAAAAAATTGTATCTATTTTAGACTTCATTTGATACTGTTGATGTGTTGAATAGTTTTAACCTCTTTTGTTTGTTCTAGTACCTTGATTTGTTCCTCACCCGAGTAGATGGCTTGAGACGTAGAATTTCATCAGCTAGTGGAGATGGTGTGTTGAACTATTCAATGATCAGGGAATCTTTTCAGGTTTGAATGCATACTTTTTCATCTCCATATTTAAAATAACTTTCATGGTTAAGCAAGTGTGATTGAAGGTTATCAAGCACATCGAAGTATAGTCCTTGTTTAGAGTCATTTTAATTGTATGTAAAAGCATTTTGGAATTCATGGTCTTCTTGATGTATGGGCTAGTAATATGTCCCTTTTGTATGCTTGAGTTTGACACTGTAGTCTCTCTTCCAGCAAGCAGCAGACTACTTATCACCACACATGAAGAACACTGATGGTTTACTGCATTTGCATGCCTATTGGGCCCGTTTAGAGCTGAAATTGGGCAACGATTTAATTGCAGCTCGTGGTGTTTGGGAGAGCTTGCTTAAAACTTGGTTTGACTTTTCAAAGCTTGCATGCATTATTCTATTGTTATATTAAATACCTGATGTTTAAGAGGTTTCACAAACGTATCCATCTGTGCAGTGGTTCAATGTTGGAAGCATGGAAAAGTTACATAGCAATGGAAATTGAATTAGATCATATAAATGAAGCCAGGGCCATATATAAGAGATGCTACAGCAAAAGATTTAGTGGAATGGGTTCAGAGGTACATTTTCCATGTTTAATGTAAATATAATTTGTATGACTTGATTATGTTCAAATGTTTGCTCAGTCTTCAGTTCAGTTGGTTGTTAAAATAATAAATTGATGTATTTTCTATCTGTATAGCAAATATTAATGTTTCCTTTTTTGCTTTTTTCCCTTCTTTTTACTTTTCTTACTGTTGACTACAAGGCAGAATGTGAGAATATAAGAAACATGAATTTGGAACAGCATTAAAGTTTAGATCATATATAGTTTTTCCTACTTATTGATTAGTTTAACTTGTTTACTTTTGGTAAAAAGTTTTAAGGTGCTCACAGTAACATGGTAACTGAGAACATCTCTAGGGAATGATGCCTATTTAAGTTTTTTCCTGGGGCTAGAAAATTAAGAGGTTTTAGGGTTCATGGAGATTAAATCTTCAAATGTCCAGAATTGAAGGGAAAGGTCAATGGAAGTTTTGTGAAGCAGGTGAATTAGAAGAAAGAATTTTTTTTTAATTCATGTGCTTATGCTTTGAACAGTTACTGAGAACATTGTAGCAAGAGGGGAAAGGTGAAGGACGAAATGTGCTTCTGGCCTTCATTCTTAATAATGAGTATTCGCATTTCTTATAATTTCATTGATAAATTTCTTAATAAAATATGAAGGCTCTTCCTAGACCTCTAGTATTATGATTTTTAATTGGCAACTTTCTGGTAAATTAGTAACGAACATGAACTCCAGGAAAAAATACATCCGACTCCTAGTGATTTCTGGCAGGATACAAGCTAGATAAAAATTATGCCCAAGTTACAGGATGTATAAAATTATTTCCACCATGCATAAAATGGCCAGAAACTATGAACTGAAGTCCTAAATTGCTAGTATTGAAAGTCCATATATGGAAGTAATTTTCTTCTTCATTTGTTGTATCACTTTTAATCATAAACTATAGTGGACTATATCACCGTTTACTTCTATGCCCAATATGAAGTTGCACCCTAGGAGCCCACAGTAGTTTTATCTGTTTGAATGTATAGCAGAATGTGTCAATGCTCATGGAAACCAGAAAACACTATGAATCAGATGTAACGGATGACAGCAAATATCATTCCCTTTTTCCTTTTCTATCATATGGAAGTCAAAATTTTCTCAATTTTAACATTGACTGTTCTATCTCTAGTTGATGGTATGATGTGGAACTGATACTATACTAGACTTGTTTATGCATGCGCATGTGTATATATGCCTTAGTGTGTATGTGAGCTTCTATATGTGCATGTGTGTGCACGGGTACAAGTGTTACAAGATAGAGCTATAATTCATTTTAAGGCCATAAATCTAATATTCTTCTGTGATATGGTTCCATTTTTTAAGTTTTACCCTTCTTGTCGCTGCCATCTTTTTTAAGCTTAATTGATTTTATTTCTCTCAACTGATATAGCCAACAACCTGTCTTGGTCCTTTTTACATTTTATTGTTAGTCTTCCTACAGTGACTATGTTAACTTTGAATGGTTTACTTATATTTTTAAGATGAATAATATCTTTTGGGATTGTACTTTGTGTTGGCTCTTTGATGCTGTACTCCAGAATTTTCTTCTACTGCATTACAAATATCCTTTAAATTAGATGATATATTCCTGCCTAAAAAACAGAATCATTCAGGACATCTGCCATTCTTGGTTGCGCTTTGAGAGGGAATTCGGAACACTGGAAGACCTCAACCATGCTGTGCAAAAGGTACTGAAATTTACTTTTTTTTTCCAGTTCTGCTGCTCATGTTGTTTGCTTCAGATAATTAACACATTTCCTTTTACTAGTATGGAACTCCACTTCCTTGTAGATGGGTTTAAGTTCAATTCAATAAATAAATATATACTAAGTAGGAAAATACATTCTGGAAGTTGTCAGGAATTTAAGAATTTTATATTTTGGCTAGCTGTCTTTTTTATTAACATCAAAGTTTCTTAGGAAGGATAGGAAGTTTAGTCAACAAAGAAGCAAGTGTTGTATTACATTATCTTCGAAAAAAGAATACTTACTGTGGAGTAAAAATTGAAATCTTAAATCACCTGATTTCTCCATCAACTGCCCTACCTGCACCACTTCGTTAGGTGATTATTCTATCTACTTTCTAAGTCCATTATCCTGATTAATCCACGTGTATAACATTTTTTTATTGCATTCGCTACTCATTGGCTAGGTGGAGATTTGCCATTAGGTGTGAAAAGGATGCTAGATCTGATCTAATTTTATTATGCTGCCTTTAGTAGTAACATGCTGCAAATCTTGGTTCCATTAAAAATTCTCTACCATTAGTCTTGAACAACAGTATTTTATTTACTTACTGAGTTTCAGGGTGAAGTTTGAGAACAAATTTTATCCCTGTTAAACAAATATTCACTGTGCCTTTTAGATATTTTCTGTTGGCTTTATTTAGTGAAAAGTTACTAGACTGGATTCTGTGTTTTCGGTAACTTTCTTTCCCTCTTTAATGTGACATCATTAACTATTTATGTTTCCTTGATATTTGTTGGTCACAGATAGTCAGTTTGTAAGTGACTTATGCTTATGAAGCTTTATGATTTGTTGATCCAAATCTAAGTATTAAAGTACCCTTTCTGCTGCGCTTGGGAAACTACCTTTCATGAGTCTGAAACATTATTTTAGTTCATTTTTTAACATCCTCTTGTACTTGCTGTATGCTTAGAAAATTCGCAATATTGTAATGTCTGGTTATGTTAAAAGAAAAAGTGTCATCTGGTTGATGAATAGCCCTGTCTGCCTTTATCAAAGTCAGAATTACTCTTGTTTTCCATGCCATTTCTCAGGTCACTCCTCGTCTTGAGGAGCTGCAATTGTTTAGGTTACAACAGGAATCTAAATCTATCACTGGAGCAACAGATCAAAGAGAGCAAACCCTTAAGAACACATCTCGTGAGAGGAGGAAATCAGGTTCAAGTGCAATTGATGAGCAGCCTCCAGCTAAGCGGCAAAAATATACTTCTCAAAATAAGAAATTGCACAAGAAAGAGAACACACAAGGGCTGAACTTAGCTGAAGCAAACGATGGGGAAGAGAAAGAAGGCCAGGTTGAGAAAAAGGTAAATGAGAAGCAGATGAAAGACACTAAGAATACTACATCAAGATTATATAAAGATCAGTGCACTGCATTTGTATCAAACCTTAACATCACAGTAAGTAGGACCCTTAATTCTGCTCTTCTTCTACTTTTTATTCAAATAAATGGATAGACTTGCTCTTTTCTGATATTGTTTACTGTTGGATGTTTGGATGACAAGTTTATATTTTTGGGTAGCAGGCAAAAGACGAAGATCTCCATCAATTCTTCAGTGACATTGGTGGGGTCACTGCAATTCGAATTCTGCATGACAAGTTCACTGGAAAATCAAGGGTCTCTCTCTCCTCCCCCCCCCCCCCCCCCGCGCAGAGAATGTGTACTTGCATGCACATGCTTTGTTTTTTGTTTTTGTGCAGCACATGTTACAAAAGACATGGGGAACTAGATGCATACGTTGCTTACTAGAAGTTCTATATCACAATATTTCTTTAGTATAAATTCTGTCCTGTACAGTTTTAAGGTCCTTTATGAGTGAGTTTTACTGTCTCCTTTGGTAGACTAGTCTGTGGCACACCCATTTTGTGGTGACATGAAACAATTAACAATAATATTGTTAGATAAATGTTTAAAAGAACATAAGAACCAAAGTTATTTGAAAACATAAATTACTCGTTAAAGAAAGAAAATGTGTAATAGAGAAAAGTAGGAAAGCAACTGTCGTACAGTTTTGAAATAGAGAAAAATAGTAAAGTTGTAAGAGTAGATTTGAACCTAATTTTCTAAGAAAGTGAGACTATTATATCCTAAATAACTTGTGTTTATTAACTGGTGGGTTTTTTTTTTTTTTTTTTTGCCTTTTTTTCAACTGAGTTGGTGTTACTTGCCTAGTTGAAGCAACTTGGTCAGGGTTTTTATTTTGTATAGAGATAACATTCCCTAGGAGGAATATTGTGTTTAAACAATCTCAGGCTGTTTGTAGTATTTTGCATGCATCATTCTATGATAAAGAATGCCATTTCCTACCGTTTGTGTTTAGTTCTTGCATTCACAGCTGATATGCTCCACCAAGCTGTCTCAAGCATTCAGCAATATTAATTAAAGTCTAATGGTTTATTGTGGGATGAGTAATAGACTATGATTCTCTATGAATATTATCAGTTATATGTCTATGGTGGTATTTTCATAGTCTAGAAAATTAAAATTTTTCAATGTTTTAATCTTTTTCGATGTGTTTTACATAATTTTAGAGCTATTTATCAGTCATATGTTCATGTACTGATGCTCTATACCTTTTATTGAAATTTGAAGGGACTGGCATATGTGGATTTTAAGGATGATGAACACCTTGCTGCAGCTGTAGCGAAGAATAAGCAAATGTTTCTTGGAAAGAAGTTGAGTGTTACACGGTCAAATCCAAAGCAAGGCAAGAGAGAATCCCTTGCTCATACTGCACCTGGTGGTAAGCTGAAGGGATATAATTTTACTCTCTCCTTTCTCTCCTTAGACTTTTATTTCCATTTGCATATGCATCTCAAGCTATTGATACAGATGCTTAATTTATTAAATGTATCACAAACCTTTTCAATGTGCAATGTGTTTGTTTGCATGAATATTTAAATTCAAAATTGATAATATTCAGTCCTGAAGGCTGGTATGCCTGCTAAACATTGGAAGTAAAATTCCTGCTAAACAAAATTGGCTGAGTGAAAATATTTTTTGCCTGAGGTTTGATAATTCTTGTCCTCTAATTTTGTCATATTAGAAATGCCTCCTAGACGTGCATAAAATGCTAGTTGGTCATAAGCCTAACAGTTGTTAAGGTAACGTGATATCTTTCTGGAAGGGCTTATCTTGGTATTTTAGTTTATGAGAAACTTGTGAGGTCTTATCTTGGTGACGTGATATCTTTATGCAAGGGCTTATCTTGCTAAAAATCATAGAATAGATATCTGAAGTTATGTTTCTATTTTCTTTTTGAAACGTTTCTTTACATCTCCATCCCTTAAAAAATAGAAAATCCCATAAGTGGCGTGGGATGGAGATCTAAAGATATGTTTCTTTTTTCTTTTTTTAATTCTTTTGTGGCCCCATTGTTAAAATTTTCTTGCCTAATTGACAGCCCTTTCAAAGTATTCAAAATGAAGATTTTCACTTGTGCAGTTAGGGCTAGTTCTTCCATCTTTAAAAATTTAGAGCTTAATTTGGGTCTTCCTACATTTTAAGGGTATATATGTTCAAACCATGTACTTTAATCAGACTGTTGTGGAAAAAAAGTATGTCCGACCTCTTTTGTATATGCTGGTTCTTTCCTGTATTATGCTGTAGTATCAAGTCCAATGCCTTGAATTAAGGCAGATGGTGCATTTTTTGCGAGGTGTTTTTTTTTTTTTGGTATCACATTTACATTTATTTCTTTTCCTTCATCTATTTCTTAAATTACCGTGTCTGAGACATATTCAGACATAAGAGTGTGGGCTATGGTTCTCCAAATATACGTAAAAACTCAGCAGAGCTTAAGCATACCTGTATCTGCACTACCCCTCCAGTCTGTATAACGTATATCACCCTTCGCTTTTCTTTAATCCTAGTTTTACAGTAGTAAAAGTTTGCTTCTTTTGTGTGTGGTTTGCTGTATCCCCGTTAGCTTGCTTGGTTAGTCTCAGATTCTAATGTTTTCTAAACTGAAATTGCAGAAGAAGCTAGTAATCAAAGTGGAGGCCATGGGAGATCTGTATCTAAAGAATCTGGTGAAGATTCAAAGGGATCTAGAGTTCGTAAGTGCGTTGAGAACATCCAACTCAAAGGGAAGAACACATTTGCAGTGCCAAGAAATGTTAAACCACTTGGATGGACTGCTAACAAACCTGGAACCCGAGAAGAGGAAGATGAGAAGCCAAAATCAAATGATGAGTTCAGAAAAATGTTTATGAAAACCTGAGGGTCACTCTCAAGTTTCTGGTTAAGATCAATGCTCAGAATGAATGTTATCCTAGTACAAATTTTACTAGCAACTGACCAATTTTTGTGATAAATTTTATTTTGGATCATAGCTAGACTGGCATATAAATTGCTAGAATTAGAATTCGGTTCTCAAGGTAATCGATGTCTGTAAGGCTCAGCCCATCCTTAGTAACGGCTGTAGATTGGTCTTTTCCTTTATGTTTACACATTTTGTTGAAGATCATCGAATGTCTTAGAAACATTGTGCAGCTGGGTTTAGGGTGGGCTTTTAAAATAGGTTTTTCATCAACTTCAATGACGCAAACAAATTAAACTACAGCTCTTGGCTTTTAAAAAAAACATGTTGAAATTGTTGACATTTGTGCCTGTAGTCCCTGTATATTTTGAAAATTAGGAATTTAGTTTTTCTACTTGTATTTTTAGATATTTAATTTTTGTACTTTTTAGATTTCAAAATTTAGGTTTAAGTATGAACACAATAATTTTTTTGGTTAAATTTGTTGTGATATTTTGAAACTAAAAAAAAATTATTTATTTGATAGTCATGTAATTAACTTGAAGTTAACAAAAAATTTTAAAAGTGTTAATAGTTGAATTTGAATTTTGAAATTTAAAAAATAAAGGGATTGATTGTTTAGAAGTATAAGGTCTAAGTTTTTAATTTTTGAAAGTACCAAGGATTGTAGGCACATTTTAACCTTCCATAAAAGAGAAACACTGAAGATTGGGTAATTTTTTTTTTTGAATATATTAGTGTAATTACATGGTAATATCTGTTTATATTTTCTTAACCTTTTGATAATGCACACATATTTTGCACACATAGGTGTTCGAACTCGAGACCCTTAAGATGAATAACATTTTTTTTTTATTGGAGTCACTTGTTGAGTTCTAAGATTGAGCAATTTTGCGATGTATATGTTTCATCAAACGGTCAACTAGGTGACGTACTAGAAGGATTATGTAGTTCCATATTCCAAAAAGTCTCAAATGCAAAAGAATTTCGCATAAGGTGGACGATTGGAAATATGCTATAATAAGGTTCTAATTAGAAACAAAAAAGTCTTTAGATTTTTTTACGTAGCAGATCCTGATTCAGTTTCCTAGTTTCTCCTTTCTAAGTCGTGGTTACTTTACATACCCTATTGTATTCCAACTTTAATAAAAGTGATTTTCCCTTCTCTTCAAACCTGTCAAAAGTGCTTCAGTAAAAACTACAATACCCTTTATCCAGGCGCTTCTGAATTCTGATAGCCAAAAACTACAATGGAACAATTTGCCTTCTGCCTTGCATTCCTTGATGCTTTTTTTTTAATTTATAAATACAACCAAAATCACAACTAAAATTTATTTCAAAGTAAACTCAGACCACCAATGATTGGGGTTCCAAACTGTTGCCATATTCCTGTTTTTGTTTTTTTTTTTGTATAAAATAATAGTAGTCGAATTCCTTCGCTGTTTAGAACCACCAAACCAGTCGCATGCTAATGTTAAGAATCAATGCAGAGATGCAACCTTTTTAATTTTGGTATAAAAGAACAGTAATTCGGGATAGGAGAAGATATAAGAAAGAACTCAGATTTATTGGATGTCATCTCTTAAAAGTGTGACCAAGACCAACTAGAGGCGTAACACCTATACTAACAGCTAAATCATATTTACAAGGGAAGACGTGGACATGGTACAAAAACAAAGCGGTGACATTGTTAGTAACTAAATCACAATGGCCAACTGTACAAGAGAACAGTGGTTAAGGCTCCTTGTTTGACACCGTAGTGACTATAGTTACCCTATTGATATAATCCCCTCCCCCAATTTGTAAGGTATAAAAAAAGAAAAGAATTAAATCGCAATGACCATATCTGTCCAGCTAATGCGTTCCACCGATCAAATACAGCTTTTCTCCATCATTTATCATGTCCACATCAAGAATTTTACCTCCATTTTCAGTTAACATACAAGAAGCACCTGCTAAGTCTAGCTGCTTGGCGGCAGTTGTAATAAGCGCTTCCATTGTGTGAGGGATCCATAATACAATTCCAGGTCTCCTCTGATCTTTAGCATCCCAGGGGTGGAAAGGAAAAACCGTACATTTTTTTGGGTGTATTTTATCTGGATTTAGCAACAGAAAATTCTGTCATTAGTGCACAACCAGAGATTAAACTGCAAACTTTGTAGAGGGTAAATTTAGAAAAAAAAAAATCAATTGCATATTAGAGCCAAATTCTGAACGTTGAACAGAAAAAAATCAAGCTTTTACCACTGAAGAAACTAATAGGTAAACATAGATGCGGACGATGAAAGCAAAGGTAGAATCATATGTTATGAAAAGATGGTAATAGAGGTGGAAGTAGAATCATCTCATCCCTGATTTATTTTTCCTCTAAGTTTGATAGTATTTCCATTTGATAAATCAGTTTATTACTCTTAATGGATCTGAACCTAGCACTTAGTAGAACCCTGTGGGAACTTCAGCGTCCTTAAGTTCAGTTTGATTTCTAGTCAAAATGTTAAACCATGTGAGACAATTCTCAATCACTTGTTTACTTTATACCAGTTAATAAGTGGTCTGAAAAAAATATATAGTCTCGGTTTTACCAACTTTCTGCCAAAACACAAGACTTCATTGTTGTAAGCAAGCTATGATCAGTAAAAGACGGGGTCATGTGAAATGCAAATTAGAATGCGGTTACACAGGTTCAGCAATACCTGTAAATTCTTTTGAGCAATGAGGGAATTCTGATAACTGAGTAGATTTTGCATCTTCCAGCAACTTGATCAAATTCTTGTTGCCACACATCCGGGCTTCATCAAGTGGAGTGTTTCCCCATCTGCACAGAAAGGCATAATTGTTGGAAAAACTCGAGATACTGAACTAATGCAAATGTCTATGACGTATGTCAGTACCCTCTAAAGACCTAGAAGGAAAATAAGAATCAGAGTAAATAGAAAATAACAGTGAAAAATAACATTTCAGTTAACCTATAAAAGAAAATACAGCAGAAATACCAGAAAACAGACAACTCCGCTAAAATAAAGCAATCAGCTGACAAAATAGCTGCATACTGCATAGTCAAACCATCTAGTGATTACTTTATAGAAAATTATGCTTGCACTTGGAATTTCATATGCTCCCTTCTGAAGTATTCATACGTAAATATTATAAACAACAACAAATTGACAAAGGACAGAAAAAACTCAGAGGGAAAAATAAGGGATGATAATTTATAAGCAAATATAGACAATCGAATAAAAAAATGCAATAAAAGCCATGTGCTATAACGTCCGAACAGAATGTTTACGCTGCAAGGAAGCTAAAATGGTGACATATTTAACTATTAATCCAAATCCAGATAGAAAGCAGACAGCATAGCTAGAAACAAATAACCTCAGATGAATAAGCTAAACATTGATCAAATTCATAAAAACCAAGTGAAATCAATGGCCTAAAGGTACCTGTCTTTGGAAAAAACACTAGCCCCAGCCTCTATCAAAAGCTTTGCCATTATATATAAGCCCTCAGAGGCAGCTACATGAAGAGGGGTTCGATGGTCGTAATCTCTAGAGTTAGGATCAACTCCATTAGACAAAAGCCTTTTCAAAAAGTCTGAGTCCCCCTTTGCCACTGCCGTACACAGATAACTACCAGCATCATCTATGTTTAAAGAAGCTCCTTCTTTAATTAGCAAAGCAGCAAGATTGTCGTGTCCATTTTTTATTGCTTCTAGCAAGGGTGTGTTCCCGAACTTATCTATAGAAAATTTTATTTTATTATCACAACAGAAAACCAAATGATAAAGACTAGAGTTTATTAACCGAAGTAGCATTTTAAAATATTTATAAAAGATAATTACCTTTAACATTGATGTCTACCGGGTGCCGAATAAGGAAACTTGTAATATCTTCATATCCTTTCGATGCAGCAAGATGCTATTCAAAACAAACAATTGGTTTCAGATAAGAGCTTTCTTTCTGCCATTCATTTGTCGTGTGGCTAAAGAGCAATAAAATTACCAAGGAAAAAATAGCTGTCTATACTCATTTGCAGCACGCTCTTTGTCTAAACAATTTGAAAGATGCGGCACTTATACGCAAGATAAAATAGCTGACTAAGCTAGAAGGCCCCAGTGGTATATTAATAGGCTCCCTAATCCTGATGAGGTTCTCTATGATAATTTTGTATTCCATGGCTAAATATCTATGCCCGTTATAGAGAATCAAGCAACTTGAATGAAAGTTTGCTTTTACTGCGTTTTTTGTCTTGAAGGAAGCGGAAACAAGACATACATGTAAGCAAAAAGAGAATTTAAAAACTTCATTTGCTTATATAGTCTTCAAAGCATAAAGTGGGTGAACTATATAGTTTACCACCATATTTAGGAAGTTGTATTAATTTTCCGATGGTTTACAATCCTCTATATTCACTTTTCCTTGGTTACTTGGCAGTCTATCTCATATATCACAGGCTCGCATATCCTTATAAGATCCCTCAGAATTCCACCATAAATTATGCCTAGAGACCTATTTAAATCCTTGTGTCATACAGATTAATCTACAGCTTGTGTTTTAAGGCATGCTTTTGTCATAGTGGATGATGGATACAGTAATTGTTATAAGCTAAAAGAGAACATCCGTAGGACATGACTTGTGCACAAGCAAATTTTAAGAGTATATAATAAGGAACCCATGCAATTCAACTTAACATTGAGATTAATTGCACAATATATCAGCTAAAATTTGTGCTCACCAGGTTATTGCAAATCCTATACATGAGGTTCTTATATCTCATTCTCACCATATGTTAGCCATATTTAGGCATTGCATACTACATATGTCTAATAATGACTATGTAAAACACCCTGCACTAGGAACCAGCAACCATTGAATTTAAGAGCAATGCTGCAACTCTTTATACATAATAGAGCAACTTGTCTTTGATGGATAACTTAGACCAACCACAATTTAAGGAGTTGAAAGGTTGAACCAAATGTAACTGACGGTTCTGGAGTTTTATAAGGCAAATCTGAACTAGAAACCATCTCAAGGATGATAACAATTAACAAGTACAGGGTGTGGAGAAAAAATCAAGGGATGTGAATATTTCTAAACAAGGGAACTCATTTTAGCAATTTTGAAAATAAGTACAACACAAAATACTGAAATTTAAGCCGTAAACTTGAATTTATATTGCAAAGAAACGTACTTCTCTGATGCTTTTACAGTTTTACCATGTTTTCCATTTGTTTTTATATTCATTACTTGTACAAGTCCAGGATTTTCTTTAAAAGTTAAAGAATGATAAAAAAAATAAAGTAAAACATCAAATAAAGTGCAAAAACCTATAGGTATGGTGACCACACGTACTAGATTTTTTAATTTGGCTATCACAATCATGACTTAGACCACAGAATGAACAATCATCACAATCATGACTTAGACCACATGTGTTAGAACAGACATTTGAAGATCAACCTAAAAGCTTCAGTTCAAGTCATACTTACCAAGGGAGATCTTCCATCATAATCGGTTTTGTTAGGATCAGCTCCTGCTCGTATCAAACTTTTGAGCTGATAAAAATCTCCATTATATGCAGCACAATTCACCCTCAAAGCTAGCTCAGCTTCTTGTCTTCCAATGTGAAATGAGATGTCCGATTCCAGTTGCTTAACTCGCAGATTGGATTCTTTTCCCTGAAAGTTTAAGTGCCAGTCCGAAATTGTGTTAGTCAACTCTTGTCAGATTTATATTCAAATGACTTGCTGATCAAACGATAAAACCCAGTCTGCATATAGATTTCTCCGATAAAGCCAATAAGAGGAACAGAAACACAGTACAAACAATAGAGATAAGAGGAAACAGGATTACCTCCAAAAGGTTGTTCAAAATTTTCCTTCCATCATAGAAATATATCTCGAGAATATTTGAAAACGATTGCTTATCCAATCGCAGAAGCCTACATAATTCACAAACCCGAACAGTATAAGGCTGAGGGATGTTGCAGAGAATAGAAATTTCTCCAAATGAGCTATTGCGTTCCAGAAGCGAAACAGTCTCTTCGGATCCATCTTCCCCTATAGCAATCCCCTCCTGTACAAAGATACTGTGGGTTAAGCATCATTTAATCAATTTATGAGAACATTGGGATCAGATTTCAATAAATGTCTACGGGCTGCATGTATAACAGGTATAACAAGGTATTGAGCAAAGAAAATTCAATCAGACGGGCGTGAAGAAGCATATTTATAACATTCTGTGGCATGGAAAATATTGAAAGCCAATTCAAGCAGCTAAATACCAAGTGAAAAGAGCAGAATCTTCAGGTTAAGAAAAACATAATACGGTTCACGCTTGCAGGAATTTTTTTTAGAAAAAATGACTTAGGAGATGTCTAGGAAAAGGTACAGGCAAGGAAATAAAACAAAAGCATGTAACCAATATGTATTTTAATGACCACGCAATAAAACCATAACAATCATACCAGCACACCATGACAGACAAAATAAAGTTGATCCACAACATGTCCCTGTTCCATTATTACTTCTCCTGGGAGAAAAAATTCTTCATGGAGTCTAATAGCCTGCAAGATCAATATAATCAAGTCTTAACTTTATAACTAACAGTTATTTCTTTCCGTTCCTCTTTTCCTTCTTTTTTATGTAATTGTGAAGGCGGAATGTAGATACAGCAACAAACAGAACAAACATTTGATGGCTTTCTTTTTGTGATATAAAAAGATAATCAACTGCAAGAGACCATTACTTCGAAAAAAAATGATATCATGCTGCTTCAAATAATCATTTGGAACAGCACTTCGGAAGAGCATTATTTCAGAAAAGTTTCTTTTTAATCAACTAGCCATCCATTATTTGAGAACAGAAACTTACAATTTGATTAATAAACTCTGAAGAGCATTCCTTGAAAAGAGATACATTTTCAATGCATGGCAGATATAAAGATTGGGAAATCTGCAAGACCAGAAACGGAATAGAAACCATGTAAGGAAAATAATAAAGAATAAATATATTGAATACTAGCGAAAATACAAATGAAGAAAAGATCTAGAAAGATAGATATGATTGTTATCTTTCTTGAGTTGAAAAGAAATTATTCTAGTCGCTATAACTGACGGTCTATTCTCGTAGCAATATTTCACTCATAACTGAGGAACAAAGGTTTTGCAACAGTTTAATTTGTGATTGGAACAACAGATCTATGGATTGATCTAATAGTTCAAAAACCAATATCAATATAAAAGAGCTAGATAATTAATTTTGCATTGAAACAAGTTATTAATCTAATTTATTAGTATAAAAAAAGGTTATTTAACAAGAACAGAATTGAGGTAGGTGCTTCCATAGAAATCTTATATATATATATGATAAATACCACATAATAAAGAGATGGTTTTGTGTCAGCTTACATCCTTACAAATTATTGAGAAGAGATATTAGAAAAATGCTTTGGTATATTTATGATTCCTTTATATTGATGTGAAGGATCTTATACTAATCTTATTAAAGGAGCTCAACACACATATCAAAGCTAGTGACTAGTGAGGACAGATTTTGTTGTAGAGCTCTTTCAAACACTTTCTTGACACTGGGTATGGGTTGCCACCTCCTTATCCCAATTCACAAGTAAGCAGGAAAGAAAATAATGGACAATTAAAAAAAAATTCTGAAAGTTTTGTGGGAATTTCGCTGCATAAGAGAGGACATTTTACCTCTCTTTAGTAGCTGCTAGCCAATATTGGAATTTCGGAATTTTTATCATTTACACTGATTTTTTCCCCTTATTTTGTTTCCGGTGAAAATAGTTTCTGTGCTAACAGAAACAATAAAAAAACAGCACATTGCATATTATTTTATGTTACCTTCGCTCTGATAGAGATGGGAATATCCTGAAGAACGGTAGCCTCAGTGTATGTGCTTTCGTACTGTAAACGCAAGTGGCCTTTGATCTGATTACGGAGATCCCTATCAAGTTTATTTCTGTTCATATACTTAATAACATCTGCCATTTTATCTCTGAACTTCTCTGTCTTGGATCCTTTTACGATTAACGCTGTCATGTTACCAATGAGATAGGCACCAAGAACCATGTCAAAGGAGACATATATCATTATGAATATCATTTCCCTCATATTGACTGCATGTATGTCTCCATAACCTGTCACAGGATAGCAGATTAATGAAGAATGAATTTAAGACCAACTGAAAAAAATATATGCTGCAACCGTTATAGTATATAGATTATGAACATTAGCAATTTTAGGTAAATATAAATAAACACAACTTATGGAAAGTTCATTCGCAATTAGAAGTCACATATATTTCTGTATAAGAATATCAAGAACAATGCATATCGCCATAAACATGATGAAGCAACAACCATAGGATATCAATCCTCCAGCAATGTCAATTAAATCAATATAAAAGTAAATCCCTTGTGTCTGCAACGTAACCTACCTATACCAATCAAAGCTAAAGAAAAGTCCTAAACTTCTTTAATTTCCTTTTGAAGTATTTTCTTTTTCTTTGAGCGGTTTTCCACAGAATTAAAGTGTCCCAGAGAATAAAAGAAATAAAATTGCTCCTAATAAACCTAGCAGCAAATCCATCTTTCCTCCACTTCCAGATAATTCTAATAATATGATTCCAAAGAGAAACAATTTTCTTTCTTACCTTGATCTTGATCATCACATATTTAATTTCAAAATGCATACTCTTTCCACACTATTTGATTAACTGAGAACTTTGAGGTCCCAGGTGTTCTGGTTTATTAGTTGGATAGTTCAGTTCAGTTAGTCATTCAATGATTTATGGATGTTCAACAACATTTACACTTTCAACATAGATAAAATCAGTTCAGTAATATGCAGGATAAAGTAAATTAAATGGGTTACTTACCAACTGTAGCCATGGTGACAATAGCAAAATACATTGAAGTTGTGTACCGCTTCCACAAATCAATTTCTCTGAAGCTAGAATAACTATAATCTCCCAACTTTAAGCTTCCAATCCATGTGTACCCCTCTTTTTCAGGAGGCAGAGTGGTAGCCAAATAGTAAAAGATACAGGCGGCTGTATGTGTGCAATAGAGTTCAACGAAAATAAGTTTTATAATCCTTGTAAAAAGATAATTAATCCGTATATCCTTCTCCATCTTTCTGAAGAAATCTGTGACTTTGTGAACCCGGTATAACCTAATCCACAAGAGATACCTCACTTCTTCTTTTCTTCCAGAAGCCTGCTTAAAAGAAATTTCTCAAAATGGTTATTAAAATGGAGACAAAAACTAATATACAGCTTGAAGTAGTCATGAAACCATTACAGTTTCCATCATATCCCCATTTCATTTCCTCAAAAGTTCTCATGCACGGTATGTTTTGAGCTATCCATGAGGAATAGTTTAAGGGAACAATGCCATGAACTATTTCAAAACTTTTGCAAGGCATATATGTTGAAAACTTTATCACCACACATAAGAATACTGAATACTAGAAACTATCTGTGGAAAGTTATGTGTCTAACATGCTGCACATGGTTAAAACAAATTTTAGAAATATACAAAGAAAAAACAGAAGGGAGTAAAAGAGAGGGAGCTTGTAGGGTGTTTTGAGGGCCAAGTATCAGGATCAGAACCTTTTTTTAAGTCAAATGTAATTTCAGAATTAATACAACAGCTTTCCTAATTTTAACCATTATCTTCACGATGAAAATATAATCAGAATAAACATTTTACTTCTCCTTTAACACAAAAACATTTTTTTTAAATATAAGCAGAAAAATGTTGATAGCACATACATGCCCAATTTCATATGCAAAGAAATGCAAGACCCACAAGTTCTTCATTATTGAACGAGATGTTACGAAATTGTCAAACTAAAGGAAAAAAAACTTGAGGAATTGAGGCATGGGTGGAGGAAGAAAGCAATACCTTGTAGATTAAATCCCAAGGCATACAACCAAGTAAATCAATGAGAAAACTAGATTTCAAGTACCTGCAATGACACAATAGAGAATACAATCAGCACAAGGCCCGCTAGCAAATCATTAGAGTGATTTGAAGGATTGAAAGTGTGAAAATAAATAATAACACGATGAACGGAGGCAAGTGCCTACCACATTAGTGCTAGTATTTAATACGTCTTTGTGAAGTAATAATTGGGATCCACTAGCTTGGATGTAGCCATACAATATAAACTTACAGCATAATAAAGCAGCTTTCAATGATGTTATTTCCTACAAGTAGAATCTACTTTTTGAAATGAGCAAAAGAATTCTGACTTATCCTGTTTTTATTGGCAATTTTTGTTGATCACTTGTTGCTAAAATGTAAAAGCGAGTATTGAGAAAAGTTAGATCATACTTTAAAAATTACTTCTCAGAAATCTCAAGCAGACAGTTAAAATGAAAGACGGATTTAAATTATAGACATTAGACGATGAAGGGAAAACATAAGAAAAGAGAAGCTCTTATTTTTTAAGAGCATAAGAAAATAGAAACTAACCGAATAGCAATAGAAGTGCGCTTATAGACCATTCTGTAGGTCTGGGGGTCTCTATAGGCAAGGAAGAAATGCAAAATAATGTCGAGAAGGAAAGCTATTTGTCCTGCAATGTCTAGTACAAAAAGATTTTCTGGCAATCCCCTGAAGAATCCGAACTCGAAAGGAGTAAAGAAGGAAGAGTACAACGCCCATATTAGTATGAACTTGGTCCATGCTGGATACCACCTGCATTATTATACATATTATAACATCTATCTTGTGTCATTCAGCAGTTAAAACAATCGTAAAGGCAAAACACAAAGAAAAAGACAAATACCCTTTTGGTGAGGAAACAAATTTAATAACGAGACTTAGGTCCTGATGGTTAAAGGTGTTCACCGTCCCAGGTATAACTTAAGTTCGAGTCGCGCTAATCGCTATTTATAATTCACCAAAAAAATAATGAGACTTTAAGGTATAAGAAAAAAATTGAAAACGAATAAGAGTGCACAGAAAAATATCATAATCAAACCGATGGTAGAATGCAATTAATTTAATGTTTTTCTCCATATCAATCATCTTGATTATGGATTTAAAAATTGAGAACCTAAGAAAAATTAGTATTTTCAAAAATATTTATTATTTTTAAATTTTTATAATGATAAAATAATATAACTTTTATTTTTTAACTCTTTCAGATAGAAAAGTGAAATAAAAAACGTTTTTCATCTTCTGTATTAAGTATGGTACGAAAATTATTTTATTTTCTCTTTCATCTCGTCTATTATCTCTCTATTTTTATATCACTTGATCAAGCAAAACTACAACTAGCTATCTATAAAATTGCTATTTATACCATCTGGTCTATTAATCTGTTTTTATAAAATTGCTATTTTATAATTATTAGCAATCATTTTTATTTATCACTTTTACTAATTAACTTCCATTTTTCTTTTCTGATCCACACTCATCTATCTATAGGGTAATCTCATCTTTATGGCATTACTGGTATACCTGTTTTAAATGCTGCTTATAACAAATCAATATGCATAGGGAAAAAAATTAAACTTGCGAGAAAATAGGGTGTTTTCATATGTTAACTTAGATGGGATCCTTCAATTGGATTGAACTGAATTAATTAGATCTCTTCCGATCTAATCTTAAATTATTTTTTAATATTTGTATATTATATAATTATTCAAAATATTACAATATAAGTGATGGGATTTTAATTTTTCATTAATGAATATCTAACGTGAGCTAACAATGAATATTATAATAATTAAAAATAATCCTTTTAAGAATAATTTAAGCTTTTACTTTAAGGAAAGATTAATCTAAACTCTAACTGTCCAATTTTTAAAATATTGAGAAGCATAATTGATATTTTTTACTCCAATCATCAATATATAAAGAATCAACCCAAGATATTGATCAAATATTTAATTTTTTACTTCAACCATTCTCATTATATTACAAATAAATTTTGAGAGAAATTTTTTTTAACTGTTCAATCCAATTTTCCGTCGACTTTTTTATTGGTTTAGCATCACCGTGACGATTATTTATTCCATACAAATCACTTAGATTAATGGCAAAAAAAATAGATGCATAAGTGATACAAAATTCATATTAGATATATAGAGTGAAGGCCCAAAAATTTATTTAATTTGTCGGCAATAGCAGGTAGCACTTTGCAATTGCCATGTGATCCGACTGTCAAGCAAGCAACATTATAACTCATAATATAAAGCAACACTTGTGAAAATTGAACTTATCAAGTTAATTTATTTCGGACAGTACTACATTCATATAAATTTTTTTAAATATAATTAATTGTGATAGTTCTTTTTTTAAATTAAGTTAAAGAATTGATGCAAGGAAAAATAATTATAATATTTATATATTTTTACATCTGTATATATAAATTTTCATTTTTAAAAAAGGTTGATATTCTATTTATTACTAGTAGAATTTTTTAACTCTATAAGTAGAATTTAATGTATTTTGTTTTAATTTATTTTTAATTTTTTTAATATTTTTTAAAACACATGACGATATTTAACTTACGAATATTTCCCTTTAAAAAAACAAAATTAACTAGTGTTTTTACATTATACTGTTTTAGGGTAAGCATCACAGTCAAACCGTGAGGCGTGGTAGTTAACTTCGGTCAACTGTGACAAAAGTTAAAGGTTTTTTTTTGTTGTTGAATAAAGTTAAAGTGTTATTTAAGTTAACTAGAAAGCCCCCATCAAATCCAGCAAAATGTCCTGATAAGGAAATTATAAAAAAAGGACCTACCAAAACATTTGAGCCGTCGATTCATGTTACTTTTAAAAGTCAAAGCAAGTGACCACGACAGCTTGGACAACTGTGACACAGCAATTAAACCCAACTACATTACGCCACGCGTAAGACAAAGGCCGGAATGACGGCTGCTCTCTCCTGACGCCACAAAATTTTACAACTGTACCTTTGTTTTGTTTTCTTTTATTTTTGCTATCTCTTTTAATAAACTAAAATCAGAAAAACGATATCACAATCTAAACTATATATCATTGAGAAATTATTTGGTTAATCAAAATTTTCAAATTTTGTCAAATGTTTTATTTTTAAATTTGTAATACAATTTAACCTATTTACAAAGGTAAAATTTTATACCATCAATATATTAAATAATGATTTTATATTGTTTATTTTTTAAAGAATTTTACATAGTTTATAGATATTGTAAAATTAAATTTTTTGTTCAGTTACTCAATAGAAAAGTGATATAAAATTAAATTATAAAATAAAACTAATATATTTATAAAAATAATTAATTTCATAAATATGACTTATAAATTTTAAAAACTCTACTTTTAATATACCAAATATTTTCGATAATTTTATTTGAAAACAATAAAAACAATTTCATCTATTACTTTTTTTCATTTTAAAGGCTATTGTTTACTAACTTTACTTGATTTTCTCACTTTTCTTCCATCTAATTCTTTTTATGAATTTTGTATATTGACTTAATGATCAAAAGTGTTTATTATCTTAAGTGTGAATTGAGTTCGAATCGCGTCAATCGCGTTATTACCAAGATTTTATCCTCCCCTTATAATTCACTAAAAAAAAACTTTTTTTTACTTGCCTCACCATTTCCTTTTTTTTCTCTCAATCAAGAAAATTGATGTATTATAACTTCTTAAGAAATTACTTACCTTAAAATAATTAAATGGAGATTACTGTCTTTCAATTTTTTATATTATAGCTTCTTAAAAAAATACCACTTTAAAAAAGATATTATTGAATTTGTTTTGAAAAATTCAAAATTATTTTTTTTGATGAATTACAAACAACAATTAATACGATTTGAACTTAAGTTACACTTAAAACGATAAACACCTTAATTATCATGCCAATACATATGTTCTTAAAATCATTATTTTTTTTCTTATTTAGTGTTCAAATTATTCATTCTTGTAATAATAATTGTAGACGAAGGGATGGATGGTTACCTGTTATCGGGATGAATAGGGCCATCGGGGAGGTCTTTTATACCATTGAGTACAGACTGCCGACTTAAATTCATCCGAGCACGAGCGGCGACCAATCCAAGCTCATTAGCTATCAGATTAAATCTGCTTCCTCTCGACGATTTGGTTCCTTCTCTGAAGTCCTCAACCTCGTACTCTTCCTCATTCGCCATCGTAGCGCACCTCTCATCTCTTATTCTTCTACTCCTCCCAATGTCCCCCATAGCTGCCGCGCCAGCCACCGATCCAACAGGTTCAATGCCCTTGCCGTAATCTATCCACACAATTGTTACTTTCTTCGTTAGTTGAATTATCACGCCGTTGCATCACAATTCAAATTCCATAAAAAATCATACTAAACAACAACAACCACCAACAAAATCGTTCTACCGAAAGTACAAACAAAAAGTTAGGAGGACTAACCGTAGACGTTGGCTTCTGCTCGGTTAGATGAAAAACGAGAAAACGGCCTGTTAATCTCGAAGTTTGAATGTTTAAATGGATTATTATTCCAGCAACTCCCTAACTTACGAGTAGATTCATATAGATTACTATTTCAGAGACTCCTCAACTTACCAACAGATTTCTTTTTTGCTTTGTTTTTGGTGTAAAAATAGAGAGAATTGGAGCAGCTTTTCAGTTTTGGGAAAAAATGAGGAGTTTGTAGAATTTGATTGTGTTGGTAGTAAGGGTTTTGTGCAAAGAGGGCACGATACTGGTCACCAGAATTTATACGCAAAAGCTGTCCTTTTTTTCCTTTTTTCTTTTTCAAAAAAGTTTTCCTCCTTTTACCATAGCCATAAATTCCACTAAAATATTTTAAAATGGTTACTGTTATAGCAATACAAATACATGGCTGACGTGTTCGCGCGACTTTAGGCGCCCAATTTATTAATTTATTTATCATCTTACGATGCGTTAATCTGGTAGCTGCCGAAGGATAAGGGCTTCAAAATTTTCTGAGGTGTTAGATTCAAATATTGATTTGTATGGATGATTTATATAATATAAATTAAAACATATGTTATTTGAATTAATTTAAATTTTTATGATGTAAAATAAATAGTTTTATTTAAAATAGTGAAATATGATTTAAATTTTTTATATATTTTTAATATATATCATATAAAAATTATTAATTGTTTTTTATTTACTTGAAATTTTATTTTTAGAAATATTTATTAAAAGACTTAGTTAAACAAATGCCAAATAAATAAATAACAAGTTGTAGTAGCGGTGTATGTACCACTAAATATATATACTGAAAGCCTAACACATGTTTACAGTTTAAGTGAAATTGATAGTTAAACAATATAAAATATGAATTTGCTAAATAATAATATGGATAAAAATCATTCCATTGACTATGATTTGTAAGATTATGATTGTCTTATTATATATATCATAAAACATTAATCAGCACTTTGACCCGAAATCCACTTTTTTTTTTCTTTCAATGAAATTGAAACTAAATAGAAAATCTTACAAAGGAAAGAAAACCAAAGCAGTGAAAAAAAAATCTCCAAAATAAAAGCTTAAATGGAAAGGTAAATTGGGGGTGGGAAAAGCAGAAAGGGAGGATGTTCAAATTTCGGTTAAAATTAAATTAATAGATTAAATTGATTTAATTAAATTAATCGGTTAATTAATTGATCTAGTTCGATCGAAAGTCGGTTAAAAGTTTTTTGAAATTTTAGTTGACGATTAATTCAGTTTGAAATCGAGTAATTAATCAAATTAACTGAATTTAATAAATAATTTTATATATTGTATGTATTAGGCTATTACTAATTCGATTAATCCAGTTAATTGAGTCAAATGAACATTATCAATTTATTTTTTGATATATTTTATACTTGTTTTAATAAAAAACATATAAATTTCGTTAATTCGGTTAACCGATCGAACTAATTGAAATATTTCGGTTTGGTTAATTTTTTTAAAGTTTTCGGTTCGATTAACGGTTAAAGAATTAAAAAGTTTGATCAATTTGATTAATATTAATTCGATTCGATTAACTTCCCAACTATATGCCAAATAATTCCAGCCCAATACACATTTTTGGATTGAAATCGAATTAACTTTAAGGGACGAATTTGTACCATCCCATAAGCTGGAGAGACAACGAATACCGAGTTGAAAAGGTTTTTTAGTGCAGGTTCATATCTAACGATAACCGAGCTAAGACTAAAAAAGACATAATTGAGCATGAAATTAATCATGCTTGGTTGATGTATAAAAATGGTTTTAAATGGAGATAGTGGAAGATGGAAAATGGGAAGGACTTTGAAAGCAATAAAACCAAAAAAAAAGTGCAATGAAAAAATGGCAAAATGCCTGCACCTTTCACGTGAAAAGAGGAAAAGAAGTGGATTTAATTTAATTCAAGAATATTCAAGTGTGTAGCTACCGCACACATCCTATTTATACATATACCATATGTTAAATTTGGATTAATTCCCTTAAAATGTGGTGTAATGGTGAAGTTGGGATTAGTTGATTGAGAAGGGTGGTAAGGACTGAGGAGGTGAGTTCAAATTATTGAGGTAGGAGTTTCGATGAAGATATTGAAAAATTCATTCATTTTTCTTTTAATTTTATTTTTTGCTTTTTTGAATTGGATTGAGTTTATCAATCTAACTATTGATTTAAATGACTTTTCCAATTCCATCATTTAAAATTTTAGTATATATTTTATTTATTTTTAATTAAAATTTTAATAAAATTCAAATTTTAAATTCCTCAATTTTAGATTAAATTATTTATATCAATGAAGAATTTATAAAATTACATATAACTTTTTTTCAACTCATAAATAAGAAAATAATGTATTCTAACGCACTCGAACTCACGTCCTTTTGCATTGACAACAATATTTATGCTAATCAAGTTAAGACTCCATCAACGAAGATTCAAATTTTAAGTTTCAGAAAAAAGCCTTATATACGAAGATTCAAATATTTATGCTAATCAAGTTAAGACTCCATCAACTGTTAATTATTTTCTTTATGGGATGCGTTAAGTAATTATATCAATTTAGAAAATAATATTTATATAATAAATACAAAAATTATTTATTTTTAAATTATAATTACCTCTACTATATCAAATTGTTGAACTAAATAATAAACCTATCTCAAACTAAGGCTTTACTTTGCATTGCTTTTTAAACCAACTTTTAAATCTAACTAAAAACCTCAAAATTATAGTTTTTAGCTTTGCAAAATTCAGTTTAGATGCTAAAATATAGATTTACCATTCATTTATATTATTTACAAATTATAAATATGATTTATAGATTTAAATTAAAGTTTTCGAATGATTTATATTAATTGTTTGAGTTATGTAATTTATAATGTAGTAAAAACAATTTAATTATATTATAACAATAAAGTTATGTAAAGTGTTTGGAAGTTTCTGGATATAAAAATGTTAAGATAGTTGTTACAAAGCATTCATATTACAAGTAGCAGAGGTTTTCTATCAACTTTATTTGCTGTTTGAGGGAGATTGATTTGGCGTGAATTTTAACCATCAAATACTCTATTCCGTAAATTATAGGTGATTGAGTGGTAAACTGTTAGCTAAAAATACTGTTAAAATTTGTATGAAATCACTAATCAAAATATTGTTAGACCTGAAATTTCATGCCTGCTTAATTTTAAGGTCAAATAAATACGAAAATAATCATGTGGTAGCTATAGCTGAGCAATAGCATAATATTGCCAATGGATAGAGGTGCTTAATATATTAAATATCATCCATACAAATGGAATTGTACCCCCAAGGAAATATAGGAAGTAATGGGAACCCTCATCCTGTGACTCTTGTCATGGAAATCTTTAAAAGGATGACATTGACAGCACACACACAAAATTAAAGTATATAAAAAAAATGAAATGAAATTTAAGGAGCAAATTAATTCAAGTGTCAGGCAAATCATGCTAAGCTAACAACTCTTATATGTTATTATTTTTTTAATTTAATTAAAAGTATTTTTACCATTTGAGACTACTACTATTCGGTGCGAGATATTCTGTCACTAGAAGAGCTTGTAGACAAAAATCATTCCATTTCTTCCAAATACCCATTGGTACATTTTATATTATTATCATTACTAATCTGTAAGTTGCTAGTTTTGGTTTCAAATTTCAGCAGCCAATTGACTTCTGCAAATGCATTAATGGCTTAAAAGTCGATTGCCTGTAGCCGCTGATACACTCTACAAAACTGTGGTTAGATGGGAATAGGTACATACATCAATACACTAGTACAGCCGCATGCATGATCATACCTTGAGGTTTTAAGCAAGTCACTCTGTCAAAATTTAACATTGTATTCGGCTTTTTTTATAAAATTAATTTAAAAAAATTAATTAATTAAGTAAATAATTTATTTTTCTGATTAAATACGAAAATAATTTAAAATTTACAGTGAAAGTTGGTGGAGTCATATAATATGGCGCCACCAATGTGCCACGTCATCATCTCAGTATAAAAAAATCAATTTTTTGGTGCAACCCTATAAAATGACACCACCTGTATAAATATCATGAAAATACTAAAAAATTTGAAAAATAAAAAAACTTGAAAACAATATTATCTTTTTTTTTATTGTGCCATATTAAATGGCGCCACCACTCCTCATAAAGTGTCAGAATTCTCTTTCTATTATTTAACTTTATTATTATATTTTATAATAAAATATTATTATTATTTAAACTCTAAAAGATTTTTTTACTCAAATAAAATATTATTACTTATTTTTTGAAATTAAATATTTTCAAGGAGCCCTAAATATTTTTTTCTTCTCCAAGTTTCTTTTTTTTTTTGGCTCAAGGAGATCGTTTCTTCTTGTGACGCTGACACCGTCGCCGACGCCGATGACGATGTCAAAGCCGATGCCAATGATGATGTTGGCGTTGCTATTGAGGTTAGTTTTTTCTTGTTTTTCGTTGAATCTGCTCGAATCTTGAGTTGAGTTATTTAAAATAGGTCCACCAAAAATAAAATATATATTTAAATTAAACTATATATTTAAATATTATATAATAAATAAAAGAAAATAAAAAATCAATTGGGTGGCACGATTTAAAATGACTCTAAAAAATAAATTTAAATTTTAAAAAATAAATAATAAACAAATAATAAATAAAATAAAAGAAATTTATTATTAAAAAGAAATTTTTAGGAAAGCGGTGGCATCATTTAATATGATACCACCCAAAAAATTTTAAATTTTTAAAAAATAAATAATAAATTATTAAAAAAATTGAAATATGCAAGGCAAGTGGTGACGTTATTTGATATGATACCACCGAAAAAAGAAATTTAAATTTTTAAAAAATAAAAAATAAAAATATTGAAAGAGAAAGTTTGACATATTTTGGGAAACTGGATGCGCCATTTAATATGACACCACCAAAAAAGGTAAAATTATTTTCGAAGTCCTTTTATTTTTTAGATTTTTTAGTATTTCTATAGAATTTATACAGGTGGTGTCATTTTATATGACTCCACTAAAAAATTGATTTTTTTACTTGAAATGTTGACGTGACACATTAGTAGCGTCATATTATATGGCTCCACTAACTTTCACTGTAAATTTTAAATTATTTTCATATTTAATAAAAAATTATTTTCATAATTAATTAATTAATTACGAAAATAACTTAAAATTTACAGTGAAAATTGGTGGAGTCATATAATATGACGCCACCAATGTGCCACGTCATCATCTCAGTATAAAAAATCAATTTTTTGGTGCAACCCTATAAAATGACGCCACCTGTATAAATATCATGAAAATACTAAAAAATCTAAAAAATAAAAGAACTTGAAAGCAATATTGTCTTTTTTCTTATTGTGTCATATTAAATGGCGTCACCACTTCCCTAAAAGTGTCAGAGGTCTTTTTCCATTATTTAACTTTATTATTATATTTTATAATAAAATATTATTATTATTTTTTAAACTCTAAAAAGTTTTTTTTACTTAAATAAAATATTATTACTTATTTTTTGAAATTCAATGTTTTCAAGGAGCCCTAAATGTTTCTTTTTTCTCCAAGTTTCTTTTTTTTTTTGGCTCAAGGAGATCGTTTCTTCTTGTGACACCGATGCCGCCGCCGCCAATGACGATGTCAAAGCCGACGCCGATGATGATGTTGACGCTGCTATTTAGGTTAGCTTTTTCTTGTTTTTTGTTCAATCTGCTCGAATCTTGAATTGAATTATTTAAAATGAGTCCACCAAAAATAAAATATATATTTAAATTAAATTATATATTTAAATATTATATAATAAATAAAAAAAACAAAAAAATCAATTGGGTGGCACAATTTAAAATGACTCTAAAAAAAAATAATAATAAATAAATTAAAAGAAATTTATTATTAAAAAGAAATTTTTAGGGAAGTGGTGGCGTTATTTAATATGCCACCACCCAAAAAATTTTAAATTTTTAAAAAATAAATAATAAATTATTCACAAAATTGAAATATGCAAAGGAAGTGGTGACGTCATTTGATATGGCATCATCGAAAAAAAATTTAAATTTTTAAAAAATAAAAAATCATGGAAAGAGAAAGTTTGATATATTTTGGAAAATTGGATGCGCCATTTAATATGGCACCACCAAAAAAAGTAAAATTATTTTCAAATCTTTTTATTTTTCAAATTTTTTAGTATTTCTATAATATTTATATAGGTTGTGCCATTTTATATGACTCCATCAAAAAATTAATTTTTTTACTGAAATGTTGACGTGGCATATTGATGGCGCCATATTATATAGCTTCACTAACTTTCATTGTAAATTTTAAATTATTTTCATATTTAATAAAAAATTATTTTCATAATTAATCAATTTTTTGGATTAATTTTATAAAAAAACCCAATATATTCAATGCAGGTAGAGTCAGGTTTCCTATGTCAACAGAATCTGCAGCTAGAGCCAAATTTCAGCTTTTTTACCAACCGAAAAAGTAAATATTTACAAGAATAATTCAATTTCAAAAATAATAAGGGAATGATTCAAAATAAACAGTGGCCAGCACCCATGGTTGGCACCCAAGCGAATCATCCCCCAATCATTAGCTGTTGATTGCATTGGAATTTAAAAAAATATTTTTTTGGTGCTAGTATTGTAATGGTCAATACTAGTATGTATTTTTATGTATTTTTTTTAAAAATATGGGCTTTTTTGGTTCAAGAAAAATTATTTTTTATTAGGTGTCAACGTTTAGGTAGTCAGCATTGGAAAAAAATTAATCTTTTTCGATATTTTTTGATGCCAACACTGTGGTGGTTGGCACCTGTGGTAGAAAAAACAAATTTAGAGTTAATCTTTTCTCCACGACACCGGTGTGATTTTTATTTTTTATTTTTGCTAGTGTGCTCTGGTTGCCTGGACCGGTAACCATTTGATTATTCTTCAAGCCTTGGACAATGCAACTTTTATGCTTTCAGTTGCATGAAAAGAGAGATTTGAGTAAAATAACGTAATATCAATAAAAAAGAAGCACTGAATATTTGAGAAAAAAAATGTATTTGAGTTTAATTTACTTATTATAGTACTTAGTAGTCAACGAAAACAAAAAAATTAAAAAAAAAATATGAACGGTCAAGAAGACAAGGGAAGTAGAAGATAAAAAAAATGAAGAGTTCAACATTTATGATTTCAATAGAGAAAAAAACAGTTGCATATGAAATTGCATTAATAAATTTAATTAATAAATTTTATGATTTGAAGGCAAGAAAATTTATTGTAATTTTATAGTTTCAATGGAAAAAAATTCTCCCTTAACTCCACTATCACCTTTCTTAAAACGTATTAATTATTTTTTAATATCCATATACAATTTTTTCTTAAAAAAAGTTAATTAATAGCCTTGAAAAAATATTATTTAAGATTTTTGAATTCAATAAAAAAATTGTAATATATTATTTAAAAATTTCAAATCATACTATTTAAAAATAATAACTCAATTATATTTTTTTATGAATATAATAATGCAGTTATATTATATATGGTTAAAAGACATTATCAATTATTAACCGGAATTACTGTTAATGTTTATATATTAATAAATGATAATGATATAGATTGATGCAAAATTCCAATTCATATTGATTGTCATCAAAAATCAACAATCAAATATTCAAAACATAATTATGTTAAATTCCTTAACAAATATAAATTAATATATAAATATTCGTTTAGCTTTATTTATTTGTAGCCCCCATTCATGAGTCATCTTGTTATGTGTTAGGACTTTGAAATCTTTATTACCTTGGACGTCACGCTTATTGCACTACATGGTCCTCCTCTTATCATCGTCATCATCATCTTATCCTATTCTATGCCACTATCATGTTGGGAGTTTATTACCATGATATTGCTTATCGATTAGTTTCTTACCCTTATTCCGTCTCTCACTTACATGATCAACATGATTAATTTTTTTCACTTGTACATGGTCTTTACAAATTCATAAACATTTGGATCTCTTTGAAATAATGTTGAAATTATGCATGTCTTCAAAAATTCTTATTATTTTAATTTTTTAAATAATTTAGATCATTTTTGGATTTGAAATTAAATTTGACATATCTTTATATCACTAGACGATTTCTACTCAACACAATCATTTCAAAAATAAAATTTAATGAAAGAGAGCCCAATAAATCTCAAGCAACTTTTTGAAAAGGCCAACATTAATTTTTTCTATCATTTATTAAAAAAAAAAAACACCTCAAAAGAAAGTGCTACCCTAACAAGTTACATCAAGTTAACTCGAACACCCTTTAGTATGACTAACACTTTGCTCCTAATAAGCAATAGTCTTTTATTTAGTGGATTCACAAGAGGCCCCTAAAATCTGTATAAAAGTCTCTCTCCTCTGCCAAAAGAAGGTTGATGATTTATTACTACAAAATTTTGTGCATACATCTCTAGACATTTGAAATTTTTTTAATGGTTCTTAGCATTACAATGTGACAGAGGCAAAGTTAGAGAATTGTCTTGGGGGCAAAAAATAATAAAAATTTATAAAGATAAAAATATAATTTTATCATTATACTTACTTATGATATTTAAAAAATAAAATAAACTATATGAAAATTTATATTTTAGAAGGATGAAAGCCACAACTTGCTCCTTCTCACTATTCTTGCAGCGTGAACCACAACCAAACTTTCAAAAACCTTCGTTGATAAACTTTTCATCAACAAGTTTAAACACACTTTGCTCTTATATATATAATAACCGACCCTTTCAATCTTTGAGTGGTCATTCAATTGTAGCACTCAAGATGATGTCAATTCTTCTCCTCGTGCATGAATTAAGTAATGCTAACTTTCCCATAACCAACCTTGATATATAATTCAAACTGGATTACAACTTACAATTAAACTATTAATGATGAACGATTATCTAAGCAAAGCACTAGGTAGTCATAAATCACTATTTCAATCCTAATTGTCAGTATCACATACAATTAATGCAATTGGCTCACTTTTTTTTTATTGATAAAACCTAAAAATAATTATAATTTTATTTCAGTAACATCATGTATAAATCGATCATCTAGTCCTCATAAATATTTTACAATCAATTTCTAAAATCTTAAAAAATTATTGAATCATAAAAGAAAATTTTTATCATTCCAATCAGTGTATGTACAATTTACATAAAAATAAAAAAAAAGCTTTTATCAAGTGGCTCACATTGAGTAGGGTTGAGTTTTATCTTTGGTCTTTTTTTTTCCCTTACATAATAGCTTCAGTGGTTTAATTAGTGGGTTCTCCACTGAGATCAGTGGTTTAGGGTTAATTAGGTTTATGGAAGATTAATTAATGGCTGGGAATTGGGATTTGAGAAATTGGAAAGTGAGCTTTCCTTTTGATTACTCATTCATCATATTATCTATTTGAAAATAAGACACTATGACTATACTTTTTATTTTATATATAGTATGTGTGGCAGAGTAGAATAGAATGGTATTGTTTATAATTGGATTAGGTATACAAGGACTACTCTGTAACCAATATTGTGGTCAGTTGTCCAAAGGCATCGTTAATAATTTAATGAATAAATATTTAAGTTTGAAGCCACTGCAGAATGCCCATAGCAATTTTTTTTATGCATTATAATTATGTTAAGATATTATTTTTATATTTAATATGTTAATAATTTATTTTATATAACATTTTAATACTCTGCTATTGCATTATATTATTTTTTATATTATGGTGTATGTTGTATTAATTTAATTTATATCATATAATCATATTTTATCCATAGTTGGTTGAGATAGTGTTGTGGAAGCCACAGGCTAAATTGCATTAATGCTTTGTTTAGTAGTGCTTTTTAAAAGTATTTTTGACATAAAAAATACTTTTGAATCAAAAGTAATGCTAAGCAAATAACTTTTGAATAAAATTTTTGGTTTTTCAAAAACATTTTTCTTCATATGGAGAAGTTAAAATTTTTAACTTTTCTATCTCAAAAGCACTTTTGACAGCTCAATTACGTTTTCACCCCTCTAATACATGATATTTTCCTTTCTTTGATTAATTGCTTAAAAAATATTTAAAATTTATATTTCATATATTAAAATATTAATAATAAAATATAATAAATTATTTTCTATATTCTTATTAAAATATCATTATATTAACTAATTTGAACATTATTTAAATATTTATTTATTACTTTATAACACATGTCTAAAATGGATATTTTATTTTTCAAAAACACTTTTTGACAGCTATATTAAACACTTAAATCTTAAACCAAACTTTTAAAAAGAATTTTTCAAAATAATTTTTTCAAAGCACTTTTTAAAAGCACTTTTCAAAAGCAATGTTAAACTAGCTCCTTAGACACTTTCCACACTTTGCGTTCCAACCTTTACGATGTTACATTATAGTTTGGTGCATGCATTTTTATTCATTTTTTTAAATTGTAACAAGAATAATTACAAGTTCAAATAATTATAAATATCAAATTATTATAAATGAATAATTTGAATAATCATAATGTAAAATCAAATCATCATATCATAAATAAATTAAAAAGTAATACAATCCACACTAAAACAATTTTTATTTGCTCTTGAATATGAGGTAAGGAGTAGGATTGGATGCAGGGGCATCGTTAGGGGGGATTGACAGAGCCCCTAATTTTTTTAAAATAGAAATTTTTTATTTAAGTTTTTTAAAATTTTAAATTAGTAAAGATAAAATTATATTTTGACATTTAAAAATGATAAAATTTTGATTTGATCTTTTAAAATTTATAAAGATATAAATTATTAAAATAATTAAATTGTATTTTTACTATCGTAAAAATTACAATTTAATTTTGGCCTCCTAAAAAATTTTCTGACTTCTCATCTGATTGAACGTGTTTCGTCCATCAAACCCACCATTTTATATATTATAATTTGATTCACAATTTTAGAATTACAAAAATAAAAACTATATTACAATCCTTCGAGCCATTGCCCACAATACTTTCTTCTTCTTTTAAGTATATATTCCGACATTTCCAGTTATATAAGGCCAATAGATAACTATAATACTGTGTATTGGTAGATTCATGTTAGAACATTCTTCCGAAACTTATGTCGCAACCACTAGATGAATAGATTTTTATAACAAAAATTTAGATAATTTTATATTAGTTGTTTTTTAATTTGTAATTATTTGGTATTGATGTTTTATTACAATAATAGATGGAAAATAAAGAACATTCATGTGTAAAGGAATTCAAATAATGTTTAGTAGAGTTTAAGAACTAAAAGAAATAAAAAAATTAAATAGATAATTTTGTTTTTGTAAAATTGAAATGTCGAATAAATTATTATGCCTGACTTTAAATTATTTAAAAACCCAAATAAATAGACTTGGAAATGTTTGATTTTGGTGGGATTCTTTTGGCTACACAAGTGATAACCTGGTCAGTGAGCCAACTATGTTATCTCATTAATGCTCTTTCCGAAACATGGATTTTAATTATTATATAAATGACAATGATGAAATGTATATACTATGGATAAATTAATTTAGAGTTAATCTATAATATATATTAGAAAGATATAAAAATACTGATTTATTATATCCAAAAATATTTTAAGAATTTTAAATTTATAACTAAATATGTTTTATCAAAATCTATAGATTTGAAAAAATATCATGAATATTATATTTCTAAATAATTTATTACTTAATTTACACTATTTTTATGGATTTGAGAAATGATTATGAATGATGCATTTCTAAATAATTTACTACTTAATTTACACTATTTTTAGAAATAAAAAAATTTACATCCAAATATAAATTCTGAAATCATATATAGTTCCAAAATACTACTTAAAAGTATTTAAAAATAAATACAAATAAGCTTGTTTCAATTAAGTAGAATATTTTTTTATGGAAAATTAAGTAGCACCATTTAATTCATTGGAAGTGTATATACACTCTCAATATATCAAATATAAATGATAATGATAAGTTTGAAACTTGTTATAATATAATTTGAACGGATTATCATGAGGTCAACCCTTTAAAAAGAAATGTAAATAAAATTAAAAGAAGAGAGGTTAGAATGCAATATTGCAATGCTTAGTGCTTAGACGATAGTGCGAATAAGTTAATTATATTTTATAAGCAAGTTCGTATGCACCCAATCATAGCAAAAGTTTGAAACCAACATTAATTGGGCCACTATACATTAAAAAAGAAAGAGCATAGTGAAGCAAGGAAGATATAAGCATTGTTAATTACTCACCTTAAACCTTAAGGTGATGGCTTTTTTAAACAAATGTACTATCACAACTATGAGAAAGCAATGACTCATTCCCTAACATGAGATACATTCCTAAAACTCTTAAATAATATTTAATTAAGTTGAAACAAACATGTATTGGTTTAATTTTGTGACATTTATTGAATATTAAATTATTTTTAAATCGATGAACTCGATTAAATAAGGTCATTTACCACATGTTATATTTGTTTGAGTGTTTGGCAGGAAGAGTTTGTTCAATCTGTTGGCTATTGGATAGTATGGTTCCTATCCCTCTATTCTAAAGTCTAATAATTGCTTCTGAGTTGATGAACCGAATGGTGTGTGTGTACTTGGTTAAATATGTTTTATCATGTGGAATTGGTAAGGAAGTTGGAAGTTGACGCCCCCCTAACGTTCAGTTGCAATCGCCGTTGGTTCTTATTTATTGGTTGACAATTGTTCAATGATTTACTTCCTTCCTACGCATACTAATATTTTTCATCGTGGTATTCAGATTGATGTTTTGTGTAGGTTGTGTCATTAGGATGTCAAAAAATGAATTTTATGGCAGTGCCTCTGATGTCTTTTTGTAACAATGACTGATGTTTTGACAAACTTAATGCTAGCCTCTTAAAGGGAGATTGCTGTGAATTTTGTTTCGCATGGCTAGACGAACTCTTTTAGAATTTATATTCTCATGGCCAAGTTACATCCAAGGTCATTAAACTATTAATAAGTTTACGTATTGGTCACTCGATTTTAAAATGTTACAAAATGATTATTGGACTATTTGGAAATTTTATTTAAGTCACTGAACTACTATTTTTTTCAAAAGTTCGGCTAGCAAGCTCTAAGCAACAATTTAATGACCAGTACGTTGGTTCAATACGCATTGACGAGTAGAAGAACATACCTAAAATTAAAATCAATTTGACGATTAGTGTCAGAAACCAGAGAAAAAAGTTGTTTGGATTTTGATTTGTAGATTCGTGACGTTAAAAGTTGTTTCATTACAAAAAAACTAAATTGTAGAATAGAAGAGAAAGAAAGTTTTCAATTGGTGTAAATGGTCTGAATAGAAAAGGGTATACGACATCGGTTTTAACGGTCTAGCAACTTAAATGAAAATTTTAAAATAATTTAATGACAATTTGTAACTTTTTTCAAGTTGAATGGTGAAAATGTAAAATTTATTAATATTTTGACGACCTTAAGTGTAGAAAGGTTTGGCACATCCGGAATAAATTTATCAAATAGAGATGTTTATCTTTCTTAGGTTATGATCTTGTGCAGGAATTTTCTTGAAGAGTGGACAGCTTCTTCCCAACCATATGTTATGAACGCTGGCGCTGTTTCCACGGCAGCTAGGCGGTACAAGCCTCAGTCGGGTATGGTGAAATTAAATTTTGATGCGGGCGTTGATTGGTTGACCAAAAGCTGGTTTTGGGGGCAATGGGGGGACTTTTTGGCAGTGCAGACAGCTCATTATTTAACTAGTGATAAGATTATTTCTACTTGGTGGCATCATCCACTGATTTGTATAGGTTATTAGACTTGAAATCAACCCGTATGCTCTTTTGAATGATGAGAATAATTTTACTTGGTGACATGATCCACCGATTTGTATAGTCATTGGACTTGAAAGGGCAAATTGTTTAATGAATGATCAACAGAATCACTTTTTATAACAAGGCATTCTTTTTACATAAAATTTTAACCGACTGAAGCGTGATTACAGAGTATATTCATTTTCTAGATTCCTATTCAGTCAGTAGTGAAAGGATCTGCACATATAAAAAACTGCCAAGAAATTTTATTACTATTGGGTACTAAAAGAGTTTGAGACCACTGGCTCAAGACCTAAAATTTCTAACATAACATTCCAGCTTTAGCACTTTGGGCTAAGCCTAGGTATATTTACACATTTTTTTACTACAAAAGTGTTCACAAATTCTGGACATTACTGTTCTGCTGAATGAACCCCCAACTTTTCCAACAACTTGGGTCTCTTCTTCTACCTCTCTTTTCTCCCATAACATCACCAACCGACCACATCTTCAAGCAGTCTGGCACACCATTTCAAAATGTAAAAGCAAACATTAGATGTTTCATATCAAGAAATCTTCCTTGAAAGTAAGCTTTTATTATTATTATTATTAAATAAACTACGGCATAGGTACAACTCTATTACTGCTTTAGAGCATACCGTTATTTCTATTTCCTCCTCTTCCTTCCATCTTTTTCAAGCATAACTGTTTCAGTTAATGCAGCTTGAAAACCTTCAGCTTAACAAATTGACTTACACAAGACAAACACAATTCTAACAGGCTTCACTGACACGCTGTTAAAGCATGCTGGAGTCCATAACCCATGCATGGTGTGTGGTGTGTGGTGTGTGTATTTCTTGGAAACCCTGGACCTATCCAGTCTCTAAGGCTACTACTTAGGAGCGATTTTTTAAGATTTTTGCTGGAACTTTGAATTTTCACTCAGTTGGAGAGAAACTAAAAAAAGTAAATATGAGTTTCCATCCACAATAACAAAAACCGGTCTTTCAAATTGGAAAGACTACAAGAGAGAAAATGAAAAAGATGAAAGATGTGAGTTCACTTAATGCAAATTTACAGGATATGCCATCCTTCTCTTAATCGCTATTTCTTTTCACTTACAAAATATATGCCAATAAACTAACGTTAATTTTATTGTCTTCCTCTTTTCAATTGCGAGTGTGTACTCAAGAAGTTCAAAGTGAGCTGGGACCAGAGGTAGTGTCAACACCGGCATACTTTAAGTAGGAGGCATCATTCCCACTAGTTTCAACACAAGATTCTCAATGTTCAAGGGAATCATATCATGCCTATACATATCCTGCACTTCTGTTAAATGAGAAATCCTAACAGGTTTTAATTTCTGAAATTCGACTTTCTATTTCATATGCACTATCTGTTCTTTTCTTGCTTGTGGTCTGCTTTTCTAATTGGACTTCTTCCAAATGTTTCAACACGATCATAGATTTTTAACGACAAGGCAAACAATCATAAAAAGATGTTCTGAGGTTAGAATCAACTAGGAAGGGGTGCACCAGAACTTACCACTAAATCCTTCAATGTTTTTCTTTGGCAAGAAACCGATCCATTTCATCTTCAGCATAAAGAATTTTTGCCCCACATCCTCTTTCATCCACTGACCCAACAGCTTCTTCATCGACCAAAACCGCATTCACCCTGTGAGATTCCATCTTGGTGTTTGGAATCTGTCAAAAATGCAAGAAATATACCAAGGCATAGAATAAATAGCTTTCTTCGAAAATGTCACTTCTAGAAAAGAAAAGGTAAACATCAATTCTCTGCGACTAAAAACTATGTTTTTATGTGGAATGCAGATATCTTTTTTTCTGGTGAAAGAAAAGAGAGCCCATAATATTGTATACCGGCATTAGGAAAAAGCACCAACCAGAACTAGTTTGCAATCATGTTATAAAGACAAAAAAAGTTCAAGAAACCATTTTCTGTATATACCTCAAACATAGCTTCTGTAAGAATGTTTTCCAGTATGGCTCTTAAACCTCGAGCACCAGTATTCTTAGCCATTGCCTTCTTTGAAATCAATCTCAATGCAGTTTCAGTAAAATATAATTTGACCTGAAAAGCTAAACCGAAACAAGTAGTACATGATACAACAAATGAAATGCTTGAATCATTTATTGGAAGACCTAAAACCAACAGAAAAGAGAGAAAAGGGTGGACAGAAAAGGGTAAAAGAGTTTCTTGACCAACAGTAGAAAAGGATAGAAAGCTTACGCCGTTCATATTAAACATTTTCTTGTATTGCTTACCAAGAGCATTCTTTGGTTTCATGAGGACCTGTTAATGAATTAACAGTTTACATTTTTTCAATTATCATAACAGATATGACTGAAACTGAGAAATCCATTCATGATTCATACAAAGTTTTCTCGATGAGGGAGCCCGATGGACGTGTCCATGTGGCACCCACTTTTGGCTCCCTCCTCTTCTTTACCACTTTTGCCCAAACCGACCATTTTTTACTTTTACATCTAACAGAAAGGAATGAAAGGAGGAGGATAATAGAGGGGTTGGTGGGAAAAATGATGACAGTAAAAAATCAGTTGCTGAGAAAGAATGACATAAAAAAAAGGATCAGGAGTAGGACCCTTTTTCCTTTTGGAAGTGTCTTTATAGAACTCTTCATCAAAACAATGAATATCCATCTAGTTTAATTTGAATTTCTAAACATCACTCAACAATTATATAATCTAACATCTCAGTAAAAGACCCCTTATAGAACAATATATGTCCAAGGCCCTAGAACAAAATATATGCAAAACAAAAACAAAAAAAGAAGAAAAGAATGAACCTCAACGAGTTGGTCCTCATCCAAAGCTGACAAGCCAACTAAAATAGGAAAGCGGCCAATAAATTCAGGAATCAATCCATATGCAATAAGATCATCACTTTCAACCTGCAGGTTCATAATTAAGCATGAGGCTTTCCAATATAGTGGACAGCAATTTTTAAGAGAAATATAGAATGAAACCATAATTAGACTCCAAGCAAATATGAAAAGGCAATGAAAAATATTTAGTTTCCTTTTAGCCATATTGAGTTTTGATTCTCACAGATTCCAACAATGATGATGCAACTGCAGCAGTAATCAAGGGACTGGTCCTCATATTTTCACGGACAGGTGCTCCAAAGCCGATAGAAGAATCTTGCCGCCTGAGAAAAAACCACAGCTAGAAGAAAAGTTCAACAGACAATGGGCATGAGTATTAAGATTTAAGACATTAAATGATAGTGTTACCTTTCTGAAATGGTTTTCTCCAAATCATTAAATGCTCCACCACATATGAATAGTATATCTTTTGTATCTATCTGCAGTGTTATAAGGTTACAATACCAATTAACTCAAGGTGAACTGAAAAATGAATAATTCCATACTCCTATTTATATGTTATTCTCTGTGTTCCTCCTAGCAAATAATTACTTTGAAGACGGTCCAAGATCATTGCACTATAAATCAAATGATAGGTTATTTAAATAGATGAGATTAGTAGATTGAATGCAGAATATCTTTCTCCCAGAACATTTAGGGTGTGCTTGGGAATTCAAATTTGGATTACAACTTTTTTTAAAAAATATTGTGTTTAAAAAACTTACTAAATTGTACATCTTCATTTGGAAAAATCCAATACATGAACAGAAGAAGCAATGTTTACCAAACACTTCCGAAAATTAGGATGAATTTTGCAAAATTCAACCTATATGAAGGTGTAATTTGAAATCAAAGGTTGAGCCTTTTAAATTCCTAATTGATTTTACTGATTCAAATTTAACCATTTAAAACTATTTAACAATATATTGATTTTAAATCCAAATTAAAATTACAACCCACAAATACAAGTTTCATAATGAACCATCAAAAAATATGCTTTTGCAATTTTGTGCCTTGGTTTACAACAAAAGACAGGTCAGTGGAATACTACCGATCAATGGATAAAACTTCTTAGCTTCTTGATACCACTGTTAGGCGTTCAACCCAAAATCAATTCGTTGATGTATGATAGCTAGCTGATTAGAGTTTATGTTCCAAAATTTAGAGAGAGAAAACAATACCTGAAAGCTATCACCATGAGGATTCCTTCGAGCTCCTTTATCAGGCATGGGAACATTTACTATCTGCCAACAAAACATTCACCATGGCAGATGGTCAAAATAGGGGACTGTTTTTCTATTACACGCATTATTGTTGCCACTAGGCCAAGAAGTAGGGGGCAGAAAGATGTAGCAAATTTCAACACATTATTTTTAACTTAGATAAATGTAGCAAAAAGTATTGGATAGGGAGATTAGCTGAATTGCGTCTTTTCAAGTGTTTGACTTAGATTGAGATCATACTGAGGTAAGGTGAAAGAGAAGTGCAATGTTGGAAGAAAATTTCATAATCGAGAATGAAAGATAAGAGGGGGAAATTACTATTTAATGCTTTCATTGACAAAAAAACTATTGCATATTTGAAGTTTGAATATTAGAGTTAAGATAACTTATCATAATTATTCTCAATCAACCTAATAATAAAATAAAATTATATGCACCCATTTCCTTTTCTTTTAACCTTTGTAGTTGTAGCCCCATGTCTCAAATTTAGAATTGACATATCAGACACTTAGATACATACCAAAACCCAATACTCATACCCTGGTCCGAGCAACATAGCTCATATTTATAATAAATCAAGAATATATGTTTTAAGGACCTTATTCTAAATTAGCACCTTGAAATATTAATCAAAAGCACAATGTTCATAGAATCTATGTATAAGGCAAATTAGTGACAGTATAATGAGATCTGAAACCGATTTCAATTGAGGTAAGCAATAATAAGCAACATGTTTAAGGACCATATCAATTAGAAAAATGATCCACTCACTGTTCCTTCCAGCATTTTTAGCAATGCTTGTTGAACACCCTCTCCAGACACATCCCTCCCAATATTCGAACTCTCAGCCTGAAGGAAAAACAATCTAAGCTATCAAAATGGAATACTTAGCATCAATATGCTTGGCTCATATATTAACAATTGAAAATACCTTCTTAGTTATCTTATCAACTTCATCAATATATACAATTCCATGTTGAGCTGCTTCAACATCAAACTTTGCTTCCTATACACCAAGGAAAAAAAAAATGGCACCACTTGATATAAGATGAGACAGGATATGCAAAGATATAGCAAAAACTCTCAGAAGCTTGAGAACAAAAATAGAGTCTCATGCTTCAAGATTATAAAACAGGCAATAAAGATAAAGGGCAAGTACATTAATAAGGTAAAATAACTTTTGTTCCATCATAAATTCAAATTTTGAGTTGTAACAACAATTGCTTAACAACAGGGGTACAACATTTCTGTATTAGTTTGTAGGTCGTGCATTCCAGTTGTCTAATCTTTTTTTTTTTTTTTGCTGCATGTAAATCACATTCAAATATTTATTATGAAAAATCAGAAATAACAGAAGAAAGCAAAATAGAAAGGAGATGGAAGATAGCAGAGTGCCATATTTTCTGTGTGAGTATATGTAAACCAGGACATACTACTATAAACATACCACAAGTAGCTTATACAATATTGATTCTACGTCTTCTCCAACATAACCTGCCTGAAGAATAAAAGGCCAAATTGTTAGCATGTTCTAGCTCAGTGGCAGCAAAAACATGTTCCTATCTTTAAAGACATATTATTAAATCAGAAACAAAAACAGCACAGTTTCATTACACTTCAGAGCAGACGTATAAGCAGTCCAAAAAGATCTATTATCATGCTACCTTTTATGTAACTTTTATCTCATTGGTTTCCCTTTAGAGTACAAAAGAACAATAAGATAGGAAAACAGTATATTGCATCCCAGTCCTCATTACAATATAGAGAAACAATTTCACAGCACGAAAAATATTTTGACCAGTTGTTAGTTTTCAATACCTATATGCACACTTCAATAATGCAAGGCTATCATTGTTGCCCATGTGACCAAGTCTAAACAGTATTGTCAGTTATGCTCTTTGCTGAAGTTAAGAATGGCCTCCAGGACTAACTATTTTTAGAAAAAGTTACCAGGTCATTAACAATATATTTGACGATGTCCTCTAGGACTATTTCTGGAAAAAGGTACCAGTCATTAACATTTTTCTTTTTGAAACTGCATTAACAATTTATTTGAAACAAAGATTGGCTAAATAAGGTATATATCTCTTTCCTAGTTCCTTTATCTAATGCGAACAATATGCCCCTGAATATGATTTCTAATGTTATTCTTGGAAACACGAATTTGAAAACTTTGCTTTAGATTTCATTTGCTATATAAATTTTGAAAATGAAATATCACAATGTGAGCTAGTGCCTTTATCTGGGGGTCAACTTGCCTGTGTTAAACTTGTTGCATCAGCAATGACAAATGGTACATTCACAATGCGTGCTAGTGTCTTTGCAAGTAATGTTTTTCCTGTCCTCATAATTAAGGTTTAAAAATTTAAACGAAAAAATAAAACACAAGAGAATAATCAATAGAAGCAGAAAGAAGTTATTCAGCATATAAGACTGTACCTGAACCAGTGGGACCTATTAACAGTACATTGCTCTTATCCAGCTCAACAAAATCATTGGCAACATGTTCATCATTGTCACCCAATTCAGATGTCCTAGCATTGAGATGCAAGTATTCAGTTTAGCAAGGTAAACCAAATACACAAGCAATCTGTTATAAAGCATTCATAATTAAGTTAACATAAAACAGAAAGAAATTATATAAACCACGAATTGAGGACTCATTGGTTACTGAACTGATTAAACAAGAGGACCAGAAAGCACTAACTCGTTTTTCTCAGAGAAATGGTATATCCTTTTATAGTGGTTGTAAACTGCCACAGATAACACCTGTTAAGATGAGTAGACCTTCAATAAAACTGTGAATGAAAACTGCTGCTGAAAATTTTAACAATGCTAGGGCTTTTTTTTCAAAAATTCTAAAAGTTCTCGTAAAAAAGGTTATAATAATAATTACAGGCCATAAAAGTTTAATAAATGAGTGGAGATGGCAGGAGGGGAAAGGAAAAAGGTGCTATCTTTTTCCTTGCTAGTGTAGAAATTAGAAGTGTGTGGTTGTGCTGCTTCCATCTCCTTGGGAAATCAATCCTTCCAACAATATGAGGAAAGTGGATGCAAATCAAACATTCAACAAAAGAATAGTTATTTTATTTAGGATTTTAAGATTAACTTTTTCTTTCCTTCCATTATCCATATCTTGTACCAAACATGTTTAGGGAAAAACAAAAATTCCGGTTCTTTCCTTCCCTCCATTGTCTTCCCTTCCATTCTAACAAATACAGAGAAGGAAACCTTGAAAAACCTTTCTAAGACGAAAAGGCTTAACTTACCCGCATTCATTGAGTAATCTCTCTTGCGTTGAAGCAAAGTTAAGATATATTTGTTCAAAACTCAGAACATACTTAACCACAAAAGTCAAGGAATTCAATTCAAAACAGGCATCGGAAGTAGAAGGAAGGGTTTACCTTCTTTGCCTTTTGTTGGCCGATGACAAATTCATCCAGCCTCCCATAAATTTCCTTCGGGGTCGGTAATTCCCTCTCTAACCTCCCCGAAACGTCATCCTTGTCCCCATCACAGTCATCATTCAGTTTCCGAATGTCCCCGGGTCTTTCCTCGAGATCCCCTCCGCATCCCCTTTGATCCTCCCCAACTCCACGAAGCTCCCTTGCAAGGGAACCAGCTTAAAGGGCCGGAAATAGAAGGCCGTTTTACAGTTACGGCAGAGATTGAGAGCCTGGAAAAGGCCTGGCTCCCTAGCGGTGATGGAGAGTGGGCGGTTAGAGAAAAGGACGGGCATCTGATTAGAGCATCGAGGACAGTTCACTTCAGCCCTAATGTGGTCGTACTCCTCCGTGCCGTCCCATTTCTGACGAAAAATCGACCAGGTTGAGGTAATCCCAACAGGGGTTTTACGGGAGCGGAGGGAGGTGAGTCTGAAGAGTGATGAAAGCATTGCGTAGTGTAGACAGAAAGCGATTTGTGCTGTTGTTTGTAGGAAATTTGTTAGGTTTCGGTTTAGGAAGTAGTCCAGTCCTGTCCTCCGAAAATACGAGGCAGGCAGTGTAGACAGTAGTGTGGTTCATTTTCCATCTGCTTAAAACGGTACCGTCCCTTTTGGTTTCCAATTTAAGATTTTTTGTTTTGTTTGTTTCTTATCAAATTGAAGGGCATTGATTGTTTCTTTCGTGGCGAGTAGTGATTACTTGGAATTCATTCATGTCTCTGCTAGTAGTTTCTTCTTCTTTTTTGTCCATTAGTCACGTCATACATGACCTTCTCTTCCATTACCATACAATCACTTTTTGGCTTTATTTTGAATGGTGAAATGCCGTTGCGGCAACGGTCATAAAGTTTGAAAACCTAAACGGCATAGCTTCTGCTTCTTCTTGACGCGCCTTTTTCTTGTGAATAAGCATTAAAAAGCAGTGTAATTATTTCAGCACCGGCAGATTCAGTCTAGAATAAACGGTGAAAATGTTTAAAGCTGTGAAGAAGCTCAAATTCTGGTCGAGAAAGAAGAGAAAGAGGAATTCCCTTGCCCCTCAGCCCTCCCATTGCTATTGCCATTGCTCTCACTCCACCTCCTCCCACTATTATCAAAGCAGTTACCCATACTCCCCACTTCAGCCCTCAGCACCACCGTTACCGCCATGGCTCCAAGCAGAATTGACCCAAGATGAGTTTCCAACATCAGAGCAGGCTGAGGCTGAGCCATTCCCTGAATTTTCACATCCAACAGATCAGGTTCAAGATATTGAATCAGACCCCATGATTCCAGCAGCAGCAGCAGTCCCATCCTATCAGCAGTACATGGTATCGAATCCTGCCTATGGGCTGCCTGTAGTGCAACAGACAGGTATAAGAGAGAGATCAGGTGGGTACTTTGGATGTATTATTGATATTAGCCTCCATCTAATCCGATGTCTTTGTCCGTGCGTCCATATCAGAGAAATATAACAGAGAATTATGAATAAGCCCTCAGTTTCCGTATTATCATAATATAGGACTTGACAACGAGACCCCCATTTTCCTTTATAGACATACGTTAGTTTAAAGGGTGTTTCTTCTTCTTGTTGTTGTTATATTATTAGATCAAATGCTTGTAAGTAGAGATCGATGTTTTCTTCTTCTTTTTGTTTTTCATGAGTCATTTGTGATCCTGTCTATGCGACTTCTTTTCTTTTTTGAATATGCTTTATATTCATCCAAAGAAACAGCAAAGCTGCTGCAACAGTCATTATTACTGCAGAGTCATTGCTACTGATTTAAGTCCGGCGGCAGTTGCTGTGGCCACTACTAATGTGCAAAGATATGGCCCAGGTAACTCATTTCATCGTATTAGTATTACGAATTTAGTTTGCAGTTAGTATATAGACTGCCTAGTGAAAACTGCAAATGCTTCCTAAATTTGTATTATGCACAAAGCAAGATTAATAGTTTGATGTATTACAAAAAGGAAAAGGAATAATCAAAAAGAAAGAATCAGTGCTATTATGGTGCCTGGCCGATCACCATGGCAGTTTGGATAAAAGACTCTCCATGTAAGTCTCCAATCCTTTGCTGCAGAACAAGATATTGAATGAACATTTGTAGTGATTAGTCAATAAGTTAGATTTGAATGATTTATGCAAGACTACATGACTTAAAAACAACTTATCGAAGAAAACATAATTTTGCTGCCAATAAACAAATTATACTACCATCATCTTATATAAAGATTATTAAAAACAAAAAATTTCAAACATTTTATAATATGTATTTATAAATTAAATACCAACAAGTGATGGATCCAATGGTAAAACATACTTTTATAAAATTTTAAAAAAATAAACCTAGAATAAATATCGAAACCCACAAATTTTAATATGACACAATTCATATGATGTCCTCAAAATTCGAAAAAACTCATAAAACCCCAAAACCTAAAAAAATTTGAGAACCCAAAAACTCGGGAAAACTTGAGAAACCAAAAAAACCTAGGTTTATTAGGGTTTTTGTTTTTTACTTAGGGTTTATGGTTTTTAGGTTTTGAGGTTATGCTTTATGGTTTTAAATTTTTTAGATCTTTTTGTTCAAGGGTTTTATGGTTTTTGTTGTAGAATTTTGAGTTCATGGTTTAATGTTTTAGTGTTTATGCTTATTGTTTAATGTTTTAGTGTTTATGTTTATGGTTTAATTTTTAGTGTTTATGTTTATAGTGTTAGTGTTTCAACTTTCAAGGTTCAGTTTTTGTGTTCTAAGGTTTTCTTTTAGGGTTTAAGAATTTAGTATCTGGTGCTTTTATTTCACGGTATGGGCCTATGCGCTTATGATTTTAAGGTTTATAGTTTATATTTTTATTGTTTATGTTTGGGTTTTAAGGCTAGAGTTCAGGGTCTTAGGTGTTTATTCAAGGTTTGCTTTCAGGGTTTTGGATTTTCCCTCCCTACGTCAGGATTGTGGTCCTTAATGGTTGCATACACGATATGAAATCAAAACCAACAAAACCTCAATTCCATGGTCTAAACCGAAACCTTATTAGTATCTTCAGTAATATTTGTATAATATAGCTTTTAAATAATTTCTTTTTCACGAGTTTGCCATAAAAATTATCCTACAAATAAAAATATTCTTCACAAATATTTCGATTCACCACCCAAAAAGCCCCCAAGCAACTCCTCGAGTTTATTAAACTCTCTTAAGTGATACACTTCTCCAAAGATCAAGCGTTTTGCACTCGCTCCAACTTTATAGAGGCCAACCAACATATTTTTGGATAAAAATTAAAAAATTGGAACAAATATTGTTGATTATTTAACTCCTGTTAAATGTACTACTATTAGTTTGCCCTGAAAAAAGAAACCAAAAACAAACGAACTGTTAAAAACCGGAAGCAAGCAGATGAATATAATAATATTATCATCCAAATTTAACAAATATTGCAAGAATAAACAGTAACTGGATATTGGTTCTCATCTATTATTCGATAGTTATGAATTATAGAACGGCCACTTCCAATTCTTACTATCACACCCAAACTATAACGTTATCAATGATTTGCTAAATAATAAGCTTTGTTCTTAATATTCACAATAGAAAACAAACGAAAATAGAGGAATGGAAAACAAGTGAGTAGGAAAAAAAAGGAGAGAGACCAAACGAATGCTATTTTTCTTTCATTGTGCTTTTGGCATGGAGGATTAAATCCATGAAAGGGGGCCCAAGGAAAAAATGTTAATTTAAGTTGGATGAGTGTCATTTTTATTTTCGAAAATCAAAGAGGGGAAAGCCAAGGAGCAAATTCACCTATTTTCCTTCCTCCTACCAAATGGAAGAAAGAATAAAAATGATGTAATTCTTCCATTCCTCTTTCCCTGATGCCGACAAGTGTATGTGTGGAGGCAAGAATATAACTGAACATGGCTGATAGTTGTTCAAATTGGTTCAAAGAGTATCAACCATACCGAGCTAAAGCACAAATCATTGCTTTCAACGCAGATTTTCCTACCAGTAACATCTTATATATATATATATATATATTTTTTTTTTTTTTTTTTTTTTTTTTGTTTACTTGGTTGAGAATGCTTTGCCCCTTGGCTCTCAATTTTTCCTTCTCTTAAAGGCAAATCAAGCACAAAGGAATAGAGGAAAAGAGATGCACATAGAAAAACGGCATGTCGTATTCATTTCATCAAGTAAACTAAACTCTAGCATACCCCATTCTTTCAGCTTAAAAGCATTTTAAATCTTTAAAGGAAAAAGCAAGCAAGAGTGCAGCTACATATAGCGCTCAAATGATAAAGAATCAAACTTTATACCATTCCTGATGCATAAAAACTTAACCATGTTTCACCCTTTCAATAAAAATAGCAAAAAACTCTCTGAAACCACCCAAATGTCCACACAAAAGTCTACATATGAGATGCCAAAGAAATTACGTAATGTAATTTATTGCAAGACAAATAGAATAGTGAAATTCACCTGCTAAGGTATGAATCATCTTCGGTACTGATAATTATTTGTTCTCCTATATCAAGATAGGGTGGTACCTAAGGAAGTTGAAATTAAGTCACAACATTTTCACATTAACTAAAAATATCAAAGGAATATCAGGCACCATAGAATCCATAAGCATGAGCATGAGGAAAGTTTCTAACTACATGCCCTATAACAATTATAATGAACAAATTCAACAAATAAGCAATAATATATTCTACGCAGATTGTCCATGGATGAAAGATGGAAATAAGTTAGTTGAGAGATTAAGATATCTAAGACCTTTTGTAGGTGGGATTTTAATCTTTGCATTTACTTTGGCTTTTTTAGATTATTAGTGTTATTTTGTAGGATCTTCTCTTTGAAGCCTTGAGAGTTTTAGGGTTATATTTGGTATTTTAAATTTTTTTAAGGTTTGTGTTTTTTTATTGTTAGTCTTATACTAACTGCTATTCTTATATGACAAAAACTTCAAAGTTATGTTGGAAACCTACATTTCAAAATTTTGATTTAGAGTTTATTTGTAATATAAATTGTGAGAAAGAAATCCATGCATCATGAATAAATTAGTTAAAGATTCAATATGATTATATATTTGAAAGACATAAAAAACATGAACTTCAAATTCAAAAATATATCCACCTATTTCAAACTCACCAGAAAATAACTGTCCAAGAAACCAATGAATTTTTAAAATAATCATAAATGCTACATAGCATATGTTTTCTTATACAATTTATACTATTTCACAAATCTAAATCCATCTTTAAAATTTAGTGCCCAAAAGCAACCTAAATGTGTTTTTCAAATAAAATTACTTAATATTTTGTGTATATTTCTCAAACCAAAAGTTTGTCATAAAAATGATTTATTTGAACTTAAATTTAAATGCCACTCCAACTTATAGTCAAAGAATATTTACTTTTCTTGGACTTTATATCATTGTTTTTGCCTTTTTAAATATCTTTTATTAAGAATTTTAACTATCAAAACCAATATTTCATGTGCATATGCCTTAAGAATAGAATGACAATTATACAACAATAGAAAATTAAGAATAGCATGATAAAGAACATTTCATTTAGATATGTATAATATATGCTGAAGTATCAGCAAAGCAAATTTGAAATGGATGACTAAATTTATGAATTAATGAAATTATTACCTTGTATAGTATAATGATTAATCCATCCATCATAGGAGGGTTCAACTTAAAATAATATTATTTATTTACTTCAGGCATCTCACAGCTAATATTGAAGAGTGTGTTGTCAAGGAATGCCAGATAACAAAAGTGCCTCAAACCTTTTCGGATGAGGCGCATTTAATCAGGTGCATGCCTGAAGCGCCTAGGCATGATAAAATATTCTCTTAAAAAACACCCTGATTGAATTCTCTTTAATTTCTTTAAATTATTATTTATTTTTTCATTAGTTGTAACTCACAGGTAAGAAAGGAGATAATACCAAACTCCACCTTTCAATATTTGAGCGTTGAACAACTAACATAAACCATAAGGAAAACATGCATATTGGCCTTAAAAAAAGGAGAAAATTTTGCATATCTTGTAAGAAAAATTGGATTACATTTTAGAGTTTATTATAATTATATAACTTAAGCTTATTTTATTTTTCTATGTAGGCAAATTCAAAACACACATATATACATAATATGCCTCACTTTACTCAGGTAAGCAAATTTTTAGTCGCTAGCACCTGGGGTTCAGTGCCTAATGTCGCCCTATGCCCTTGACAACACTAAGGAAGACAATGATATATTTTGGGTTTATGGTGTTGCAAGGATTTGAGCCAAAGCTCTCATGCATCACAAGCATCTTGCCACTAGGCCAAGAGATTGTTGGCAAAAGACTGAAATATTAGTTTGGAAACTAACCTTCAAGTTCAATTTAACCAAGTCTGTTTGCGCTATATTGGTGTACAGGGGTCAGTTACACATTGTTTAAGGTTTTGTAAGGTTCAAGTTAGGAACACTCCTTGAGTCTCTATTTTGGGTTTTAGAGTTAGGAATAGCTTAAGTTGGAAATTTCTTGATGGAGGTTGTGAACTTTATTGGTTTAATGAAGTTAGGATTAGAAATCTTTGACAAGGATTGTCAAGGCAAAGGATGTAGGTTTGGGAGAGCCGAACCAAAATAAATAGCTAGTGATGTCCACTTGTCAACCATTTCTTATTTGGTGAACTCTTTCCTTTTTCTTTTTAATTCTTCACAGTTTCATTTTGTTTAAGGTTCAAAGGTTAATGTTTTCTTACTGCCGTTCATCCTCCTCAAGCAATTTTACAATACTGCAGAATGAAGTGAAATGCCTATGGGTATAATCTTTTAAAAGATTCAAACACACAAAGAAAACAACTCCATGTTTGACTTACTTGAACAGTAACACCATTGTCCAGCAAAGCTTTTTTATACCTGCACCAATGAGAAGGATAAAGACAAAATCTTGAAGTCCAAAAGTCTACAATAGATCTAGCAAACGGAATTCTTTGACTGAGATTGTTGCCATATTAACAAAAATTAATATGATGCCAAAATGCAGGGATTTTCAATTATCACAAACAATCATTTACTAATTTCTTAATGAAATAAAATGAGGGGAAAAACAAATCGAAAAAGAAAAAGAAAATTAACAATATTATCATACTCAACCATGAACGAGTCTATGGTTGCAATTTTCAAGTGCAAATGTTGAGGGAAAAATCTTAATCTAAATGCCTTTAAGAAAGAGATAAAAAGATTGTTAGTGCTGTTGTTGAAAAGAAATTGCATAAATCTACAGTGACAACTGCCAATTTAAAGAAAGAATTCACATCAACAGGAAGAAAGTGGATGTGTTTCAATAAGGGAAACTTCGTTGGATACTAAAATCTTTTAAGTGCAAATGAATTTGAAACTTCAAAGTCCTAAAAGAATTTTGCTCAAAATCAAATTGGTTTAAAATCATTCCTAACCTATGAATTCAGTTTTGTCTTAATTCAACTAAACATATATGGTTATCCTAAAAGCAATGCTGCCTAATATCTAAAATAGTTTTCTTCAGTGAGTCCAGAAACAATGAACAGGCAGAAAGAGGACATCACACCTAGAAAGGAACATAAAGAAAAGTTAACATTTTACTCAGACATTAACCCAACACGTATCAATATCCCCAAGCCCAAACCAACAGTTCGGCAATCTCTATCCATTACCAACTTCTTTAGTTCCATTGTGGCAACTAGTTGTGTAAAACATGCCCATCATAAGCAACCACATTCATCACACACATTTACATTTATATATATATATGGGTATCCAGTATCCACAGGAATCTAAGCCTACACAAAGATAGGCAATTACATGGAGTCTGAGGTTCTAAATGCTGGGGTGTCCTGAAGGGGATACATCCTTTAAAATGGTACTCCATTTTCCACCATATAAAAAACAGACCTTATTTGTCCAAAGATCCAAAGTTCAAAACTACAATTGACTTCCCAACTAATAGAAGAGTAATAGGGACCAACAAACAACTTAAGCCAAATTAATTTAAGTTGAAGGAAAAATAAGGCTCATATAAACGTATTTTCACATAAAATGCAAGTAAAATATACTTCCACTGGTCCTTTATAATACACACGGACAAGATAATTCATGTAAATATAGCTAGCGCTATTGATTGGATATTTAGTGTAAACTTTTCAGCAGCATGTCAAGTAGATGTCTATAATAACTGAAACAAGTTCAGGCAATAATAACAAAGCATTGCTTGTCCGAGGATGTAGGCATAAGCAGGTTAACAAAATGACAGATATTATTATATTAGTATTGCTAAATACAAATGAGAATTAATTGGAAAACATACCTAGGGGTAGCTGAAACCCCTTTCATTGGAGTTTGTGTTTCCTTAATAGTACATGTCACACGCTTTGGAACTGATGCAGTCAAAGGCCTTCCATCATATAACTGTAGTGTAACTTTCATTTCCTCTGTCATGAATGAAGCAACATTCAGTGAGGCAAATACAAGTTCAATCCTGAAATACACAACCATGCTTAAAGGAAAGAAGCAAAGAAAAATAATAAGGCACTGGCACTTAATGCTTTAAAAAAGTGGAGTACACTGGCAACAGCCTCCAAAGATGTTTAGGATGCATGCTAAAACTGGTCCTATTGCCAAAACCATAATTTGCCCATAGGACCAATACCTATTGGCGAGAAGCTAAGCTGTGGGAGTTTGTGTAACCTTCCAGTTTCTTCTCCTTTTTCTTTTTACTAGTTGTCTTTCAGTACATAGACTTATTACTTCTTTAATTCGTCATTTTTTTTATTTCGTTTTCTTGTCAATCATACTTTCATACTTTTTTGGTTTGATGGAAACTTCACTTTTTACTATGCTCTAGGTTTGTGATTCCCTTATCTTATTGCATTTGTTTTTTTTTCCATTATCAATTTGCCAATAGAGTATTTGTTAAAATCCTAACAGACCAAGATTTCTTTTTCTTTTTTTCCCTTTTAGCACTTGCACTAGGAATCATTATAAATCAGTTATCTCTGTACTCTTCCAATCAAGATATAGCTTAATATCAGAAATTTTCAAGTACTATCCCTCTGTGATTGTGTGATGTAATAAATCTCAGCCATGACTCAATAAGGAATTCTTTTTTTTTTTTTAATATAGACTCTATAAGGATTTCTATGTCTGAAACTTAAGGATCCTTTTTTTTTTTTTTACCCTTTCTCTTATTTAATTTTTCCTGTCTTCCTTGAGTATTCATATCTGAAAGCAGCCACAAACTTAACCTCCTAGTCCTAGATGTCCTACATCAGAAACATAGTAAAAAACATATATGATATGCATGGAGGTAACAAGGAAGGCAAAGAAGTATATACTCTATAAGGATTTCTATGTCTGAAACTTAAGGATCCTTTTTTTTTTACCCTTTCTCTTATTTAATTTTTCCTGTCTTCCTTGAGTATTCATATCTGAAAGCAGCCACAAACTTAACCTCCTAGTCCTAGATGTCCTACATCAGAAACATAGTAAAAAACATATATGATATGCATAGTGGTAAGAAGGAAGGCAAAGATAGTGATACATCAACAATAAAGATATGATGAAACTAATAGACTAATAGTTTATTACTATTTTTTAATAAAACCATATAAATACATAAAAGCACAATAAGACTACTGCAATATCCATTTATTACAACTAATTGCAGGATCATTCTCTCCAAATGATTGCCTTTCCTAAGAAGAGAAGACAGGCTTTTGTCTGGGGATGTAATTTGATAAAAGCCAATTACAATGAAAATAACTGCTAAATGGCTCTGAACTAGAAGTGACATTCACTAGTAGATCACAATTGGGCAAAGAAGTTAAAATGGTGGTAGATCACATCCAAGTTTTAATGGCACAGTAAGATCTTAATGATGATGAAGATGAGTGCAAGGATAATTAGTGACTGTAGTAATGGAAGTGTGAACTCCATAACAGAAAGCAGAGGTATTAGTTATAAAAGGAGAATTAAATTACTTCCAGCAGACCAAGTACACAACAAGTTCAGTCTTAATTTTATCAACCTTTTAGGTAAGCAGCAGACTTGCCGAATAAGTCCAATGGTACCTGCAGTTGGTCAAATGTCTCAGGCCTGCAAAACAATATAAAAGGAGTATAACTCATTGATTTCGTAGCAGAATCCTTCCATCATTTTAAATTCTTTAAATGCAAAATATTTTATGCAAGTCTTAAGAAGATGACAGTGAAAACAAATCAAACTCACTCAATCAGAAATGCAGTGTTTTTCTCTGTATACAAACACGTGAAAGACTTCTCCTCAACAAATACTCCTGCAACAAATAATGAGACATTAATCTAATACAGACAAATAATGACCTCAAGTCATTTCTTATGTTCAAGCTCAATGTGATACCATAACCATAGCCCACAAATACTTAAACTTAAGCAAACTGGGTAAAGAATTCAACAAGTTAAGATGCATACTTTCAACAGGCTCCTCAGGGCCGAAGCGTAAACTTACTTTGTTTCCATTGTCAACATCACGAAGCTCTACCTGTAGTTTTAAGGGGAGGGGGGGAACCAAAAAAAAAAAACGAAAAGGAGAAATTAACAGTATGAGTCTATAGAAAATAATCAAACAAAAGTTTTATATATGTTTTGTCAATTTCTTCCACTTTCTCCCTTCATTATATATGTTTTGTCACTATTACAGGGCAACTGCGCATTCTGAAGATAGTTGGAAAAAAACCTAATATTCTGATAACTACCCAAAGACTGAAAAAAATCATATGACTAAACAAACTAACCTGCATTTTGGCATAAAAAAAAAAAAACTCAAGCTAACCTGCATCAATGCACCTCCTCTACCTCGCTGCTTATGCTCTGATTCTACTATCTACAAACAAGTTATAAGAACTGTTAAACTACAGCACTATGGGTAACCTAAAAGCAAATATTTAAGCAACAACCAAGAAATAGCCATTGTTACGCCTCTAGACAAGAGAGTAGGTCCGAGTTTCGAATCCCCTTTCTCCCTTGGACTTCCTCTAATGGAATAAAACATAGAAAACCTATCTTTAAGGGCACAGAATGCAAACAAGTACCTGGTAGACTCGTCCTGAGGAATTCGTAGAATGAAAACAGCATCAGTTAGTATATTAATTCAAGGGGAAAAATAAGATAATAACTAAATTTTGGTCTATGATGTTAAAACCTAACCTGATTTTTCAATTACATTCCCAGGCCTTAGCTGCAGTACAATTAGGAGAGATCACCATTCACAAAGAAAAAGCTTTTTAATTAACAAAATCAAAAGACAAAATTGAAAAAAAAATAAAAGCAACAAATTCCCCTTCTTCCAATTAAAAGAATCGTGAAGCGAAAGTGAATAAAACATGTTAAGCAGCAGTGGAGAAAGCGAAAAAAGATAAGTTAGAAGAGTGAAGCGTAAAGATGAAACTGGAGATCTAATTGAAGTTCACGAAAAGCGTAAAAGTAATTTACATGAATGGCATTGACTTTGACGCCGCGATGTTGAGAGGTGGACCACCATGGAAAGCTGCTAAGCAGAGAATGAGTAGAAGCATTCAAATTTAAGATGGTGGATAGAGATGGAGAAAATCGCTTCGCAAGTTGAACTCCCTTCTTCATCGTAACCGCCTGTTCCAGCTGCTTGGGCTTCTATGATTTTGCATAGCAACAGGTTTCTTCTACTTCTATTTATTCAGCGTTTCGCAGTATCACTTGCTGTCTAGTCCAACTAGTAACTGCAGTACTATGCAGGGGCATTTAGTCGGGTTAAATTCGAGTGGGCTTATGTACGATATTAACCCAATCCACGTTTTGGGTTTATGATTTTGACTAAGGCCTATCAAATGGTCAATTTAAGTTTATTTTAAATTTGTTCGTGTTATTTTTAAATTTTAAAATATTTATATATTTTTATTTAATATTTAATATTTTTATATAAATTTTATTTATTAATATTTCATATATAAGTATCTTGGTCTTTGTTTGATAGTTATTATATAATATAAAAAAGAAATTAATTTTTAACATAAAATAAATATTTAAAATATATATCATATTATAGATTTTTATACATAATGTGGTATTTTCATCTTTGAAAAAATTTTGTTTACGTCAATATCAATAAAAATATTAACAAGAATATATAGTGTAGTATACAATTATTAATTTAGAAACATTTAAATTGAATTAATGAAAAAATTAATTTTTATGCGTAAAAAAAAGTAACTATTGACATTCACGTTATAATTAATTTGTAAGGTATGTGATGAAAAATATAGAGATTAAATTTTAAATTTCAAAAAAACACAGGGATCTTGGTATATTTAAACTATTTATTTTTAGTTTCCCTCAACAATCCACGATTACAAGATGTGCTTTGGTTTCTTTTTTTACCCACACGCATGTCCATCGATTTGATCGAATCTCAAAAACATTCACTTACACAATGTTTGGTTGGAGGAATAGAATAGCATTCCCTTCTTTTTATTAAATAGTAAATCATTCACTTGTTTGGTTGAACATAATATTTATTCTATATAATTTTGAATAACAAAATAAAATTAATTTTTAGATTAATTATTTAAAATTTGAACTCAAAAAATATAAAAGTAAAATATTTTAAATATTTTAATATAAAAATAATTATTAAGAATGTTATTAAATTATATATTTTTATTATTATTAAATTATATTATATTTAATAATTATTATATTATAATTCAATGAGTGAGCTCAGTGAAAAAAAAGATGATCTTCATCTTAAAAAACTCGAGTTTGAACATCTATGTGTAAGGTATATGTACCTTGTCAAAAAATTAAAAAATATAAACAGATATTATCATATAAATATATCAATATATTCAAAAAAGAAAATGATTTTATTAAAATATAATTAATTATTATTAAAAAAATTCTATTTTTTCTCATATTATTAGAACATCTATTTTATTCAACCAAATAAAAAAATACTATTTTACTGTGGCTTTTTTATAAAAATAACCTCTTTTTTAATTAATTACGTAAATAATCTATTTTTTTATTAAATACGAATATAACCTAAAATCTACAGTGAAAGTTGGTGGAGCCATATAATATGGCGTCATCAGTATGCCACGTCATCATCTTAAATTAAAAAATTAATTTTTGGTGGAGCGATATAAAATGGCGCCACCTGTATAAAATATCATGAAAATACTAAAAATTTTAAAAAATAAAAAGAACTGAAAATAATATTACTTTTTTTAGTGGTTCCATATTAAATGGCGCCACCACTTTTTCAATTTCCTCATTCTGACATCTTTTTCTTTTTTATTATTTAATTTTATTATTATATTTTATAATAAAATATTAGTATTTAATTTTTAAACTTTAAAAAGTTTTTTTTTTATTCAACTAAAACATCATTAGTATTTTGTTTAAAACTGAAACGTCTTTTCTTTGTTCTCCAAATTTCTTTTTCTTTTTGGCTCAAGGAGTTATTGTGATTCCGACGCCGTCGATGTCGCCTCTGTCGATGCCGCCTTCGCTACCGATGATGCCAAAGCCAATGTCGACGATGATACTAACGCTGCTATTGAGGGTAGTTTTTTCATGTTTTTCATTGAATCTGCTCAAAACTTGAGTTGGGTTATTTTCTTTGAAAAGTTCTAGACTAAATTTAGGGGTTGAGTTATTTTCTTTGCTTGAATCTTAGTTAGGAAAAGCTTCTTTTTTTTTTTTATGAAGAAAACAGACATGGAAATTAGGAAACAGACATGGAATCTGATTGAGTTTTATTCATTAAAAGTCGAAGGCTAGTTCACAAGACAACCATCTAAAGTTTAAAGAAAAAATATTTACTCAAAAGACAAAATTAAAGCACTTACTGGAGAAAGGAAATAACTTTAAAAAACATAAAAATTAAAACACTCACTCAAAATACCTCTATACCCACAAAAAAAAACATTAGAACCAAGGTAATTTGGAAGAAAAAACATTAGAACATTCTCTAACAAATGTGTTAGCTTTCATTTGAAGATAAGTTTTTACTCATCCTTTTAAATTGTTTCTGTTAGATGATTTTATTACTAAATTATTTGTTATTCTGTTAATTTTAATTTTAATTTTAATTAACGAAAAATATAAATGTCTAGAAAAATATATGTTGGATTGTTTGTTTGTTTAAGTTAAATTATTTGTTTGTTTTACATAGAATTTGTTGAAATATTGTTTAAGTGATTTGTTGTTTATCTGATGAGTTATATGTTAATTATTGGATTTAAAAATGTTTTAACAAATCACATGCATATCTCAAACATTTATTATTTTATTTTTAATTATAAAAAAATAAACTCCTTGAAAATTCTCAAAAAAAATTTAAGGAGGAAAATAAGAAAAATCTGGAGCAAATATTCTTTTAAGATCTGATTTTGGTTCTTTTCAAGAAATTTTCCTCAAGATTCCAGTGCTTTTAAATGGTAAACGTTGGGTTTTATTTCTTTTTTTTTTATGGTGTAATTAATAGCTTTTAAGTTTCTTTTTAGTCTTTCTAAAGCACTGATCACAATAGTCTATGATTATAAATCAGATGGCTAATTTGGGAGGTCAGTAGTTATTTGTTTTTTCTAATTTGCCTATTTAATAAAGATGCACAGGATTTCATTTTCAAAAGAAATTATAAAAAAATAAAAGAATAACTTAAAAGTTTAAGAGAAAATATATAAAACTGACACTCACTGTTAAAGCTCATTTTTCGTGTGTCAGTTTTCAAAAAAAATTCTAGCTTTTTAAATAAACATAAATATATATTTTTAAAATAAATAAAAATATAAAAATAATAAAAATAATTTTTTTGACAGGTCCATCACGTCAGCTGCGTCAATGACATCAGCGACATCAGTGACGGGACTCAATTATGACACTATAGCTTTAAAAAATAAAAAAAGAGCAATTAAGAGTATAAAAAGAGTTGTGGGGCAAATTTGTTGGTCCCCTCAACTCAAAGATTTTGAATTAGAAGAGAAGAAAAGAATGAGAGGTGCTTTTTAAGGTACATAAATATAATTTTATGTGAATTTATTATATTAATAGTAGTTTTTGTAATGTAATTTAGTGGAGTGACGACGGGTGTGTTTTCAGAAAGTTATGAGATCTTTTATTATATTGTTTTTAATTTTATCTTTTTTAATTTGTTTTTGGTTGTTGTTTATCCAAACCAATGTAGTTGTCTTTTAGTGTTTTGTATTTGGAATATATTCTTTATGTTTCAAGTTTCGGTGGAATGAATAAAGTAGCCCATTATATTTCAAAAAAAATATGTTTAATTTATGTATTTTTGTTTTAATTATGCAGATATAAGAATGTGTTCTCAAGTAAACGAGAATCATACTTCATCTAAGGTCAACGAAACAGTAAAATTGTTAAATTACGAAATAATTTTTTGTATTTATTTACAAAGTGTTGTATGTTTTCATTTTACTCTTAATTTTATGTGTATGTTATTACTATTATTTACATATGTTTTGTTATTTTTTAATATTTGTTATTTTCATTATTTATTTATTTTTATAAATCTCTTTTCATTTTTATTTTAATGAAATTCTAATTTTGATTTTATTTTTTAATATTTTAATACCTAAACTTGTTTTTCATTCGATTTGCTCTAAAATATTTAATAATTTTACATTACATTAAATTTTTTCATATTAAATTAAATATATATTAAAAAATTATTTTCAAATTTATTTTTAAAATATGTAAAATACGTTTTAAAATTAAAATATACTTACAATTTCAGTTTCATTTTTATTTTTCATTAAGTCGATTTACCTGCCTAGGAGGGGTTATCTATTTTATTGGATCCTTATCTGTTTAAAGTAGACTGGTAAGGTTAGTTTTCTTGATCTGTTTTGGACCCAACCTTTTATAGGCTTTTATTTTATTTTGTTCCCTAAAAGTTATTTACTAAAGTCATCCCCAATTTATTTTTTAAAAAATATACTTACAATTTTAGAATTTAATTTTTTTTTAATTTTCGTAAGATCAAAAAACATCTTTTTAAATTTTAGAATATATTTAATAAAATTATTTAAGAATAGTGGTTTTATTTCAAAATTTAAAATATTAATGTAAAAAAATTAAATTTAAATTCTATGTTATTTGGATTAGACAAGTCAGCTAATTGTAAATAGTAACTATGATGATGAAATTTTATGTGAACGCAACCTTATTTAATTGCTAAATACTCCAATATATAATAGGTAGATACATTTTTGTTTGAAAATATTTGAAAAAAATAAAAATTGATATTTTTATTAATGCTTTGTACATTAATTTTTTTAAAAAATTTAAATAAAAATATAATATATTAGTTAAAATGAAAATTTTATTATACAGGATAGGTATCAGGTTTTAAGATCGCGGTTCCATTTTTTCAAGTATAATGCAGACTAGCGAATGATGCCATACTTACAGTTGGCTGGATTTGGGGACGTCGCATTGATCCGGAGGTTCGACCTGAAGTCAAACCTGATATCTGCATTAGTTGAATGGTGGTGTCCAGAGACCCACACCTTTATTATGCCATGCGGGGAGTGCACGATTACATTACAAGATGTCGCTATGCAACTTGGATTGCGAGTTGACATTGATGTGGTCACAGGCCGAGGCAAAGTGTTAGAACCTTCAGTAGTATGCTACAGTGTAACATCCGCGTTTTTGAACCGGAGTTTGAACAATATAGGGAAGGAGTCAAGAATTAGAATTTGTAACTAAAATAAATAGATTAGAAAAATTTAAGAATTAATTAGTAATTGTGAGAAATGAGGAAGGACTAAATAGTAATTTATCCAAATTGAATTATGAGTCATCATGGGAATTAGACTGATTGAGGAGGGGCAAAAGAGTAATTTGGTGGAAGATATTTTTGGAGGTAATGTTTTGGGCAAAAGTGTAAAGTTGAAAGGCCCAAGGACTAAAAGTGCAATTTTACCATTATTAAAAAAGATATTTTTATAAAGAGAAATGAAAAAAAGAAATGATGAAAAAGGCTATAAAAGCCATCAGCCATTGTGCTTCACGTTGGCCACCATTTTTCCACCATTTCAACTTTTGCTTTTCTTACAAATTAGTCCTTTTTCACCCAATACAAACCAATTAAGCTAGTTTCATCCAAATTTCTTTAAGATTAGTGAATAAAATTAACAGAGAAGTGTAGTAGCTATCCAATTGTTAAAAGAAATGCATCCATACTTGTCTTGGAGGAGAAAGAAAATGGGAATTAGTGTTGAATACAAGTGATTAAGGTAAGAAAGCTAAACTCCTCTTTAAATACATGTTAGTTTTGGTTTAGAAACATAAATTATGATATGTTAGAATGATTTTAATGTGAACATATGTGTTTTGTATGGAATTGAAGAGAAATAAAAGAAGGAGAATGACTCAATTGAAGAGAAAGGAAAAGAGAATATCAAAGAGGGAAAGGAAGATTTCTACAAGAGTTGTAAGTACAACAAGTATTAAAAGGTTTAGAATTAATTAAGTTAAAGTGTTTATAATTTTAGCATATATAGTTAATCATGATAAAAATGATATGTTTAATTATAAGTGTTAATTATTTATGATTGAATGAAATTTAGTGTAAAGAAGCATGAGAAAGGAATTAATCTCATTGAAACAATTTAGACAGAACAGAGGACTAACTTCAAAAATTCACCAAAAATTGTATAAAAGAGTTAAGAGTTTAATTAAATATGTAATTAAATCTTATTGAGTTTAGTTTCATATGGAATAAATAGTGAAAGAAAAGGAATTTTATATTTCGAGATATACTAGTTTTTGTGTAACAAGGTCATAGTAGGTTCGAGTTCCCCTGTTCTGACTTTGAAAAATCATAGCAAAATTTAGAAAAATTATTATAGACTGAAATTTATATGGTTGAATCCTTAATGAGTATATTTTCAAAATAAATAGACGGGAACATTATTGGATTCTTGTACTAAAAGATAAATCATTTTTAGTGAAGAAAGGTCGAAACTGTCAGGTAGCAGAGAAGGGGTAAATTAGAAGAATTTACTGTACAAATTGGCTAAAGTAAAATTTTTTAGATTTTTATGGTAAAAATATATTTGAGTCTAATTTCAGAAACATCAAGCGGATTTTAATTTCGAATTTTGTAGCTCAAGATATAAATAATTTAGTGACTATGCCGCAAGTGAACAGCTTTGAAAATTAATGTGAAAATAAAAGTAAGAGGTATATGATGATGAATATGTGAGAAAAATATAGTGTGAAATATTATGTGGTTAATTATAAAGATTGATTGTGTGATTAATTGGTGAAATTGTGGATTATTTGAGAAAATAAAGGTGAAAAATACATGATTATGTACATGTGATGAAAAATGTATATATGATGTATAAGTTGTGAATTATTTGTGATCAAAATTGGAATTGAAAGTGAAACTGAAAGTGAAATTGGAATTGAAAGTGATATGAATTGTAAAATGAAAATCCCTATTAACTAGTCGGGCTGAGTCGGATATAGTTGGCATGACATAGGATTGGAAGAGTTTAGGGATACTTCGACCTTGAGTCGATGAGACACTGGGTGTCATTATTTTACTTCGGATAGATTCGATGAGGTACTGGGTACCACTTTACTTCGGCTAGGCCGATGAGACACTGGGTGTCACTTTATTGCTTCGAACTATCCGCTGAGGTACTGGGTGCCATTCTGGTGTGTTTGGTTGGATCCGTGTATCCGCTAAGGTCCGAGTCTTGTTAATAGGGTAAACAATGTGAAAAAGAAAGAATGTGCAAATTGTGACCTTGAGGTAAGTGAAATGATTTTCACACGAAAGATAAGTACAATATATGCATAAGAAATCAAAGAATGATAAAATTAAGTAAGCTAAGAGATTGAAATAGCTAAAAATGAGGAAGAATATGTGAACTCATAACACTATTGTAAGTTAAACGTTATACACATAAAAGGTATGTATTTTAAATGAATAAATAAATATATGAATGAGTTTAAAATATGTGATTAAATGATGAATGATTAATGACTCTTGTAGTACTTACTAAGCCTTCACCGGCTTAACGCGTTTATTTCAACGCGTAGGTATAAGACCTTCGAGAAGTTAAGGTTGGACTAGGCACCTCTCATCAAATCACATCAACATCGAAAGATTTCAAGATAAGGTATATTTATTTTGTGTGAAATGACATGTACAAATGGTATACCTATGTGTCTCTAATGAATAAATTATCAATGTTGCTTTGAAAATTTACATGAATTGAATGAAATGGTTAAAATTGTGTTTTGGACTGATTTGAAATATTGGGGCAGTTTTTAAGTTGTTTTAGGGGGTTATTACTAAGTTTTCAGCTATATTTACTGATTTTGAGACAGAGGTATCGATATTTTAAGGTGGTAACGATACCAGAGTTCCAGAATGTCTCATTGGTTTTATTTTTAAGCAAAAGTATCGATAATTTACCTTGTTTCGAATCAAAATTTATATTTTATTATTTTCAAAATTGATTTTAAGTCTCGATTTTGATTATACTTGATTATTTTGTGATATTTTGAGTAAAACGATTCAATTACACAGTATTTGAAAGAATATTTTGTTATACTCGTTTTTAATTCTCTGACACTGTATGTAATACTCTTATACCGGGTTTATACGTGTGAACCAGGTGTAGGGGTGTTACATACAGATTGCTTGGACTGTCCCTTGGTGATGGGGAAAAGAACTTCACATGCTTTGGATCGACCTATTCTCTAATTTCCATGTCATTCCGAATTTGGGTCATTCTTGGTCGACCTTTGACTTTCCTACGTAGTGACTTATTTGGCAACATCTCGAATGCAAGCGGTTGCACTTCCCACGTTGATACATCCCTCAATACAAAGAACTCGTTGCTCCAAATACGCAACGTACGTTCAAGGGTGTACACATCATCGTTATATTGTTCGACATTTAAATTAAATGTTGCGTACGCTACAACCACATGGGCACACAGATATCTTAGTGTTTGGAACCTCCCGTACTCACACTGCCTATTTCAGAGTTCAACTCCGTAGGACCGTGACAGGATCCCCGATCGACGACCAATGTACTCTGTCACTCGAAAAGTTTTCAAGTTTCGAGAATACAGTTCTGCATTCATCGACCTAGCCATACGAGCGTTCTCTTCCATGGCATCCCTGAGTTCTTAAACGTACACATGTCTGGCCTCCATCTATTTTACTTATCTTAACCCCATTTTTGGCATTATGGTTGTAAGCTTGTAATACGTGGCTGAGAAAACTGATGAAATTGGCAAGTGACGCGTACGCCTTAAGACGGAATTAATGGCCTCAACGAGGTTGGTCGTCATATGACCATATCGGTACCCATCATCAAAACATTAAGCCCATTTCCATGGCTCCATACTGCCCAACCACTGTCTGAGAGAAGGCTTGAAGCTCGCCATTTCAGTCTCCAACCTTGCCAGCTTATGTCGGAATCCATGTGGTTCCAGTTCGTACCCTACGTATGTATTCAAATAAAACATGTTACTATCGGTTTTAGTAATTTGACTCGAAATATTTATAGATACAAATTTAAATATGATATTTTTACCCATGCTCACGATTGCTTTCCACCAGTCTTTGTTCCTGTACTCATTGTGGAAGTTGACAACGATGTGACGAATGCAGTAGACGAACCTCCATGGAACCTCTGATTGTCGAATTACAACAACAAGACCCGTGGATCTGTCGGAGACAATACAAATGTTGTCTTGTTTGACAACATGCCTGTAATGACCTAAATTTACGGGCACCGAAAAAGTGAGTTATAGGGCCTCCGTCTTAGTAAACCGAGTTCGTAAATAATTATTAGGAGTAATAATGAGTCTAGTAGTGTGTTTAATTAGGCTTTGATTAGGTGAATTTAGCTTAATTTAGAGTAATTAGTAAAAAGGACTAAATTGAATAAGGGGTAAAAGCCTAATTATAAATTAAAAGAAAGAAAGGGGGACTAAAATGGTAATTATGCCTATTTCATAATTTGAGGTTGCAAAACAAGAGAAAAATCTAAAGATTTTTTTTTATGATTTAAGTTATTATTAATTAATATTAGAATATAATAGTATAAATTATTATTTAATTAATATTATCTTATTATATAAATGCAATATATATATATATAAATTAAAACCAAATGTATGGTAATAAAATATACATGTGTAAAAATTATATTTGTACATTTGTAAAATAAATATTAATTTATTTATTATTTAAGTAAATAGATATTTATAATTTATTAATATTATTACTATATATATAAGATATAAAAGAATAAAGAAAAGAAAAAGAAATAAAAGAAGGAATAGAAGAACAGAGGCTTAAACGAAAAAGGGAAGGAAAAACAAAAAGGAGAAACTAGAATTTTGGAGCTTTAAGCTTTAATTGGTAAGTCAATTAAGCCATTTTCTCTTAAGTTAGATGTTTTAGAAGCTTTAGAACAAAGTTTTGATGAAATTAAGTTGAGGTCTTGGAAGTTTTAAGGTTTTTAAACATAGTTCATGTTGAACAAAATAGTGAATTAGGGATTTAATTGAATGAATTTCAAGTTAGAATTGATAAAGAGATTAAATTGTAAAAGAAGTTATAAGTTTTGTGATAAAGGGATTAAAATGAAAGAAATTTTAAATTAGGGTTATATTATGAACATTAGATAGTTAAGTCGAATATGGAAGGAAATTGAATAAAAATAAAGTATGAATTGAGTTAGAAAAATAAATGAGTTAATTAGGATTAAATTAGAATTACGGTATAAATTGGATAGAAATTCAATTATTATTATAAATTAGTGTTGTAATTAATGGCGTAAATTATTATTATTTTCGTAGCTAGCAATGAACCCGAAGCATCGACACAAAAAGGAAAAGAGAAAGTTATCGAGGAGTAATCGCGAAATCCGGGTTTGTATTACTATAATTTGAATTATTCATTATTTAATGTTTATTTCGATATTTATATTTAATAAGTGAATATGAGGTAAGCGTTAATATTGAGATGAATGAAAATTGATATTGAATTAATAGTATATTCGAATTGAATTTGAATGATTTGTGATCAAAGTTGAAAGTGAAAGTGAAATTCGAATTGAAAGTGATATGAATTGTAAATTGAAAATCCCTATTAACTAGTCGAGCTGAGTCGGATATAGTTGGCATGCCATATGTAATATCCACGCGCTTAAATCGGATTTGGAACAGTGATAGAGTACAATTGAGAATTAGAAAGATTTGGAGAAAAATTTAAGGATTAAATAGTAAAGGAGAGAAAATATGAGGGACTAAATAGTGAATTATACAAATTAAATTTTGAGTCATCATGGGAATTATATTGATTGAGGAGGGGCAGAAGAGTACTTCGGTACTCTCTGTTTGTTCCGTTTATCCGATAGGTTCTATGAAAGTCTACTATGGGCCAAGTGGATAAATAAGCTAAGTGAGCTATGGTTAAGAAAGCTATGATGGCTAGATTGTGAAAAGTGAAAGAATGTTCAAATTATGACATTGAGGTAAGTGAAATGATGAATACATGAAAGATAAGTACCATATGTGTATGTGTAATTAAATGTTGATAATTAAGTGAACTAATGTGGCTGAAAGGACTAAGTTGTGAAAAAGGGATGAAAATGTAATATCTACCATTTAGGTAAGTTGGTATATGAGAATGAATGTGTGTTATGGTGGCATTAAGGTAAGTTAAATGTTATATGCAAGAAAGGTTAGAAATTTAATACGCATGAGTATTGAAATGTTTGATAAAATTAAACAATAAATAAATAGTCATCTATTATTCTTGTAGTGCTTACTAAGCCTTCACCGGCTTAACGCGTTTATTTTAACGCGTAGGTACAAAGTAACAAAGAGAAAAGTAGAGTTCAGGGACCTCTCATCACATCACATCATCCTTTGGTGGACTCCAAATATAGGTATTTTTTTTAAGAAAATGGCATGTACAATAGTATCTGTGTGAATCCCTAATGAGTGGGAAAAATGTTATCTCGAATGTTATGAATTATGAAAATGAAATAATTAATATATGATATTTCGATTTGAATGGTCTTAAAAGACATCGGTTTTTAAAGAAAATTTGTTGTTACTCAACTTTCTGTGCCTTTCTGTAATGTAATGCTCTTATATTGGGTTTATACGTATAAACCGAGTATAGGGGTGTTACACACAGAAAGAGGATGAAGTGGATAAATAAGATAAGTGAGCTATGGTTAAGAAAGCTATGATGGCTAAATTGTGAAAAGTGAAAGAATGTGCAAATTATTGAGGTAAGTGAAATGATGAATACATGAAAGATAAGTACTATATGTGTATGCGTAATTAAATGCTGATAATTAAATGAACTAATGTGGCTGAAAGGACTAAGTTGTGAAAAAAGGATGAAAATGTAATATCTACCATTGAGGTAAGTTGGTATATGAGAATGAATGTGTTATGATGGCATTAAGGTAAGTTAAATGTTACATGCAAGAAATGTTAGAAATTTTATGCGCATGAGTATTGAAATGTTTGATAAAATTAAACAATAAATAAATAGTCATCTATTATTCTTGTAGTGCTTACTAAGCCATCATCGGCTTAACACGTTTATTTTAACGCGTAGGTACAAAGTAACAAGGAGTAAAGTCGAGTTTAGGGACCTCTCATCACATCACATCATCCTTTGGTGGACTCCAAATATAGGTATTTTGTTAAGGAAATGACATGTACAATGGTACTGGAATGAATCCCTAATGAGTGGGAAAAATGTTATCTCGAATATTATGAATTATGAAAATGAAATGATTAATATATGATATTTCGATTTGAATGGCCTTAAAAGGCATCAGTTTTTTTAAAAAAAAATCTGTTACTTGATTTTCTGTGCCGTACTGTAATGTAATGCTCCTATATTGGGTTTATACGCATAAATCAAGTATAGGGGTGTTACACCATAGGATTGGAAGAGTTCAGGGATACTTCGACCTTGAGTCGATGAGACAGTAGGTGTCATTATTTTACGTCGGATAGATTCAATAAGGTACTGGGTACCACTTTACTTCGGCTAGGCCGATGAGATACTGGGTGTCAATTTATTGCTTCAAACTATCCGATGAGGCACTGAGTGCCATTCTGGTGTATTTTGTTGGATTCGTGTATCCGCCAAGGTCCGAGTCTTGTTAATAGGGGTAAACAATGTGAAAAAGAAAAATTGAATAGAAATGAAAAATTGATGCATATAAAGTGATATATGATGAAATTGAGAAATGGGAATGAAATGGATAAATCAAAGGTTTCAAAAGTTATTAGTACCTAATTGTTTATGATATTTGGTTGTTATTTGGTTAAATTGATTTGTTATTTATATGGAATGAAAGTGGTGTATAAATTAAGATAATATGTGTTCATGTATTATATAATTGATTATGTGAAATTTATTTGGTTATTTATAATTTGAATTATAGTAATACCACTGAGTATGAAATACTCAGCGTACGGTTGTTTCCGTGCGCAGGTTAGTAGAAATTAAGGTCCCGGTTCAGCATCCAGATCGATCTCGATCTCATTATAAACTCGGTGATGTAATTTTCCTCTTTTGGTAAAAGTGACATGTACTAAGTGTTGTATAGGTTACATGTATATGTTTGTAATGTTGGTTGTAATATATATATTATATTTTGATATTAGTTTAATAAAAAGGTAAATAGTATATAATAAAATTTGGCATTAAGTTTGAATAAAAAATAAATAAAGTTATTAGTAAATTTTGAGTAATATTAAGAATGTTTAATTATTAAACTAATATGTTAAGGAATTGATTATGATTTAGGTGAATTTGAGTATAAATTATTTTGGTTGCGGGTTGAAATTGCAGAGAAGGTTAGATGTTTATAAAATGGGTTATATCGAGTTCGAAAAAAAAATTTACGAAAAATCTGTGGAGCACCAAAACAAGTCTCAATTCCCTTCTAATACGTATTTTGAGCCTCGAAGGTCCAATTAAGGGACTTTATGATTATTTTATAATATGTTCATTAATTATTTATTTATTATTTGTAAATTGTCTGATATATCTGGTAATACCCCGTAACCCTATTCCGATGACGATTTAAGGTTAAGAGGTGTTACAATGCCTCCGCAAGTTCTTAATGAAAAATTCCCACGATTCGGAGTTCTCTAACTCCACGATGGCGAAGGCAATTGGTAGTACATTTCGGTTACCGTCTTGTGCAACTGCAATCAAGTGGTTTGCAGTGGGAGAATGCCTTAACACATGGATCGAATGTCCAGAACAATCGGCGAAAAACTCTTTTCCTTGGTTGAAGTTGTCCATTCGGGACTCTATAAGGCATTGTTTGTAAGTCCACGATAGTTCCTGACACATACTCCACCATTGCTGAAATCCACCCTTGAAGTTCATTATACGACACATCCCAGTCGCCGTACAATTGCTGCATAGCCATTTGTTTAGCCCGCCATGCTTTTCTGTACGATACTCTGTATTGGAAACGGACTTGCATGTCTGCAATCAATGTCGACACAATAATGATTGGGCTATCTTTCATTAGTGGCATGACGAAGATACTTTTAGCATCCAATTTCCGGTGGTCTTGAGTCATACGTGCGACAGTGCAGGTATGGCGTGCTTTTAATTTTCTTATTTGCCACTGTTGAGTACGTTGTATAAATGCAGTCCAAACCCGCCAACTACAACCATCGTCGGCTCTCCAACATTCCCCAACATATAATGTCGGTGTAGACTTTACGACTTTATAATCAATCGACTGCTTCAAGTTATACTGTTTGATGGCAAACACACAGTTCGCCTTGTTCTCGAACCGTTGCCCAATGAACAACTCTTCCAACTGCGAATTTGAAGATAAAATGTGAGCAGGGACTATATTGACATACTCGGGGAACTCGGATGCATGCGCTGCATCTGGATCTACGCTCAACATGTCGCTCTCCGGGTTATTCTGTAAAATAATGCCACAACTCGGGTTACTAATAGAAGGGGCATGAGCATCTTCAACCTCCTTTAGGCCTTCATTGTCAATATTGTCCGGAACTTGATCAATATCGGGGTTACTAAATTCTTCAATGTCTTGATCAGAATCTTCACCATTATTGGTCTCTTTTTCGATGTCTACCACGGTGCCTATCACTTTTGGATGTATTTGTAGACAGGGACTCGGGGCAGGGTTGTTATACGAACTCCCACCATAATTTAGATTTTCGGGTATTTGCGATATCCCTTCGTAGTCTGACTGATCTATCCATCCGACATTAAGATCAAAGTCAAACCCACGATGTTGACTTATTGGACTAACATTCTCAACAGGCTCTAAGTCAGCTAACTCAACAAATAACTCAATTGGTTGGGGGCTCTCACTCCCATTCGACCACCATATTTCCATCATAGTGCCCAAGTCATCATCATCTAATAGTTGCATCTCGCAAAATTTCAATAGATATGCAGATATTGGAAACTTGTAAAATAATCTCGACATCGCCCTTCCACAACAAATAGCTATTTTCGCACTTATCTTTCTTTTCATTTCTTCCAGCTTCACAGTTTTATTGAATCGCAACCCTACTCTCTGTCGACCTTGAAATACACAACCAACATCATCTTTTACAATTTCGCCATAAAAAAGAACGTACACCAAAAATAACGAGTTATCCATCTTCACCAGAATTTTTGAGCTCTCCTACTAAACACAATAATTCCTCTCATTTCTTCTCTTCCATTTCAACAATATATATAATAAGACAACCAAGGTGATGGAGCCATTAAAATAAAATAATATTTTATAATTTTTAAATTAAAAATAAATTTAAAATTTAAAAAATAAATAATGAACAAAAAAAATTCATCGAAAATTGGTGGCGTCATTTAATATGGCTCCACTAAAAATAAAATATATATTTAAATTAAAATATATATTTAAATATTATATAATAAATAAAAAATAATTTTAAAAAATTTATTTAATTAAAGTGGTGGCATCATCTAATATGACACCACTAAAAAATTTTTAAATTTATTTTAAAAATATAAATAAAAATTATTTAAAAAAATTATTTAATTCAAGTGGTGGCGCTATTTAATATGGCACCACCAAAAAAATTTTAAATTTATTTTAAAATATAAATAAAAATTATTTAAAAAAATTATTTAATTAAACGGTTGGTGCCATTTAATATGACATCACTAAAAAAAATTTAAAATTATTTTAAAAATATAAATAAAAAATAATTAAAAAATTTATTTAATTAAAGTGGTGGCGCCATCTAATATGACATCACCAAAAAATTTAAATTTTCAAAAAAAATAAATATTAAATAATAAAAAATAGGCTGATAATTTTATCAAAAATGGTGGGACCATTTAATATGGTACTATCAAAAAAAGATAATATTGTTTTCAAGTTCTTTTATTTTTCAGATTTTTTAGTATTTTCATGATATTTATATAAGTGACGTCATTTTAAATAGCTCTACCAAAAAATTAATTTTTTACTCCAGATGATTATGTGGTATGTTGGTGGCGTCATATTATTTCCATCAACTTTCACTATAGATTTTAAGTTAATTTCATATTTAATAAAAAAAATAAGTTATTTACATAATTAATTAAAAAAAGGGTTTATTTTTATAAAAAAGCCCTGTTTTATTAGATTACAATCTTATTGTAACCAAAGGTGTTGTTAAATTTTTCTTTTCATTGCGAATTCATACGGTTCAGATTGCTAGGGTTTCCTCTGCGGCGGATCTTTTCCATACCTTTATTTAAAATTGCTGAATCCTAGAGTTTCCTTTTCTCTGGTTCATATCTGAGTTTTTCTAAGGCGGTTTCGCTGTTAAATTTTGGCAAACATGCTTTGGCGTATGTCCGGCGGGATTGTCCACTTCGTCTTTCGTAAGTTTCGCCTTTTTTTTATCTGCGCCGACGTGTATGCCATTTCTTGTGAATTTAATTGAATTCGGGGGCTTCTTGCCGTGAAATTTCTGTTTGGATGCTGGTAAAATTGCAAAAAAAAAAAAACCTTATTAAGGGCTTGAAATAATGTGTTTCAATGTAATGTATTGGGTAAAAACGTTTGTACTCGGAACTCCTCATTGTTAGAGTGGTGGTACAATATAGAGTATTGGCCGTTTTGTCTGGCGAATTTTGAACTTCGTTGATTGTTCTATTCAAATGAAGTTTATAAAATGTCAGGCGGCATTTGCTACGGGATAGAGTGAGTGCCCCCTTTTTTTATTTTTTGAATCAGTGGGCGGTTATTCAAATGTGAAGTTCAGTGTTTGTTCATGTGCATCAATGTGTTCTTCTGACTGCCTTTATTAGAGGGAAATCTTGTGTTTTTGTTTGTTCTAGTTGTGCACTGGTATGTTTTAGATTTGCAAAGGGACAGAAATAGTTGTTTTTCTTCCAAGTAGGTTAGATTTGGAGGCACAGTCTTGTGTTACCCTAATTTTATTCCCTAATAAACCTTGTGGAAGGAAACGATATTTAAGGGTTGGGGCCATGGTTGCTGCTAGTTTACAGTTGACTTGTACATGTACCATTTTCTGTCCATGTATTCTTCAGACAGTGTAGCTTTTATTGCTTCGTCTATTGACAATTTTACTTTTTATAATCAATGCAGGTTGAGACAATTTTAAATAAAAGAAAAATTTACCCTGGAGGAGCTTCTTGATGAGGGTGAAATTATTCAGGAATGCAAAGCCCTTAACGGGCGACTTATAAACTTGTACTGTTTCTAGCCTTCAGGTGTGCTTCCTTCTTTCATCTCATAGCATATTAAATTGCTCTATACCATAATGTTTCAACGAGACAATATATGGGTTCTAATGTGCTTAAATAATGTTTTTTTTTACTTTAATCATCATGCAGGGTTCTCTTGTAAGTGAGAAATTGTGTTAATGTTTAATCATAGGTGATAGATTTAAATGTTAAAGCTTTAGGCAAAGCCTTCTGAACCTTGATAGAATTTTCGTTTTACAGTGTATATGAAGAATCTAAAATGAGGCAAGGAAATGATTAGACACATGAAGGAACATAGATCGGCATTCACCTTTTGGGATCATTATTGATTCTTGTCTTCTTAACTTGACAAGTAAATATTATTAATTAAAGTCAATCAGTTAACCTCATTAAATATGTGGATATCACCTGTTGACTAAAAGACTAGTTTATTGTTGAATTTGCTACTTTGCTTATTACATTTTGTTTTGGCGTAGGGAAGGATATATCCTAAGAGTTTGTGCAAAGGCATGGCTAAGGGAAAACTTATTTTGGTTTCTTGGTCGGGGGGAAAATTTACACTACATAATGATGGTTCTTTGTCATATATTGGTGAAGAAGCTCATGCTCTTAGGATTAACACTGAAAGCAAATTTGAAGACCTGAAAGCAGAAGTGGCAGAGATGTGGAATCATGATCCTGATTCGTTGACCATTAAATACTTTCTTCCACACAACAATAAGACACTTATCACAGTTTCTAATGACAAAGACCTGCAACACTTGCTGGATTTTCATGGAAATTCGGCAACCGTGGATGTTTATGTCTTAACAAATGAGAATCAAACAAGTGACCAGTTGACCATGTCCCACTGTAGGTACAATTCATTTCACAATGCTTAGATAATGAAGAATTATATTGTTTCCCACCCGGAATAAATAAGATGCCCTGTTGACTTGTGGTTGTGATTATAATTAAATTTGTCTTCAAGCTAACATTCTTAAGCCTCTAGGTCCAAACCCAAGATTAATCAATGTTGTTATCTTTATCACCTTTTTAATATTATATGGTTTTGATCGATACATTGCAGGTCTGGAATGGTTGATGAGCCTGTGACTCCTCCTGCATCTGTCTCTGGAGATACTGAGCAGCTTGATTTGTCGGCTTCTCTTACTACTAATGTGGACAATCAAAATAACTTTACTCCTGAAGCTCCTAATGCTAATGCACTGCAAAAACTTTTTAAATCATGGGAGAATTGCTTAACTGGTCTGGGGCAACGGTTTAATAATGCTCACGATTTTCGAGTTGCTCTGAATAAGTTCTCCATAGCTCATGGATTCGAATATACCTTTAAAACTAATAGGTCTAGGTATATAATAGCAAATTGCAAAGCTGAAGGTTGCCCTTGGAGAATTCAAGCTGCAAGGTTGTCTACTACAAAGTTGTTTCTGATTAAAAAGATGAGTGAAACTCATACATGTGGAGCAGGAAATAGTTCATCTTGGCATCCCAAGGTCTCTAGTAAATTGGTCAAGTTTCTTGTAAAGGAAAAATTACGAGATTCCCCAAATGCTAAACCGAGAGAAATTATTAATGAAATCCTTCAGGATTATGGATTCAAAGCAAGATACGCACATGTGTGGCGTGGAGTGGAGTCTGCCAAAGAGAAGCCTCAAGTTTCTTGTGACGAAGGTTACAATCAGGTACCTAGTCTATTTAAGCAGATCATTGAGAACAACCCTGGTAGCATCGCAACTCTAGTCACCAGGGAGGACTTAAGCTTCCATCTTCTATTTGTTTCCTTGCAAGCTTCGTTACATGGCTTTAAGAATGGATGTCGCCCCCTCCTTTTCCTTGACACTATGACCATAAAATCTAAGTATCAGTCTGAGCTGTTGACCGCTACGGCTTTGGATGGAAATGAGGGCATTTTCCCTGTTGCTTTTGCTGTAGTTGATGTTGTCAATGATGATAATTGGCATTGGTTTTTGGTGCAACTGAAATCTGCACTTTCAATATTCCAACCAGTAACGTTTGTGGCAGATAGACAGGTTGGGTTTAAAAAGCCTATTTCCATGATCTTTAAGAATTCACATCATGGTTATTGTCTCCATCGGCTAATAGAGGGATTAAAAGGGGATTTCAATGGCGCATGTAGTGAAGAAGTTCTTCAAGTGATTATCACACATTTCTATGATGCTGCTCGAGCAACTGCACTTGATGGATTCAGACAATCAATCGAGAACATCAGAAATATTTCACCAGAGGCTTGTGAATGGATCTTGCAAAGTGGACCTGAACACTGGTCAAATGCACTTTTTCAAGGTTCTCGATATGGATATTTTTCATCAAATGTTGCAGAGACATTTTATAGTTGTGCGACTGAACTTCGTATTACATCTATTGCTAAGTTGATTGGGACCATCTGCTGTAAGATGATGGAGTTGATGAATACTCAGAAGTCAGGTTCATGTCTGTGGTTGACAAAATTAACTCCAGCTGTGGAGTTCAAATTAGAACAGCATATTCTTAAAGCTAACATGCTTCAAGTGCCAGTGTCACTTGGTAGCACTTTCGAGGTCTGTGACAGTTTGGGTGCAATAAATGTTGTGAACATTGATCTCTGGGACTGTAGTTGCAGGGAATGGCAACTGAAAGGTTTTCCATGTTGCCATGCTGTTGCTGTCCTTCAGCAATTAGAAAGGAGTTTATATGATTATTGCTCCGAGTACTTCACAGTCGATGCTTTCCGCTCAACATATTCAAACTCTATAAATCCGATTGCAACAACAGATATGGCCATGCTAAAGAAATCCTCTACAATTGAAGTACGCCCTCCTGCTCTCCGTCATGTCTTGGACCCTCCTAAGAGGAGAAAGAAAAAATATATACATAAAGGACCTTTTAAGCGGCCATTGCATTGCAGCAAGTGCCAAGGAGCTGGACACAACAGACAAACATGCTATCTATTCTCGTAGTGCACCAAAGTTAATTAATGTAATATAGCTGTTGATAAATCAAGTTAGGTAATTTAGGCATCGTCTAGGGAGCTAGCTAAGCCCCGTTTTTGGTTGGGACATGCAGGTAGTGTTCGTCTAACTTTCGCATTGTCAATCATCATGTACCATTATAGGTTTTAATTGTAATCCCGTTCTCATGAATGCTGGGTTTCTTTTTCTTCTTTTTTCCCCCTCGAAGTGTACTGAGGTTTAGAACATAAATTTAGGTTAAACCCATCAGACATTTGGTTTAATATTCATCAAATGATTAATTAGTTGGGTCGATGGTTGGATAACTTTTTAAAATTGGTTTTAGTTGACATAAATATTAATGTGGTTCATGATTAAGAACATGCTTCATAAGTAAGAAAATTATGCATTTGGTTTTATCGGTTAGGCTCATTCTTTATTGGTTAATGGCTTATCTCTTCGTTTTCGATTTCACCAATTTAACCAGCCGTACACAAAAATGACATAAATTTCAAAATTGCATGTAAGTTTTAATCTAATCACCTGTAATTTTTAAATTTAACCAAAGATTTATTTTGCTAAATGCCAAATTTCCTATGATGAATGTATCATTTGAACTTAAAAAAGAAGAAGCTCTGGAGGCACCATAAGAAATCCCTCCCTTCAACTTTAAATGCAAAAAAGAAGAAAAAAGAAAGAGTTCACACTGAATGATCTCCTCAACCAAGTGGACAGCAGTTTTTATCTTTTAGCTTTATTTATCTGGCATTTAGTTTGTTTTTTGGCCTTTTCATTACCTACAAAATTTATTTATATTATTTATTGAATACTACTACTGGTTTATTTAAAATACTACCATATAGTAGTACTGTTTTTTTTATATAAAATAATATATATGAACAATAATAATAATTCTCAAGTAAATATAGAATAGTTTATATATTCGAATTACAAAAAAAATACTGGTGAAGTGGAAAATATGCTTTTTTGACAAAAGCAAAATGAAAAATAAATTTTACAAAACCTCTTGTTTGATAGATATCATTGAAAAATATTTTAAATGATTTATTTTTACACATGTTTGATAATCTAAAATAAAATAATTTGATAGAATTTTTTTTAAAAAAAGGGTGGAAAATAATAAGTAGATAAGAGCTATTTTTCACTTAATAAAAAATATTTTCAATTAATTCTATTTATTTTAATATTATATGATCTTATAAAAAATTTATATTTAAAATTTGATTTTTGTTAAAAATAAGGTGAAATGTTAAAAAAAAGATAAAATGTAGAATTTGTATTTTATAATTTAAAATCTATATTTATTAAGCAATTTAATTATATTCTTTAATTAATTTTTAATAATATGTTAAATAATTTTATAACTTAATTTTTAATTTTTAATATTTAATTTTTTAATTATTAATTTTTAACATTTAATTTTTCAGTTTATCAAACAACACTTAATTTAAAATACATGTAAATCATAATTTTTCTTAATCATATTATTTCAATTTTTTTTTTATTCTTCTCCATTTTATCATTTCAATCAAAATTAAAATACGTGATAAATAATAATTCAAGATATAAAAAATGTAAGATATTTTTATATTAATAAAAAGTGTAAAATATATTTATATTTTATATTTATTTTTAGTTTCTCCCAACAATCCCGCGATTACGGGGTGTGTTTTTTGGTTGCCCTCTCTCGCCTGCACGCACATCCATCGACTTGATCGAATCCCATAAACATCCACTTCTGGGTTTTGTTTTTTCATTTCGAATCCATACGGTTCAGATTGCTAGGGTTTCCTCTGCGGCGGATCTTTTTCTTTTCCTTATTTAAATTTGCTGAATCCTAGGGTTTTCTTTTCTCTGGCTCAGATCTGAGTTTTTTTAAGGCGATTTCGCTGTTAAATTTTTGCAAAGATGTTTTGGCGTATGGCCGCATTGTCCACTGCGTCTCCTGTGAGTTTCGCCTTTTTATAATCTGTGCCAACGTGTATGCCATTTCTTGTGAATTTAATTGAATTCGGGGGTTCCTTGCTCGTGAAATTTCTGTTTGGATGCTGGTAAATTGCAAAAAAGAAAAAAAAAAACATGTTAAGGGCTTGAAATAATGCGTTTCAATGTAAGGTATTGGGTAAAAACGTTTGTACTCGGTATTCCTCATTGTAAGAGTAGTGGTACAATGTATAGTATGGGCCGTTTTGTCTGGAGAATTTTCAACTTCGTTGATTGTTCTATTCATATCAAGTTTATAAAAAATCGGGCAGCATTTGCTACGGGATAAAATGAGTGCCTTTTTTTTATTTTGAATCAATTGGCGGTTTTTCAAATGTGGAATTCAGCGTTTGTTCTTGTGCATCAATGTGTTCTTCTAACTGCCTTTATTAGAGGGAAATCTTGTGCTGTTGTTTCCTCTAGTTATGCATTGGTATGTTTTAGATTTTCAAAGAGACAGAAATAATTGTTTTCTTCCAAGTAAGTTAGATTTTTTTTCTGGGGGGGGGGGGAATCTTCTTATTCTTGCATTATTATGTTAGCTGTGGCAGAAAATAATTTTGGCTATGATTGTCTCTAGAAGCCTACGATGACAATAGTTGTGTGTTATCCTAATTTTATTCCCTAACAAGCCTTCTGGAAGGAAATGATATTTTAACGGTCGAGGCCATTCTTGTTGTTATTTTACAGTTGACTTGTATGTGTACCATTTTCTGTGCATGTATTCTTCAGACAGTGTAGCTTTTATTACTTTGTCTATTGACAATTTTATTTTTTATAATCAATGCAGGTTGAGACAATTTTAGATAAGGAAAATTTTACCCTGGAGGAGCTTCTTGATGAGGATGAAATTATTCAGGAATGCAAAGCCCTTAACGGGCGACTTATAAACTTGTACTGTTTCTAGCCTTCAGTTGTGCTTCCGTCTTTCATCTCATAAAATGTTAAATTGTTCTATACCGTAATGTTTCAACGAGACTATATATGTGTTCTAAATGTGCTTAAATAATGCTTCTTTTTTTACTTTAATCATCATGCGGGGTTCTGTTCTATGTGAGAAATTATGTTAATGTTTGATCATTCATAAGGTCATAGATTTAAATGTTAAAGCCTTAGGCAAAGCCTTCTGAAACCTCATAGAATTTTCATTTTACAGTTATGTGAAGAATCTAAAATGGTGCAAGGAAATGATTAGAATCTTATAAACATGAAGGTACATGGATTGGTGTTCACCTTTGGGATCATTATTGATTCTTGTCTTCTTAACTTGACAAGTAAATATTATTAATAAAAGTCAATCTATTAAGTTCATTAAATATGTGGATATCAATGCAAACCTCGTTAATGAGATCCACAAGATTATACCTTTTACTTAAGATTAAAGCAGTTGAAAATGTTTGGCAAAGAACAAATGTTGAAGTATGGTGAAGCATAATGTACAATGCTGTTAATTTTGTAGAAAGCCAAACAAAGTACATTGGAAAAGAATCAGTTCAAGATTTGTAGAGGTCTTTTGCTAAACTGTATGAAACTTTCAGTGGAGCTGGGCAGTTGTGTTTCGTACTGTGTATAGAAAGTTATGCAAGATCACTTTTGAAAAAAATGAATAAGAAACATGTTATCAATAAATTGTAAGCCAGAATGTAACTAATGTATGTACCATAGTTTCTAGCAATACTGCTATCTAGGGTGCTATATATATGAAATAAATGCTTTGAATAAATTGTCTAGTTTGGAAGAGTCTTTTTTTGCTTGCTACCGTACCAAAGGTGTTCATAGATAGATCTATATTTTGCTTTAGGTTAATTTCAAAGATTAAGTAAACAAATTAAATGCTAAGGTGAAGAAACTGATAACATCCAGAGCATGCCTTGCTTCTAACAATTCTTGGTTATGAAACCAACCATAAGTAAAATTGCAAAACCAAGTTTCCGACACTTGGTCCTTTTTTTTTACTTGGAACATGGATCAAAGCTATGGCTTCGCCACCTATACAAGAATTGAACACTTCCAAGCTTGTAACTTCTTTTCAATTAACTGGAGCTTTGGTGGGCTTTTCTGTAAGGCAATAGGCATAAAAAAATGCCTAATTGAGGTTCTTTTTAATTTCTACTTTTTTTTTTCTTGAGATGTACCTTTACTAGTTTGGAAAGGAGAAGTTATCAAACTCTTTACTTATCAATATTTGAGTATCCAACAATCAACATGGAACCCTAAGGAAGCCATGCATATTGGCCAACAAAAAACTGCACGTTCTTTTATAAATATGGTAGACAACTCTTTAGAGTTTATTATCATAATTATATATCTTATGCCTATATAGACATGCACAGACCACATATAAAAACGCACACATACATTACTTCACTCAGGCAAGTGCTCATTTTGCGCTGTGTACCTGAGGCAATATAATGGTTCTAGCACCTAAAGTGCGTCATACACCCTTGACAACACTGCTTATGCCTCTTCTTATGAAAGAAAGTAACCTTATTTCGGATCTCTTTAGGGGATGTTGATGGCTTGAGATGTGGGAGGCTTGAATATTTACTCCTTTTTGAGATGCACTTTGCAAATTGTTTGTATTTCAATGTCTAATCTATGTTTTTACTTCATTGGCTCTTTTTTTGGCTGACATATTATATTCTCACTTGCAGCTTGCGGGAGAAGGCTCAAGTTGAACAACTTCTTCGATATATTGTGGTAGAACCTCCAGAGGATGCCGAGAATAAGAGAACATTTAAGTAGGTTTTAATAGTTTAGCAAATGGGTTTGCCCCGACTCCTTTGATTTTACTGTATGCCAATTGTAATGCTTGATTTGTGTGATTGTAGGTTTCCTTTTATTGCATGTGAGCTTTTTACATGTGAGGTTGATATTATACTAAAAACATTGGTAGAAGATGAGGAAGTAAGAAGTTGACCCCATTATTCTCCCTGCATTTGCATTTGTACTTTTCCTTTATTATTTAAGCTTCTATCGGTGCTTGTTTGTTTGCAGTTAATGAATTTGTTATTTTCCTTTTTGGATACCAATCACTCCCATAGCACACCACTGGCTGGGTACTTCAGCAAGGTATCCTGTTTTAAACTTTAGAGAGTTCACATGTTTAAATTTGTATCTTGTGTGCAATTCCTTTCATTTATTATATTTAAATATCAAGTGACTTTGAATATCTTGTTATCTATGTTAGTATGTTTCATATTTGGTTTTCTTGCTAGGTTGTCATATGTTTGCTGTTGCGGAAGACATTGCCATTCCTGCAGTATGTTAAGGTATGTTTAAGATTCTATTCAACTTGATTGAGGATTTTTTTTTCAACAAATCAGCAAGTTATTCAACTTGTTTTTTTAAGCTTGTACTCTAGTACATAGAATCTTGTCTACTTGGATTTGGTTTAGGGAGAAAACAGCAGCACATCAGGAGAACTGTGGCTGAAAAAGGCATAAGATAAAAATTGGAACTCTAGAAAAACAAAGGCTTATAAAAATATCTAGTTTTTGAATTCTATTAGTTAAAAGAAAATAATGAAGTTGGCTATAAATTTAATTTATAGCTTATTTATACTAGGACAACAAATAAAGTTTTAATCCTAGCATTAGATTTAAACCCTAAGCTTAGCTTTCCTTGATTTAAACCCTAAGGTCATATCAGCTTGCTTAGTTTGGACAGCAATTTCTTGAGTTGCTTTACGTATGTTTGTATCTTTGTTGGACATGCTGTATGCAGATTGAATCTTTCCATTAGCAGGTCTCTGAACCTAAGTTACTTAGAATGTAGATTGATTGGGTTCATGTGACAGGAAGTGGAATTTAGAACACCACCTATCTCAAGATGGGTTATTATTGGGGTATTCTCTCCCTTTATTTTTATCCGATTCTTTTGGAGTTCTAAATTAGTTAGCCAGTGTAGATAATAGTGGATCATTTTATTTGATAGTTGGCAAGCACAAGCTTATTCCGACAAGAGTTTTATTTCTAGGTGCAATTTCCTCTTTCTTTATAGAGTCATTTAAAATGTTGATTGCGTTATCTTTTTCTTCTTTTTTGGAAGATACATCCAGATTGTTGCATTGCACCTGGATTTATAACAAGGACTAAGATGTCTATGCTTGTCAATATAGCCACGGACTTGGTGTTGTTTACATGGCTGAGTTCATTGGATTCTGGACGAATCTGTTGTGTCTCTTGAATTTAACTGCCTATTATAGTTTTCTTTCTAGAATTATCCTTGAACTGTGCTGAATTTGTGGATGTTTAACGTTGATGTGATACTATGTATAGGGAATAAAGATGTCTTTGAATTGGCCTTGAAGGTGCTTCTGTATTTTTTATCTGATTTGTTGCCTTTATGATGCTGTCCAGGGCCATCAGGAAATTGTGAAGCATCTGGTTGATCTGATTGGCATAACTTCCATAATGGAGGTTGGCATTTATCTATTTTGTTTTTACATTGAATAATGAAGCTCTCAAAAGCTTGTCAAGTTATAAATCTTTCTATGGTTTCTGCTCATTTAATGTTGTTACTTATGCATTTGGTTGTTTACTTAAATTCCATGTTATCAAAATATCTTAAGTAGTTTGAGATGAATAAAATATACTTTTGATCCTAGATTGCCACTCACTACCCTGCTGAGAGGTTTTTGTTAGCTTATGCAAGTCATTCCTTGCTGAACAGGTTTTAATACGTTTGATTGGTGCTGATGAGCATATGTACACAAACTACAAGGAGTCAATGCAATGGATAGAGGATACAGATATATTGGAGATGATTGTCGACAAATTCAGCTCTTCAGTAAGTGTATTTTTTTTTCTACTTTATTAAAATGCAGTTGCTACTAGAGGCTTCTTCTCTTTCATGGGTGGATAGTTGGAGCTTTTTCTTTTAATTGTTTTACTGCTTATCATCTTGCCTTCATTTTCCTATATTGTTTTGGGATCCTTTCGATCTTGTGAAAGGATTGGCACTTTCTATCCCTCCCACGGACTCCTTTAGGTAGAGAATATGTTCGTCTCAATGGCTCTTTTGTAATCATTTGATGTGACCTAATGCAATCATTAGCTTATCCTGTACTTTAGGTTGTTCATGGCACCACTCTGTCTGCGCAATTTTTTTGTGTTGAATGCTCATCCAGATGCACGCACATGCAAGGAAGAAGTGATTTAGCTCTACACCTGTATCTGTATTTTAGTAATCCAACTAATGAATTTCATTCATTATTTACATAGGCTTTGTACAGTGAATTTCAATTTAATATAAACTTATAACTATTTGTTAGATTACAGGGAAAAATATTCACTAAAAAAAAACTATATTCTTGCAATCTAATATGAGCCCTTTACTCCCCCCCCCCCTTCCTTACTGTTTATTTAGATAAGCTATTTCCCTTGTTTTCCTCCAAACCGTCCTTGCACCCTCAACTCCCTTGAAGTATGCCTGAAAGTGATTCAAATTCTACATCTTTTAAACCCTGAACAAGATCACCCGTTTAGTACCTCATCTAATTTTTTTTTATTCTTTTGAGCAGCTGTTTAAATATATATGTATATATTAATTTATATGTGTGTATATATATTCCTTGGGTTTTTGGCATAGGGTCCCTGGATGAGTGAAAGATTAGCAGTAGATGGAAATATTTGTTTTTCTATTTTTTCTTTTTGTTGGGAGTATTTATGGGTGAGCATTGGTATTGTTGAATGGTGGAAAGCCACCCTTTGGCAGAGGTTGAGCCAAAAGGTCAACCTTGTGTACTTCCATTTTACTCTTTTTGATTTTATTGTTCACAGAGGGGAATCCATTGTAGGTCAGCCCAATAAGTTAAAAGGGAAAATAGAAGAAATTGCCCTAGACAGAGTGTGCTGCTTACATACCTCCTTTGCATTGCCTTTTACTCCTGATTGTGCTCATTATCTAAACCCAATTCATATGTTATTCACTTGTACCTTGATTAGAACAAAAGTGCTGGTCTTGCATCATTCCTTCAAATTCTCTTCAACTACTGGATTTATTGTCTGCCAATATAGTAATGATAGAGATGATGTGCTGATTCTTTGTTAGATATCTTGGAGGACATTCCTGATCTATGGAATATCACTGATTTAAGATCATTAAGGTCTTGTGATGAAGGTGTCATTTCATTTTTTGGAGTTCAAATTTGGGTAAGTACTTGAAAAATGTTCAATTGTTTTTTTACAGGATTCTGCTGAGGTGCATGCCAATGCAGCTGAAACCTTATGTGCAATAACAAGATTTGCTCCTCCTAGTCTTGCTGCCAAAATTACAAGCCCAAGGTAGGTGTCATTATTTTCCTCTTATGTTGCTTATAGATGTGTGCTAACAGTGTGCTCTGAGTCTTCAACCATTTAATTTGGGTGTTTTTTTTTTCTTGGTGCTGTCATGAAGTTTCACTGGAAGATTATTTCGTCATGCTTTGGAAGACTCTCGACCAAAATCTGTTCTGGTCAATTCCTTGACCGTCTGCATATCTTTGTTAGATCCCAAGAGGCTAACATTGGGCATATATCAAACATACCGCCAAGTTTCTCAAGGACCAATGATTGCTGCTAACCCTGAGACAGTTGAAGGAATGCTGGAGAGTTTAGGTGAAAGTTATCCTTTTTTACCATTATCTTTGTTAGAATCAGAAAATGAATTAACTAAAGGTGTTATGGTAGTGGTGTTCTTTTGGCATGCCCCTCTATGTCAGATATGTATCCTATTGTGTTGAACGCATGTGTGTTTGATAATCTGCTTCATAGCTCATGGCAGATGCTTAGGCAATTCTTTTCAACTGAACTTTAAGGTCAATGTTATCCTACAGGAGAAATTATAAATCAGGTTTCCATTCTGCAGGTAATTTGCTGAAGCTTTTAGATGTTTCCTCTTCAGAGTTAACCTTGTTAACCACGTATGGAAAATTACAGCCACCTCTTGGAAAACATCGGTTGAAGGTAATTTTAGTTGCATTTTGTCAATTTTGAGGATTGTCTTTTTTGTTGTTTGTCGTCTTGCATGAATTAGCTATAGCTGATAGTTGAACTTCTTAATTTGTATACCAGAACACTATTTCAATGGTCCTTTTCTGTCGATCAGAAATTTGCTCAACCAGAAAAGGCTGATTGGTTATTTATGGCATGGGATTTTACAGATTGTAGAGTTCATTTCTGTCTTACTGACGGTTGGTAGTGAAGCTGCTGAAAAGGAATTAATTCGACTGGGTGCTGTGCAGAGGATTTTGAACTTGTTCTTTGAGTAAGTTCATGATACTGTTTTGCAATGATTTCATTGCTGGTTGAATCCTCTTTCTCATTCCCTTGGTTAATTATGCACGCAGGTACCCATACAACAATTTTTTGCATCACCATGTGGAGAACATAATACTGTCTTGTTTAGAGAGCAAAAATGTTCCGCTTGTTGAGCATCTTCTTCGTGAATGTAACCTTTTGGGGAAAATACTTGAAGCTGAAAAGAATTGCACATTAACTTCTGATCCGAATATGGTAGTTACCGTGTCATGCTTCCTTTGCTCTCATACCATTTCTGTAGGATGCTTTTTGGTTCCATATATTTTTAATGTTTGAACTCATTAACCTTTTTACCCCCCACCCCCTCTATTTTAGCTGAATTGGTTCTTGTTTTTTCCTTTACTCTAATATCCTGCAGCCAACAATTTGTGCTGAAGGTAGACCGCCTCCAAAGATAGGAAATCTTGGACACTTGACACGCATATCTAACAAACTTGTTCAGCTTGGAAATAGCAATGCTGAAATTCAGGCACATCTGCAGGTTTTAAATCTCTCAAATATATTTCATTTCGATTTCTCAAATACTTAACGTAATTGCAAGTTGCAACATTTAATTGAACTTGAATTTTTTTCATTTTTTGTTCTTTTTGGATTTCTGGTTAGAGAGTCAGAAGTAGAACTTAATTCCTACAGTTTAATGATATCTAACATTCAATCTATCCGATAGTGAGTCTACATTTCTATTTGGGATGTCTGATAAATATTATCCGCAATCAAAAGCTACAGTAGTGTGATTTCTCAAAAAAGAACAACAGACAGCTGCAGTAGTGTGACATTGTGAACAACATTTTTAAGTACTTCTGATCAACAAAGGAAAAAGAAATTGGATTGTTAAATCTGATACTGATTAGTTCTTTTGAGTGCAGTCAATTTTGAGGAATGTGTTAAAATACACACCTGACTTCTTTTTTCTGTATCCAATTAATTTAACTCTGACATCATTGTTTTAACACATTCCAAATTATGTCATGGCCAATTTTTCTCTCTTTCTTTGCATGCCTGCATACTGGTCTTTGAACCTTGAATTTTCAAGTTCTAACCATCAGATGTTCCTGGGTGGAAAGTTTCTGCCAATTGATGCTTGGTGCTTGATGCAATACCTTGTTGGTTCAAAATTTTTCAACAACCCGAGAGTTGTGTTCTTAATTTTTGTTTTTGTTTTTTGTTTTTTGTTTTTTGACAGGAAAACAGTGAATGGGTTGATTGGCACACTAATGTCTTATTAAAGCGTAATGCTGCGGAAAATATCTATCAGTGGGCTTGTGGGTATGTCAGCTTCCTCAACTGTTGCTTTTTTTCTTTTCATTTATCCTGATGCTATTTACAACTTTCGTATTTCTGATTGGAGATTTTTTGTATGGCTAAGATTAGTATTCTTTAGGGTTGAACCTTGTTTAAACTGCCCTTGTTCCAAAGGTTGCGTTCTTCATGAAACCTTTAACCCATAACTAGTTTCACTTGGTATTGTTGAACAAGGATTATAAGATGGTAGTATAATGCTTATAGGATATAATCAATGAATGCTAAAGGACTTGACTGAATGTGATTTTCTGTTGAACCTGTTTGTAAATTTGCTATAAATTACTGTTGAACAAACCTGTATGAAACTGCTGGGGATTAATAAAATAAAACGAACTAGAATTAATTTCTACATAAGACTTAACTTTCTAGCCAGTGTCTCTATACAAGTATATTTATCCAGCTTATTTGTTTGAAATGTTGGGATTTTTTAAATTGGTTGGTTGTACCATTAGGAGATGTATAAAGTGTACTGTATCTTACAATTCTTGATCTGATAGTACGACTTTCCTGGCAGTATAAGATGGGAGTCCTTGCCTATCTCAAGTCAGTGTAAAGACATTTATAGACAAAAATATAAACATGAATGGAAATTGGGAAGTTGCGATGGGAGAAAAAAGCATGGGTGGGGGAGGGGTGAATCTATGGAGATGGATATATTCTTTTTACCCTTTAAGCTGATACTCTTAGAAGCTTTTTGAAATGTTAAAATGTTTTATATTATTTGGATTCTCAACATTCTGGTCATCCCATAATCTGTCACATTCCCAAATAGTGTCAAGATGTTGTAATATCAGATGTAATCTCATTTCCACCTATTCTTTAATTTTTAGACTAATTTACCTTTTGTTTGTTTTTAATCACTTTAGTCCTTTTTTTCCCAAATAAAATTTAAGTCTATCTTTTTCTTAACATTAAAACTTTAGATGTCATATTTTAAAATTAAAATTATTATATTTCTCTAATGATTTATTTTTTAGTATATTAACTATAATCCTAATTTTACGGAAATTGGGACTAAAAAATATTTAGGGAACTAAAATTGTTTAAAAAAGAAAGAATTCTATAACAAGGACAATTTAGTAAAATATGCATCTAGTTAATCTTACGTTCCAATAACCAAACACCTAAGTCTTACATGCTAGCCAAATTAATGTAACATACCATTTTAATGTAGTCACCTGTTGTGTGTTAGTTTCCTATATATCAGTGGAAGCTTTGTTATGACGATTGAATCTTTGTGGTAGTTATGATCCTTGATTTATCATTTTTGGGTTTGGTATTTTAGGATAGTCCATGCAAATTTATTTGTCATTATTACATGAATGACTTCAGTCACCAGGCTGAAGAGCATGAATGATTTTGAATGTCAGGCCACAAAAGGAATGATTTTGAATGAGCTTTAGCAACTTCAATCGTTTAGTAGCAGAAACACAGACAAGAAAAATGCTTAGAAGTTTCTTCAAGTTTCTGCTTCCAGAAGACCTTTTTTGTTTGATATAATATTTATTACTTTTCCAAAATTAATTTAATGTGATTTCATCTATTTTTTTAACAGGAGGCCAACAGTTCTGCACGACCGAACCAGAGACAGTGATGATGATGATTACCATGATAGGGATTATGATGTTGCAGCCTTGGCAAATAACTTAAGCCAGGCATTTCGATATGGCATTTACAGTAATGATGATATGGATCAGGTTCTTTCTAGAACTTTTGTACTAATCCAGCTATATTTGATTTTTTTTAATACCACTACCTAGATAAAGAACATAAATATATATTTCTGAATTAAGTAATTATTTTCACATTTTTAAGTGGATATATTGTACTGCAATTGATGAACCTTGTTTGCTATAATTTTGTAGATATGCAAGAAATGGTTGTCATATTAAAACTACATTCAATACAATTTGATAATTTTGTGGCCTTAAAGGAGTGTCTTTATGTTTTCACAAAGCTGTTTGTTCAATTGTTTTGGCTTTCCCTACTATTCTCATGTTAGTTACTGTATTAGCTGTATATCTGTAGTCTCTTTTACCATATAAGATTTATTAGGTCTTAGCTTTAATATCTTTAATTCCCTCTGTGTTCTCATCTTAAATTTTACTGGTTTTGGTATGTTTTTATTTCAGCATTTGTTATGTATTCATTCTTGTGTTATATTAGTACACTCCTGTTTATAGTGTGGACTGTTTGTTTTTTATTTTGCTGATATATTTTTCATGTGTCAGGTACATGGCTCTCTTGAAAGAGATGATGAGGTATATGTTATGTGTTATGATCTGAAATTTAAAGACAATAGTTGGATGCTGGTCTGTTGAATAATTATGGAAAAAACTTGCTGAACTTACTCTAGAGGACTCTTCCTATTTGTGCATTTATAATGTGAAGTTATTAATTTTTGCTAATAAGTTTGCCCTTTTTTCTGGTATTCTAAAAGGGAATCTCCATCTTTTATGGTCCAGAACTTCCCCCCTCCCTGCCCCTTTTTTTGCTCTTCCTTTTAGCTTTTGGAATTGTATTTTGCCTGCCCTGTTTTTGGGTAAAGAGAATTTTTTGTGCATTACTGAACATCGATTGCTGTTCTATGTTTCAGGATGTTTACTTTGATGATGAATCTGCTGAGGTTGTAATATCTTCCCTGCGCTTAGGAGATGACCAAGAAAGGTAGGTTAAAAGAAGCTTTTGACTAACTGGTGGAAATTGGAATTTAGTCACTTTATTAGCCATTATGAAACTTTTATCCTTTTAATCAAATTTCTTGAAGTAATTGGTGAGAAATTTCCATTTTGCCTGCAGTGGTTCTCTTTTTACAAATTCCAACTGGTTTGCGTTTGAAGATGATAGAGTTTCCAATGAGTGCTCGACTGGGGCTTTGGCTTCTGCGTCGCCCAACACTGAGACAGCTGCTGTTGGCAATGGTGAAGGCGAAGATGACGAGGTTGTTGGTGGTGAAGATGATGATGACTTAGATGATACTGCAACATCTTCTGAGGTTTCTGAAGGAAATAAAAAAATAGATCACTCCAGTGATGAGTCTAAAGACTCCAAAGAAGCTGGACCCAGTGCAAATGAGAAACCTCCTGCATGGGTTGAATGGAGAGAGACCCCAGGCTCCAATGAAGCATCTGGTTCTGGTGAATCTGCTGCTGTCCCAAATGGTGAAGTGCAAGTGAAGCTGGAGGGAAAAGGCAGGGATGATAACCCACCCTCTTCATCATCTTCTGTTGATACAAGTGAAATTGTTTTGGGGACAAACGAAAGCCTCAGCTCAACCCCCCTGAGTCATCTGCAAGTCCACCTGTTACTAAGGATGATGCTACAACAACTTCAGGAACAGAGTCTGCCCCTGAGATTACTGAAGATGTTGGAGACCCAACCAAGGAAACAAAGAACTAATGTACGTTCTGAAGAAATGGTTTGATTCAGCTATTATTACTCATTCCGTGGCATGACATTGATCTGATGGGGGGTGGGCAGGCACTGCTTGGTTTGATCAAGCTGTCGATTCTCAAACAGCCTTTGTGTACTCAGTGGTGGTTGTTGATTGGAGTCGATGATTCTTTATATCATCCACCCACCCACCCAGCAATGCATGGAAAGTTTGTTATTTAAGAGCAGGTAGGTTCTAAGCCACGGGACGCTACCCAAGTAAACCAAAATTTAATCAAATATGTTGTCTAGCTTCTTATAGTGTTGTGACTAAGTAAGAAAATGGCAGACACGATGCTATTCCAACCTTTACTTGTTAATATCACATTATTCTCCTTTCCCCTTCGAATTGTTAATCTTAGAAATGATTTTTTTGTTAAATGCTGAACTTTCTTTCACCAGCCTCCTGAGCTTCCTTCCGCTCTTCATCGTTTTATCTCTTTGCACTGTTTTATGATCGTATAATATGAGAAGAGAAAGAGGGGCAAGGCTGGAACCTTTTCAATTTAAGCTATTCCTCGGTGGAAAACATCTCCTGGAAGATACCCCCATGTAACTTATGGGATAATATTCTTAGCAATGCAGCCAAGGCATTGCGCAGCGGTAGGCATATGCTCTGTTGATATGATTTGATTGAAAAAGAGTCATGTTGAAGAACCGTTCCGTACACTTGTTTTTTCTATGCAATGAATGAATATCAATTTTGCATCTTTTAACTCCAAAACATTCAATTAATCTCAAAACATGAACACGAAATGAGTTAGCAAATCATTTAAACCATTTCTAATTATTATCCAAGTCTGAAGGAAAAGAATGTGCAGTAACTACTAATCCACTCCAACAATACTCATCCTATGCTCCTCTGCCTAATGCCTATCACCTGAAAATCTATACGTGATACTTAGTTGTACGTACAGAACTAGACAGAATGAAGCATTACCAACTACTGAGACTATGTCGCTGGTGTTGATCCTATTTCCACTGCCTGTTGCTAGCAATAAGGCCATTCTACGTGTATGAAATGGAATTGCTTCTAAATTTTCAACATTTGCCCTCTGTAGAAGCTAGCTCGGTTTTTTCAGAGTTCAGATTGATATTGGACTGTGATTTATCACTTGGTGCTGCCTCATTCTGTTTGTTTTCATTTTTCTTTGAATTGAGAAACCGACCACCAGATCCTCTGGCTCTTCTTAATGCATGCAAATGACGTGATTCATGCAAGTATGGCTGCAAAATCAGGGAAGCATTGCAGTGGCAACTAGAGTTAATATCCCAAAACTAAATGCAAACATTTGAATTGACAAAAAAAAAAGAAATTCATAAAACTTAACATACTTTCCTAGACTTGGCAAGTTTATTCTCTGATTCAGCTTTCGCACGAGATTGTCGACGTCGCAAGATGCCATGATACTGTTTTGCGTTAACAAAAACAGGCTCTTCAACTGCATCTGATGGCAAAGGAACTCCAGCTTGCTGAATACCCATCAACTGAAGGTGGACCTAAAACAGAAGCACAAAACAAGCCAACTTTAGCCTGAAAGTATAATTAAAATACATCAAACATACAGCACGAAAGAAGAGTATTATACCATAGGTTGGCCGCCATAGGGCTGTGGGGGATATGATTGAGCATCATAGGGTGCAAAGATGCTTCTATAATATGGATCTGGATAAGGGTAAGCAGCCGGTGCCTTCAGTTTCATAAGCCAAGGAAACAAAGAAATATATCAGAGACCCATAACAAATTTTGATACCTCCCAATGCTAAATGTTAACAATGGGTTTTAGCTATACAACTTTCAGCAAAAAAACGATTTGGACAATCAAAGATGACCATGAGAAGCATAAACAATTCCTCAAGCTTCAAAATGCCCAAAGGACAGCAAGTTCGATTTTAGAGAAGAGTCAACTCCATTCTGAAAGCAAATAAACAAATGCACCAATGCATGTTCTCACCAGAGATGTTTTCTATTAATCCTGAAGTTACATTAGCTGGGAAAGAAATAAAAAACATTCTAAAAGGTAATTTCTTAGCCAATGAAGAGTCAGTCCAGTGGACAGGCTAACGCCCTTGGTAGTCCCAATCTAATCTACCTGCTATCTAGTGTGACTGTTTTCTTAAACAAAATGAAGAAGGCAGTATTTATCATTATTCAGTCAATTTTCTGCTAACAATCCAATCAATTACATAGCTGAAGGTTCCCCCTGCACCATAGACATTTCATCTTTCAAAAGAAAAAGAGAAACAATCAATACCATTCAGACAACTAACTCTGTTTAACAGAAAGGGTCCTTATTTTTACAAGCAAAATTCATGAGTTATAAGTTGCTACTATGTATATGCAGCATATAATGGAACTACATAAAACCTTATGTACTAAGAAAGCTAGAGATGAATGTGCCATCATTAAGCACAAACAGAAAAACACAAGGAAGATGGTACCGAATTAAATAGTTGGTTAAGAACAAAGAAATGTATAATCAGAATTTTTACTAAAAGTCTTTTTAAAGGAAAACCCAAAAAATACTTGCTCTCCAAAAACTAAGGCTATTTTTTATTGACAAAACCAAACCAAATTTCTGTTTTAATTTTCAAAAGAATTTTTAAAAAATAAATGAACAATAAAGAGAAAAAAGATGTTTGGCAACAAAAAATGAAAATAATTCCTTGGAAACAGAGAAGAAAACGATTCAAATATGAAATATGAACTTGATTAAAAAAAACATTCCCAATAACCAAAACATGAAGGTCTGCTACTTATTTTCTTGCATTATGCAAATCAAGCATTTGGTTATTTTCAAATTCATTCAAAATGCATTATTGTAAAGTATTCAATATGACGCTGGCTACCTTGTCTTTATTTAGTACCTAGGAACTCTTGATTGATAAATGTCAGTTTCACATTCAAATCTCTTATATACTTGTGCAGTTTACGAAATTAATGATAAATTGAAAATTTTGGAAACAATATGTAGGAGACAATAGGTATTTTATTTGATGATATTGGAACTTGAATTCTGTTGATATACAGCATTGTATTGAGAAATTTAAATAATATTTAAAGGGGGTAAGGCTACTTAATAATATCAATTCATAACTTAAATCTTTTTGATTTTGTGCTTACAGTATAAAACACATTTCCCTATTTTGCATTTACAAAATAACTTTTTGCTTTTGATTGGCCAAGTGACCAAACACATTTTGCTAGAAAACAAAAACTATTCATTAAAAATTATAAAACGAAAAGTGCTTTTAAAACCAAACACTGTCTAGATATCCTAATTAACAATCCTCAAGTGCAAAACAGGTAATACCATCACCTCTCAACAGACAGAAAACAGTAGCATCTGAAAAGCAATCCTGAACTCCAAAAATTTCCATAGACTGAAAATAAAATTTTATTCAGCACACAGATACTTGCTTTGTCTATCACAAAAACTTTCATTGCTAATAGAACTCGAGGCCTAGGAAGTAAACAGAACTCATCAAACCAACGAGGTAAATGCTGCTCCCACTGATGCCTCAAAGAACCATGGAGTTCTGATATATATTGCAAAACAAAATTTATACAAGAAAATCCATCTGACCCCACCTTTAAACAAGAGATGAGAGTCGCAACTAATTTAGCAGAGCACAATGACAGGCATTTCAAAGTCCTAATTACTGGAAAAGAAATGATATATTGAAGCCATTGAACATTTGAACTAACTAAAGTACACCACTGAAAATTTTTAACAAATGCAATAAGGCTCAATAAAACCAAAGAACTCCCAAATGTCCCTCTCACCGTCTTTTCACTTTAAATTGTTTGATTGCAGGAGGGATCATTAGAATGCTACTCCACCCTCATACTCACATTGCTACCATTGCAAAATGATGATTCCAAGCTTCACCTAAGTCTTTGATACATAATCCTCGACAATCATGATCATATACACATCGCCTTCTCACCATCAACTTCCATTAGCAGCACCATGAACCCCAAGGACCCTACAAAATCTAATTTACCCTTTCCAATTAAATATCCCAACAGCAGACAGCACTTTCCATTCTCTAAATCCACCAGTATCATTTCTACAATTAACTAAGATTCTCCACTATCCCTTTTTCACCTGCCTATTCTTTTTCTTTTTTATCCCATAGGAAAAGTCTAGTTGCCTAACCAGGAGAGGAGATTTGTACATCGACATTACCATCTTAACAACTTTATCAATCCAATGGTTATTTAATTTTACTTGGTAAACATTTCTTTTGAAATGTTTTCTCACAAGCATAACATGTTAAAAGATTTTGTAAGCATAACATTTAATGCTATTAATGTAGTCAGACAACTTAGATAAAAATAAAAATAATAAACAATTTTCATATAATATTTTTTGTATTGGTCTAATCGCATATACATATATGGCCAGGTCAGACATTAATGTGTTGTAAGCAATTCAGCCTGGATCCAATTTGCCCTGGATGTAAAGGTAACTATGAATCATGGAGTAAACAAGAGCAAGGACTTACATTTCCTGGCAAAATATTGTAGGCTTTCTGTACAAAACAACTTGAAATTCAAATATCTAGGTAAAGGCAGTGTGATGAAGGGGGAAAGGCATAAGGGATGAGAGAAAGCTTTGAGTAGTTATCTTGAATTAAAGTTTTGGTTGGGCAATTGAAAAATGTATCCAGGACCAAGAAACTTAGATTAAATTTTGATAATAGTTAATTTTAGATCACAACTAGTTTAGGACAATATTAGCAGCTCAAACAAGAAAGTAAACATGAAAAACAAATGTTAACACTGAAAAAGATTTAACTCTAAAGATGGTACCACAGCATGTTGAGGTGTCGTGTAAGGCATGTTTGGGGTGGTGATAGAAGAGGGAGAGAGTCCCATTACAGGAGATGATGAGTGATCACTGAACCCCGAGTGTTTTTTCTGTTCATCAACTTCATTATTGTCTGGAAAAAATAAATTAGTTAAGATCACCACCATAATAAGAGAGAACTCCAATTGAGAGCAGCCACAAAGAAAGTTAATAAAATGCAAGCACTCAGACAACTAACATAGAAAGCAGTGCAGGGAGAAATAGTGACAAGAAAAACTGTAAAATAAAACAATGCCGCTAACAGTACCCACCAAATGGTCCCATATTGCATGCATATGATGCAGAGACACAAAGAGACATCATTCTAATAAATGTAATAACGATATGAAAATGTCTAATAGAATGAAGTTAATTTAAATTTCAAAAACAGCAACCAAAGAACAAGGTCATAAATGAAAGCATAGGGACAAAGAAGATGGCAAGCATCCAGGCACATAGGGTGACAATCAAGTTACATCATGGAGCCTAGAAAAATACCAAACTAAAGTATCCAATATGTTTCCTTACCAAACAGGGAAAACCCTCACAAGATGATATCACAATTTATGAAATAGCATTGAGGTAAAAAGCAGGAATTCAACAGGGTGGAATTGAAAAGATCCTTCCAATCTCATTATTTAAATACCAAACCTCACTTAAACACCAGAAAAGTAATTTAAAAAAAACAGAAGAAAATTAAAGAATGAAAAATGCCACAAATGTATTCAATATTTTTCCGTTCACAGAATTCATACAAAAATAACTACAGTGGTACTATAAAACAAGAAGTTGCTGAAGCACTTGAAAAGAATAAATACCAGAAAGATCATGCGCAGAGGAAGTCATGAGGTAGTTGTGAAGAGAGAAGAATCTGCAAACTCAAATCTGGCAGCACAACCAGCAGAATCCAGGTCAGGGCAGCAAAAAAAAAAATCAGAGGAATTTAGTCAAACCAGGAGAGCTAGAATTGATGTGAAATTTAGATTTGAAGCAAAGCCTGTATTAAAATATATACCAAACAGCTACACTCTAAGATTCTAAATACAAGAAAGTATTTACTTAGGCTTTGTTTGGTTGTTACTCCTACTACTTTTCCTTTTCTTCATAAAATTTTATTGAAATGAAGAAATTTCATAAATGATTAAAAAGAAGAAAAACTAGACTACAACACGAATTCAAATACACACGTTTTCAATTAAAGCAAAACCCTGTTTTCATTCTCTAAAACTTTTTATTCTTAAGTTCAAATCCTTCAAAAATATCTACTTGCTTCCGCATCCGACCACATTTGGAGGGGAAAACAGAGTAGCAAAAGTAATAACCAAATAATACCTCAGTGATTTGCTAATTCTTGCAAACCATCACAGGAAAGAGCCGAAATTCCAGAAAGCTATATCTACAAGTCAAAACGAAAGTCAATTTAGTAGAATAAGCAACTATTCAAACGTAAAATTGAGTTAATGTTTTGTTGTAATTATGAATTAGGAAACCATACAAGCAGATTGTATCTTGGATAATAACAAAGTTAACATCCATGCAAAATGAGTAAACAATTTCAAAAAGAGTAATAAAATTATGAGAAATTTGTAAATGAGCCCAATTACAGACCTTTTTTTTCTACCTCAAACTTTCTTAATATCCAAACGGAATAAGAAACTGAGGTACAGAAGAAGAAAAACATTTCTGAACAATTCGAATTTTAGAAGATTTAAAAAAAACCAATAATGGAAAATTTGTGTTTCTTTGAAAAGGAAAGAATAAAAGGAATTAATAATAATTTGAAAAGATAGAAATGCACAGCTAGGGTTTAGCGCGAGAATCGAAACTTACCTCAAATAGAATCGAGAAATATTTGATTATCGTTTGTTAGTTTTTGTGTCGGGCGGAACTGAAACTGAAATTGAAATACCAATCTTTGCTGTATATGTTTGGGAAATAGAATTGTTATGGTTAAGGAATTGTTGATTTATTTATTTAGTAACTTTTTGGCATGTGGGAGGAAAGTTACGGTACATTGGGGTGCACATGGGGTCTAAGCTGAATTTCCATTTTTGCCATTCTTTTGTTTCATACTTTCAAACATTTTCCATAATTTGTATTTCCAAACTATCTTTTTTTCTATTGTCTATATTAATTAAAATATATTATATTAAATTATTACAAACTTTGGAACATTTCATAAATGATCTTATTGAAAAAGTAAAATAATATAAATATTTACTTTTAATAATAATGATAGTTTAAATTATAATTAATATAGAATCTTATGTATTGACCTAATAGTTAAAAGTATTCACCGTTTCAAATGTGATCTGAGTTGAAGTTGCGCTAGTCGCTGTTTATAATTCACCAAAAAAAATTATAATTAATATAAATTAATAGCAAATATCAATAATTAAAAAATGAATATATACAATTTAAATTTTAGAGACTTGAAGCACATATTTATATTTTCCAATATTGGATATTAAAATTAATATATAATGACTTAATATTAAGAAAAAAATTTAAACTGATGACCTCTGTTTGTTCTTCTTTACACTAGTTTTAATTTGTTTCGCCTGTTTATTTTACTTAAAAAAAATTTAAACTGAATTAAGTGTGTACATATTTATATTTTTTTCGTAATACATAGCTAAATCAATTATATCGATAATTATTGACGTAATATGATCCTTATTATATGAATTGGAATTCAATGTAGATATAATTTTATAAGGAAATTAGATTGAAATATTTTTCATTTTTTTTGGTGATAGAATATTTTTTTTATTTTAAACTTTAGTTAATAAAGACATATGACAAATAAATAACGTGCGAAATACTAGTTTCTTAATTGTAACAAATTGGGCTGCTTTCCTTAATTTTAATTTTAAATTGTAATATTATATATACTAGATTGGTTTAGAAATGCATATTTAAATTTTTTTCTCTTTTGGATAAATTTCAAATTTAAACACTTATTTTGATTTAATGTGTCATTTAATATATGAAATTTGATTCAATGTAATTTGTACATGAGACATTAATCGTGACTTAAATGTACACTTAAAATTTTGATTTTAATTTGATTATATAGATTTAAATAAATAAATACATCGATTTAGTTTTATATTAATTTAATATTATATGGATTTAGATGAACAAAAACATCGATTTTAATTTTGTGTAATTTAACACATAAAAGATTAGAAGGTTGATTTCATTCAATTTTTACAAACCACAAATATATTTATCAATATAACACTATTTTATATTTATGTATTATTTACACAAATAATTACATTTATCCAATATAAAAAATAAGTTGACATATTTATTTAAATGTCTAAAATTAAAATAAAATCAAAATTTTATGTATAAATCCAAATCCAAATAAAAATATTATATATGTAATTATACAAATTAAAATTCATATATCAAATTACATATTATATCAAATCCAGTATAAATTTGAAAATTATTCCGACTTGTAATATTTGGGTCAATATTATTTAATAGACTGCTCTCTCTAGCACAACAGTTGATTATCATGGACGTGGATACACAGGATAGAAAAAGTAGTGTTAAAATAATTTTAAATAGAAAAAACCTTCGGGCAGTGAGGTGCTGACCGTTCGACAACTGGAATGAATCAAGGCCACGAAGTAAGTGGGCCCCACGGGCGTGAGAGGATGCGGTTACAGCTGACCGTCGATGCCTTGACTAAAAGTTGGTGTCAGTATCTTTTAAATTCACAAAGTAGCCTTTAGAACTCATTTTTTCCGTACTCTCGATCATAATTGACGAAAATAGCTTCAAATTTCTTTTATTTTACAGTAGGGTAATTTGCATGAACATTACTTCGGTAAATTTACCACTATAGTTAAAAATCGAATGTTTGTCGCCAATTAAGTATTTATATGGGTTAACATTTGCTCCAAGTAAATTTATTTTAATTGAGATTTCATTGAATTATCTATTAATTTTTTATTTTAATTTTGTTTTATCATTCAATTTTAAATTTCAATAATTTAAAACAAATTTTAATAAAATGATATTCAGAATTGCAAAAAAAAAAAACTGCTTTTTTTAGGTTAATTTCTCCACTCATTATAAGTAAATAAATATAAATTTGAGTATAATGACTTATTTTACTCTCCAAGTTTAGAAAAAAAATTTCTCATTTAATTTTTTATTATTTTAACCTTTAAATTTATATTTTTTATCGAATCATTTCAAAATGAATGAAAAATATTAACTTTTTTAATTTTGTTAGCGTGACATACACGTGGATGACACATAGACTTGTTCATGTGTTGGGCTACCCGTTCAGACTCGAAGGTCCACTTGGAATTTGGGAGGATTTGGGTAAAAATTAACCCGAAAATGAGCTTGGGCAAAAAAATTAAGTTCGTTTAAAATATAGGTCGATCTTAGGCTTAAACATTCAAGGTCCAAGCCTGGCCTGGTCCGACCCGATCCATTTTAAGTTTATAATACTTTATATTATATGTTATTTTTACATATTATGTAATTTAAGATACATAAAAAAATAAACTTATACTAAATATATAATACTATTTTAATACTTAAAATAATATTAAGTTGATTATATAAAAAAATTTAATAAGTAAAAAATATATAAATTTATTAAATATTAAAATAAAATAAAATATTTATTTTAAAAAATAATATGAACGGACTTAAAATAGGTTTGAATTAGTCTTTTGTCAATGTGAACGGTTTTGAACAAAATTTTAGATCCAGATTTCGGGTTAATCTGAATTTGGGTAAATATAAAATATGTTAATACTTAGCCCGGACCCAATTCAACCCATTAGCACCTTTAATAGCATGTCAATGTTTAATTAATTTTTTAAAATTTAAAAATTCAAAGAATATAAAACTTATTTTTAAAATTTAAAATCATTAAAATTATTTAAAAACATATAAAAATATTTTTTATACTTTTAAATTTTAAAAAATAATTAAATGTTGATGTGTCATACACATATAAATAATATTTTTAATATTTTCATCTATTTTGAAGTGATTTGATAGAAAATATAAATTCAAGAATTAAAAAATTAAAAAATAAATGAAAGATTAAAATAATTTTTGTTTTGTAAATATTAAAATAACTTTTTTAATAAAAGACAGAAATTGCATTGTATGTCTTCCTGTCTTTCAAACACATATATACTTTTTATTTTTTATTTTTAAGGAAATTAATATTATATATATGTTCGTATTAGACTTGGAATTTAAATTATGAATGTAACATCTAAAAAAGAGTTGCTTTATGTTGTTTCTTTCTATCGAAAAAATATTGAAATCATCAAAAGTTTTTATTTACTGTAAAAATTCGTTAACATAATATTTTCTTTGATATAAAAAATGATTATGATAATAAAGTTTTCTTTAATTTAAAAATTATTAAGAAAACTAACAACTTCAGCATATTAACATATATTGACTTGAATTATGCTTGAATTTTTCAAGATGTGGAAATATAAAGTAACATATATGGAAAGAGTTCAACAACGAAAATCATGATGGGTCACGTTATAATATTCCCAGACTTAAAATGGAGAGTGTTGTTTCAATATTTTTAAAAAATAATCAAATAATTAGACTTCAATAATCATGATTATTACAGCCCCTATTAATTTTTTTCGTAATCATAATAAACTTAATATCAAATTTGTTTTGATTTATCATAAATTTGATTTTGACGCCTTCGAATGAATAAATCATCTCGTGTTTTAGTGAAATTTTGTTTATATAAAAAAATTCAAATCATTTTTTTTACGTGTTTAAATTTTTATCATTTTAATTGACGATAAAGACGTGAGACACATTCTTTTAAATTTTCATGTGACAAATCAAACATAATGTTGGAAATTTATAGTTCTATTAACGGGTTTTGCCGTTAATATAGGTGCAATATTGAAAGATATTTCATTCGATTTGTTCATATTTATCGCGCGCATTCCTTTTGAATAAGATTAAATTCATTAGGTGTCAATTGATGTTTATGATTGAGAAATCCAATATATTCTTCTTCCGTTTGATGCAAATGAGGCTAATATCCATCAACATACTAATACTTACATTATCTACATGATTTATTACATATATTTTCATTTATTGAGCTACTTCGACACAAGCAAAACATACTGATAAAATTTTGTGCTATAATGTTTCGGTACATGACGCTTTACAGAGCGGCTCATATGCTTCCCATGTTATTAGAAGGTAAAAATATATTTATATTTTTTATTTAATTAGACAAAAGTAAGTTTAATTGCTTAATTCAAGCAATTTTGTGTAATTTATTTATCTAATCCAGCTAACTACTTTTTGTATTATTGCTGTTGATAGAATATAGTGCAACTTTTATTTATTTATTTAGGTTTTTAATTAGAGATGTATGAGTCTGTCTCATGCCTTCCTTCAAAAAGTAACAAAATCACTCTTCAAAGGTCTTCTTGGGACATCTTTTGCCTAACAATAATTAATTAAGGACGTTACTATTTGCCAGGCTCATTATACACCCACCGAGTTGAGGCTCTAAACACTGGGCAGGTCCTATTCTTCAATTCTTTAAACTTCACTTATTCAAGAATTCGGTTCGGTAAACTTTCTCGATTGATGTGACAGCGAATTTACTTTGAAAATTAATCTTTTAAATTATGTAAACATTTTTCATATTTTATTAAGTATATAAACAAGTTGGCTTGGACACCTCTACCCAAATGTTAACGAAGTTTTGGGTCGTGGTCCAACGTCACACGGCCCATAAATATCTTTACTCGAGTGCATTTTGTGTTTGCTTGCTGCGAGGCCAATATTTTGGCGGATAAACCGCTCGTTGTAATAGTATGGGTTATTTGTCGTTTAGGTTTTTTTTTAATGGATAATATGTTTATTTGTAATTAATATAAAAATAATTATGAGGATAAAATTAAATATTATAATAATTTTATAACTTAAAATAAAAAAAATAAACATATAATATTAAAAATAAGCATTCATCAACCCTCATCTACACACTACATTAACATATAAGTGAATCTATGAATTGAACTTTTATCTGGAGCATGGATGGCTGTTCGACCTACTACTCCAATACCTTCAAACTTGTTGTTTAACTTTTCTTTGACTTGAAACTTATTCTTTTTGGCGTTTTAATCGGTTTTAATGAAATAAATTCAGTATAAATACAACACCGAAAAATAAAAATGATATAAATATAAAATTGTATTGGCATTCATATAACTTCATTATTAATTTATGTAACTATAAACTTTTTTTGGTCTTCATAAATATAAAATAATTTAAACAATTATTTATTATATAAGCAAATATGTAAACCAATTGATCAGGGATGAAATTAGAAAAAAATTCTAAGGTTCGAAATTAAATTATAATTTTTAATATAATTTTTAATGGTGTAAATCAAAATTTATTTTTTTTAGGAAGTAAAATATGAAAATTTATTTTTATTAATTTAAAATTTTAAAAATTCTAAAGGATCCAAATGGATAATTTTCCATTTTAGGGGCCGGGGTGCCCGGCCACCCCCACCCCCTAGATACGCCACTGCGTTGATTACTTTTACTATTATTAAGTTAACTAGGCAGCCATTCGAGAAGGCAAAGCAAAGAACGAGGAAGAAAAGCGTCTTTTGGCAGTCGCCAAAGGGTCATCGTTCGAATCATTTCATTGCTAACTATCATCGATCAAAATTTTTTTTTTAAAACCCCACTCCCATCCTTTAAATCCTAACTCTAGAGAAGAGAACTGAAACTTAAAGCAGGGATCCCCCTAAATTTGCTCTCTTCTCAAAGCTTTTTTTCTTTCATCTCTACTTCATGGCTCAGTCTACTGTATCCCAGGTCTTCCTTTTTTTATTTTTTATTTTTGATTCACAGGAAAAAGGAATAAAAGATTACCCAAGAAATTATGAAGGAAAAAAAACTATTAGTATCGTTTCTTTAGCTATTATTGGATTTATCGAAATGGGTTTTCTGCAAGACTGACATTTTGGGTTTATTTTTCAGGTTTCTGTAGCTGTTCCCGTTGCAAACGACATTTCTCTGAGGAGATCTGTATTTAAGGTACTCATTAATTTATCATTCTGAATTTCACAATAAGATCGGCGCTGCCGGGTGTAGTTTCAGTAATGGGTGTTTAGATCATTGAAAAGCCGAAAGTCCTGAGTGAGAACATAGTATAGGTCCATAGGATCTGTTACATGTTTAAAATCTCATCCCAAAAGTTTATAAGCTTTTTTGGACGTCGAATTTAGACTCTATGGCTGAAATTTTAGTCATATTAACTACTCCAATGGACTGTTGGAGTCAGAATTATGTATGATCATTGATCTTGATCACCAGCAACTATACTTTTGATAATCTTTTTTAACGGGCTAAAATGCAATAATTGTTTTAATTTCCGGTATTCTCAGAGACTGAGAGTGGCTATATTCGGCAACACAAGAATAGCATTCTCGTTTTTCCTGTCTTATATTACTTATCAATTGTCAAAACCAACTATTCAATTGCATTGCCTGATTGTTTCTTTCATGTTGAGCTTCAGTTCTTACTTCTATCATGCCTCGAGGCTGATATTGAAATGATAAAGTCAAATCATCATCCTTCTTTTCCTTGATTCTTTTTTAAGAAGTCAAAGTTTCTGACAGCAAAATGATTGTATGACTTTTATTTCTTCGTTTTTCTTTTAAAATAGACGCTACTGAACAAGTTTAAAATCTCCTAAAGTTGAAGTGTGCTAACAGTAAATGAATTAAACAGATCCAAACTTATTCAGATTGTTCTTCTAGTGAGTTTCTATCAGGTTTACTCCTCTGGAATAGGTTATGGACACAAGGGGGCTGAACTTTGTTTAGCAGCTCAAATTTTCTATTGTTTCATTAATGTTATAACGTGCTTGTCTGTTATAAAGATGTGCACTTGATGTGTGATGATCTTTGAATGTTGACAATATGCTTGTCAAATGCAGCATTGTTTTTACTGATTTGTCCACATGGTAGATGACAGCATTCGGCAATTTTCTTATGAAGCTGTTCCTTTTATTAAATATTAATTGTGCAAGAACTGAACAAGAGTTGCAGTATTATCTAAGATGACAATTCAGGTTCACTTTTATTTATCCTGTAAGTAATTAGTTCATAATACAGAAGCACTTGGCTTTTATTGCAGAGGAACATTATAAGCTTTGGTAACAAGTCATGGGCTTCCACCTTGTCTTTCGATTTGAAATCTCGAAATGCACAGAAGAACAATTCGTACATAGTATGCATGTCAGTGCAACAAGCCAGCAAATCCAAGATTGCAGTTTCACCTTTGGAGTTGGAAATTGCAAAAGAGCCCCCACTAAATACATTCAAGCCCAAGGAACCTTACACAGCTACCATCGTTTCTGTTGAGAGACTTGTTGGTCCAAAAGCTCCCGGCGAGACTTGCCATATTGTCATTGATCATGGCGGTAATGTTCCATACTGGGAAGGGCAGAGCTATGGTGTTATCCCTCCTGTAAGTTTGTCACTTCTATATATTGTTTTTCTAAATCATTATTGTTTTCAGATGGTTTGGTGCAGTAGAATATTTTAACTTCAATGTATACATGAAAGTTGCCATCATGTTTGGAACATAGGAATCAGATGATTTTTTATTTTCCAATATGAGGATTGCAATGTTTATTATTTCTAATTACAATTCAATATCCTTGTCCAGTTGCATGCATCAGCAGCTCTCATTCTAATAGAATGAAGTCATGTATTCTTAGAACTTCTTGTTTTATTCTATACTCCATTGGTTTCTTCTCTAAAATTTCCCGTCTACTCTCTGTTTCAATTCTGATTTATTCTTGTATCATAGGGTGAAAATCCAAAGAAACCAGGTTCTCCCCACAATGTTCGTCTGTATTCCATAGCATCATCCAGGTATGGAGATTCTTTCGATGGCAAGACAACCAGTTTGTGTGTCCGTCGTGCTGTCTATTATGACCCTGAGACTGGAAAGGAGGATCCTTCGAAAAGTGGTGTATGTAGCAATTTCCTATGCAATTGTAAGCCTGGAGATAAAGTTCAGATCACTGGTAAGATCCTTCAATAAAGTCAAACAGCCATGATAAAGGACAGGCTTTCTTCACATGTTAGTCTTTACTTTAGGGCTCGGCTAGACTTTCCCACCATACATTTGACACCTAGTGTACCCAGATTAATTAGAAAGAAATTGCATTACAGAGCTAGAGTCTGGTAGTTCAGAAAATGAAAAGACCGTTTCTCCTCTGTTGCTAGTTTTTAATGTCCTGATAGCTTTGTAAGCAGTTGGCGATGGTTAAATTATAGATTTTACAGGTTGGTTTGTGATCTAATTAAATATCATGTATTAATTCAAGTAGAATATTTTGGCAGGCCCTTCTGGCAAGATAATGCTTTTGCCTGAAGATAACCCAAATGCCAACCATATAATGATATCCACCGGAACTGGTGTAGCTCCCTTCAGAGGCTACCTCCGCCGCATGTTCATGGAAGATGTTACTTTCAAGTTCAAAGGCCTTGCATGGCTTTTCCTCGGGGTGGCCAACAAGGACAGTCTCCTTTATGATGATGAGTTTACCAAATACCTTGAGGAGTACCCTGATCAATTCCGGTACGATCTAGCTCTTAGCAGAGAGCAAAAGAACAAGAGTGGAGGCAAGATGTACGTTCAGGACAAGATTGAGGAATACAGTGACGAAATTTTCAAGCTTTTGGACGATGGAGCCCATATATATTTCTGTGGGCTCAGGGGAATGATGCCCGGGATCCAAGAAACACTGAAGAGGGTTGCGGAGCAGAGAGGAGAGAACTGGGATGAGAAGCTTTCACAGCTGAAGAAGAACAAACAATGGCATGTAGAAGTATATTAGTTTTGGTTTGCGTGATTTGACCCCACACTCCTCCATGCATGCCCTGTTTGAAGGAGTGTACCGTAGCCATGTTAAGTCGAGCTGGTATTTTTCAATTTGTTTAGGGGTGTTCACATGTAAACCTGATTTATCTTAGCTGTCAGCATACTTTTCTATGATTAAATAATTGAAGCTAGTTTCAGACTTAATGAAGAAAACTTGAAAACCTTCCAACATTTATGATTGTTTGAACTAGATGCTTTAAATACCATCCATCCAGAATTATTCCCTTTCTTGAAGTTTTACTTAGGAAGATAGAAATAAAGTACAACCAGGCCTTGCATTAAAGATTCAAGTTTGAATGATGAAAAAACTAAATTTGATATAATTTAAAACTTTTAAAGTCAAAATTCTTATTTATTATTGTTTTAAATTAAAAAATGAACCAAATTATTTAACCTAAATCTAATCTCTATTTGAACATATATAAGTTTTTTTATTGAGTATTTTCAGTACTTAGTATAGTTTCATTTGTAGCAACTATTTGCTTATTTCAATAATTAAAGAAACATTCATTATAAAATATCGTGAAGTGTATTATTATCCTTATATATTGCGCAATGAAACAGATCGCTATCGTGCTCGTCCAAATTATTTAACAGGTAAGTAATATTTTTATTTTTTTAATAATTTTCAAATAAAATAATTAGAGTAAATTATAAAAATAGTCATTTTTGTTTGCTTTAGATTACATTTTAGTCAATTATATTTGAAATGTTACGTTTTAGTCACTTACATTATCGTTTTGTTACGACGTGGTCATTCCGTCGCTAAGTTCTGTTACTTTTCTAACGGCAATCCTACGTGACAGTTCAAATGGATTTTAAATGCCAACTTAAATGTTCAACTGAGTTTTTCTTTTTCAGTTGTAATTAATTTAAAATTTTTAATTAATTAAATTTATTTAATTAAAAAATTATTCTCACTCGCAACTGAACATCCAAGTTGACATTTAAAACCCATTTAATATGCCACGTAGGATTGTTGCTAGGAAGGTAACAGAGCTTAACGGCAGAATATCCACTTCGTAACAAAAAAATGATAATGTAAGTGACTAAAACGTAATATTTTAAATATAAGTGACTAAAATATAATTTGAAATAGACAAAAGTGACTATTTTTGTAGTTTATCCAAATATTTAAAAAATATTATTTTTGAATTAAACGTAAGCCTAATAAATTTATATAAAAATTCCTTATCACTGTAGCATTAGTTGAAATATTTTTAATATAAATCATTTTCATTTACTTTTGTAAATGTGATAAAATCTAATATAGAAAAAAATTGATTACATAATTAATTCGTGAAAAATTAAAATAAAATTCTTATTTTCTTAAATCTTTATTTTATTTTACAACTTAAAATTCATGAAAAACTTATTGTTTTGGCCAGTCCTTACTCCTTAGTCCTTAGCATCATTCGATCATTACCCCTGTTAAAAAAAGAAAAAAAGTTCGATCACACCCTAAAGAAAACTTAGTACTTTTTTTGGCCAACAAGAAAATTTATTACTTTAAATCCCTAAAACTTATCATTTTCTCCTTCTCTCTCTTACCCAAATCTGACACTGGTTTTGGATTTTCCATTTCAATTCAGTGGTAAGTTCGCAAACTCATCTTTCAGATCTTTCATTTCTTTATCGTTTCATTGGCTTCTGTCAATGATCAACAAACCTTTCAATTTCATTTACCGTTTGCGCTTTTAAACGTTTTCATCTTTTACCCCTTTTTTTCCCCAAAATTAATAATTTGGTTGTCTCTGTTTCTGGGAGAATGAAAATAAATTGCATATTAAATTAAAAATATATTGGTTTCTATATCATTCTCTCACTTGTAGTTTTAGTGTTCATTTAATTTTTCTATTTGTTTGACAATAACTGATTTTATAGGTAAAATGTTACTTTGGTATTTCCTTTCTCTTAAGAATGCATTAATTGATTTCGATGCCATGGCGGGAAAAGCGAGTTGGAGATTGTTTAAAACATAAAAGGAACATAGAAAAGGCTTGACATTTAGTGAATTACATAGTTTTCCTTTTTCCTACATTTATCTGATAGAATTTTCTTTTCAGTTTTCAAACTGCATTGTTGGATGATTGTGGGTTTGTAGCAGAGCAATGAGTGGAGTAAAAAAGTCTACCTCAGGTAGGCTAATTTTACATCAATCAGTGATTCTCATATTCAGTCAGTTCAATCGAATTATTTGAATTAGATTATAATCGTGTTCTCCATGAAAAATAGTAAGGGTGTAAGGGATCAGATACCTTGGGATGTTTTGAGTAAATGTCAATAATTTTTGGTTAAGCGTTCCTTCAAAATGTTGCTAATGACTGAGTTTGCTATCAACAGTTGACAAAAGGAGACAATTTCGCATTTGTACAAAATTTTTAATTAGTGGGTATGCTTCATGCTTGGGACATTTGTGTACAGGCGCAAACATTTCTCAAGTATTGCTTGAGGTCTTAGAATATTTTGCGGTTGGCCTGTGGATCCCAAGTCAAATAAAATAAGGTGAAAATAATGTAATTCTTGTCTTAAAGAGAAGCTAATCTTTTGGATTCAGCTTTGTAGAATTCAGTTGTCAACTTATTCTCTTCACTGTGAAGGGTAAAACTTGTTTCTACGAAGGAATTTGGATGATGCTTGAGAACGATGGGATAAATTCCTATCCATAATGCTACTCATTTATTTTATTTTGTCCTCTCTAAAATCCTTGAAGAGATTGGATTTGACACAAAAGGCGAACACTTATAATCTGGTTTTGTGTTGTCAAACACAAAAAACTTAAGGGTTCACTTTTTGGATTTCCATTGAGTGATTGAGTTCAGAAAATCTCCATTTTTGTGCATTGAACCTTAATAGATTTAATCACATTTCTTTTTAAGGTCAATATGCCTGTCATCTTCCTTAATTTTTACTGATTTTTTTTTGGAAAATGCGTTTCCTCTGCAGCAAAAATAAGATTGAGGGGCTTATTGAATCAACCTGATAATCGCATTTGTGCTGATTGTGGTGCTCCAGATCCAAAGTGGGCGTAAGTTTTACTGTTACGACATGTTTTGCTTGTTCATCTCTATTCCTATGAATAGGAGATAAGATTACTCGATGAATACATGTCTCTGGCAATTTGAAGGATGAATTTTATGAAAAGCTTAGAATCTAACCACATAAATCACAGTTATTGACATAGTCAAGCACGTGTATGTAGGTATGTTTGTAGCATAAGGAACAATTAAGAAAATCACTTGGAAATTGTTTTTTCAGATCAGCAAATATTGGAGTCTTTTTATGCTTGAAATGTTGTGGTGTGCACAGAAGCCTCGGAACACACATATCCAAGGTACTCCTATGTTTCATGTAATGTAATATTTTTCCTCATGGAATGATCCCTGATTGGGGAAACATATGAGGGGTTTTCTGTTTGCTATTTATCACAGGAAATTTATTTATCTGATTAGTGTTGAAAGTTCAGTATAATTTGATAAATCAGTAAAAGTAGATGATCCTAGTATGAGGTAATAGATGTTTACATTGATAATAGATCCAGCATCATACCTGTGAAATTTACACAGGTAATATATAGCCACTTTTTTATCCAGATCATTTGTTTTTGTTAGTTCACGTATGTGTATTTCTTGAAAGCTTCCCTGGCTTAATCTTTTCTTATGTTTAACTGAAGTTTTTCACATGTTTATGTCACCTTTGTAGAATCTTTTAACTGTTATATCGTGTTGGATTTTCTCATTTAAGGACTTAACTTAGGGTATTATGGTTTTCTTTTTTACTTTCAATGTTATATTAATCATTATGACCTTATTGATGCCTATATCATGCTTAGAACTCCTCTTACATTATCACATGCAATCCTTTTAAGCTTTATATTAGTGTCTTGTGGTTTGCTTAGAGTTTCATTTTTATCATTGTAGCTTCTTTTACTTGCTGATGATTTCAGGTTTTATCTGTGGCATTGGATGAATGGTCTGATGAAGAAATTGATGCCATGATTGAAGTTGGAGGAAATTCCTCTGCTAATTCAATCTATGAGGCTTATATACCTGAAGGTTATACAAAGCCTGGCCCAAATGCTAGTAATGATGAGCGGAGGAAATTCATTAAGTAAGATTTCAGACAATTTGAGCAGTTCTCTCTCATGATAAAGTCACTTATATTGGGTGCCATATGTGTTCAAAAACTACTTTTCATGTCCTTCCCTGCCTTTTTTTGGCACCTCTTTACCATTAAATGCAGTAACCTTATCATGACCTACTGTTTAACCTAGTCTATTATTGCTCCTTCCATGTTTTTCTTCTGGAAGCATATAGCAGCTTTGATGGATTACCATAGCTCAGATGTTATTTACTTATTTCAAATATTCCTGCAGGTCCAAGTATGAACTTCAAGAATTTTTGAAGCCCAGCTTGCGGATCACATCAGGGAAGGATTCTTCTTCTTCTTCTACTCAATCGAACATTTCTGGAAAGCTTTTGGATACTATCCTATCAAATTCGACACAGAAGGTAAATTCATTTGTTCTTTGTTTTTTTGAATCTGATTCACTGTCTTGGGAACAATGAAGATCATGCTGCTGATGATGTTAAGAGATAATATGGTCACTTGTTGAATAGCATGAGCTGAACATGTATAGATGAGATTGTTTGATATCATCCTGTTTGTAGGAAAATCTAGCATTCAATGTGCTGGTTGTCTACATGATGTGCGTATTTGGTTGTGTGTACTATTCTGTATAAGTAAGTGTACCAGTAAAACCTGGTAAAGGCCCATGTGAAGTGTTGTCTGTTGTGACTGTATTTTTGAGAAAAGTTAAGTCAGTATTAAGACTAACAATTTAAATACCACAATATGGGCTTAATATGGTACTGCACTTCATAACTTCAATATGTTTGACCTGAAAGTGATAACAGGAAGGCATGGTTGAATTTATTGGGTTACTGAAGGTCAAAGTGGTAAAAGGCACAAATTTAGCTATCCGGGATATGATGACGAGTGATCCTTATGTTGTCCTGACTCTTGGGAAGCAGGTTAGTTGCTTCAAGTGTTTTGTTTTATTCTCACTACTGAAACTAAAAGGTTTTGTCAAGGCTATACGTTGTGTTGTTGCTATCTCTGACAAACTCCAGCTCTAGACCTCTTTATAAGTTATGTTATTCCTTTTGTCTGTCTTTCTCTGTGTACATGTGCAGTCTAGGATTTATGGGCATTTATGCTTCTAGATTAATCAATATCACTTATGCATTTGGTTAAGCTGTTAGTAGTACCACTCATTTTTTTGTTTTCTTTCTTTGGCACTCGAGGTTGCCAAGTTTTTACCCCTGGTCATTGGAACTAAGAGCTTGGCACCTTATCAATGATCACACAGCTATTGGCAAGCTGTTAGTACCATTCATTTGGTAGTATTGTGGTTCGAATCAGACCTCTATTAAAGCTTTTGCTTTACTTTATATGTTTGCCCTTTAATTGGCACCTATGTTACTTGAACTTGGCGTGAATATTGAGTATGTGTCTGATATAGGTATGTTCAATTTTTTTCAAAGTTTTTCATGTATTTGGTTGGAGGATCTTTGAAAGGTCATATCTCTATACCCATGTCCAGTTATATATCAGACATGGGTTCTTCAAGAAAAATAGAGTCACAGTAACATAGTACTACATGCATGTACCGTTTGGAATGCTTTACATGTATTCTTATGTGTTTGTTTTCCTATCAAAATAAGATTAAGTTGCTTTGAACATGTGCCTTCTATTGTAACTAATGATAACATTGGGTGTCTTTTGATCTTATCAGACTGTTCAGTCGACTGTAATATCAAGCAACTTGAATCCAGTCTGGAATGAGGAATTAATGCTATCAGTTCCTAGCAACTATGGGCCTGTTAAGTTGGTAAGTGTAATTAAAAAAATGTTTACTAGTTTTTCAATAAACATTAGCATCTTTATTTATTTAATATGATTGTTTTGGTTCTACCTCTTGATGAAGATTTGTACATTGTGATGAGGCTGTTTGGGTTGTATTTGGCTCTGTTTTAAGGATATTTTTAGGTTCAGGTTGGTTTGGTTAGGTGTTGACTGGGTTTTGGTCTTCCAGGTTTTGGGTTGTTCGAATTCATTTTACATAGGTTCTGGTTCCTGAAGTTTTAAATCAATTTGACCTGCATGAGAACAAGTTTTCAGTGGGTTCTATCATGCCAACATTTGTTGAGTCTAGGTGCATAAAAGCAGTAATCAGGTGGGACAGTGGTGAGGTCAGGTTATTTCAATTTAATGTCATTGAGGTCCCTGGCCATTCATCCTAGTTAATTCAGATTTGGGTTGCCTCTGAGTTATTAAAGTTTAGACTCAATAGTCAGTCTGGTTTTTGACTAGTCAGGTTCATTCGTGACTCCTCTAGTATTAGAAATGGAAAATATTCCATATTTAAATCAATGTAGTCGGTTCCGCACCAGTTTTGGTTGCACTGGCTGGTGCGCACCATTCCAGTAACAAACTGGAACAACTACTTCTCTTTTCCGCACTGGTGTAAATTCTGGTCTGTACCGGTTGCACCGGCCTGTTTCAGTCAATTCCGGTTGCACCGACTGGGACATTACGCACTGGTGTTAAAAAATAGATAAAAATTTATTATTATTTAACCAACTTTAATATTTTTATTAATTAAATTTAAACTTTAACCGAGGAGCAACTTTAAAATTTTAATTAGAAAATTAATGAATAATAAAAAGTAAATAATTTATATAACAAACAAACTAAAGAAAAAAAAGACAGAATTTCTAAATGCTTCACGAACACAACTTTTTATGTATGTTTTTGTTTAAGTTTCATTTTATATATTTAGTATGGGATGATCTTATTGTAGATTTTTTAAAATAATGTTGTGGATAATTTTGTTGTTTAATGTGCGAGATGTTTTTCTTTCCTTGTTTACTTTAGATTTGTTAAATGATGAAATTTTAATTGTGAAGTTTATTGATGAGTATTTTATATAATCAATTAATATTTTTATATTTGAAATTATTTAATCTAATTCATTTGATATATTTAATATTTATATATTAAATATTTTTTAAAAAATCGGTAAATCCAAAATGATACACCGAAATAGACTGGTACCCATACTTACCAGTTTTAGTAAAAAAACGGTGCGCGCACCGGTGCGATATTGATTACCTTGATTTAAATCCTGAAATTTAACCATCTTCTAGATGTTTTGCTGGTTACTTTGCATCTGGAACACTTTTAAGAGTTTTTTTTTTGGTCTTATCTCTAAAACCTTAATGTGCTCTTGATTTATAATTTTGTTTTCTAGCCTCTCTTCCTGTTCGTCTGATATAATTGTCATTAGTGATGCTGGATGAACCATCTTACTAGTGGTTTCAATGCCCCTCTCTCCACCCCCCCCCCCAAAAAAAAAAAAGAAAAAAAAAGAAAGAGGGATAAAAGTTATATGTACTGCATAGGAAGAAAAAGGGAACCTATGCTGGGATCATTAAGCAGACCTCTTCCTTTTGTCATTAACTGATTAAAAAGGATGGAACTAGAAATGTCAGATTGTTTGTCAAGATTGGTTTATTAAAGCTGGAAATTGGTGGGAGGTGAAACAACTGAATCCTGGATTTGAAGCACGTGTTGCATTCGTTATCTAGTCAGATGAGTTCAGTTTATAATTAAAAAAATATTCAGGTAAAAAGGAAATTGCACGAGTGTCCAACAGTAGCACACTGATGTTATTAATTTAGGCAGGAAAATAAAGAAATGATCCAAAAGTTAGCCTTCTGACTAGCTGCATATTTATTGGGCACAGTCTCTAGTTAAATATCTCTTTTAGTTGTAACAATCACTTTCTTTTTTTGTTGTTGTTGATATGAGGGGTTGCTCTGACTTGAATCCAAGCTTACATGAGACATAAGCCTGTCTAGCCACTGCATCAAGAAGTTTTTGCAGCTGTACCTATCACTGTCTGTTATGAATTGCCACGGTTGGTCTCACTTAACTAGGAGTTTCACATAATAACAACTTCTAGATTAGAAGGTCAATCTGTCAACTTTCTGCTATTATCAGTTATGTTGCTACGGCTATTCTTTTTTTTTTTTTGAAGTACCTATGGCCAGCACCCATATCTGATACGGATCCAGACAGGTATGGGATTATGATTCTCCGAATACATGAAAATCTTGGTAAAAATCAAACAGACATGTGTCAGATACATACCTTGTCTGATTCTCAACCGAGCCTGAGTAACGTGGCTACACACCTTTTAATGCTTTGACATTGTTATGCTAGTTTCGTCTTAAGTTTTTTACGTACAACATTTGTTATTTGCGTTATTCATTCATTCATTCATATGGTATTTCCTGCCATCTTAAGCATAATTACTATGAGTTTCTCTAATCTGTTGGACTTCCACACTGTAGCAAGTATATGATCATGACACGTTCTCAGCTGATGATATAATGGGAGAAGCAGAGATCGATATCCAGCCCTTGATAACATCTGCAACATCATATGGGAACCCGGAAATGTTTGGGAATATGCAGATTGGAAAATGGCTGAAGTCCCAAGATAATGCCCTTATGGAGGATAGCATCGTCAACATCATTGATGGGAAGGTGAAACAAGATGTACCACTCAAGCTCCAAAATGTTGAATGTGGAGAACTTTATCTAGAATTAGAGTGGCTGCCTCTTGATCAGTAAGCATATGTTGTGTAATTTCAGACATACCATTGCCAGGGATTTGGCTTCAATTTGCTCTGTCGCTGCTAATTTTGAATATGGGCAATAATTTTTTTGAAGTGCACATTTTATTTGGAGTTGGGGATTGGAGCAATCATTAAATCAAACTTTTGATTCATGTAATATGTTTCAATAAATTAAGGACTGCTTCATGACAGAGTGAATGTTCTGAATTTCCGTAACTTACTAATGCTTTGGATTGTCTTTTCAACCCCTAAATTCTTCTCTTTAGGACTCAAATCATCTGGATTGGAGTTGCCTTGTTCCACTCATTTTCACAGAACGCCATCAACGATCTATTTCATATACCTTTTAAATAAATCGTCCAAAAAATAAAAGCAGTCACTCCTTAATACTGTAATTAAATATCTTACATAAGTACGTGTATAATCATTACGCTATACATATAGATAAGAGAACAAATATAGGAATACACCCGATTGTAAGTTATAAAGTAAAAATAAATTAGTAATTTATGATATAAAAATGTTTTTTTGTTAAATTACTTTTTAGAAAATATACTTAATAGTATTTTATTGTTTCTTATTACCTTGAAATTAAACTAAGTAAATAAATATATCTTTTTAAAAACGTGGGCTTGAACGAATTCAAGTAAATAATATTATTAAGTTTTAATTCGGTTAAAGTTTTAATTCGGTTAGCTAATTTATTGTTGTAATGATTTTCAAATGCTTTTTACACAATAAAATTATTTTTGTTATAATTTAGTAATTTAACAGTAAAAATTATTTTGTATATATGAAAAAGGGACTTCTGGATTGATACGGGGCAATCATTAACACCAATAAAATGAGCCCGTGAAATGCCAAAGCATCACAGGCAGGAACCATTCACTTTATCCAATTTTATAAGATAAGCCGCGCTTTCGACGTTCTCCTTGTTTATTAATCAACATTCGCAAACACTTCATTCAATTTCAGCAGAAAGTGAATTCTCTGTTGAAATGGGAATTTTGTCGGAGGCCCATATTTGCCAGTGCTTTAGCCGCTTGGCCACCCAAAAATGCAACACCCTCGTTACCATCAACGGGGCTCGCCAGAAAACCGGCCAGCAGTTGGTCGATAGCGTTCTAAGCCTGGCTCGTGGCCTGCTCCAACTTGGCCTCCGAAACGGCGATGTCGTTGCAATCTCTGCTTTCAACAGGTTCTTTTCCAACAATTTTCAAGTTTAAACTTCAAATGTTCTTTTTCTTTCATTTTCTTAACACGGGAAATAACGAAACTGTCCGGAAAATTTTCTTTTCTGCCAAACACAGTCTTAATCTTTCGTTCACCGTGTTAGGTTTGGAATGCACTTTGTTGTTTTCATAATGAAGCATTGATTGACATTGGCATAAAAAGTAAACTATAATGCGTAATTCTAAGGCGACAAATTTTACATTATTTCCATTGACTCGTTTAATTAATCGGTACTTTTCGAAGTTTATAAATCAAACATTGTTTATTATGTTATGCATGCAAATTATTCCTTCAGTCAAACAAAGAAAAGCATGCTGATTATTCTATGCGATGGTGATGACTTTATTTTATTTTTAATTTATTTTAAAATACTTAAAAAATAAATAAAACTATGAACGTAAGAAAACCATTTAAACTTAGAATTTGAAAATGCTAATTAAATATAATTTTTGTATTAGATGATACAGAAAACATTTATGTATTGAGTAATAACTAATATAAATAATATTTTTTTAATGGATATATTATTCTTTATACCATATTTAAAGTACTCCTTCAATCCTTAAAGTGAGTGCTTAAGGGCATTCCAACTCATGTTTTTTAAGTTTTAAATTGTTTATGTAGCAATGATGTAAACCAGATTCGGTTGACAATAAATTATTTTATTATAATATATGATCTTTCGGTTAGGAGCTCGTTATGCTGAAAAACATGTTTAGGCGGCAAAATTCTATTTGTGTTTGGATTTTAACGTTAAACTGTTATTTATGAATTCATTTGACTAAATAACTAGAAATTCTAGCCAAGTTTCCTTCTGACATTTAAATTCTTGCTGTTTCAGTGATCGGTATCTAGAGTGGATACTAGCTGTTGCATTTATTGGAGGCATAATTGCTCCTTTGAATTATCGATGGGTTAGTATCTCAGTTTCTTTTACCAGTAGCTCTTATTGAGTGTTTATTTAATTTATTTGAGCAAGAGGGAAAAATATTTTGTTCTAAATCGAGTTTCTTTGGGATCTTAGTTCTTAACTATTAACTAAATTGCTGCCACATTGGGTTCGAGTTCCTCTTGGAATTGTGATTATTGTGGTTCGTTTGTTTCGTATTTTGATATGTCCAATTTGGGATTGGTTCTTAAACCAGTTCACATAAATTTATCATTCCAAGGTTGCTGTTATAACCTTTTTTGTCATGAACTTCTTCATAGGAAAGGAACGTAAAATATAGAGCAAGAGATATTGTCTTCTATGAAATCTTGTCTTATTTCTTGCACTGCATTGCTTTTTCCTAAATATAGAGCCTTGAAGAGGCAAGAATGGCAATGGTAACCATAAGACCAAAAATGTTGGTGACAGATGAGAGCTGTTACTATTGGCATTCTGCAGCCCAGGGAGATGCTATACCATCTTTAAGGTGGCATGTCTCACTAAGCTCCCCTTCCTTGGACATTATAAACAAATACAACAGTATGTATATTGTCTTCACATCTAAATATCACATACAATGAAGTCACATTTAGTATATATGTTATATCAAATGCCATGATAGCTTTGTCCTCAATTTTCTAGTATTAACTGCGGAAATGCTTGTGGAGCAATCTGTAATATTTGGATCTATGAATTATTCATTTGCGCCAGAGGGTGCTGTTATAATATGCTTCACGTCAGGTATGTGTTTTACGCATAACTTCTCTTAGAACTTTACTTATGGGTAATATGATTGTAACTCAAGTTGGAATGTTATCAGCCTGTGGAAACACTGAAAAAGAAGGGCACGTGAAGGGAGGAGAAGAAACTTACTTCCCTTTTATCTATGCTTTTTCCTTTTTCCAATTATAAAATTTCTCTTTTACTTGCTCCCAGAAAAATTCCAAGGTTATCTATTGTTGCATATAATTTGATTGATCATTGCCTCAAATCTTGCCTGTAGGAGTTCTCATCATTAAGGAGTGCATACTATTAGGTTTTTGTCCATACTAATCGTGTCATAAAAGCAAGATTCTGGCTACTTTGAAAATTTGATCTTCTCACATGTTTCTCAAACCTAGGACTCTATAGGTGGAGCGCATAACATGATGACTCTTTTCTTCCCTTTATAAACACATATAATCAGGTGGCCAAATATCAATGATGAACTATAAAATTAGAATGATGTTCCATGAAAAGCCTGTAAATTTGAGTCGCAACAAAAGACAGATAGAGGTAACGTCATAAAAAATCTAATTAGTTTTTACAAAATGCGTAGTACAACTTTTCAGATTTTAATGCTTCCTGCTGATAATATATGGGTAGGACAGGATCCTACTGGCTTGTTAGATATCTTTTATTTGCTAATTTGGTTCCTGAATATTGGAGAAAATGTGGTGGTGTTACTGTAATGCATTATGCACATCATTTCTTGGTTTAGAATATTAGTCTTTATTTTTTATTGAGAAATCATCTATAGCTTTTAAGTAATGTTTTGTATTTTTTCTCTCCATATTTGACCTTTTCACTTTTTTTTATCTCTACATTATTTGTCATGAATCAAAGCAAAGAGGAAAAAGAAATGTGCATCTTAATTATAAACTTATGTGTTAAGTTTTGCTTTTTATTCCGTCAAATATCCTTAAAGTGCAAACTATCTTGGTGCTTGGTTTTCATTTTCCTTGGCTATATATAGGAACTACTGGGAGGCCAAAGGGAGTTGTCATAAGCCATACAGCTTTAATTGTACAATCCCTGGCAAAAGTTGCAATTGTTGGTTACAGTGAGGATGATGTATACCTTTCTTCTAGAAATATGTATATTCATTGTTGTTCCAAAGTCGAGTTACGTGATTAGTATGGATAGAACCATACCTATGTTACTCAGACTCAGGTGTGCGTCAGATACATGTATGTGTCTGACATGAGTATTGTAAGATTTTCTAAGTTTTCAAAGGATTTTTGATTTTTGAAGGTAATATTCTCATAGTTATGTGTCAGACATGATTATCAAACATGGGTACTTAAAGAAAAATGACGAGTCGGGAGTAACATAGAATCATACAGCTCAAGGAACAGTGCATCGTAAATTTTTTGTTTTGTCTTTTCCCTTTGGTCCCACTAACCTTTTAATTCTTTACTTTCTGGTTATTTCCAGGTTTATTTACATACTGCTCCCTTGTGCCACATTGGTGGTTTGTCCTCAGCCATGGCCATGCTAATGGTAGGAGCTTGCCATGCCTTCGTACCCAAGTTTGAAGCTACACTAGCCCTTGAAGCCATAGAACAACACCATGTGACTTCTCTTATTACTGTCCCAGCAATGATGGCTGATCTAATCTCATCAGTCAGGTAAATAAAGATGATTTTGGTTAGTGGGCGCTTTGAGACTTTGATTATCTTCACTTATTCCTCAAAAATAAGTTCGAAAATTTTATGAAGGAACTGGCTACGTAAAGTTATTCATCATACTTATGTGGCGTGAGTTACTCATTTTACATTGATGCCCTAAGTTTCATGGGGAGCTTCTGTAGCCTCTCTTCTCTATTTTGTTTTCCCATGGATAAGGTCTTATTTAAATACATCTGCATTTTCCTTGTGAATGCTTCATGCTAACTCCACCCCTCAAATATATAACTTTTGATATACTTAATGTTGATGATACTTGATTTGTATCAAATGGTTGTTTGATCTGGTTGTTCATGTAATATTCAAGGCTGAAGCGAATTCGGGAGGGATGTGACAGTGTGAAGAAGATACTAAATGGAGGGGGAGGCCTATCGGACAACCTTATTAAAGATGCAACCAGCTTATTCCCCAGAGCAAAACTTCTTTCAGCTTATGGTTGGTTTATTTTATTCATTTTTGCTTGTTCATGTATTACATAATACATAATAGATTTTAGCCCTAAATTTTTAGTTCAATCTAGATGTTTTTATTTATTTATTTATTTCTAAACCTGAATAAGACATCTAGATGAAACCTCTTAGAAGAATGTTTGGTTATTATGTAATACTTGCCTGTAGATTTCTAAATAAGATCATCGACAATATTGCAAGAAGAGTTTAGATTTGATTACCTCATCATCCTTTACAACTTTCATTAGGTTACCCTTAACTTGAGCCAACTTTGATTCAGGAATGTGAACTAGATTCTTCAGGATAAGGTACATATAAGCATTTGTAGAGTATTATATGAAGCTAATTTACCAGTTCAAGTACTGTCATATGTGAAATTGCTAAGTAGAAATTCACCTTATTGAGCTGCTGTATGAAACCACACGAGCTAGATATTGTAGGTCAGTTTGTGGTTGTTCCAAGTTCATCCCAAGTGGGCTAATTGTTTTCATAGTCATAATTTACATGGATATACAGGTTTTGGTAGCTAATTGTTTGGATATTCCTTACGTTTCTGATACACATTCTAAATTTGCTAAGGGATGACGGAGACATGTTCTTCTCTAACCTTCACGACCCTCTTCGAGCCAATGCTCGAGGCATCTGGTACATCACTTCAGATGTTAGCCGTAACTAATTCAAGTCTGGTCAAAGCACGAGGGGTTTGTGTTGGCAAGCCTGCTCCACATGTTGAAATAAAGATATGTGTTGATGGCTCTTCTAATGTTGGAAGAATTCTCACCAGAGGTCCGCATGTAATGCTAAGATACTGGGATCAAATTCCAGAAAAGGCATCAAATTCTGTTGAAGAAGCTTGGCTAGACACGGGTGACATCGGGTTCATTGATGACCATGGTAACTTGTGGCTTGTTGGGCGAACCAATGGTCGAATCAAAAGCGGAGGAGAAAATATATACCCTGAAGAGGTAAGTAAGCATCAATATAGATTCCTATCGTTTACTGATCAGTCACTTATTCATTTGTTTGATCGTATAGGTAGAGGCAGTGCTAATGCAACATCCAGGGGTTTTTTCCTCCGTTGTTGTAGGAATTCCAGATCCTCGTCTAACAGAGTTGGTTGTTGCCTGTATTCGATTAAGAGAGAATTGGCAGTGGTCTGATGACAGTTTTAAATACTCAGTTCAAAGCAACGAGCTATTCCTGTCTAGTACAATTCTTCGACTTCATTGTAGAGAAAAGAATTTAACTGGGTATGCTCTACTAAACTTTTAACTCCATAAGGTAGTTTAAATGTGCATATTTAAATTTTGATTTTGAGTGTCGAACATATGTGTGTGTCAGACATGAGTATGCTTAGCTTTCCTTTTAAAGATCATACTCCATAGCCACATACAGTATGTTCCGCGGATACTTTAGCAAAATAAATAGTAAGGATAACATTGGCAATGGGTGAATATGGTTTGTTCACTATTTATTTCCTACTCTTTTCAGGTTTAAAATACCAAAGATATTTATTTTATGGCAGACCCAATTTCCACTAACAACAACCGGAAAGATAAGAAGAGACCAAGTTAGAAGAGAAGTTATGTCCCAGCAATTATCTTTTCCTAGCAAACTTTGATGTTAATCAGAACAATCACCATGGGTGCCTGCATAGGGATGGTCCAATTTTTTACCATCTCTATCAGTCTGCAGGTATGCTTTCATCTAACTTCCCCACTAGACCACATTGCTCAACTTGTTCTCTTTTTCCTTCAAATGATTAGCTTTAGGAACAAATCACAGATGGATCTAAATTTCACACCTTAAATAAATTCATTTATTATGGCATCGGCAGATCAAATGATAAGGTGTTGTGATATCTCATATCAATGTGTCCTAAACGAAAGCTGACTCCAGATTTTATGGACTAAACTGGATTTAGATTTGAAATGTATGAAAATAAACATCAAATTTCCTTTTCTTTCTTTACAACCCAACTAATCACTTAGCATTTGTTGCAAGGTAAGAGGAGGTAAAACAATTTTGATACCCCCTTCTTAGGTAAGGCATAAGGATTCTTGAATCCATCATGCATAACCCTGTTACTCGAACTGCCATGGTTTTCCCAAAAGCAAATGTTCTGCATCCCCTTGGACCCAAATGACATTAATATTTCCTCTTTGTGCGATTTGCTCAATTGAGAATGGCAACATCATATTGCCTTGATCATTCAAACAATGCAGCTTATAAAATCATGCTAAGTTTAATTTTTAACATGGTTAGATAAAAATTGGAAATAAAGATGTAATCTATAATTTCTCAAGGATAACATTCATAGGGCATTTATAAAAAGTTCAGCAACATCCCTCCAAGCATGGAAAGATGAAAGCATAACTATACTCGAACTCTTAAGCAAAAGTCTTTACCAACTCTACATTAATTACGTCTTTCGTATCAAATTAAAAATCAGATAAAACATACACATAATTATATACATAGTGAGATTGAAGACCAACACACTACAAATGATTATTTAAGAATCCAAAACCTCTATTTAACATTACTTTTATTTAACTTTTAAACATAAATAATTTAACATTTTCTATATTTATATTATTGTATTGTATAGTTAATTTTCATGTTATATAAATTATATAATATTTGAAAAGTATATTAAAAAATACATAAAATATAAAAATAAAAAAACTATATATTTATAAAATTGAAAAAAGGGGCAAACCAAGTTCACGTCTTGAAGTTAAAATCTGACCCATTTTTAGATTCATTTTTCAAACTTTAACATTTTTTTTATCTAAACATTCATAAATCTCAAATAAATTATATAGATCTGTTTGGAATTTGAATTGGACATTTAACCACCGTTAGTATAGAGTTGGGATTTTGTTTTTAGGCATAAATCATAGTTAGGATTGAAATGGTTTGGAAGATTAAATTACGAATTGGAACAAAATCCATGTTTTTGTGAAAAATAAGATGAAAGGGAGCAGTTAGCAGAAAATGAAATTTCCTTTTCGCTTTTGTTGGGGTTTGGTGGTGAGTACATTTTTATTTTTCATCATTTTCCTGCCCTCTGTCTCTTATTAATTTTTCCATCAAAAGTAGATTATTATTATGAAAAGTAAAAATTAACAAAAACGAAACCTGTTTACTTTAGCATAAGTGTATACATCCCAGTAAGATTTCAACCAAATAAATCTCTAATATATATGTTAATAAACTCTTAGCTAAGAGTTTTTATTTATATCAATACCATCTTTTCCACGCCCTTTGAAGTTTGGTAAAAGCAGTGAGGCAGTGCACTGTTTTAAAAGAGGGAAAGACAAAGAGAAAAAGCGAAATTCTTCAAGTTTGGTTGGTAATATTTCAGCCTCTGCTATGCTGCATTTTACCAGCTCCTTCTACACGGGATGGTTTAGTCTTTTAGTTGGACACAGAGGGAGAGAGACATTTCATCTTTAATCATTCGTTTTAATTTATACTATGACAATAAAAAAGAAATAATAAAAAATGATACAAAAATTGGGTAAACTTTTATAAGTTTTGTTAATTCAACCCTAATTCTATATAAAAAATTATGAAAAAAATTCAGGTTATTACAACAACAAATCTTCAGCATTATCATAAAATCATGGAAACGGATTAAAAAATATATCAATTTCTATTTATAACATAATATTCATCTCGAACAAGCTTAAATATGATTAACAACTAATGTTGATACAAGAAAAATCAAGTTTATGTTGCACTAAAGCGTAAAGATTATTCAATATTGAGAAATAAGAACGAAAATAATCATTCAGTAGAATCCAATAACAAACTAAATGCACAATATAACCAAAATAGTAATATCATCCAGTTGAGTTTCATGTCATTGAAGAACTTTTTCCACGACTAATATTACAGAGAATTGACTTTGATGTCATTTTTTAACAAAAAATACATAATATATCACAAAATTTTCTTTTTCAAACTTAATTCAAAATTTTATTTTTGTTAAATTACTTTTCAAAACCCAAATTATAAAAATAAATTATATTCTAAATTTTTTTCCTATAATGAAAAACAATTTTCTCTTATTTTATCTATTTTAATGTAGTTTTTTTTAATTTTCTATGTATTTTTAGAATTTTCTAAATTTTTTTTAAAAAAATTCAATTTGTATCATTTTATATAGGATCAGAGTCAAATTGATAAAAATATAAAAATTGATAACTAAAATTATTGTTGTATCAAGTAAAAAAGTGTCACTATTAGTCACTTAATGATTGAGTGACCTCCAAAAAAAATAATTTTGAAAACATTAATGATCAAATTATAGTTTTTTTTAGTTAAGTGATAAACATGAAAGTTTTTTTATAATTAAGTGATTAATGATGAAATTTACACAATGACACAAACATGTAGATTGTACTACCGTATGCGTTAAAAGTTAAATAATACGGGGGGATGAGATTTCGTACAATAATTGCTGGCTAAGCAAACAAAACAAACCTCTCTTACCTTTAAATTTAATTAAATTCTTCACAGTTGGCATTCAATCTGTTGCAGTTGGCGTGGGAGATAGATAATGGGGAGCGAGTGCAATCAAAGCAAGCCCCGTTACGACATTACAATGTCCAAGAGAACCAGGAAGGCTAATGCTATTGCTAATGAGGATCTTAATCATTCAAATTCAACATTTGCTGGTTCCTCCATCACTGAGCCTAGGAAACGTGACGACGAACAAGAAGAAGAAAAAGAATCAGAAAACGAAGATCGTAAAAGCTTGAAACAACTCATCAATGGCGATGAAACGGCAAGTACTACTTCTCTGGGTTGCCGTTTCTCGGAAGAAGAAGAGCAACGTTTGCAGTTGGTGAAGAAGCAGCAACACTACGGCAATGGAGGAGTGAAGCTGAAAGGAATGATGAGTCGGTATGCTAAAGTTTTGAGCCATTTGGTTAAAGTGAAACGTGAGCCCAGTTTAGGGTCCAAGAAAAAACAGCTTCTCCGGCTAACCAATGTAGGCTAAGCTATTCATATTTACCTCTCTCCACATTAATTCATTTCTCGGATCTCATCATCATGTCTCATAATCATCTCATCCATGCATGCATTGACCATGCACATATATACTATGTGCATATGTGTTTACATATGTTATATATGCATATATGATATATATCGACATAAAATCATCCGCTGATGCGTAATCCTATTTTTTTTTTCTTATTGGATTCTATTGATATTATTATTAATTTTTCAAAATAAATTATTATTATTTTTAATATTTTTTGTTATTAAATTAAGTGGTTGTTTGCTTTGATTATTATTTTTTTACCTTTTAATATTTAGCATCCTTAATTTTTTTTTTAGTTTAATTGTTTTAATTTCCGTTTTAATTATTAGTAATATTTTTTCCGAGGGTATTTATTAGTAATTTTTTCTTAGCAAATAGGGTAATTTATGATTTTTTATGAAAAACTTGAATAATTTATTAATCATTCATATTTAAAATACGAATTAATATTCAATATGATTAGATAAACGAATGTCAATGTCGACTGTGGTTGAAGGAATCCGGCTCAACCATAAAAACTTGGTTTATCAGTGTAAAATTGATAGGGACAACACATTTGTTATTCAAATCCAGTAAATATTACTATCTAAATCTGACGCTGTAAGTGATATTGAAATAATAAGCATGTGGTAGTAACAAATTAGTAAATTAAGGTATTGGATAAATTAATTTTTGGATATTTCAAAAATTACCTATCAACTCTAAATAAAATTTAAATGGAAATAGAAATTATCAATCTCCGTAGAGTGGCAAAGAATTTAATGCGCCTTAAATTGAATATTAAGTTTAAGTTTTATAAACAGAAAAAATAATTGAGAGAGGTTTCTTCCGAAATGGGATTCGACCCGATTCATTTATGAATTCTAAAAAAAGTTGGAAGTTGAAATTGATGCCAGGGATATTAACTTATTTTATTGATTCTGATTTCGTGGGAAAATGAGTGAGTGAGACACCATAGATGTGGCTCTTACTAAAGTTCTATCTTACTTTCGGGAGTTTTGAGTTGCAAATTGAACTCCTCTCCGACTGGTAACATTAGTCTTGTTATCTCCACAACCTGGAATTGGGCATCCTTGCCTAATTTTGCCTTCACCCTCCTCCCTTTTTCCAACCCCACGAATGTCGCTATTTATCATCTATTTTTTACTCAAAGCATACTCTCCATTCTCAACCTCCGATCTAACAGAAACACTATCACCGGAATCTGCTCCATGAAATCTCACAAAACTCCACTTTCCCCACCTTCTCCCATCTCCACTGCCTCTCCGTCGTCCAAGAATAGTTCCCCAGTGATGTTCTCGGTGTTGCTGACGGCCACCAGGAGTTGGAACGGTGTTTCCCGAGCGGCTTTCGTCGTCATTGCCTGTCCTTGCATGGCTATGATGTTGCCTTCTCGGACATGAACGTTTATATGATCAGGTGGTGCAGCAAGTGTGAAGTATTTCCCGGATGTTGCGCTCACTGATTTGGAGTAATTGAAAAGGTCGAACCAGTTTCCGGTCGGGAAATAAGCATCGATTGAAACTACTTCCGGGTGTAATGCAGGTGAAACCATTATACCTTTACCTACCAGAAACTGTGAATTGATTTCGTAAGTGTGAACATCTTGAGGGAATGCGAAGAACAGAGGCCTTGCAATGGGAGTCCCTTTCGTGTGCGCCTTGAACATTAGGGTGTAAAAGTATGGCAATAGGCGCTACCGGAGGCCAGCACTTTCCTAGCTGTCGCAGCCACTGAATCCCAGATATAGAGCTCTTGCCGGATTGTATGAAGCTCCGAGTGATCTCTAGCGAAAGGGTAAAATGCCCCTAGCTGCATTAATGTACACCAATAAATAATGAATCAGTTGCGCAATTGTTCATTTTCACTTCAAGTATGCTGCTAAATGGTATAAGATACAATCCTTTAAAGGTCAAGATAAATTTAGGAACTTACTTGAATCCATCGCCTGTACAGCTCTTCAGTGGTATTCCCGAAAAAGCCGCATATATCAGCGCCAACCATTGGAATTCCGAAGAGTCCGAAGTTCAAAATGGATGGAATTGTGTAAGCCAAATCCTCCCAGGTGGCTGCATTGTCACCAGTCCAGTGTGCTGTATATTTCCCAGAGCTTACAAACGTTGATCTGCTAAGTATAAATGGGCGTTTTCCGGTCAGATTGGTCAATGCCGCATGAGTTGCTTTGCATTCTAGTAAACCATACAGGTTATGAACATCGTATTCTGTCAGGTTATCAAAATACAGAGCAGTTGCAGGAACTGTATTGTAATTAATGGGTCGTTGAATTCCCTGGTTGTTGATCTTGTAAGGAGGGTAATCCAAGGCTGAATTTGGCGTTGGAGGGGATGTGATGAAGTTGGCTACCTCATTCATGTCGAGCCAAAGACCATCAACAGGGAGAATGTCTCGAAACAACTTGATCTCACCACCCCAATATGTTTGTGTTTGAGGGTTTACAAAATCTGGAAAGTAGGCTCGACCTGGCCAAATTTCACCCAAATAAGGGATGCCATCTCTTTTTATGAATATATCAGCTTGCATCCCTCTGATGTAGCTTCCATATGAACTGTTTACACTGATAGCTATCAACATTGTAATCGTTATGTCATTATTTTATTATTTCCGTTGTCTCTGCAATATATATATATATATATATACAGAGGCGGAGTCAGAAAATTTTTTTGGACGGAATTAAATTGAATGTTTTTACGATAGTACAAATATCATTTTAATAGTTTATATCTTTATTATTTTTAAAGGGTTAAATTAAATTTTTATCATTTTTGAGAGGGTCAAAGTGTAATTTTACCATTACTAATTTAAAATTTTATAAATTATAAAGGGCCTAAATTAAAAATTTACCATTTTAAGCGGGCTATAATATATATACAAAAGGAAAAATTGCAAAAATCTTAAACCTTAAGGGGGCACTACAGGAAAACAGGTTTTTTGCGGGGTTTTTTTTGGTCTATAGTGACGCTTATAAACGTCGCTAAAACATTTATAAAGAAACGCCGCTATTGATTTACCTTTTGAGGCGTTTTTTATCCAAACGCCGCTAAAAGTGCCGTTAATAACCTGTTTTGTTGTAGTGGGATCTACTTATATTTTTGAGAGGACCATAGTGTAAACTTACAAAGACTAAATTGAAAAAAAAAACTTGAGAGGGCCATAGCTTCCCTGAGCTTTAAGGTGGCTCCGCCCCTATATATATATATGCATGTATCTTAAATTACCAGGATCTATGATGACCACATATTTTTGACCATTCACTACAGCAAAATCGGTTATTAGCGGCGTTTGGGCAGAAAACGCCGCAAATGGTAAAACAATAGCGATGTTTTTACATAAACGTTGCAAAAGGTAGAGCAATAGCGGCTCTTAAAGGAAAGCACCGCTAAAGGTCAGAGCAATAGCGGCGCTTATGAAAAAGCGCCGCTAAAGGTTAGAGAAATAGCGGCGCTTATGGGAAAGCGCTGCTAAAGGTCAGAGAAATAGCGGCGCTTATGGAAAAGCGCCGCTAAAGGTCAGATCAATAGCGGCGCTTATGGTGAAGCGCCGTTAAAGGTCAGAGCAATAGCGGCGCTTATGGGAAAGCACTGCTAAAGGTCAAAGCAATAGCGGCGCTTTCCCATAAGCGTCACTAATTTATTTAAATTTTATATATCTTAAATTAACTTAAATTAACTAATAATTTTTTAATTTATACTATGGTAGTATCTGCTCATACTTTTTTATCCCTTTGACAACAACGCACACACAGGCACTCGAAACAATATCCTCTTTCTAATAGAGGAATGGCAAATCAGATTGTGGTATATGTACTTTGAAAATGTCCAATGTGGCACTTGAACTTTCAATTTGTATATTATTTGGTACTTTTATTTTCATAACATGTCCAATACGGTACCTGTACTTTGAAATTTTCTAATGTCGTCCCTAAAATTGAAATCTATAACATATTTTAATTTTTGAAATAATTTGTGTTCTATCCATTTATATAAATGGTTACTCAACTTTAAATTTTTTTTATTTTAAACATTGAATTTAAATTTTTTGAAATTTGAAAATAGAGAAACTAAATTCCTAGAAATTAAAGTATACAAACTAAATTTCAAATTTATAAATAATACAAAGACTTATAACATATTTTAATTTTTGAAATAATTTTTGTTCTATCGATTTAAGTCATCCTCGTCACAAATTTGAATAACCATGATAATATATAGTAGATCCTATACTAAATTGAAGCATCCAATGATACTCTCAAATTTGCATAAACTCTAATTATATTCCGAAATCCTCAAAAAAAAAATATGAACAATCAAACTAAAATCCTATTTTTTTATGACCTTTCATATATACCCGCCATTATTTTGTATGCATGTCTAGGTATGCAAATTGTTTCTCTCGAAAATTAGAAACCTTAGTTGATCAGTCACCAAATATATATTAAAAAATTTTCGATTTGGTGTCGAGATCAACTAGAGAAGGCTATGGATAGGAGTGGCCTTATGTTCCGATATTTGCTACTCATATGGAATTAGTTATTTGACTCAAATCTCCTTATATAGTAATAATGTATATTAATCAATATTTAATAGTTAATTGACTCACTTTCCTCTTATACTAATATAAATATTAATGTAATATTCAAGAAGCAATTCACTCAAACTATTAAATAGAAAAATATTTAAACTTTATATGTACAAAAATTAAAAATTAAAAATTCAAATTGTTAATAAAAAGATTCAAACTAGGCAATAAAAAAAAAGAACAAGCATTTTAACTAATTAAGCCAAAATCATTTAATTGATGCATTAAGGAAAATTTTTATTTATATTAATATAAATATAATACTGTACAAACAACAATACAAATTGTTAACAATGAGATTTCAATCAAGGTTATAAGGATAAAAATAAAGCATCCTAACCATCTAAGTTAAAATAAAAATGTTAACAATGAGTTTCGAACCTGAACAATAAAGAAAAAGAACAATCATCTAACCAATTAAGCTAAATTAATTATTGATACATTAAGAGAAATTTTTCATTATCTTGAATTATATTAGTATAATATTGTATAAAACATAATTCAATACCTTCAATGTAGTATTCAAGAAGTAATTCACTAAATCTATTAATGGAAAAAGATTTAAAATTCATAAGTAGAAAAAAAATTCAAACTGTTAATAAATAGATTTGAACTAAAACAGTAAGGTAAAAGGAAAAGTATTTTAACCAATAAGCTTAAATCATTTAATTGATATATTAAAGGAAAATTTTAATTATCTTTAATTATATTTATATAATATTGTATAAAAAAAAATTTAACTTGTTAACAATGAAATTTGAACCAAGGTCATAAGGAAAATAGGCAAGGTTTTTAACCATTAAAGTCAAATTAATTAATTGACATATTAAGGAAGTAATATTATTATATAACTTATCTTACGTGTTTTAAAGATTTATCGGACATATTCCGTACACGTGTCAAATCTGAAAAAATAATACGATAATTCTATAAAAAACATTCGTGTTTGCTTCGAGTAAGCAAAGAAAATAATACGATAATTCGGACCTATTCATGTTTTAAAGATTTAAAATATATACATCAACCGATGATAAATCATATTATAAAATTTCTAAAAATTTTAAGGATATTAATAAGAATTTTTAAAAAAATTATAGGTCAAGCAATAGCGACGTTTTTCCAAAAAAATGCCGTTAAAGGTTAAGTAAGCGGCGTTTATATGAAAGCACCGCTAAAGGTCGGAGTATTAGCGGCGATTATGTCAAAGCGCCGCTAAAATGTCAAAGCATTAGGGGCGTTTTTAAGAAAGCGTCGCTAAAGATTATAGCATTAGTGGCGTTTATGAAAGCGCTGCTAAAGATTAGAGCATTAGCGGGGTTTATGAGAAAGCGCCGCTAAAGGTCAGAGCATTAGAGGTGTTTATGAGGAAGAGCCGCTAAAGGTTAGAGCATTAGCGGCGTTTATGAGGAAGCGTCGCTAAAGGTTGAGCAATAGCGGTATTTTTCCATAAACGCCGCTAAAATTTTTACTTTTTATTAGAAACGACACCGTTCCACATCGTCTGCCTTCTCTAAAAACAGATTTTGAAATTCCTAAATTCTAAATCCCTAATTTCTAAATTCCCTCTCCTCCTCCATTTACCTTCTCCACTCCAATCTCCACCATCACCAACTGAACACCACCACTGACCTCTGAGTTGGCTGTCTTTTGTCTCTCTAAAACATCGTCTGACTTTCGTTTGTTTTTAAAGCATTCATTATCCGGAATCCGATTGGCTTTCTTTTCTTTTTCAATTCTTTTGGCAATTCTTCAAAAAATCTGGTGCTGATTTAAGGTAGAAATTAGGGTTTCGTTTTGAGTTTCCCTTTTTAAAGTTGGTTCCGTGGGGCGACCTCACTTACTGCTTGAGTGCAACTTAAGGAATTGGGTATGGAGCTAATTTCTCTTTTTGCGTTTTATGTGGTTTATTTGATTTCTTTTTTATATTTTGTTGGGTATTGGTTTCTTGCGTTTTCATAATCAGATTGATGTTTTTAGCTGTTGCTTTGATCAGATTTATCATGTTACATACTTATTTTTGTATCCTTCAAATTTTTCAAACTGCTTTGTTTTTCGTTGCTTTGTTCTGTTTTACCATATATATAATTGAGAGTTATTTGTTTTCTATTTTTATCAACAAATGTGTACATTTTTAAAAAAAAATGAATTTAATTCTTGTTTGATTATGTAGGAGTTGACTTTAAGGAGAAATATGTTACTGCTGGAGGCAAGAAGCTAAAGTTTGCAATTTGGGATACAGGTAAAACTTGAAGTTTACTAATGTGCTCATTTTTCTTTAAAATATTTATGTGATGGAAGTGGGGTTTTATTTTTTAATGATTGATGCATTCTCTACGTCTATGCTGGATAGCTTGACATTTTCATAGATTTAGGACTTCTCTTAATTATTCTGGAGTGTACCTCAATAAGGTTCTTAAAGAGAGTGTACCTCAATAACTGATTGCCTATTTTCAATATGAATGCTTGACTTAAAGATAATAAAATTGGGTCAAATTTCACTGACTAGTAAATATAAACCATAATTTATTCTCCACTAGCAATTTTATTTTTAAATGCACTGCTCTGCAATTTGCAAGTCATACAGTAAATTACATGAATAAACAAAGCATGCACATAATCAAGTTTAAAAGCATTGCAGCAAATCCCATGACCAACCGTCGAATTTGATTTTTCTGTTTCTGCTTTTCTTTTGTAGCTTGTTCTCTCTTTTGGACTTCAATTGTTGCTTTTCTTTTCTACCAGTCAAGTTGTCTGTTGTTGTTTATTGCTGGACTTCATCAAAGTGTTGTTTTATGGGTAAGTTCTTCCATTGTTTTTTTTGTTTCTGTAGATCTATTGTTGTTTTATGGGTCTTAAATCAAAGTGTTCATGTGATCTGATGCTATGGGTTATGTTATCTTGATCAGATAATTTTCCTTTCTTTGGTTCTTCACTGATTCTAGCTTAGCCCCCCCATAAAAGATAAAACAAATATATGAGAGACATATTCCTATGGGAAGTGTAGTAGTTTTATCCCGAGTGGCATTTATATTTTAAAATGAGAACCTTGTTTGAATAAATTAATTGATGGGTTAAGTTTACAACTCATCAAATATATATTATTATTTTAATTACTATCTTTAAATAATGTTTCGGTTCAATTTTAAAAAATTTTAAGTTCCAACTCAAGTTTAATCTCATTCAATTCATCCAAATAAATAGCTCACTACATTATTTTAAAAATTAAAATGATAATCATTATATAATTTTATATACTTTTAGTAAATTTAAATAAATAAATTAAAATTATTTTAATTTAAATTATGGTTGAAGTTGACAAAAGATGATACAATTTTTATCCAAACCTAAATCTCATACACCTAACGAATTATCCGCTCATACACAAATCTAATATTTAATTATATATTTTTAAATTTATTTGGTTTCGAATAAGACACAGAAAAATAATATGCATACAAATATGCTTTTTCTATTTATTTATTTAATTATTTAAAACAATCCAATTAATTAATTAATTATTAAAAACAATCCAAATATTTAATTTAAAATATTTAATTATTTAATTAAATATTTAATTATTAAAAACAACCCAAATACTTAATTATTTAATTATTTAAATCAACCCAATTAATTAATTAATTAATTAATTATTAAAAATAACCCAAATATTTAATTCAAAATATTTAATTATTTAATTATATTTAATTATTTAATTAAATATTTAATTATTAAAAACAATCCAAATAATTTTGATGATTCTCTAAAGTTTAGTGCAAAAAAGTACTTTCATAAAAATTTAACACTATAGGCTAAAGAGAAAAAGCAAAGAAAGTACTTGCATAAAATTTTGACAACACTATAGGCTAAAAGGTGTCATATGACACTATAGACATAAATTTTTTCTACTAAGATTTAAGTAAAATGTTGTCACTAATATATATTTTTAAATTTAAATCTATTTACAACACTTAAGTAACCATAATTTATTGTCAACTTTAGACTTCAAGAACTACGAAATGGATAAGAGTTGGATGCAATTGTCAAGGATAAGCAACGACTATCGAAATGGAGTGCAAACTTTTCTAAATTTTTCATTTCAAAATGTAAGCCAAGAAAATATGATTCTTTGCCCGTGTAAGAAGTGTGGCAACATCAATTGGCATATTCGTGAAGTTGTATATGAACATCTAGTTGTTGATGGCTTTATTCGGGGATATAAAAAATGGATTTTCCATGGAGAGTGTACACCTAATAGAACCTCTTCAACGATTAATCTGGGTTATCCTCATTATGCTCATCATCAGTATGCTAGAGAAGATGACATGGAAGGTATGTTGCGGGATGCATTTAATATGCATAGTCATGGTTTGCAATCGTTTCCACCTGAATTTATTACATCCGGTGATTGTGATATTAGTGGAAATGCTTTTACCAAAACGGAAACAAGTGCACCTGATGAAGAGCCAAATGAAGAAGCGACGAAGTTTTACAAGTTACTTAATGAAATGAATGAAGAACTTTATGAAGGATCAAAATTTTCAAAACTATCCTTCTGCATTCGTCTTTTTCACTTAAAATGTTTGGGAGGGTGGACCGAAAACTCTTTTACGCTGCTGCTAGAGTTTTTGACAGACATGTTTTCGTTTGCAAAAATCCCTCATTCATGCAAAGATATAAAGAAATTGATAAAGGATTTAGGCTTTGGGTACCAAAAAATTCATATTTACCCAAATGACTGCATGTTGTATTGGGGTAATCAAAGAAACCAACAGTCTTGTCATGTCTGCAGTACATCTTGTTGGATGAATAAGAATGCAGAAAATGTGAATGAGGATGAAGGTGAAGCACAGTCAAGAAAGAAGCCAGTAAAGATTCTGCGATATTTTCCACTAATACCAAGGCTTCAAAGGCTTTTCATGTCGTCGAAGACGGCCGAGTCTATGAGGTGGCATCATGATAAACGAATCGATGATGGATTATTAAGGCATCCCGCGGATTCTTTAGCTTGGAAATCATTTGACAATAAATTTCCAAGCTTTGCAAGTGATCCTCGGAATGTGAGGCTTGGGCTAGCATCTGATGGATTTAATCCATTTAAACTCATGAGTACTTCGTACAGTACTTGGCCTGTAGTGCTTGTTCCTTACAATTTGCCTCCATGGATTTGCATGAAACAGTCTTCTTTTATCTTATTTATGATTATCCTTGGAGAGAAAGGTCCCGGGAATGATATTGACATTTATATGCAGCCACTTATTAAAGATTTGAAACAATTATGGGCGGGTGTTGAAACATATGATGTCTCTAGAAAGGAGAACTTTTATTTACGTGCAGCTCTGTTGTGGACTATTAATGATTTCCCGGCTTATGCCAATTTATCTGGTTGGAGTACCAAAGGACGTTATGCTTGTCCTTGTTGTGCAGTGCAAACATGTTCGAAGTGGTTATATAATGGGAAGAAGTTCTCTTATATGGGGCATCGTCGGTGGTTAGATGGAAATCATAGATTTAGATTTCAAAGGACTCAATTTGATGGTACCGAAGAGTTGAGAGAAGCTCCTGAGCAGACCATTAGATCTGAAATCTTGTTCATGTTGAAAGATATAGATTTCAGTTATGGGAAGATGAATCAACCATCCAACATGCAAAGAAACAGAAGACCGAGGGAGGCGTATGTTGGCGATGTTGACCGAGAGAGTGATGATGAATCTGATGAAGAGGATGATCTTAAGAGGCGAAGTTGTGGAAAAAAAGAAGTATTTTTTTATTTGCCTTATTGGGAGCATCATATTTTGCGACATAATCTTGATGTCATGCATATTGAAAAGAATGTTTACGAGAACATAATCGAGATAATTCTCAATGTCGATAGAAAATAGAAAGACAATCTTAAGAGTCGACTTGATCTAGTTGACATGGGAATTCGGCATGATCTTCATCCCCAATTACTTCCGAATGGAAAATGTCGGTTGCCGCCTTCTATTTTTACAATGTCGAAGAAAGAAAAAAGAATTGTTCTGCACTGTGTTGAAGGATATAAAGGTCCTAGATGCGTATGCATCAAATATATCTCAATGTGTAAGTCTTAAAGATCGAAGACTATATTCCTTAAAATGACATGATTATCACATTTTGATGCAAGATTTACTGCCAGTTGCTTTGCGGTGTTGTATGTCATAAAAGGTGACATCTTTTATAATTGAACTATCAAATATAATGAAATTTGTGGCAAAGTTTTGGATGTTGAAGAACTTAAGAAAGTACAAGATCGAGTCGCCTTGACGTTATGCAACTTGGAGAAGATCTTTCCACCTTCGTTCTTCACTATTATGGTACACTTGTTAACCCATCTCCCTCATGAAGCAAAAGTTGGTGGACTGGTTTTCTATCGGTGGATGTGTCCTATAGAGAGGTGCTAATTAATTTGCAAAGTTTTCATTCATTTATTAATATATCTTTAGTTACACTTTTTGATAATGTTGTATATCGTGTTTAGGTTTCTATGCAAATTGAAGTCTTATTATCGCAATAAGCGTTATCCAGAAGGATCAATTGCTGAAGGTTACTTAGCAGAGGAGTGTATGACTTTTTGCTCTAGATATTTAGAAGATGTTGAAACAAGATTGAATAAACCAAGTAGAAATACTGGGCTCAATAATGATCATAACTTAGCTGAAACTTATCTATTTCGAAGTTATGGACAACCAATTGGGAAAGTTGAAATTGCACACTTAGATGATATATCTTGGGTACAAGCACATCGATATGTTCTTTTTCACCACGATTCAGTTGAATCATTACGCAAGTAAGTTTTAGAATTTGATAAATATTCATCTTTTTTATTTGTTTATTTTTTCGCTAATCAATTTATTCACTTTTTAACATGGTGAGTATAAACAACTCTTGAGATCTCCTTCACACTCCCGAAGATTACAACATCGAGAGATTAATACGTTATTCACAAAATCTTTTCATGAATGGTTAGGGCAGACGGTATGCAACTGAAGCTTTCAATGATAAATAATAATGTTTTCGTATAACATTATAATTAATCAATTTACTTTCAATTCGATAGGTTTGGAGTGGAAAGGATGTCAGTGAATAAGTTAAATGGCTTTCCCAAGGTCCGAATAGAGTAGTAAAAAGATAGAATGCCTTCTTGATTAATGGATTCAGGTTTCATACAAAATCTCGCGAAAGATTTAGGAGGACTCAAAATTATGGAATAGTTGTTAATTCTTCAATTACAAGTTATGCTAGTGCTAGGGATAGTAATCCTGTTGAGGGAAATGTGGAGTATTATGGACTTCTTACGGACATTGTTGAGTTGGATTACTATGGCAAATGGAAGGTTGTTTTATTTCGATGTGATTGGGCTGATGTTAATACTGCTCGCGGAATTAAAAAAGATCAGTTTGGTTTTACAATGGTGAACTTCTCTCGATTAATTCACACTGGACAACAATTGATGGACGAGCCGTATGTATTTTCTTCTCAAGTCAAACAAGTTTTTAACTCGAAAGATCCAACTGATAAGGGTTGGTACGTAGTACTCCGTAACACTCCTAGAGACTTGTTTGACATGGGCAATGGTAGTAGAGATGATATGGACGAAAGATCAGAAACTTTGCCTTTCCAGAACAAAACTTAAATGAAACTATCCCTAATACTAGTACACAATTTCAATGGGTTCACCAGGATGTGGATGAAGATATCTACGAATCATAATGTTGTAAGATTTTACGTTTTTAAATAATATGTAATATCATAATTTAAATCTTGATCTCGTTAAATATATCCATTACTATTATTGTTGTAATTAGTTACTAATATTTCAACTATTTTATGTGTATTGCAGATAATATGTCTAGGAGAAAATTCCGAGATCTAAGTATTATCTAAAATTCTCCGAATTTAGAAGAAACAAATAGTGATCAACAGACTACTGCTATTGGATCTTCGAATGTTCCGAAAACTGAAGAAAATCAAGGCAACATTAAGTTTAATTTCATGCATGTTTATTTTTATTTTTGTATCAAATTCTAATATTATCATATACAATTTTTTTAGCTGAATATTCTAAAGGGCGCAGAACTCGAGGACATACCCTATTAAAGGATTTATACAATCTAAATCCTGATGAGTGTGTCAAAGTATTTGTAAATAGTCATGGTCAACCTGTTGGATCAGAAGCTCGACTTTTGGGAGGATACTTGGGCATTGTAGCACGAAATAGCAGTCTGTTGCCGATCAACTACGAGTCATGGCATCATATGCCTGATAGTAACAAAAATCAAGCTCTCGATAATATTAAGGTAATAAAGTGAATGTAATTTATAATACATTGGTTTAATTTTAATTTATATTTACTTTCCAAACTTGTGTTATTTGCAGGAGAAATTTATTTTAGAGGTCTCAGATGACTATGTAAAGAAATCATTAGGGAAGAAATGGAGAGACCATAAGAGTAATATAAAGAAAGATTATTTTAAGAATAATATGAGCCTCGAAGATAAATTACAAAATGTTCTGCCGGGAATGTTGAGGTACCAATGGGAAGAACAAGTTAGATTTTGGATCTCAAAGAAAGGAGAGGTATTATGTACTACTAAACTCTTATAATTAATTCGGTTTATAGTATTTATTATATACGTAATAATAATTAATGTATGATCGTGAGCGTGTTGGAACTACAAGTAGGCAAAAACAAAAATTCACGCACACAGCTAGATCGAGAAGTTTTGCTTGTGTAGCTGCTGATGACGTATTTTGAATTTATTATTTGTATCAAATATTAAATGGAGCTTATCGACGAGTTGTTTCATCTTGTCCTTCGGGAAGTTGACGGGGTCGAAAGTGAAGTCCTTATATTCATCCATGTATTCGATGTCCGTCCATATAACTTCCAGAGGGATGTTGGCTTTGGCGTAGCCAGCCACCACACCCTTGAGGTCAGAAACGTTTTTGTAGCCATATCGGCACTGATGGAATCCTTTGACAAGCAATGGCCAAATTGGTGATGATTAATGCATTAATGAGTCAAAGATATAGACACCAACTCTAGCAATCAACGTTGTTGTTGATATCAACATACATGATATGGTAGTTATTTCTTTACAGAAATAAATTAAAACATATAAAGGAGGTGAAGGGAAAAGAATGGTGTTGTACAAAGGCTTTTGATATCACTTATTGTTGACTATTCACATTTAAATTCCATGAGGAGAAATCTTCCAAAACATGAATTTTTATGAGTTCTTTCAAGGTTGGATTCTTACATTTTGAATCGATTATAAATTATATATTTTAATCTGCATTAAGTCAATATCAACTCAAATTTATTTAAATTTAAAAGAATCATATATATTATAAAAAAATCATATATGAAAATGTATCTAATATAAATATATTACTTATAAAAAAATCATATATCACATCATTACAAATATAATTATTATTTTTTGATGAATACAAATATAATTATTAAAACTATAATTACTACAACGGTTTACGTAATAGAACAAAGCTGAATGGTCATTATTTCAATTATTCTCCAAGAGTAGAAAAAGAGCATATATATTCTTAAAAAATCCAAACCTATAACGTAACGTAAGGAAAGAAGAAAACTAGAAAGGAGACTATTTATGTTTCCCTAGAGCAACCAGCTACAAAAATTCTTGTTTACTTTTGGGCCATGACTGACTACTGTATTTCATTTGGGCTGAAACAACAAAGGTCCGTCAGCCCACGTTGTTTCATCCTAAAGAAAACGACTCTTTTGTTTTTCATTTCACTCTCCGTTTTTTATATTCCGGAGTACGATAAGCATCAAAATTAAAAAATAGAAAACAATTATGTAGTTACCGAAGGACCAATAAGGCATGGGAGCAGGGCGGCCAATAAGTTCAGTATACTGCTGAACGACGGTGTGGGGCAATGGTCCACCAAAAACATACAAGTCTATAATTCCTCCAATGACCTTGTAAGTTATCCGGTTTGCTTCATAAACTATGTCCATTCTGTTGCTATTAAACAACAATACTCCATGGCTAATTCCTACTGTAATTCTACCATTACCAGATGCTGATCTTACGTCAATGTAAAAGGGATGCGATCCATAAAGATTAAAGTCAAGATTAGCACTCGGTAAATCCGCATTCCATAACGTCAACGTGTCGTCGTGTTGTAACTTGAGTCCGTACAGAGACTACCTGTTTTCAGGCAGCGCCGAGGAGAGTTGGATGTATTGTTCCTTGAACACCAAGAAAGTGCGTGGGTCCGATGGGTCCGGTGATGCGTCGAAAAGGGTGTCACCGCAGGAGCGGCGTTTCAACTTTATATAAAATTACCTATCAACTTTATATAAAATTTAAACGGAAGTTTGTTCAAAAAAAATTTAAATGGAAATAGAAATTATCAATGTCTGTAGAGTGATAAAAACTTAATGCCTCTTAAATTAAATATTAAATTTGAGTTTTATAAATGTTAAAAGATAAAGCTGAAAGAGTTTCTCTCCAAAATGTGATTCCACCTGATTCATTTATGAATTTTAAAAGAAGCTGGAAGTAGAAATTGATGCCAATAAAAGAGGGTATTAACTTATTTTATTATTCTGATTTCGTGGGAAAATGAGTGACTGAGACACCATAGATGTGGCTCTTACTAAAAATCTAACTTTGGTGAGTTTTGAGTTGCAAATTGAACTCCTTTCCGACAGGTAGCATCAGTCTTGTTATCTCCACAACCTGGAATTGGGCATCCTGGCCTAGTTTTGCCTTCAAAATTGGCTTTCCATTCAAGCTTCTTGTGTTTCCAGTGCTCAATTCATACCCCATCACCCTCCTCCTTTTTCCAACCCCACGAACGTCACTTTATTTATCATCCATTTTTGACTCAAAGCATACTCTCCATTCTCAACCTCCGATCTAACAGATACACTATCGCCGGAATTTGCTCCATGAAATCTCAAAAAACTCCACTTTCCCCTACCTTCTCCCATCTCCACTGCCTCTCCGTCGTCCAAGAATAGTTCCCCAGTGATGTTCTCGGTGTTGCTGACGGCCACCAGGAGTTGGAACGGTGTTTCCCGAGCGGCTTTTGTCGTCATTGCCTGTCCTTGCATGGCTATGATGTTGCCTTCTCGGACATGAACGTTTATATGATCAGGTGGTGCAGCAAGTGTGAAGTATTCCCCGGATGTTGCGCTCACTGAGTTGGAGTAATTGAAAAGGTCGAACCAGTTTCCGGTCGGGAAATAAACATCGATTGAAACTACTCCCGGGTGCAATGCAGGTGAAACCATTATACCTTTACCTACCAGAAACTGTGAATTGATTTCGTAAGTGTGAACATCTTGAGGGAATGTGAAGAACAGAGGCCTTGCAATGGGAGTCCCTTTCGTGTGCGCCTCGTACATTAGGGTGTAAAAGTATGGCAATAGGCGGTACCGGAGGCCCAGCACTTTCCTAGCTGTCGCAGCCACTGAATCCCAGATATAGAGCTCTTGCCGGATTGAATGAAGCTCCGAGTGATCTCTAGCGAAAGGGTAAAATGCCCCTAGCTTCATTAATGTACACCAATAAACAATGAATCAGTTGCGCAATTCTCATTTTCTCTTGAAGTATGCTCCTAAATGGTATGAGCTACAACCCTTTCAAAATCAAGATAAATTTAGGAACTTACTTGAATCCATCGCCTGCACAGCTCTTCAGTGGTATTCCCGGAAAAGCCACATATATCAGCGCCAACCATTGGAATTCCGAAGAGTCCGAAGTTCAAAATGGATGGAATTGTGTAAGCCAAATCCTCCCAGGTGGCTGCATTGTCACCAGTCCAGTGTGCTGTATATTTCCCAGAGCTTACAAACGTTGATCTGCTAAGTATAAATGGGCGTTTCCCGGTCAGATTGGTCAATGCCGCATGAGTTGCTTTGCATTCCAGTAAACCATACAGGTTATGAACATTGTATTCTGTCAGGTTACCAAAATGCAGAGCAGTTGCAGGAACTGTTTTGTAATTAATGGGTCGTTGAATTCCCTGGTTGTTGATCTTGTAAGGAGGATCATCCAAGGCTGAATTTGGCGTTGGAGGAGATGTTATGAAGTTGGATACCTCATTCATGTCGAGCCAAAGACCATCAACAGGGAGAATGTCTCGAAACAACTTGATCTCACCACCCCAATATGTTTGTGTTCGAGGGTTTACAAAATCTGGAAAGTAGACTCGACCTGGCCAAACTTCACCCAAATAAGGGATGCCATCTCTTTTTATGAATATATCAGCTTGCATCCCTCTGATGTAGCTTCCATATGAGCTGTTTACACTGATACCTGTCAACATTGTCATCATAATGGTCATTATTTTATGATTTCCGTTGTCTCTGTCACCACCAATATATATATATATATGCATGTATCTTAAATTACCGGGATCTATGATGACCACATATTTTTGACCATTCCGGCCAAGCTTATCGACGAGTTGTTTCATCTTATCCTCCGGGAAGTTGACGGGGTCGAGAGTGAAGTCCTTAAATCCATCCATGTAATCGATGTCCGTCCACATAACTTCCAGAGGGATGTTGGCTTTGGCGTAGCCAGCAACCACACCCTCGAGGTCAGAAACGTTTTGGTAACCATATCGGCACTGATGGAATCCTTTGACAAGCAAAGGCCAAATTGGTGATGATTAATGCATTAATAAGTCAAAGATATAGACAGCAACTCTAGCAAATATGATTTTTAAGACTATAATTACTAGAACCTTAAAAAACTTTAAATAATAGATCAAAGCTCAATGGTCATTATTTCAATTATTCTCCAAGAGTAGAAAAAGAACATATCTTAAAAAATCCAAACCTCTAACGTAACGTAAGGACTAAGAAGAAAACTAGAAAGGAGACGATTTATTTTTCCCTAGAGCAACAGGCTACAAAAATTCTTGTTTACTTTTTGGCCATGAGTGACTACTGTATTTCATTTTGGCTGAAACAACAAAGGTCCCCCGGCCCACGTTGTTTCATCCTAAAGAAAATGACCCTCTTGTTTTTCTTTTCACTTTTTTAGGCTATTCATAAAAATCCGTATTCCGGAGTACGATAATCATAAAAATTAAAAAATAGAAAAGAATTGTGTAGTTACCGAAAGACCAATAAGGCATGGGAGCAGGGCGGCCAATAAGTTCAGTATACTGCTGAACGACGGTGTGGGGCAATGGTCCACCAAAAACATACAAATCTATAATACCTCCAATGACCTTGTAAGTTATCCGGTTTGCTCCATAAGCTATGTCCATTCCGTTGCTATTAAACAACAATACCCCATGGCTAGTTCCTGCTGCTACTCTGCCATTACCAGATGCTGATCTTACGTCAATGTAAAAGGGATGTGATCCATAAAGATTAAAGTCAAGATTAACACTCCCTACATCCGCATTCCATAATGTCAACGTGTCGTCGTGTTGTAACTTGAACGATCTCTTCGTGTGTTCCCCGAGTCCGTACAGAGACGACCTGTTTTCAGGCAGCGCCGAGGAGAGTTGGATGTATTGTTCCTTGAACACCAAGAAAGTGCGTGGGTCCGATGGGTCCGGTGATGCGTCGAAAAGGGGGTCACCAGAGGAGCGGCGTTTCACCGTGAACCCGAATGGAGTGGTGTTTTGGAGAGTGAAAATGAGGTCCGATGTAGGGTCCGACAGCGAGTGGGTTTCTTTCAGCTTCCGTGTAGGGTAGTTTGCTGGTGAGCCGAGGCTGAAAAGATTTTGGGATTGACGAGGAATAATTTCTTGTGGGATTTCCCACCTTTGATGCTCTGAATCTGTAACTCTGATTCTCAAACGATCTCTTGTCTCGAAGCTTCACACAGCAAATTTAAATCACTACGACTTGAGCTTGAAAATCTTTTAAGTTTTAAAAAGAAAAAACATGTCAGTTGAAAAATTACCTGACAAAAAGATTGAGATTTTGGATATCAGGTCCATAAACAGAGGAGTTGCGGATAAGAGCAAGATCGGCGGTCAACCATTTTTGCTCCGGGTCAACGGAAACAGATTTCAGTTTGTAGCCATAACCAACTGCTTCATCAACCCCATGAACAACGGCCAAGTAAGAAGAAGAAGCAGAAAAGATAATAAAAAACAATAAAAGATGATGTAACAAGCCCTTTTTTTGTGTTATATTCATGGTTTTTGGGGTGTCAGACTGGACTGCCTGTATGGACTAGTGTTTTTATTCCAATGGAGACCCATAAGGGATAAGGTGTCGCTTTCGTACTCTGGCGAATAATGTATATTTTATTTAATAGGTCTTCGTAAGATAAATGCATAAGAAAACAATATCTGTCGATATCTCTGCAAATTGCAATCACAGTGGTCAAAGCCATCGCATTGTCAAGTTATTGCATTTGAAAATTCGGATAGAAATTATTAAATTATACATTTTAACTTGGGATCGAAGTATTATTGTCATTGAATTGAGATATTGCTAGCGAGAATACAAAATATTACAAATTTAAAGTAAAATATTGAAAGAGCTTTAAGAAAAGATTGATACTCCAATACCCTTTTCGCATGGTAATTTGTTTATTAAAGTATATTTTTATTAGTAGATAAAAGTATCATGAATATTTTATATTAAGATTGTATTTTATTTTTTATTTAATAAATATGTAAATTAATTATTAATGTTTCATCAACATTTAAATCAATCATTTTATTAAAAATTTTATTTATTTTTACTATTAAAAATTAATTCATGTATGTTAATATTAAATACATGTCATTGTTAATTTAAAATATTAATTTATATTTTAATATAATATAAAATGATTAATTTATTTATTTTTCAAATAACAAAAATAAAATATAATCTAAGGTTTAATTGAAAATATCTATTATACTTTTACCTTTGTTAGTCTCCATGATTGAAGTGAGGTGATTCATATACAATACCAAATTGTAAAATAGTAACAAAATTTATGGTTGACGGATTGAAAGAAAAGTTTTGCATCTCCTTTATATTTATATTGGGCTTGTTTAAAATTGAAAAACAAGCTATAGTGGGAAACCAAGTAGCAAATAAGCTCCATCACTAAAACCTCGCGTTGATTCCCTATCGCAAGTCACCAGTTTCATTTGTTGTCGTCTTTTCTTTTCATATATCGTGTCCGATTTCACTTTTGTAATCATTTGATTTGATCACTTCAATTTTGGACCCTCCATCGCTTCCTTCCTAATCAACCTTTCTTACATTTCCAATCTCCTCCATTGGACTCATCTGTCAATTCCAACTCAAATTAAGTTTTCAATCTGATATTTGCTAACATTTGTCCACTTCTAATTTAGTCCCTCTATTTTTTATCCAACCTCACCACTACTTCAAATCATTCAATTCATCTTCCACTAACACTGCTTTTCATCTCAATTTTTACCTCCCGTCATCCCTTTCTCTCTTATTATTATACCCATTTTATATTTTCTCAGCTTTACAACCTTTTCGATTTAGCCCCTAATCGTTAACCATTTTCATCTTACAATCTCCTCATCCATCTCATTGAAATTGACCTGACATTTTGAGTTTGGCAAGGATTGTATATTTTGGACTTGATTAATACAATCCAATCATTTTAATTAAAGGTCTAATGAAAAATTTTATATTTTTATGAAATAAAGAGATAAATTTTAATATTTTATAAAAATTAAGAAGTTAATTCTTGTGTTTGTATATATATGAACTTGAATTATTAATGTTGGTTAGTTATTGCATATAAATTATTGAATAATTTATTTTTGTTGATTCTTTACATATAAAATAATTCAACAAGAACTAAAATCTACTACATTGAACTAAAAATCAGCATATATTTAAATTTAGATTAATCTAAATTTAAATATAATTCATTTATTATGATACTTAAATCCAAAATAATAATGATAAGAATCTAGTAATCTAAAAAAAATTAACATAGAGACTGAAACATCAACCTTTATTTATTCCAATTTATTGAAGAGAAAAAAATAAACAAATTTTATTTATTAAAAAAAGGAATTTGTAGAATGTGTTATTAGTTATTACAATTATTGTTTTGTTTTGTCATAACAATATTATCTGTCTGTCCCCTGCAAGTTCATCTATTAAAAGCAAAGCGATAATTAGCCAACGCAGTTTTTTTTTTTTTTTTGCCTTTCCAATCTTCACTCCCGTCCTCACATTTTCCAACAAAAGGCGAAGGAATTGTTTTCATCAACCCCCCTGTCACCCTTCTTTATCTTTCCCACGGAAACGAAGAGCAAATCAGAAAACTTCGTGAAGAAAAAATGAGGGAAATCTTGCATATCCAAGGAGGCCAATGTGGGAACCAGATCGGGGCTAAGTTCTGGGAAGTCATATGCGATGAGCATGGAATCGACAACACTGGAAAGTATAGCGGTGACTCCGATCTCCAGCTGGAGCGTATCAATGTCTACTACAATGAAGCCAGTGGCGGTAGGTATGTCCCTCGCGCTGTTCTCATGGATCTTGAACCTGGCACTATGGACTCCGTCAGATCCGGTCTTTTCGGCCAGATCTTTCGTCCCGATAACTTTGTATTCGGTCAGTCTGGTGCTGGCAACAACTGGGCCAAGGGTCATTATACCGAGGGAGCTGAGCTCATTGATTCTGTTCTAGACGTTGTCAGAAAAGAGGCGGAGAATTGTGATTGTTTGCAGGGTATCTTTCAACCCTATAACTTTTACCCTCTTTTCCGGATATATTTTATTCAGTTTTACATTAAATTTCTCGTATTTGTCCCCTTTTTTTTTTTTGTTTGCTTTCTAAAATTGGGTTTGTTCTTGATCTTGGGTTTATTGAGCCGATAGCATTTTTGCAGTGCAGATTATATGTTCTCTTTTATACCTATGGAACGTCACTATTTCGAAGTAAAATTCTGATATATGAGAAGCAAATTGTTTAAATCGTTGAAATTGATATGATGACTTCTTTTGTTGTCTTGATTGGAGGAACTGAAATTCATCTTCACCTATCTTGCTTTGAAGTGACTGTGGTTGCATTATGGTTGGTTAGTGTTTGTATAGATAACATTTGTTGCAAGCTTCGTCCTCTATAATTCCATTTAACTTGATTATCCAAACCCATTTTATTACGTTTCCTGTAATTATGTTTAATATCAACCTTGTCTATGTTTGATGTCGACTGACTTTGTTACTTAGTAGTCTCAGAAAGCTCATCAGAAAGGGGGTGGGAAAGGAAAAAAGCCATGTCTGCTTTCATATCTCACTTTTATGTGCCTTTGCCACAGGTTTTCAAGTTTGTCATTCATTGGGTGGCGGTACCGGATCTGGAATGGGAACCCTTCTTATTTCCAAGATTAGGGAGGAGTATCCAGATCGCATGATGTTGACATTTTCGGTCTTCCCTTCGCCTAAGGTATCTGATACAGTTGTTGAACCATACAATGCTACCCTTTCTGTTCATCAGCTTGTTGAGAATGCTGATGAATGCATGGTGTTGGACAATGAAGCTCTGTATGACATTTGCTTCCGCACCCTCAAGCTCGCCACCCCAACCTGTAAGTTTTGATTTATCATTCCAAATGCCTAGTTTATTTCTTCATATTTGTTTCTGTAGATTGGATTATAACTGGTATTTTCTTCCCACACTTCTTCAAAAACATTGTGTGGCTCCTTGCAAAGGAATCAATTTCCCAAGTATATATGATCTGCCCATCAATTGATTCTTCTTTTAACTTGTCTCAGTTGGTGACCTCAACCACCTCATCTCTGCTACCATGAGTGGTGTTACATGCTGTCTACGGTTCCCTGGACAGCTGAACTCTGATCTCCGTAAGCTGGCGGTTAACCTTATCCCTTTCCCTCGACTACACTTCTTCATGGTTGGCTTTGCACCCTTGACATCCAGAGGATCACAGCAGTACAGGAACCTGACTGTTCCTGAACTGACTCAGCAGATGTGGGATGCCAAAAACATGATGTGTGCTGCTGACCCACGCCATGGCCGTTACCTAACTGCTTCTGCAATGTTCCGGGGTAAGATGAGCACTAAGGAAGTTGACGAACAAATGATTAATGTCCAGAATAAGAATTCGTCATACTTTGTTGAGTGGATCCCTAACAATGTGAAGTCTAGCGTGTGTGACATCCCACCTAAGGGTCTGAAAATGGCATCCACTTTCATCGGAAATTCAACTTCGATTCAGGAGATGTTTAGGAGGGTTAGCGAGCAGTTTACAGCTATGTTCAGGAGGAAAGCTTTCTTGCACTGGTACACTGGTGAGGGAATGGATGAGATGGAGTTTACAGAAGCTGAGAGCAACATGAATGATTTAGTTGCAGAGTACCAGCAATACCAGGATGCAACTGCTGACGACGAGGAGTATGAGGAAGGAGAGGAAGAAGAAGAGGAAGCTGCTTGAGTGAATAACGATATGTATTCATTTGTTGGGTGATGTTTTTTTGTTGTCAAATCAAGATTGACATAACATAATATGTATGGTTGTTGTGGGTTCTTCCTTGTATCTTTGATGGATTGATTTCTTGTGTCTCTGCATTTGCTTCCCAAAGCTTATGATGAATGATAAGATTTGAAGGACATGTTATTTGTCAACTACTATTTCTTTTTATATTTAAGAAATAAAGTTTAGTTTTGTAAAGTGATGTTAAGAATTTGTAGTTCTAAAGCCAACTAGTCATTCAAATTCTCATTAACTATTAGAATTTCAATTACAATGCTTCTTTACAACATATAATGAATAGAAGCTAAAGATATACAACTAAAATAGTGGCTGTGGCAGAAAAGCTGAGCTGGGTTCATAAAGACAAGTTCAAAGAGTAAAAATTCACACTTTAACACCATCAAACTAAAGCTGGCTACATAACAGCCTAAATGAAAATAACCTTCATGTCCTGGTTATGTCCCGGAAAACCTGAAGCCGATTCCTCCTCGATGAAACAGTGTTTGCTGATGCACAATGAATGGAAGCTAAAGATATACAACTAATAGTGGCTGTGGCAGAAAAGCTGAGCTGGGTTCATAAAGACAAGTTCAAAGAGTAAAAAATCACACTTTAACACCATCAAACTAAAGCTGGCTACATAACAGCCTAAATGAAAATAACCTTCATGTACTGGTTATGTCCCGGAAAACCTGAAGCCGATTCCTCCTCGATGAAACAGTGTTTGCTGATGCGTTATATCCACCCTTCACACCAAATGATTCTAGCTGTTGAGTTATATTCTCAATATGATGCTTAGAACGACCAGGATGTTGATAAATTATGTTGGAATTCAGATTTTCATCATTGAGAAATTCGTCCTTTTCTTCCTCTTCAACCATGTCTGCCCAGGTTTTCTTATTTGGTGCAGCATCTGCCAGTTTTTCCACTCCGATTTCTGATTCATCTTTAGAAGAAACCAATGGTTCTACATTAAGACTTTGCACAGAATGAGTAGTCACACTGCTTGATAGCTTGCTAAATGAACCGCCAATGGATTCTTCAGCCCATCTTCCCCTTATTTGGTCTGTATTATTTAGCCATGACAAAGAGTTTCTTGGCTGAGTGAATAGAACTCCAGATAAGCCTTCCTGAGCTTCCTCTTCCCCTAGGCCAACTGCAGAGTAGTTTTTGGACTTCGCATTACTTGAACTAAGTGGTTCTTCTTTAAGTTTCTGGATTGAAGGTGAAGGCACACTTTCAGTGGTTCCAGTTTGCTCAAAAGAGAGCTTTCGAATCGAATTTCTAACTGTATCTTCTCCCCATCTTCCTCCTCTCCTCTGATCTGCTGTGTTGAAACCCCATGAACATCGTCTTGGTTGGGTTAACAAAACTTTTTCCGAGTTCTTCCTACTGGCTGCCAAGGAAGCATACATGTTTTTATGAGCAGAACCTACTTCTTGTCCAGCTGAATACCTCCAGCTTTCCTTCAGCTTGCTGCTGGAATACACAGACCCTTCACTCTGGCTTTCGAAATAGGAGCCTTTTCTCCACTTCTCACTCAACATGGTTTGTGGAGAAGGTGTGCATTGTGAACTTGTTGTGTCATCATATCCAGACAAGTTACCATTCTTCTCAATACACCAAGGGATATTATCACCATTTCTAGGAAGGAAAACGCTAGCTTCCTTCAAACTTCTATCCCTGCATGATGTCAAACATCTTCGAGTTTCATTCCCTTTTTCTGGTTCCTGTGCCACTGCTGGCTCTAACTTTGACTGCGTTTCTACTTGCATAAGTATTTCCATAGCACGTTCATATGATTTCGCGTAAGATTCATCCATCTCTTCAGTTCCAGCTGAAACTTTAACATCCTGAAGCAGTGATTTCGCTTCACTGATCCTATTCATGTGCATCAAGCATATTGCCAAGTTGCACTGCTTATTCTTATCTGGTTCCAGAGACAAAGCTTTTCTGTGATGATACAAACTCAATGTCAAATACATGTATATACACTTTTAAGAAATATAAACATGGCACACCATACTATACCTGTAATGTTGTTCAGCAATTCCATAATTATGTTGCTGGAGATAGGCCCATGCCAAATTCCCTAGTATCCTATAAAACATAAGACAAATTTGCAGAAAAAAATGAGTTGAAAGAATGAGGAGAATAAAGGGTAGGAATGCATGTAATATATCCCACCGTGATTTCTCTTGTTCAATAGTTATCTGAATCTTCTTCCCTTGAGATCTTGCAATCTTTGTCTTCTTCCCACCGAAAACGGTTCCTTCCTCTATGTTCCTCAGTTTGTTCTGAAGGATTTTAATCTCTTCATCAACCCTTCCAGACCTCTGCAACAACACACCATCATAATCTTATTTCTCTGAAATTTTCAAAATCCTCTTGTATGAAGCATAATACATTTCCATTCACTCCACTTAGCTATGACATTATGATCCTTAATCTGAACTCAATTTACTAACAAGCAAATGAAAACTAAGCTCAATAGAAACAAATAAACATTTGAAGATAAAGATTGGCATGGTACCTTGTAGAGTTCAACAAGGACATTATCAAGAGACTCCTGAGAATCATAAGGACAAAGATGCCGGAAAGATTTGATTGCCTCAATAGCCTCATCAGATCTATTCAATTGTTTCATCACAACAGCCATGTCTTTCAATGCACTATCAACACGATCTCCAGCATTAATGGCTGCCCAGAACAGGGAAACGGCCTTACTAGGATCCTTGTCTATCAACTGTGCATCCATAATAATAATAAAAAAGAGCATCGTAAGTTCACATGGAATTCTAAAGCCTAAACTAGTAACCTGTAAGGTCACATGCAATTCGGATTTCCAGTAACCCAATATACGGCCAATGGGGGGAAACAGAAAGAAACAAGAAAAAACGAACTGGATCATCTCAGATACCAAGAAATTTTAGGGGATTCATCCATACAAAAGAACCAATAATCAAGAAAATATCCAAGAAACAGTAAGAAGAAAAATGGAAGGGAAAAGAAAATATCATTTACGATATTGATAATGGGATTTGGTGTAATTAACCTGGACGTGCTTTGCTCTGCCATAAGGAGAATCAGAAGCTGGCACTTTGTGAATGACATGAAAGCAATCACCATTGTTGGCAGGCGAAATTCTTTTCCTTTCTGACATTGGCAAGACTGTGGTGGACTGTATTTTCTTCCATGCAGGCGGCTGTGGGGTCAAGAAACCCCTCGTTGGACAGTGTTTGTCGCTTGACCACATCGATTCTCTCTTTTTTTTCTCACCAAAATCTCCAAACCCTTTTCAAGATTTTCCAAGAAAGTGTGTCTATCAGTCGAAAGAAGAATTTTCGATCAATATACTAACGCTACTATTACTATTGTAAATAAAAGAAAAGAGTCTTTATTAATTTGTATCAATGCTGTTGAGTATCTCTTCAATTTTCTCTAGTGGTGGGATTTAGTGAAGGGAAAGCCACTTTTATCTCTTGAAAGTTTCTGTCGATACTTTGATAAAAGATTCCCGGAAACATTTAGAAACTGAGAGAGAAAATTGAAAGAGAAAAAGTGTGAAGACGGAGATGATGGTGATGATGATGATAATTCGTTTTGGGAGGAGAAATCGGATGACAATCATAGAGGAAATAGCCGTTATATAATTACTAGCCGTTGGGGTTTTACAGTGGCTTTCACTTACTTTTTACTGGGTTCTTTATGGCATAATACGGAGTTTAGCCCCTAATGTTGAACTCTTTTGTCACTTAGATCCTAATTTTTATCACTTTAACCTTGAACCTTTAAATTTTAGTCAATTTACTTTTTCTTTGAGCAAAAAACTTACCAAACTATTAAAATTTTAATGACAGTTACATAATAATCTATGTGGCAGTCCTCCGCTATACTTTATAAAATTTAAAAATGATTTTCTTTGAAAAAATTTATGTTAATAGCACGAGCTATCACATTAATGCGATTAAACTTTTAACAGTTCTAGCGAAAAAAATTAACAGTTCAATAAGTTTGTCCCGTCCAAAAAACCAATAATTTGATTAAAATTTAAAAGTTGAAGATTAAAATAATCCAAAGAAAAAAATTAGAGCCAAAGTGATAAAATAAGAAAACATTATGGACTAAATTTATTATTATGCCTTTTTTATTTGATAATTTACTTTTTACTTGTTTGTTATTTCTTTCCTCCCATTCTAATCTCTTTAATATTCATTTAAAAAATTAAAATTTGAAACATATAAATTTAAAACTATCAAATTAAAATGGCAGGGTATCTTATATATTTGAGCACGAGACTGATTCACTCACAACTCATATTTTAAAAGAATCAGTTCCTAAAAAAAACTATTTTTTTCATTCAACAATTTGTTTTCCATAATGATCAATTCAATCCTTTTAATTTTTTTCATTTTGATCTTTTTTTTTATTTTAGCTTTTAATCTTCAAATTTTATAATTTTTTTGAAAAATAGATCCATATTAATAATGAAGTATATATAAATTGTTATACGAGTTACTACGTCAATACTATTAAAATTTTAATAATTCAATCAATTTTTTATAAAAGAAAAACACTTTGATTATTTTTTGAAAGTTTATGGCTAAAGTGATCCCAAAAAATAAGGACCAAAATGGTAAAATGGATAAATATTAGTGACTAAGTTTATCTTTATACTTATTTTTCTATTCAAACCTATTTTATGAAAATTTATACCTAAGCTCCAAAGAATCTTCCTCATGCAGACACACGGCACACACCCACCAAAGATAATTTTCAGTTTTGGTTATTCTAATTTGCTTAAATTTGGTATTTAATCCTTATATTTCAATTTCTAACATATAAAAGTGGTTATTTTTTAGTTTCGGTTCTTCTAATATGCTTAAATTTAAGATTTAATCCTTACATTTTAAATTCTAACATAATTTGGTCTCTATTAATTAGTTCAAATAGTTAATATCATTAACTTTTCAATTAAAATGTAAATTTATAAATTCAAAAAATAAAAGGATTAAATTTTTAAAAATAAAAGTAGGAAGACTAAATACTAAATGTACGAAATATTGAGACTTAGGGTCATAAACTCATAATTATTTGAACCGGTCGAGTTATTGGTCAAGAGAGAGGCATCAAACTAATTGACTTGCAAACCAATATTGATCGATTAACCAAACTAAAAAACTGATTGAACTATTTTTTAAATTATTTTTTTAATGAATTACTCAATTGAACATACAAATTAATTATTTGACCAATTCAATCATCGACCTGATTTTGAAAATTTTATTTAAAATATATTTTAAAATTAAAATTTAACTCTAAAAATTAATATAAACAAATAATAAGCAAACAAGAAAAGTGATACTACTAATACTTATACTTTTATTCAAAGCTTTAACTAAAATCAGATTAAATGCTAGTTTAACAATGTTTTTTAAAAGTGTTTAACTTTTTTAAGAAAAAATTAAAATTTTCTCATCTCTTTTTGGTTGGTGCCAAAAATACTTTTAAAAAATTCAAAAATATTTTATTTAATAATATTTTTATCTCAAAAATATTTTTTATCTCAAAAATATTTTTAAAAAACAATGCTAAACAAAACCTAAATTTCGAACATATTATCCTTACAGTCGTTATTTTTATTTTCCTAAACAGTAATGACACGTGTTAAGTTATTATTCTATATAAACGAAACTGAGGATTTCATTTAATAGAAGTCAGCAATTCCGAATCAAATTACTAGACTGAAAGAAAAAGAGAGCAAAAGGCGGCGATACCGTCCAGGCTGTGTAATTCCTAATTCCTTTTTCTTTCATTTTTAAATTTAATCTCACTTTCTTTCTATCTCATGTGAAACTTTATAAAATTAAAAATCTGATATTTCCATAATAATAATTTGAACTTGTTGAAGGTTCTGCTTTGCATTTTTTTGAATATATTGAAATTTTCCTTCTATTTTGGGAATTTTTTTGTCATAAATATGAAGATTGAAGACGTGGATGTATTTTGTGTACTGGATTTGGCGTTGACTAATGATATTATTATCAAGCTTTTGCGATTGATTTGGAATGCCTGATGCTTTTGTTACGTATGGTTAATGTTTTCTCTTAAAGGTTTCTTTTGCTGCAAAGGTAATTTTTACTTTAGGGTTTTCGGGGAGGCTAAATTAGAATGCAAATTTTGGCTGAATGATGTACCAAAAGTTAAGTTTCTTTATGATTAGTTCCTTTTGTTTAAGTAATTATGTATACAAATATTATACTGTGGTTTTTTTCTACTATTTTTGCTGATTTTAGACATTTTTTGTTAACGGAATACCTATTTCAGAATCATACGATGATTGTTTATTTGCAGTCTTGATTTTATTCTCTTTTGTGGTATGTCTTTTTGAGTCAAATGTATTAGGTTCAGTTCTTATGGTTGAGATAAATAAGCATTTTTATTTGGCATCTTCTGTGTTTTTATTTCTATTTTTTGTTTATTGTATCTTAGAGTTGTGTTTGGTCTGGTGTCTTATAGTTTTCAGGTTTTGGCCCTTGGAAAAGACTTTGGAGGAGAGGAGTGGATCTGCTGGTCCGGTTTGGGCTGGCTTTGTTCATCTAAAAACGGCTCTAAGGAGAGAACCTTGTGAAAAAATTAGAAGGGGCAAAGAATGTATGCAGGCTTTTCCTAAATTCTTGATTGCATCCCCTTCATTTCACGGTGGTCGTGGTGCCCTACCTTCAGCTGGTGGGCATCCCGCGGATCTTACTTTCCTTGCTGGTGGTGGGTGCTGATACAAGCATCTGTAAAGTTGTGAGTGAAGCTATAGTGTTTTACTGTTGTTTTAGGAATTAGGACTACTTTTATACAGATGGTTACAGTGAAATGGCTTGAAGATAAAAGCTTTCTAGCGAAGAATGGAAAGTCTAAGCAGCTAGAAGACTCGTTTCTTCAAGGTTAGTTATTACTTGTCTTTGTTTTTGTTTTCTTCTCTCTTCATTTATTGAATTCAATGGAGAAGATATCTGAAAGATAAGCATTCTCGGAGAAAATCAATATGTGATTGTCAGATTTTGATGCTTTCTACTCGTACTTACATACGTTTTTAGAAGGTACGAGGTAAAATCAAAGACCATGAATCTAGTAATTTTTGGCTAATATGCAGTATTTTAGTGTATAAAGGTTTGCTTCTTACCCTAGATGCAAAAGTCAAATTCTTTATTGATTAGCATTATTTATGATGTATGCATGTCCCATGCATTTTAGTTCCTCTTGAGAGTAGGAGCCTAGTAAGCTTAATACAGTTGCTGCCCTTCATCAAATTAGGCGGCATGCTAATGTTTGACATTTTCCCATACAGCATAGCTTCCTAGATATCTAAGTGAATGGATATATGATTCCATTTACATTGGAATAAAGAACAGAATTTTCTTCTTAATGTGGTGCACAAATAGATGTTATAGCTATATAATTTTAGAACAGGCTGAAAGGGTGGGTTGTTAATTTTACTCTTAGCATATTTATATATTTTTTTCCTCCAATCTTGTTTTGAAAATCTTCAGGAATTCTTACAGGTATGAATTTCCCTATTTACTGCTTCGGTAGCCAATCTCTTGAGGAAGACACTTCATTTGAAGGTATTTCATGCATCACTGAGGAAGAACAAAGTATATTGGATGCTATTCTGCTATCTCAGGTATGGAACAAATGTAAAGCATACTTGTTGAGGTCTATTTATCACCTTTATTCATCTTTCTTGTTACTTTGGCAGTGGGAAGATCGGATGTTGAAAGATTGTTTCAAGTATGATGTGACAACCTCAGAAATTAAAGTATTATACCTACCTGTTTCTATCTTCTTTTCTTTTCCTTTTTTTCTGTAAAGTTGGAATTACTGTAGTACACATAATTTCTGTGTTGCATTATATAGGTCGTTACTGGAAAGATGAAGTTTCTTTGTCAACTGAATGAAGGGCAGATAACAGATCATTTTTCGAAATCTGAGAGCAATACACTCCATGAATTGGATCCTGTTGTGTTTGACTGCGTGAAACACCCAGAGGAACTACTGTTTTGTCTTGCCAACAGTAAGAAGGCAAAATCTGAGCTTATTCCTTCAGCTTCTGTGCCTGACAGTGCCGTCTTATTGATCATCAATGTAAGACCAAGTATTGCTTAACTTTTGACTGTAAGTTTATTTCTTGTGTGAAGATGGTATATATATCCATATTATCAATATTGTGATATATGCTCAAAACTATTGTCTGGAAAAGAAATTATTTGTTTCCTTCTAATATTTTCTTTCAACACGAGGGACCTAGAGTGTTTAGGGTCTTCCACGTAATAGATATACTAGAAATGTGTAAATGTTGCTTGAATACTTGGATCCTGATTGACTTGGGTGTGGCGTCCTTATATCAAGTCTGAATTACATTCCCCGTGAATGAATTATGTATATACCTTGATAGCAGCCATGTCAATCTTCATTAGGTTTCATTCCCTTCTTTTGTTAATGATTTTCCAAGAAAGCTTCTATTTTTGTGGCATTGGAGTTCTCTTCCTGTATTTTAAGCTTCAAGCCATCATCTTTTAGCATGCTTTGGTAAGAGAACAAGAAAATATCGAAAATTACAGTTATGTAGCCCAAGAAGACCAGTAGACTTCCCTTTCTGTGTCACTGTTCTTAATGGCTGTTATATTTATTATAGGTGATAAGATATGTCAATGTAATCAGTCAGTTTAAGTTGTATTCTTCTAATTCTTGTACACTGGTTTTTAGGTAACTCCTATTGAATATGGTCACGTCTATCTGGTACCTTGTGCCTCAAACAGACTTTATCGTTTCCTCGATGCAAGATCCACTGAAATAATCACAAGGCTTGCTGCAGAAATTAATAACGAATCATTCCGCATATTCTACAATTGCTGTATACCTAATCGTTCTGGTGTATATTTTGAGGTATGAATTCAGTTCTGGTTCTTCTATTTTGCTTTATATTTCATGTTATTGTTGAACTCGCAGATTGTTTTGTTGTTTTGCCTTCAAAGTTCCAGGATTATATTTCTCAATATTTCTTACCTTCATCTAATTATCTCTCTCTCTGGTTACTGATATGCAACTTTAGTTACTAAAAGTTACCACTGATACTTAGTTCTTTTTGTTTAATGTTTTGGACACTTCCACTCTTGGTTGTAAGCGGTGGTTCCTTTAGTCTTGAGGATGATCACTGCACTGTCAAATCGATGTTTGCATGTTACTTCTTTTAGTATCTATGTACGTTCTTTGTACATGATGCATGCTTATAGCTATCATGGTTCTCTTATTCGATGTTGCAGGCTTGCTACTTCCCTCACCCTTTAGCTGTGGAGTTCAGGCCTGCAGGTACTTTATTTGGTGCTAGTGGTAGGAGAGGGATTCACATATGTTCTATCATAGACTATCCTATTAAAACCCTCTCTTTCCAGACCACCCAAAATCTCAAAATACTGGCTGCAGCTATTTCTGAGATATGTTTTCAGTTAGAGGAAAAGAACATTCAATATAATCTGATGATTTCTGATTCTGGCAAAAAGATTTTTTTGTTTCTTCAGGTAAGTAAGTTTGTTCATAGCTTGTAGATCTTTCTCCTACTGCTGAAACTTGATATCTCATTAGTTTTATTGCGCACACACACATTTCATTGTTATAGGTAAAAAGTAGACTGTGTAAGTTATTTCTACCTTGTCTAGGCTGTTGTTTTTTAAAATTTTAGTTAAGTCATGCAATTTTGTACTTTCAGTTATAGTAAAATATTCAATAGTTTTAAATTTTGAAATTATGTAATTGAAATTGATTAAATCAAACACCCATCCAACTCTGTAATGCTAAAGTATGACATGTCATATATAGCAAATAAAAACATGCTATGTGTCCATATAAGGTCACATAAAAAATGGGGTGCACTGCCTTGTAATAGATTGCAGCCTAAAAGGTTGAAAGATTCCACATTTATGATGTGGTATGGTATGGACCCGTGCATTTTTATTTAGTATTTTTAGAAAACATCATACTTGGACCAACAGAGTAAATGTGATGTGCAAAATGACGAGTGAAGCAAATATGTCCTATATTAGTATTACCCAGTAAAAACATCACTTGTCAATATAATGCCATGTGATGGGTTAAAGTCTAAATAGGGAGGAAAATTACACTAGTGATGTGGCAGTATATGGACCTGTGGCAAATTTTTATTAGTTATCTAAGAACACAATATATTTACCTATCATGGGATCTGCAATACGAGCAGGAAAGCAAAGTTTTGATATCATTAACTGGACAGGCTTACTTGTTGTCACATCAAATTATAGTAGTTAATTTTAAGAATGATAGGGTACTGCAGCATCTGTAGAGCTTTATATGTAGACAATCATCATTTGTGAAGAACAAGGAGACAGAAAATGTAAAACAGACAGCCTTATGTGTGTATGATTTTGTCATCTTTAATTTCAGAACATAACAGTCTAGATTGTGGTAGGTTTGTTTGTCAAAAAATTGATGTATTGGAGGATTCAATATTGTTGAAAACTTACTGATGGGTTAATTTTAATCCATCCAACAGAAAACTTGTGCAGCCTCTCATGCCATCTCAGCCTGGGAATGTGGGGGCTACTTGTTGTTCAGGAATAGGTACGAATTTGATCAAGCTACTGAGGATGCCATGATTAATCGACTGAGCAGTTTCTCCCTTGACGATAACAACTTTGAGGCTGTGAAGCAGCTTTGTTGCAGCATTGCCAGTAAATTTGATGTTTGGTCTAAAAGTTTTTAAATGCGTGCTTATATATTGTGGAATCGTATTGCCACTGGAATCGTGTTTTTCTCCTATTGCCTATTGGGAACTGAGGCTTGTAATAGGGAGTTGACTTGTTTGTTTATGAGGATGACAGGATCAAATGCTATATTTGGAAAGTTGTTTTGCTTATCAGGGTCTTTTATTTTGCTCCAAAAATTGAACTAATAAATGGAGAAATCAGTTGAAGTATTTGAAGGATATAAGGAAAGAGCTTTACATTACTACTTGTTCAATATCATTAATATAGCATTTGGAAAAGCTTGCACGAAAACTATTTCGCACCCTTGATTTCAAAGTAATGTTGTATTTTATCTCTAGGTACGAAGTGAGATGAATTAAAAATAGATGATAAATTTTGTTCACGTTAAGTCTTTTGAGTTTGATCCCAAAAGTAAAATACTATTTCTGATATGCTAAGACGAATACAAAAATAAAATAATCAAAATTGTTCAATCTAATACTCCCTCTCCAGCTGGTTTAAAAAATTCTCTCCATTGCTAACTTCAGTCAACCTCTCAAAAGTGTCGTTTGTAGTCCTTTTCTAAGTACATTAGCAACTTGGTAGGGCATATAAACCAGTCTATTGTCAGACTTCTCTTCAATAAACTGCTTGTAACATCCACATACTTTGTTCTATCAAGAAGAACCAGGTCACGAGCAATAACTTGTAGCAATACCCATTCGGCCAACCAAACAGGCATGCTACCGTAGCATGCCAAATAGGGCCGGTAAGGAATGGTCATTCAAGGCAACCAAACATTTTGTGAGTTCCAATTCTAATTCACCATCACATTTATGCAGTGAGAGTACCCCTTCCGTTCCATTCTAAATCACCATCACAAGTTTAAAAATAGGGGAAAAACTGAAAATACCAGCATTGCATTGAGGGTGTTATTTTCACAGAACAAAACTAAAAACCATGCATGCTCACAATACAAAAGTAAAAACCAATTAAAACATTGAACATTAACGTGATTTATATCATTTTACTGCATACTTGGGAAGGAACTTACACCAGGAAACTCTTCAAGCTTAATACAACAAAAATAAAAAGAATTTTCAGCTACTAGTAGTTTTATATTGTAGAGGAATACAATTACCAGCTCTTCAACTGTCCGTCATTAGACATGCTCACCATGAGAGTTCAATGCCCCTAAACCAGAGTTTCCATCAAACTGCCTATTTTCAGCTTCTTTCACTTCCAAATCCCTCAAGGCCTGACTGCTTGAGAAGGAATTATCCGTGGTGTTGGACCCGATCCATGCTTTATGAAGTTGCAACACATACTCCAAGTGCCATAGAACATCCCCCATTGTAGGCCGGTTCTTCCCCTCATCTGCAAGACATTTCTCTGCTATCTCTCCAAACTTCTCCATTGATTCTGCAGAATAGTTTCCCCTCAGATGTGGGTCGATAATGGTTTCAAGCGACTTTTGTCTTTGCCATTTCATTGCCCACTCTGCAAGATTTATCTGCTCTTTTGGCAAGCTGGGATTTATAACAGCACGAGCACAAACAACCTCAAACAACACCACACCAAAAGAGTAGACGTCAGATTTCTCGGTCAACTGTTGCCTGCGAAAATACTCAGGGTCTAGATATCCGAAGCTCCCCTTCACTGCAGTACTAACATGAGTATGCTCCAAAGAAGGACCAGCTCTTGACAGCCCAAAATCTGACATTTTAGCCACAAAATTTTCATCCAACAAAATGTTGGTTGTTTTAACATCCCTGTGAATAATTCCCCGCTCTGCTCCTGTATGAAGGTAGTGCAGTCCCCGGGCAGCACCAATGCATGCTTCTAATCGCTGCTTCCAAGTCAATGGCGGGACATCATTTCCGAACAGATGACTTCTAAGAGTTCCATTTGCCATGTATTCATAGACCAAGATCATCTCATTTTGTTCATCACAGAACCCAATCATGGAGACCAAGTGCCTATGTCTAAGCTTTGAAAGCATCTCAATCTCAGTATGAAATTCAGCAAGCCCTTGCTCAGATTGTGGATTTGCTCGCTTTATGGCTGCAAGAGTGCCATCTCCAATCTCCCCTTTGAATACTTTGCCAAAGCCCCCTACACCAATCACTAAACTTTCATCAAAATTATTTGTTGCTGCCCGAATCTCAGCAAGCATAAATTGCCTACCAACTCCAGTGGAGGCCATAGATCCATTTAGAGTTTGAAGTCTAGATGATCGCTTGGCATTGGCGGAGCTATTTAAAATAGAACCGTTAAGGAATAATGGACGCCACCCAGCATTACTGTTGTTTTTCGTGTCACCTGATTCTTTTCCTCGTTTTTTGCAGAAACAGCATACACGGGTAACAGCAACTGCAAGAATGGCAACAGTAGCTACACCTGCAGCAATTCCCACCCAGAGAACCCAGAACCTAGAAGCATGACTTGAACTTTTCGTTGAATCGTATCTCTGCACATGGGCAAGGTTTCCATTTCGGCTAAGCTTGAAAATCTCCAGCCCATTCAAGAGAGCATCGGTGCCTGAAGCACCAGCTGCCGTGTCAGGACCGAGCTGAATCCAGAGGGTGTCGATTTTTGAAGAAACCGCATCAAAGTAATCCTGATGATAAGCTTTATTCATTCCACCTGCCTTCACAAAAAGGTCATAATTATTCGCAGCAGTCCGGTTGTTTATGTAGATTCTGAAAATCCTAAGGCTTGGCTTATCAAATACCAGCTCACAGAAGTGTAGGCGGATTAAGTAATCAAAATCGGGATCCACTTCAAACCTCCATGACATATTGAACCTTTTCTCCAAGACTTGGGTGTTAGACATGCTTCTTGCTGTTTCATACACAAGAGGAGGAGCCACTGAAGAATCATTTGTAGAAGCATAGGTAATATTAGAACTGTTATTTATTTCAGAACCTGCATTTGCTGTGATCATATATCCAGAATCCACATCCCATGCTCTCCAATAATCAGAATCCTCGTTGGGGTTAATCTCGGGACCCCCAACATTCAACCTATACATAGTTTCAATTCCCCTTCCACTTAGATTCAGATTCACATCATTTCCACCCACCTTACTGACTGAATCAGCGAAAAGTTTATCGGTCATAGGGATCATCTCTATGGCATTAATGAAACCAAATGATCCTTTTGTCGGGGTGAACTTAATCACAAGCGAATTCGAATTGATAGGTAAAATATACTCTTTAACCAAAGAGAACGAGCTGGAATTGCTCCCTGAACTCTGGAGGTACAAATTCTTGTGTGCAATCTCACCAACAACATTAACCTGTGCTAAGAGTTTCAGACCATTTGTCGCAACATTGAAAGAAGATTCATTTACATTATGGTCCTTGAAGGAGAAGGGACAGAAATGAAGCCTCAAGAAATAGTTCCCTTGGATGCCATTAAACGTGTAGTTCAATTCATCACTGAAAAGCCGAGCAGATCTGTAGAGTGGAGAAAAGATTGTATCACCACTTAGTGCAGGAGTAGTGGAAACAACACCTGGAGAACTAAGGGTGAGATTGTTATCAGGAGCCAAGTCACCAACCCATTTTCTACCCTCCACATTCACACTGGAATTTGTACCACAATTTATCAGAAAAGACTTTGACTGAGCTTCGCCACTTCTAAAAACTGCACATAATACGACAACAAGGAGCAAAGGCAACAACTCCCTGCCTTGGACCTTCCCCATTATCACACTCCCTTCCTCAAGAAACCAAACCCCTTTCTCTCTCTCTCTCTCTCAATTTATATTCTTTCTCAAGAAAATAGCATGAACAAACCAATGCTAATAAAAGAAACAACTGACTAAGCTTTTTTCCCTTTTTTTCGTCAAGCCTTTAACAGGACAGGAAGGAATTCATTCATCTACAAAATGTAACACAAAATAGCTGAGATATTATATCTCACCAAGCAACTTGAACAACATGCATTCCCCTTTTGGAGCAAGAAACATCAATTTACCTCAATGGATCCAATCTGGGTATTTGAGTTTTCCCCCTTGAGAACCCCTCAAACAAAGCATAAAAACCTGCCAGAAAAATTTAAATTGAAAAGAAACTTTTCTTGCCCAACTCAAAATGAAAGTAACTAAGTAACCTTCCAGATCTGAACCAAGTTGAGCTGAAAATTAAAAGAAAAATGAAAAACTTAATGGGGTGCAATGCAATGGGATTATGATTGGTAGAAAGATACCAAATCGGGTGAGCAGGAGGAGTAAGACAGAAAATGTTAGGATAAAATCAATTAAAGAAAAAATAAAAGAGTGATAAGGTTATCTGAGTAAGAAACTAGAACATGGGGTGTTGCTGGAAACAGATTGGAAAAGTTCGCTTCATCTCACCATTGTCTGCTCAATACAGACAAGACTCTGACATAATTAAATCTGCCAATTATTTTTTATTCTATTAATTTAAATTCAACAAATAATCATCTTTCTTTTCTAACTTGTGTAACTGTTGTTTCTTCCGTTGTAACTGCAAGGAAAGACAGGTATTAATCCGGAAAACAGGTATTAATATAATAGCTGCAGGGAAAGACGTTTTTAACCTTTACATTGTTTTACTTCAATTACAGTGAAGGAATCTAGCTTGAGCGCGGGGATTACGGTAGTTTAAATATTGTATTAAGAAAAAACATATGAATCAGTTTAAACGATCACTCTAACGAAGATTTTTGTTTGGGGGTTAGGAGTCACTGTAACGAATTCTGAATCGAGGAGATGTAAGAAAATTACGTTCTTCTAAAAGCAAATAAGGGGAAGAACGATACGCACGTTGAAATCAGTGACGGCGAGAGTGCTGATATGGAGGCCAAGGATCATGGCTGCCGCGAGGACCACGCTGACCACCGTTCCCATCTCACGAGACTTCGACTCTCATGGAACCGACGGCGGCCCCAGATGTTAGTCCTTTGACGAATTTGACTCCCTTGAACCGTGATTTTTTCAACTCCATGTTTTACTAATGTTTTAAGGTTAACATAGTAATTTAGCTTCCAATTTTCAAGTTCCTTTTATAGATAGTAAAATTATACATCATCTTTGATATACTTTGTAATGTTATAATTTGGTATATTTATATATATTAAAATTTAATTTTAATTTTAATTTCATATTTCATTAATTTTGTTATTTATATTACATAATTCTTCATTAGATATTAAGTAAATTACTGAAATAACATTTTATTAAATTAAAAAACAAACAAACAAAATTAAATTATTTCTAACTAAGTTTAAAATGCAATTTTTGAGAAATAAGTAATAATTTTCTCAAGTGTGTTTATTTTTTAATATAAGTACAAATAATTTATTTTTTTATTTTTTAACTTAATAAAATATCATGTCAATAATTTATATATTATTTAATAGAAAATTATACCATATAAATCACGGATTAGTGAATTGTGAAAATTAAATTAAAATTATAATTTGATAAATACAAATAGATAGAATTAAAGTTAATATATAATATTGTAAATTATATTAAAGTTTATATATGAATTTATCGTTTATCCCTTTTTAAAATGCGTTTGTCATTTAATTCCATGTATTGATTTGATTATCAATAATATTCATCATTTTATATGTAATTTAAATTCGAATCGCACTAATCACTATTGTAATTGAAAAAAAAATACGTTAGTCATTAGATGGATAAATAAAGGTATCTCCTGTAGTTTTGTAGGGCCTGGCCCTTCTCCTTTTGCCTTAAAGAATGAATAAAAATTATCTCGGCAAACTATCTTTTAACGATCTTCTTAATTTTACTTTTACAGAAAAAAAAGTAATAGGCCTTAACTCTCAATTTGTTTGGAATTTTTTATTAGGCTTGTAGAATTTTTTGAAATTTGTATTTAAACACTTTCAAAATGTTCGAAATTTCTCATTTAATTAACATTTTTTTAAAAAAATTCTCGTTAAACCTATTAAATTTTTAATTAAACCATTTCAAACTTCATGTCAAAATCGCCCACCACCAAATCTAATTTAAGACCCCGTAATTCACAATACCTTCTTTTTGCTGTAAAGCTAAAAAAAATTTAATTTATAAAGAAAATAATGGTACGTTAATTTTGTTCGGATTTTGTTTTGGATAAGATTATTTTCAATTCAGATCTACTTGACTTGATATGAGATAGTATTTTTATTTAATTTTTTAATAAAATATATAAAATGTTTTTATTATTTTATAATAATTAAAAATGGGTTTTGAAGTAAAATTTTCTAGTTGTCTATGTGGTTGTCTTTACCAAAAAAAACTGATTTGGTACATATATTTATTTTCTTAAGGTAATTTATATTTATATTTTCGTTCGAATATATACAAGACACAAATAATGAATTTCAACTAATATTATCAAAAAACAAAAGTCAAATATTTTGTTTATGTTATAATATACTGATTTGTCTTCTTTTAAATTTATATATTGAAATATTTGATTTAGCTAATTAGTGCATTTTTTCTCTAATTATAGGATTCTAATCCTCAATTTATATTATAATTTTATATATACATATACATACAAAAATATATTTTGTAAAGAATATGGTAAATAATTGATTGTTAGAAGTTAATATATTACTTGGTGTTTAACTTTGATTTCAATGTTTAATTAATTGAGTTTTAGTTCGATTAGAATAGATAGTGTTATCAATGCAGGAGGACGTGGATTTAAGTGTGTTGAAACACATATCTTCTTATTTATGGGTTGGAGGAGGGTTATAGATAGTTCTAAGCATTGTGTCAAAAAGAACAGATATGATCAAAACCTATAATAAAGTTATACAGATATGATCAAAACCTATAATAAAGTTATATATATATACCTTGTAAGTTTTACTAGTGCACACATATCAAATATTTAATTGGGCCACATGATTCCATTTAATCTAGATTTTGTAATTTTTACGATAGTAAAAATACATTTTCACCATTTTTTGATTTGAGCTGTTTGTGGGTTTTCTTGTTGCTTTACAGTGGTTTGTTTTTTTTGTAGTGTAGAGACACGTGTTTTTTATATTTTCTTTTCAGTTTTAATAAATGATGCATCGGTTTTATTAAAAAAAACTATATCTTTATAATTGTTAAAGTATTAAATCAAATTTTTTATATTTTTAAAATCAAAGTGTAATTTTATTTTTATTAATTTAAAATTTTAAAAAATTTGAAAGATTTAAATAAAAAAATCATTTTAAGGTGACAGAGATCTTGCCCACCCCTAATTTCACCCCTAAATATTAAATTCAACATTAAAATTATATTAATTATTAAATTAAAAAATTTTAAATATCAAAATTAAATTTTAATTAAATTTATTGAGGAGGATTATAGTAGTAGACTAGCGCTGTAACTTTTTATTTAATATTTAATGATGTAAGATGGTAATAATGTATTAACTTTTCTTTGAACGAAGTATTAATTTTTTTTTAAAGAGAAATAGAATGTTGGACGAAAGCATAGAGATGGACTAGTTTACCCTAGAAAGTGAAAAAGATTCTTATTATTCCATATACGTCAAACAATCAAACTAAAGAGGTAAAATTAATTTATTTCTCTCATAGTATGTCTTGAGGAATTCTAAATATTTGAAGTTAATCACTCATAGAGATTATTCAAGAATAAATTACTGCTCTGACTTATTTGCAACTATATTTCTCTCATTACGAGACAATCTCAAATCACATGCAAAACATCATCCGATTCATGTCCGTAAAACAAATAAGAGTTATCATGTCTAATCTCTCGCCTCACTCGTTCCACATTAGTGAGTAATTATTGTTTAAGGAAAAGCCATATAAATATGCGAATTCTCTAGAGCTTCGAAACTTTTAAACAAATTTTCAAGTTGCATCTCTTGGATTCCAAAATCTCTCCCAAAGTAGCTAATATGCACTTTTAATGAAAAAAAAATCTATTGATGTGAGAAGCCAGACAATTGTTGTTTTATATCTTTACTAAATACAATTAAGTAACATAATATCAATAGGCTAGTTAAAGAGTCGAAAAATATCTTAATGTATATTTATTTATATTAATTTTTTTAAAATTTACAAAAATAATTTATTTATTTGTGTAAAAATAATGAAAATTTTCATTATATTTGATGAATTCCAAGATAAAATTTAAGCAATTACCAAGCACCCTTTCAGTAATCTTATACCTTATTACGAAATATTGATATTAATGATAATATAATATTATTTATTTAAGATAATATTTTTCAATTTAAAATATTAATGATAATATAATTGCAGGGTAAAAGTGCAAAAATCTTGACAGCACAAAGCGCAAGGCTTTTTGCGTTTTGCTTCGGTGTTTCCAAATCGGCCGAATCCTAACGACAGTTTTATGGAAAACAAAAATTCAACCAAATCTCCTAATTAAGAGAGGAAAAACGTAAATTTGCAGGATTCCTAATTTACGGGGATCTCATCATATTTGGAAATCACAGCATTTAAATTCCCCCCTTTTCAAGAACATTATTCTTTCCCCCTGATATTCAACCTCTCCTCTTCCTTCAAGGTAAAAGCTAACCTCATTATTTATTTATACATATTTTTAAAAATATGCCTCTTAATTACTTTTAATATTTGTTTTTAATTTGTCTGGCAGGAGCTTTAAGTCTCAAGTCGATTGCTCCTTGAAAGATCGGAATTGGTTTCTTGTTGAAGGAGGTGAATCCGGGTATTTCTTTCTTCTATTTTTCGAATTCAAATTATAGTATTTTAATAAAATTCACGTTAGGATTTTAATTGAAAAGGAAGGAATTTTAGAAATTATGTACTAATTTGCTGACTTGTAACGAATACATGATTAAAAGGACAAAAAGAGGAAAAAATGCTTCAGGGAAAAAGTGGCTAAAGAAAAAGACTATGCACCAAATAGTACTATTTCTATTTGAATGCTTGTTATTTTGAATCTCTTGATCTCGATTTTTGTTCTATAGTGATTGCGATGCATATTGCAGTATATCTATCATTGTACTTTGAGGTTGCCATTGAATGCTAGTTGTTAAACGAATCTTGTGCCTTCTTTGATACATATTTTTATTTCTATTTGATTTATTTTTACTAGTAATTTTGGCGTTTTTGAATGTTATGGATATTGACCTCTAGATGTCATGTTGCTACGTGGAGGTTGCCTAACAATTGTAAATTGCTATAATGAGGTTTATGAAAAGCAGCTTTGCATCTTTCTTTACAATGATTGCAGATATGCAGAGCGAGGTCGTTTGTAGTCGGTGTAGGAACATTCTTCTTTATCCTAGAGGAGCTACAAATGTGTGCTGTGCATTATGCAGTACGATTACCCAAGTCCCTCCTCCTGGTAAACTTCATTTCTCATTCTTATTAATTGACAATTTAAAATCATCATCAGTTTTCTGAGGTTGTGACTTGTGAACAGTTGCTAGTTTTTGGTATTTTCAACACGAAAATGATTATCATTAGCTGAAACTCAAAATAGATGTACATTATAAAATTAGTAAATTTTTCTCTTGGCCGTAGCTATGATCTGCGAGTGGCATTGGAAACTACTTCATGTCAGAAAGAATACTTCGGCTTACCGGGTCCCCTTTTACCCCTTAATAATTTGACCTAGTTATTCCTATGCATTAGGTTTTGTCTACTTGAATAGTCCTCTTAGAAACCACTGTACCTCTTCATTAAATAAATGATGACTTTGGTTATCAAGACCATGGACATCTAACTGACCCTATTTATAATCATACTAGAATCTTATTTGAAAATTAAAAAATTACTAAATTTGTCCCCCTGACAAATATTGGTCATTGGCTATATTACGAAATGTGTGCCTTAATGCTGAAATGAGAAACAAATCGATTGGTACAAATGATGGAGCTGGGTTTTTATCATCGCTATGGTTGGATTTAATCTGTTGTGAGCTACATATAGCAGCTATAGTATAAGTTTGCTTGAATGCAATTTATCAATGTGGTAAGCCACAAGCCTTGTTCTTACTTATTGTGCAATTTGAGATCGCATTGCCTTACTTGTAAGTTGATATATGTTTGTGATATGGACGCTTTATTGCAATTAGAGTTTTAGATTTATTTAACTTGCTTTATCAAGAGTTTTAGTTTTAGTTATTTTCCTTATTATATTAGGTTTTTATTTCCTTTATAAACTCAAGTTAGGAATTCTATTAGGACTCTTTCTTTGTTATTAACAGCCTATAAAAAGGCTGCCAATATGAAATAAAGGGCAAGCAATTATTCTATCAAAAGAAACGTTATTTTAAGAGGGGGTTTAGTTAAGGACGAATCTACCTTTTGAGTAACCATAGGTCGAAGCAAGGCTTCTTTCTCGTCTAGACCTGTGACTAGATCCTATGCCAAGGTTCTTAACAACTTGGTATCGGAGTCAGCTGTCATGGGTGACGAAAAAACTTTGACAGCCAAGCTCGAGGCTTTCATGGAACAAATGACTACAAGGCAACAAGCATTAGAGGAGCAGGTGGCAATGCTATCTCTTTCGGTCCAAAAGACAACGAAAGGAGATTTAGAAAAAAATGAAGAATAGGGCAGTAGCGGAGGCAGGAAACGAAATTCAGATTCGCAACACGGTGGGTACATGGTGCCTCGATAATCTAAAATGGAATTTCCCACTTATGATGATGTTGGAGATCCTTTAGGGTGGCTAAAAAGATGCGAAAAAAATTTTGGCAATCAAAGAACTAATGAAGAAGATAAAGTCAGCTCAGCTTCATTCCATCTCTTAGGAGAGGCACAGCTGTGGTTTGATCAAATGGAAGAAGAGGAAGACAATCTTAATTGGGGGCGCTTCAAGGAGTGTTGTCATGTACGATTCGGGCCATCTATGAGTAATAATCCATTGGGGGAACTTGCAAACTTGAGACAAACAGGGACTGTCGAAGAATATCAACGCCAATTCCAATCACTACTAGCTAGGATTACTGATCTTAGACCTCGACAACAGGTAGACCTTTTTACTGCCGGGTTGGTAGAGGAACTTCGAATTGATATTGAGATGCAACAACCGGGGAACCTTGGAGTTGCAATGAATATGGCTCGAGCTTTGGAACGTAAACAAAAAGTCTCTTCCAAAATGTTATCTCGAACCAAACTAAACTGGCCAACAACTACGAGCTCTGCAAAGGGAGGGGAACAACCAACGAAACCAATGGGAAATAACAGCAAAATAGATTCTTTTGCACCATTTATTAAGAAATTGACACGGGCAGAAATGGCGGAAAGAAGGGCTAAGGGGCTGTGTTATAATTGTGACGAGTCTTATTATGTGGGACACAAATGTAAAAGGTTATTTTGGATAGAAGTACCAGATGTTGAAGGTAGGCAAGATGACGATGAGATAGATGATTTTGGATAAGTTCTGCAACTTATTTTGAATTAGAGCTTGAGGACAAGCTCAACTCCGAGAGGGGGAGTAATGATATGGATGCTTTATTGCAATTAGAGTTTTAGATTTATTTAACTTGCTTTATCAAGAGTTTTAGTTTTAGTTATTTTCCTTATTATATTAGGTTTTTATTTCCTTTATAAACTCTAAGTTAGAAATTCTATTAGGACTCTTTCTTTGTTATTAACAGCCTATAAAAAGGCTGCCAATATGAAATAAAGGGCAAGCAATTATTCTATCAAATGAAATGTTATTTTAAGAGGGGGTTCAGTCAAGGACGAATCTGCCTTTTGAGTAACCATAGGTCGAAGCAAGGCTTCTTCCTCGTCTAGACCTGTGACTAGATCCTACACCAAGGTTCTTAACAGTTTGTTACTAGTATCACTGATATGTATGTTTCAAACCTGAGAATACCTTAGTAATGACATCTTCACCCTCCAACGGCCTATAAACTGTCAGAGGCCTATGATTCTTGATTCTATTCTCTTCCTTTTGTTCATTAACCATTGGATGGTCACCAATTTTGCGGAATTGCCAATGTGTTTGATTCCTGCCATGATTTTTCGAGACTTCCTGTATTTCTCTAATCACTTAAGCTTGTAAGATGCCAACATTTGTTAGTTCTTAGTTTTGTAAGCTATCTTCAGGTACATACTTTTGCTATTTCAATTTTGCTTTCAAAGGAGAAAAAGCAAAGAACATATTCTGAACAAACAATTACTATGTATTCTTTTAGATGCCACAATTCATTGTTTTACATTTATGCAGACTAGAAATGTTAGATTGGTGAGACATTTTAGTCCTTTGTTCATCTTTGAATCAATTATCCTCTGGGTTTTAACCATTTGTTTTTGCTTTTTAGATGCTTTTGGAAAGTATACCCAAAAGTAAATAGTAAAAAGGAGGTAGAAAAGCAAAGCAATTACTGAAGAGCACTTAAGTTTTTTCTTAGCTACACTTTTAATAGCTGTGATTGGATTTGGGTGGGCTGGCTGCCCAAGAATTCAATGAGAATTTCGAACCCAATGCCATACTAAACAAGCTAACATACAAGATACCTCATTTGGTACAATCTGATTTGTTAACTTGGGAGTGAAGCTTTGACTCCACTAAACTCAATTCAACTTGATAACAAAACATAGTAAAAGCAAACTTGTGACAGTTCATTAGTGAGAACTTGCTGCTATTTGTTTTAGGGATTTTTATGTTATGCTCTTGGGTAATTGTTCAGTATACTGTTAGTTAGACATAAGTCATTCCATTGTAGAGTTTCTTTCTTCTATAGTTACTTCTTTATGTGAACTTCGTTGTGTATACGCCAGATAACAATTTAAGTTTGAATGGCATGAGCACCCCAAATAAACCTCAAACATTTTTTGTGGTCCCTAAACCATACTCCATCGGAACTGTTGTTAGCATGACTCCATCTTGGCAAGCTGCTAAAATCTACCATTCAACTTGGTTTGATTGTAGCCCACCCATATCAAGGTTGTTACCCATAACATTTGGGCATTTTGGCAATATTAACTTCCTTTTATCTGGTACTTGGACATCAACATGCAACTGGCCTTGGACTATAATATCTAAAGGTTTGTTTATCAGAACAACTTGTCCAGATTAGTGATGACATTCTTTAATTTCAGGGTGATAATCTGCTAACTAGTATGGCAGTTCTCTTGGCACTATTTTCCCTTGTCCTTTTAATAGACTTCTGATTGCAATCCACTGTATTTTATATTTAAATGAGTTTTCTTTTTTCTTTTTCATCTGGTTGCCTTGATGTATACAAACAATCTGGTATTGATAATAATATTGGTGGGGTGTTATATAGAATTTTCTACAGAAATAATAAATTAATTTAAGGCAAAGAAACAATAATATAGGGTGAATGAGTAACATTCCTCTTATTTAGATATGTAAACAAAGTAAGTTCAGTATCTGATCAGAATCTTATGGCTTGATAATCCATGTTTTAAAATTAACTCTGTAGGAATGGAAGTGGCTCAACTCATGTGTGGAGGGTGTCGAACATTGCTAATGTATACATGTGGAGCAACAAGTGTAAGATGCTCTTGCTGTAACGCCATTAACCATGTGACAGGTATACTATACTTATCTGCGTATATAATTTAAATTTGTCGTTATAACATTTGGAAGTGCATAACTATTGCTTTTAATGGTAAGTCATTTTTGGGCTTTGATGAAAGTTTAATGCTTGTGGATCAATCCTTATACTACTTTCTGTAATCTAAACAAGTTTAAGAGTGTTGCTCAGTTTATTGGAAAAAAAGTGAGTTGCTCAGTTTGCTGATTAGCACTTCCCCGTCCCGTATTATGTTTCCAGGCATCACAATGCATTCCTCATTGATCTCTTTTGTGACCATTTTATATTATCATTTTCTTTTACTAGCAGTCTGAGCTATACTTCAAGTAGTTAAAGATCTTAGAATGTTTCTAAACTTTGTCTGCCATCTGGAGTATTTGCTGTTCTGATTATATTATGCACACACCTTACATCATTTAACATGCGATTGCAGTTTTATGTGGCTGTGGATTTTTTTAGTTGGACCGTGCACTTTTAGGTTCTGTGTTTGTGGTTGTTAATCATAGCTTTGTTTGTGACAATTTAAGCTATTTCAATAACTAAATGACTTAATATGCTTCTTTTTGGAAAGTAGCTAGATCATTTTGGACTTTATTTGTCTTTTTTACTCCCCGAAGTGGAACTTTTATTTTGAAAGAATATCGGTGTAGTAAAGTTTAGTCTTGAAGTTTTAAGTACCAGCTCAACCATTCCCCTTTTTTGAACTAGAATACTTTCCTGAAGCTGTATATCTCCTATGAACTTTGGGATTGAGTATGTACCACACAGTATTTTCTTCTTTGGTTCCTCATTCAACCTTTTATCAGTGCATTTCCATGTTGCTTGGTAGTAGTTTGTTCTATATGTTATTCAAATTTTCTTCCCCCTTTCAATTTCATGGTACCGATTACTGACTTTTTTTCTTGGATCTTGTTACCATGGAAAAAGCATCCAACCCGATGGCTCACATCAACTGCGGGCACTGCCGTACAACACTGATGTATCCATATGGAGCTCCATCAGTCAAATGTGCTGTCTGTCATTATGTTACTAATGTTGGTGTAAGTGTATGATTGAATTGACACAACTTTTCACTAGTCCATCTATTATTAACATTGAATATATTTCTAAGAATTTGCAGAGATTTAGTGATTTACTTACGTTTCACAAGTGGCTAAAAAAAGACCATATTAAATTCATAAATTGCTTGAAAGCAGCAATTCGGTCTCTTCGTATATTATTGCTTGTTTTCTGGTAAAAGGTCACATGATGCTTTTTTTTCCTCTCAAAATCTTTAAATTCTTTACAATATCTCTGAATGTATTCAGACTATTTCTGAATGTCTATTTATCTGGTCTGAAAGTGGTTGTTTCAAACTTCTTATGCTTCTTGTTTCTGGGTTTTCTGTCCATGCCTCTTCTCTCTAAATTATTCAACACGGGGGCAATACCTCTCAAACTTGATCTTACTTTCCCCAGTGTAGCGATTGATTCAGGCCGAAATCTGTTAGTGGAAATAGTATTAGGTCCCTTTCCTGAAACAGCCTTTTGGTGAGTTCATATGTTGGGTCTCTTTGAAGTGCAATATTTCACTTCTTGTCACTCGATGTAGTAATTTTTCTTGAACATCATGTTCAGAAAGCAATAGTTTAAAGTTTAAACTTTTTAACATTTCTATGACCTTGATCACACCTTGTATAATATTCACATTATTGATTCTCGAAACCTGTTTTCTGGTTTATTTTCCCTTTTGAAAGTTAATTAACTATACTTAATTGGAAGGATTAAGTACTTATTCCTCTGCTTATGTGTCCATGCAATAAATATCTTTGAGGACATTGTGTGAGACATAGCTTATACATTTATGTCTAGAGAAGTTGTATTTGGAGGTTCACTCGATTTCTCATCTATGTTTCAGATGGGTAATGTAAGGGGTCCACTTCCGGCAAGCAGACCGAATGCCACAGGGACTATGCCATCTACTTCAACAGTAAGTTCTCTAAGTTAATATCCTCACCCCCCCCCACCCCATTTTCTTTAAATGTGGATAGTTCCAAGTTATTACCTGCATCTAACCTTTTGGGCGATCCCTCATTCTCAGAGACAAACAGTAGTTGTTGAGAATCCCATGTCAGTTGATGAGAGTGGCAAATTGGTAAATATAGTTTAACTGCATATATATATCTACATGAAGTGTGTTCTTCATTGTCACGAGCATTTATATTATAAAAGTTGGAACATGGGTGGTGAGGAAAAAGGGTTTTCTGATAGAAAGTTATGATATTGCAGGTGAGCAATGTGGTGGTTGGCATAACAACCGACAAAAAATGATCCAATGATGCTTTCTTTTCTTTTCTTTGTTCTTTTTTTTTGGATTACATTGGAGGAGAAAGCAAACAAACATGGTTATGAATGCAGCGCCATTAGTGGTGTATATTATATTGAAAATGGAAATCATAAACACTTTTGTTCAAAGAACTGTGTCCATTATCCTTGTTCATATCCATATCCATACCCGTGTCTGAGCTCATGAAGTGGTAGGGAAATGTGTAACGTTTGCTCACATGTATCTAGTTTAACTATGGCTGACTGAATGTTCGGGCGGATTTTTTTTAAAATTTTATGAATTTTTAATACTCGAAATTGGATTAAACAGTTGAGTTGGGTATCGATGGCATGACAGATTTTGATCATTGAATCGGTTCTAAAAGAATATGGACTTTCAAGATTAAATAAAGCAAGGCCTTTTCTTTTGGATATAGAGATCGCATTCCAAACATTGAATTCGTCCACGGGCTGGGTTACAGCCCATATTTTTTTCTGTGTCAGGCCCTTTTTTAGCTTGACAAGTCGAAATTCACTATTTGCGTTTAATATGAAGTGTGTTTTAAGAGTATTTTTATAATTAAATTGCTTAAAAGTATTTAGTGAGTTGAGCCGATTTGAGTTGCAAATGGTTTGTCGAAGGCCTATTGTAGACAGGTAGGGCTTATCTGGTTGAGCAAGTAGCTTAGCCTTTTTCTGGCTTTACTAAAACTGCCAAAAAAAAAACCCAAAAGCTTATTGGAGTATGTTTGATTTTATTTGATTTGTATTTATTTTGATTCACAAGTTAAAATTTGTATTATTTAATTTAAAATTTAAAATAAAATTTATTTAATTTATAATCAATTTTTAGATAAATTTTATGTAAACTTAAGTTTATTTTAATCACTTAACTATAAAAAGTTTCAAAATAATTACTCACATTCATCTCAATCATCTTTAATATTGAATTAATTTCAGTTCAATTTTTTTTAAAAAAAAACACATAATAATCACAATTTTTTAGAAAACAATATGATTGAAAATGTTATCACTTCTAAAATGTACTCAAATAACAAAAAAATAAAGGAAAAACATAGGTGAAAATAGAACTGAAATGAAAAAATAGTAATAAATTAAAATACTAGACATAATTAATGTGTATTTCGATTATAATAGTGTTTAAATTAATTTATATTTATATGATTTTTAATAAATTAAATTATATAAAATTTTACATTCATTTAATTACCTTTTTTTAGTGTTATGTACTGTAGGATCTAAAATAAGATTAGTAGAAGTGAAGTAGAAGACAAGTAAGCACACTCGGTGGTGGTTTTGTTAGTTGTTTGCCGGATTCCGTTAAATACTGCGTGCGTTTCGGTTTTCGCGCTTTCTTTTCTACTTTTCTCTTATTTATTTATTATTATTATTATTATGTAAATATTTATATATTTTCTTTTTATATTACAGTTTCTAAACTAATTACTGGTTTTATTTTATTTTAGATTTATAGTAACAAATAAAACATATTTCAATTTGGAATTTAAGCTTTTGAATTAAAAAATATATATAAACAACAAGAAATTTAGTTCGAATGTAAAAATCAAGAAAGTTATATTATTATTATTATTATTATTATTTTTACTTTGAGATTTTAATAAAAGCAGGAAATACAAACTTTGCTTCCTGGAATTGGTTTTGGAGTTACAGTCAAATTGTACTGAGAATTAAGGTTCGCTTTTAGAGCAACGGTGAGTTTTTCAATTCCATATTTCATAAGTAAATTTTAAAAATATATTAATAACCCTTTTATATTTAAAATTTTGCTACATTTTTGGAAAAAAAAAAAGAACTCTTACCAATTTCTAGGGTAGATCATGTATTTCTTGTTAGGCAATATACCAGAAAGATTTTGTTAAAAATTTATTTAATTTTCATAATTCTTTCTTTCCCAACTGAATGTAACAGTTGAATAATAGCAACGGATTCTCATTCGAAAGAGGTTAGATTGTCTCTTTTCTTTGTTCGTATAATTTTGATTCGCTTTTTCTTAGATGTGTTGATCTGTTTATTAAAAATTTTTGCGCTCACACGTCAATTACATATAATGTTTCTTTTTTATTTTTTGGAAGTAATTTTTGTTGATATTTTTTTAATAAATAGGTAATGTTTCGATGAATATTTACAGGCATTTTGGATTTCTTTGTTTAGAAAGTTTTAATGTTGTTCACCAGATCATTCAGTTATAATCAGTGTTGCTAAAGTTTTCTCTTCTTTTAAAACAGATGGACCTAATACAAGAAAATTTTACATTCTCAATCATCTGTTCTACTGCATCAGTTTTGGCTTTCTTTGATTAATTTCATTTTAGATGGAATTATTTCACTTATTTTGCTTTTCTTGTATGTGTGAAATCTTGTATGGAAACTCGTAATCTATCACTCTATTGTGTGTACTATTGTTGTTGTTGATATAGAATGGATTCAGGTTGTATACGTTATTCAGGAAATGAAAATCTTTCCTATTAATGAACACTGGAACAAATCAGAAGTTGCCATAAACAAAGGCTACTCATTCTTATAGTAGAAGGTAAGACTGAAGATCAAATTGTTAGAACGGATCGTGGATAGTACATCCATCTCTGGAAAATTTCTTGTCAACTTTCATCAGAAGTCCTCCTTAACTTGATTTCTTGATATGCTTCTTAACTTGGTTGAAAGCAACTTTTAGTAACTGCCTTAAAGAGTGCTGAAACCAGGGCATACTTTTCGTTATCTTCTTTATATTGGTTGATGTCACACGATGTTTGTATTAAGGGAAGGAACTATATTGATTTGACACTGTGCTTGTTCTTGTAAATTTGCATATCTTTCTTGTGTTCGTATAAATGCATGAATATAAGTACATAAATTTGTATGGATTTAAATTTAAATTTTAATGTGTGTGTTTGTTTACATTGTTGACATGGGTCATATTATGTCATTTACAATGCAATACTTAGTTCAGGCTAAGATTAAGAAACAGAAAAATACATGAATTCCTAACAAAAGATGATTTGCAGGACCATTCTTCACAACTTTCCACGAAAAGAGATAATAATATTGAGCCTTCAGGCAGTCCTCGAAATCGAAAGGTAATTTAGTGCAGTTTTTAGTAGTCTCAATGTAACTAATAGGGTAAAATGACCTCTTTGTGCTGACATATTTGTTCTACCGCAATAGTCTGGCCACAAATAATTTCTGTTTTCTTCTGGGTTAGAAAACATCTCAAAGTAGGCATTTTGAATCTTGGAAGAGTCTAGATTTTCTGCATGGATTTTGATGGTCATTTAAACTTTTAGGCCTCATTATGTGTAACTCAAAAGTCAGTGGAGGAAAATTTCTGCATCATACCTAAAGGACTGAAGTTATAAACGACCTAACAGAAGTGTTAAGACTCAAACATTTGCAACAAGAAACACAATTTATCTTCTTTAAAGTGCTCCACATTTGACTACATTGTTTAGTTGGAACCATCTGATAACCCTTTAGCTTTATCCTCCAAAAGTCCATTGCTTTATGAAATTTTTGCTGGTATATTTTAGGTTTCAGCAAGATGGGACCCAGAGGAAGCATGCAGGCCTACCATTGATGATGCTCCAGTCTTTTATCCAACTGTTGAGGTAATCTTCTCTTTTAAGAGTTAAGGTCTGGTGTCAACTTTTTCTCTTTTTATTTTATTTTCGTGAAACTTAGAATTTATGATGTTCCATTAACTAGGAGTTTGAAGACACACTTGCCTATGTAGAAAAGATTCGTGAAGAAGCTGAATCATTTGGTATCTGTCGGATTGTTCCGCCTCCTTCTTGGACTCCTCCTTGTCCTCTTAAAGAGAAAGATAAATGGGAACATGCCAAATTTTCAACACGAATTCAGCAAGTTGACTTACTTCAAAATAGGGAGCCAATGAGAAAGAAAACTAGAAGCCGAAAACGTAAACGGAGGAGGCAATACAAAAAGGGAGCCACTAGAAGACGTGCCAATTCTAGTGTAGAATCTACTTCTGAGAGCAATGAGAAGTTTGGCTTCAGTTCTGGATCAGACTTCACACTTGAAGAATTTCAGAGATATGCAAATGAATTCAAGGAGACATACTTTCAGAGGGACTGTGATGAGGATTTAAAGGCTGGTGTGGTTGAATACTCGAAATGGCAACCTTCTTGGGAGGATATTGAAGGTGAATACTGGAGGATAGTTGAGCAGCCAACTGATGAGGTTGAGGTATGGTTAAATAGTTTCTCCTCTTCCTTACAGATTTTATTCATGGAAGTCTCTATTTTCTTCTACTGGAATTTGCTATCATATTGCAGGTATATTACGGAGCTGACCTGGAAACAGGAACATTTGGCAGTGGGTTTCCTAAGGCATCATCTATGTTAACTGGAAATGATGCAGATAAATATGCAATGTCAGGTTGGAACCTAAACAATTTCTCTCGCCTACAAGGTTCTGTGTTATCTTTTGAAGGATGTGATATATCTGGAGTTCTAGTGCCATGGCTCTATGTGGGGATGTGCTTCTCATCATTTTGTTGGGTAAGGACTAAAAACTGCTAGAAATTGAGTTCTAGGGCATGGATTAGGGATGGGAATAACTCTCTTTTCGAGGGGTATCACCATCCCACCTTTATTCCCTCTGTGTTTTAGGTCTGAAATTTGGAACATCTTTCTGTTATTATACACATGCAAGTAATTGGTTGAATTTAGTATGTGTAGAAAGAAACTGAAGGAGAAGAGTAAAAAGTGGCTACTCATGTTTACAATTTGAATGGTATCCAAGCCTTCTTTTTCCTTTTTATGTTCTCATTTGTACTGTATTATGGTTCAAGCAGCATGTTGAGGATCACCATCTTTATTCACTAAACTATATGCACTGGGGTGATCCAAAAGTATGGTATGGAGTGCCTCAAAACCATGCTTCCTCTTTGGAGGCTACAATGAGAAAACATCTGCCTGATTTATTTGAAGAACAACCAGGCTTACTCCATGACTTGGTGAGACATATTTGTTTTACTTTTTCCTTTATTTTATTTTGTTGGACTTTGCATATTTTCTACACTCTTTCATTGCTTCTTGGAGCCATGCTTGTTTTCTTATTGGGTTATCAATGTGGAGCAAGTATTCTCAAATTAAAATTCCAATTCCTCAATCACCTTCATCCTGCTTAACTAGGCTTTTGTACATTTTAAAATATTAATAATGTTGAAATTGTACCGTTGAACACTAGAACATGCACTCTGGTGCCAATCTTAATAGGTCATAGATGAATAAGTGTTGGACCCTGGGTTCCAAGACATTGAGGGATCTCTAAGAGAACCAGATATAAAAGAGAAACACATCTAGGTTGTTTTATCTGCTGGCAGTTTATGTTTTGTATAATTGTTGTTCATAGCCTAAACTGTTAGTTACCCTTATGTGATTGTAAAACTGTACCTTTTGATGTAATCCTAGAGGGTCAGGTCAGGTTGTGTTGGTGTCTGGTGATATTCATACATATTCACCACCAATGTGCTTAACCAAAGACTACACCAATTAGAACACCATTAACTCATCTCTAACTGAAATTTTTGAACAAATGCCCATGAAATGATTTCTTAATATCTTAAAGTTAAAATCTCATTATTTCTTTCATTTCATTCTTCTTCCTAGATGTTGAATCCGTTCCTTGTCTTTTCCTTCGGTTGCATTTACCTTTTTATGTTTCATTAGCTTATTACATGCATGAACTTTATGATCCATCTTTGGGCAGGTTACTCAGCTATCTCCATCAATTCTGAAAGCTGAAGGTGTACCAATCTATCGAGCTGTACAACACTCTGGGGAGTTTGTTCTTACCTTTCCAAGGGCATACCACTCTGGGTTTAATTGTGGCTTCAACTGTGCAGAGGCAGTGAATGTTGCCCCTGTTGATTGGCTAGAACATGGTCAACATGCAGTGGAGCTCTATAGTGAGCAGCATCGCAGAACATCACTGTCCCATGACAAGCTGCTCCTAGGATCAGCTCGGCAAGCCATCCAAGCTCTCTGGGAGATACTTTTTGTTGGCAGAGAAACTCCAGGAAATTTGAGGTGGAAACATGTCTGTGGAAAGGATGGAATGCTTACGAAGGCTGTTAGGGTAGATTCTTATCTCTCTCTCTCCCCATTTGGTAACAGAAAGAAAAAGAGCTAAATTTTATTAACTTATTTAAATGCACATGCACATTATAAATGCAAAACTTATTCATGCTAAGATTATCACTGTTAACAGATGAGAGTGCAGATGGAGGAGAAAAGAGTGAATTGCCTTCCACCTCACTTACCCTTGCGAAAGATGGAAAAGGACTTTGATCTGGAAAGTGAGAGGGAATGCTTTTCTTGTTTCTATGATTTGCATCTGTCTGCCTGCAGCTGCAACTGCTCTCCAGAGCAATTTGCATGTCTGAAACATGTAAAGGATTTCTGCTCATGCCAAATGGAAGACAGATTTGTCCTCCTTCGCTACACCATTGATGAATTGCAAATTCTAGTAAAAGCCCTAGAGGGAGGAGTAGATGCTGTTAAAGTATGGGCATGCAAAGATATTGGGCTGCTTCCTGGTAAAGATTGTGATGCTTACGTGCCTAATTTGGTTCAGGATAGTGAGGCAGTAAAATTAGAACCTTCTGAACCAAGTGGTAGTTGGTCTTGTTCCCGGAGAATGGAAGAAAAGGCAAATATTAGTCCTTCCTCGTATGGTCATGTTTCAGAAGTATTGCCCCAGCATGGGACTAAATTAAAAGCTTCTCCTTCCACTGTAGGTAGTGAAAACAATGCCTATAATATCGGAGTTCTTATTATGGAAAACAGAGTGAACTTGGAGCAGAATGCCTGCCTGAAGTTGAATCTAGATATTTTAACTGATTATCCTGCAAGCAAGTCAGTAAATGCTTTGGATAGCCCTAATAACAAGAGTGATGTGGAGATATTTTTACCCTCCTTTAATCAAGAGAAAATTTGTGGCTTTGATGAAGTAAGAGAACCTGTTCTAAAGAGACTCAAAAGTGATTGTAGTTCATCAGTTTCTCGAGAATCTCCCAAGAAGTATCAGCATTCAACTTCATGTGTTCATCAGGATTCTGATGGCTTTGATGGCAAGAAATTGTTTGATGTTGAACTTCATCCAGGACAATCTAATACCTTCTGGAAGACAGCAACTGTCAGTAGCTCAGATTTAAATGCATCTATTGTTGCCCGAGGTGATCCATTGTTGATTTCTTCTGTAGAACCTTTAAATTTTGGATCAGCCATGTTTGAAAAACTATGGTGCAGCAAGAAAGCCATATTCCCAAAAGGTACGATACAATGGAATTTGATCCAATATTTTACTAATTAATCACATCTTTCTTGCTGGTAGAAGGATTTTGTATCCATATTTGAGTTTTACAGGATTTAGAAGCCGTGTTAAGTTCTTTAGTGTGACCAACCCAACAGAGACTTCAAGCTACATCTCAGAAGTCTTAGATGCTGGGCCCCTTGGCCCTCTATTTAAGGTGAGATTACTTCTTGCTCATGTACTTCGGGCATAAAGGTTCACTTGTAAAACTCCAATAATCAATCAATCAAGGAGGACAGAAGCCAAAATAATGAAAAAAGGGGAAGCGGGAAAAGAAAAAATAAAATGAGTTTGGTCAATGAAATTTTTCGCTGAGTTGGCCTGCTAGTAGAACCTTACGTTCCTCACATCTGTTATTGTATATTTCAGGTCACTTTAGAAGGCTACCCCACTGTAAGCTTCTCAAATGTGTCAGTGGAAAAATGCTGGGAATTGGTAGTGCAGCAACTAAAACAAGAAATTTTAAGGAGCAACCTTGGGGAAAGATGCGTGCTTCCTTTACAATCACTGAAGAGAGTCAATGGACTCGAAATGTTTGGATTTCTCTCACCACCCATAATTCAGGTATAGTTGCCATTATAAAACTTAAATCTGATTCATTTGACTGCTAGCTTTTAGATGCTTTCACATAATTACATCTGAAATGGAATACAGTTGCTAATGCATTTTGCTTACACCATAGCTGGCTTACCAATACAATCCTCAAGATTCTTATCATGATACTGGAATATGGTTTACCAAATATAATGATGCGATAATATTATTTATTAATCCTTAGTTAACATTAGCACCACTTCCACTTTGCCTTTTAACTAAAATCAATTTTATCTTATCAAAGCCTTTTGATACCATTTAATTCTTTTTACTTGAAGCGTCCTTTTATCAGAATAACAAACATACTAACACATAAATTTATGTCTCACTGTTTGTCTTGTCAAATTTAGTTGTGATATTTGAATTCAGTTATATGGTTCTTAACAAATTGCTGTCTTCCAGGCTATTGAAGCTCTAGATCCAAACCATCAAGGCTTGGAGTACTGGAATCACAAGACCAGTAGTGATAAGAAGGATCTAGATTGAGTTGGCCGGCAGGATAGGGGAATCGAAAGCAAACAATTTTGGTGTCGTTTCGATAAAATAGGAAGAGGTAGAAAGGTAGTTGTAAGAAGAGTTGAACATACTGCGTAGTGAGGCAAAAAGTGGCATATAGAGGAGAAAGATGTAGATTAGTGGAAGACGGTGGAGATTTAACAGTTTTATCTTTGGTACAAAGAGGGCGTGGATGTAGGTTAAAAGGAAGGGGTTGGTTGCTGAGTTGATTCTTATGGGGACTAATTGTTTTAATCTTTAACTTGAGTTTTGGATTATCAGCTTTCAACTGGCCCCATATGCCTCAATCATAAGTCCCCCACTGTCAATGCCTCCAAATTACCATAGATAAGTAATTTATATAAAAATACCGAAAAATGATATATAAACACGACATTACATTTTTAAATATGTTTAGTTATTAAGCAAAAATGTAGTAACACTTTGGAAGAAACTAATCAACCAAAAGGTAAAAGAAACTATGAGTTGATGAATTGCTTATATTGATTTCTCTTATTATTTTTTATTGTTCAAAATTGATTTCTCTAATTAATCTGGTTTTCAATAACTGCATAATTATAAATTAAAAAGAATCTGATTTTACTTTTGCTCACCCCAAAAAGGGGGAAAAAGCCCGATATTATTTCACTTCTTTCCATCTCAGTAAATGTACCAAAAACTAAAAATAGCCCTACATGATTTGATCTCAAATTTATTTATACCCTCATGATCTCAATTTTCATTTGCTGTACAATATATGAAAATAAAATAAAAATTTAAATTTCATAAGTATAATTATATTAAATAAAAATTATAATATCATATTATATAAAATTTAAATTTATAATTAATTTTGGGTTAAAAATTTAATTAATGAAGCATCTAATTAAATTAATGTCAAATGCCTCTCATCTCCGCCGACCCTTATTCTTAAAAAAAAATTTATTCAAACTTGAATCTACATTTTAATAATACCCAACTCGATATAAATTTAATTTAATTATTTTATTTTATATTTTGAAGCAAATAAGATTAAATCTTTTTAGTTTAGATTTAATATTTATTTATTGAAAGCAAAAATTTATTATCAGTAGTATTTTTATAAATATCTCAAAACAAATATGATGATTTTACTTTAAACTTGATCAACCCTCAATTCAAGTAGACTATTTTTTAAAATTTACCTATTTATCTTGCCTTGAACTCAACTTTTCAAATTAAAAAATTTGACCCTCACAAAACTGATCGAATGCGATTTTTTTTCCTCCCTACAATCTCTAATGTCTATGAGTAACTAAATTGATTTCAATTATGCCAGCAAAAAAAATTGATTTCAATTACCGTAAAATATAATAACCGATAAAGTAGAGGATGAAATTTATATTAAATATTAAAAATATTTTTACTTATTCGGGTCGGGTAGTGTGGGTTCTTTATATATTTAGGACATTTACTCGGAATTTCTCTCTCATTTCTAGTCTCAAGAGCTTGAAAAGAAGATGCAGGTAAAGTAACCCCTATCAAAACCCTAATTCCCTTTTTCTTGATTAATTTTAAAAGTCCCACCAAAGTTCTAATTCCCCAACTCTAAACCCTAAATTTGGTTTATATGTTTGTCTCTTACTCTTTCATAAATGTTGTCAGGCAAGCGATAGGTTTAACATCAATTCCCAGCTCGAACATCTCCAAGCCAAATACGTTGGAACTGGCCATGCTGATCTCAACAGATTGTCAGTTTCTAATCTTTTTTTTTGTCAACTAAAAAAAATTGTTGCCCTTAATATGTATTTCCTTGGTTGAATTGATGGCAGTGAATGGGCGGTTAACATTCAACGCGATAGCTACGCATCATATATAGGGCACTACCCGATGTTGGCTTACTTTGCTGTGGCCGAAAATGAATCCATTGGAAGAGAGCGCTACAACTTCATGCAGGTAAACCATATTCTTTCCTTTTGTTTGTTGTTTTGGGATTTATGAGATTCATGTTTCAAATTCCTTTTGTTGGGTTCCAAAATAGTTACCTTTGTGTGTTCCACAAGACCAATATAGCTTTTACTACTTGAAAGGGGTATCCGAAGGATATATGTCTTGAAAGCTTGCGTTTCATGGGACAAAATATAGGACTTGATTAATGTTCTTCATTGCCAATACTTGGGATATGCTTCCTTTATGTTTTGTGGAGCCGAGGGCTTTTTTTTTTTTTTTGGGGGGGGGGGGGGTTTGTTCTGTTTCTACCATTGGGGGTATGCTTAGAGAAGATTACACATATTGCAACGCGAGTGGTTGCCACGTTGCGCTTTACTGGTTAGACTTACGAACAAATATTTGAGGTGTATCCTATGCCATAGATGAGACTCTTGGATACATTCTGTACCTACTAATGGCTTTTCAGAATAATAATCAGTCTCTTTTAGGGTGTCGGTCCTCAGATCCTGGTTAGTCTCTGTTAGCTGTAAGAATGAGTCTTGATTTATAACATCCTACTAAATGACAACTTCTTGGGTGGCTAAATGAGGTTCAAGGTATAATTGTTTCTGATCTTAAATTGTGCAGAAAATGCTTCTGCCTTGTGGTCTGCCTCCAGAAAGAGAAGATGATTAAGAACTGCTGGCTAGGCTGTGAAGTGAAATGTCAGGAATTCTAAGCTTTCCCATCAGGCTAGAGATTTTCCTAATTGGATATTGTGTTTATCTTGAACTTGAAATATGGAGCTTATGTCATAGTGGTGTCATCGTAACCTCAGCTTTATCCCTAGCAAGATTTGTTCAATCGTAGTACGTATTTAGTTCTTAAAATGAACCTACTCATCTTGCTGATTCTGTGTCTGCTACTACAGAATATCTTGAACAGTTCTTTTAAAAATTTTGATTGTGTAGTGTCAAGGTTTGCTTGTTTCCATTTTTGCATGGCTTGTGAACTTCCAAGGCCAACAAGCTAAATAATAGAATGGATGAAAAGACAGATGAACCAATATGGAGAGAGGACAGAATCAGATGCATATTTATTTGTTTCTTATTATTGGATTTGATGACAAAGCATGATGAATGTGTTGGTAAAGAAATTCCATATTATGTCGTGTTACTTTCAAGCTACTCTATAACAATCACTCTTTAAACGTCAAATTTATTAAAGTTAAGTTAATTCAATTTTATTTTTAAGTGAATTAAAATAATAAATTTTAGTTAAGATATTATTTCAATAAAAAGTTTAAATTTTATATAAAAATATATAAATCATATTTTCTTAAATGGAAAAAAATTATAAATGAAATTATATTTGTAAATCTCACAAATTAATATTGTTCTTAATATATTATAATATTTTTATTTGAAATTAAAAAAAAACGAATATAATTTGAATTTTAAATGTTATTGTAAATGTCTCCGATGTTTTAGGTGTATGACTGTTACTTTTTGACAGAGAAATAGAGTTTTTATAGAGGGGTTAATAAGCAATGGAATGGACTCTATTACTGTTGATTTATTTATTTGTGAAAATCTTTTACTAATAAGGTCCTTTGGAGACTTCTAGATTGTTGTCTGTTATTAAGGGGATAGATGTAACAATGTAAGTGAAAAAAGAACAAATTTTCAACGACGAATGGACTACCGCTTGTGAAGACTACGGTTGTCTCCATTCATAAAACAGGCAACTCTTTACAAGATGAAAATATCCTTTTAACATGACCAAGCAGAATCAAACCAAGATGCCTCTATGTAATTACGCTGAGACAATTCCGAAGGTAAATTCTATCTATGTGAGGTCATCCTCAACCAGGGCTTCTCCCTCACCTTTAGCAGCATTGGTCTTAAACGCAGCCACGTCACCTGTAGGCAACTTCCTCGCAAGCTTTATGATCTGCACCCACTTTCATTTCAGTCAAAATGCCTTGCAATTGACTATGTCCGCTTTGCCAGTTTAACATGAAACTGTAAATGGATAATTTAAAAGCAACCCAGATTGTCAAAAAGATTTGTCTCAAATAATGGTGCAACTTGAGGAAACAAACATAGAAATGACCCCAGTCCCCCTTACCAGAAACAGAGCTCAAATTCCGTACCCTCAACACCACCACATGTTTTTTCTTTAATGCCTTCCTTCATAGCCAGCGGCCAACTCAATAGAAGATAATATGCAGAATGAAAAACGTATTCTGATATCTTGTTTGAACACCAAAAGATAAATGTTAAGCAAAGGAAAGGAGGGTGGGAGCGCTCTCGTTTGTGCATCCCACCATCCAATGCATCACGCATCAAAGGACCTTATTAGTAAAATTTTTTACTTAGATGTGTAGCCTAAGTAAGACTGCACAGTTTTAGGCATATCAGATCTACCTTATATGTGTGATTTAGCCCAACTGTGCCATGCAGAAGATGTAAAGTCTTAAAACTATCATTCACATTATTGTAAGAGAGGCACATGCATGTCCAAAAACAACAGTGCAAGCAGTAAAAAATATTTACCACACTGCCAAGATTGGTGATAGATCTTGACTGAGCCACACGTTTGATTTCTTCTACATCACCTTCTTTGTAAGCAGAAAGGAGCTTACCAGCAAAGCGGTTCTGATCACTTCTTAAGAAAGCATCAATCCTGAAAAGGTAATCCCAGGATAATACTATTTTAGATAAGCTTTTCTTAACCCAAAAGTCATAATTCAGGATAAAGATAGAACCCCCCCCCCCCAAACAAAAAAAAAATCAAAGTACTTTTGATTTCTAGACGCTTTCTGCTACAGCACTAATATTAAGGACCATGTAACATATTTTCAAACGGTGGAGTCAACATTTGCATTAAACCCAACCAGTCAAATGCATAAAAGTTTATTGAAGAAAAAGAAAGGGACAACATAATTGTTGAATTTTTCATAGTTAACAATCCAGAAATCAGTAGCTATCCCATTAGCAAAGCAGTATGTTTCACTATTCTTGTTCTACTGCTTTACTTCCTTCCCAAGCAAAGTATACAACCAAAACAAATGACATCCATGAAGATTCGTGTCTAGATTGAGGAACAAGAATAGAATCTGCACCACCATAATTTGGTGATAGTAAACACAAAAGTATCCCAAGTCATCAGTGTAAAGTGAATTGACAACTGGTTCTGCACTTCTCTTTCCTCTTCAGGGGAAAGGAAAGATCTATATAAAAGGAAGAGAAAAAGGGAATTTACTATCCAGTAAGGTTCTAGGGCCCCAGAGCAGATAACCGATGCTAGTGGCTAGATGCCTTTGATTGACGTATAAATGAAATACATGTGGAGAAAAATCTCACATTAAAACACAAAAACAACAACATGCCATTAAGATAGTTTTATCATAGGTATTTAGGACATCGTGGGAAGGTTGTTTTCAGTTGCAGGGGAATCATGTTTAACTGCAATGAGTACCCATATATCACTTGAAAGATTGTTGTGCTAATAAGATCAGATACTTGTGAGCCATTTAGCACATCACAAGATTAGTAGATACACGAGAACCACAGAACACCAATGCTTAGCAGTTCAAAAGAAGTTGAGAAAGAACTGTGCTTACTGAGAACAGTCATTGTAGCACTTCTCTGCTTGGTTTAAGTCATGAGCATAAAGATACACGATCACTGCACTAAGATACGCCTGAAATTAAAGAAGCCAGTAATGTCATTGCTAAAGCAGCCCTTCAATAATAATAAGAAAGCCTGCGCAAAACAAGTAAATGGAAAGGTAGTCACTTGTGCAGCAGACAATAGCAAATGAGATCTACACCTATAATGCTTCATGGGATTAACTTTATCACACCTGTATAAGGATATGCTTTTTTCGATCTAAAAGAAAGATAAAATATAAAATAAAACACTTGAGTAGAACTGTGTTGCATTACGCTTAATTTAAGTAAGAAGAATTCTATTAGGTTATGATTGTTCTCCGGCGTGGAAGCTTCACAGTACTTTAAAAATCTGATTAACAAGTCAGTTTGTTGGTGAAACAAGTATCTGAAAAATAAAATACAAAATGGACATTTAATATGTAGGGAAATAATTTGGGTGCAAAAGATGATGTCACACCTTGCATTGACTATTTGTAGCTTTGCACTTATCAGCTGCTAAGCCCAATTTCAAAAGGAAAGCTACAGCATCTGTGTACCTGAGGATATCAAAACCATAAGTGATTCCTATCCCTACAAGATTTGCTTATATGCCTATGAAAAGATTTCCCAAATTTACAGGCATTCCAACACATGAATCCAGTGCATGCTGGCAGTGGTAAACATGGACTAGTAGCATCACTAAACTCCACAATTAAAGGCCAACAATTGCTTGAAAAATAGTAGCACTAAAATGCCCTAGCTTCAGTCTACTCAACTTGAACTCCCTAGTTCTAGAGTGGGGTCAATGCAACATAAATGCATTTAAAAATCCTCTAGTGAAAATACGAAAACAAAAAGAGTTTCTAGTTCCCTATTTTAACTACGACTTAATGTTCATATGCTTGCAAAATTAAAATTTATGGTCCAGTTTTTGTTCCTGCTGCTCTTTCATTTTAAGAAATAACAGTATTAATGTTACGAATATATTGGAGCATAAGATGTAAAATGGTGTTACTTCCATTTTCTCAATCACAAATATCAGTATCTCAATATATTAAGAAGATGCAGAAGCTTACTTCTCAAGTTTTACATAAATATTAGTGACAGCATGATATAGATCAAGGGCCATCTGTTCCTTTCGATCATCTTCAAGAAGAACACAGGCATCACTATACAGTTTAATGGCATCATTAGGCAAAGCATCTTCCACAGCACTACGTAAGACCAAATAATAAAATAATTAAGAAAGAAAACCACATAAGTAATTGTTCATTTCAATTCATTTGAAAATAGTTCAAAGTAACAAATACACACATAACGAAGACAAAAAAAAACTGACAACCCTCCTCGAATATTCATTTGAAGGCATATTGGCATCTTCATTCCCTCTTTGCATCTTAACAATACAGACCAGATTTATATACTTCAAAGAAGAGAAAAAATTTCAAGTGAAGCTCAACTCTTTGCTGAAATCTTTGAGTTTGAAACTTCAAAAAATGCTCCACATCCACAATGCTTGGGCTATGCTTCTTCAAAAGCAAGCCTTTGAAGGGGCAATTAAATGATTGAATGCGGCATATTTAATTGAGACCCACACTGAGATTCTAATATTTCTTCTTTGTTTTCTCTTCCTCGACCTTTTACCATCCAATTATTGGATTTCATGTTTTTCAATGGTGAGACTAAAAATGAATTCTACTGTTTCTGTTTTTTTTTTTTTTTTCCATTTTCATGGCTATTCAGGCTTTTAATTTTGTAATCTGTAGCCTTCAAGGAACATTGTTCTAGCTTAGCTTGTAATTTTCATGGTATGTACCCTAGTGCCTGTCTTATAAAGGGGAAAAACGGAAGGTCGAATTATGTTATTGAAAATAACCAAGAAAATATCATGAAATAATTCGAAAAAAATGGTGTAAAAGCAATGTCCATACCGCGCAGCCTTGGCGAGTGAATCCGATGCGGATTGTGGTCTGTCACATTGCATGTATAACTCGGATGCCTTTCTATAAAAGTCAATAACTTCAGTCCAGTTGCGTAGTTCCTTTGCTAGTGCAGCAGCAGACTCCATGCTTTTAGCTGCATCCCAGGGACTGATTTTCTTATAAAGGATGTCAAAAGTGATAAATATTTACTTCTTTGGTACATTTGCAGATCCATTAACAAACCCTCTTTTATCTGGATTCGAACTTAAGACCTACCGAAGTCTTTCAAGTTATAATAATGAAGGATACGAGGATAGCATCTCTTGTCCTTTGGAAGCTTTCTCGAATGCCAACTTAGCTTTCTCATAATCTTTCGAAACTCGAAACCCATTGGCTACAAGCGACATGAACATCAATGAACAATGACATTTGCAGATTGGATTTTGATATAAAAACAACTAATGCTATTTTTAATGACAAAAAATTTAGATGTTGAATAATAGTAAAAAGATAGCATTACCAGCTTGTTCATACAAACGGGTAGCACTTTCCCAATCAGCACTCCACCTCGTAAGACTCAGCGTTGTTCTACAACAATAACACACACAGATATATTACCATTTTTTTAATTCAAGTTGGAAGATAGTGATTCATTGATTTTTCCATTTTTTTTGCTTTTCCCCTCCAATTGATTTGAACAAATTAACACTACAAAGGATACGATTGGATTAAAATGTAAGAATTATGTATGAGGAAAGGAGGCTTACAAATTGTCGGCTTTGGAGATGAGCTTGCCAGGATCGGAACCGGACATTGCGTCGGAGTCTCTCTAAATGGAATTTGATTGGATTTCCTTTTTTGAAATTACACCTACACAATTAAGCATTAGAATTTGTATCTGAAAACAATTTTAAGTTAAAAACATGTGTAATGAAATAGTTTTTTTTATTGAATGACTTAATCGCATATTATTTCAACTAACAAGTTTCAATTTAAATTAAGCATAATCAATTATTTCGCCCTCCAATTTTATAAAAAAAATTATTTTAGCCTTGCATTTAATTTTTTTTTATCCATTTTAGCTATTGAACTTGCATTTGTTAACTTAACATACATGTGGATTGTCACATAGATGAAATGTCAATATTTTATTAAGTTTTTAAAATTTTAAAAATATTTTTTATATTTTTTAATACTTTTAAAAATGTTGATGTGTTATCCACATGACAATTCACGTATATGTTATATCAGCAAAATTAATAAAACATTAATTTTTTCATCTATTTTGAGATGATTTGTTAACAAAAGGCAAATTTAAGAGCTAAAAAAAATAAAGATTAAATGAAAGATTAAAATTATTTTTTTATAAAATTTGAGAGTCAAATAAATAATTATACCTTTAAATTAAAAAATTGAAAAAATATCAAATAAAAATAAATCCAGATAAACTCATTTATTGGCCCTATCTACATTTTCATTTTTATTTGTTATTTCAAGCTATAAAGTAATAAAATTTAGGGGGGGGGGGGGGGTTGCAGAGACAACTGATGGAATGAAGAAAAAGGCAAATTTTAATGCGATATCAAATGCTGAAAAAGAAAAATTTAATAAAAAAATGAAAATAAAGTGAGACACCTGAATGCAGATATTCTTGACTAATAGTAAGAAAGACATTTAAAATAAGAAAGACAAATTTTTGAAAATAAAATAAGAAATGCATTTAAATGTTCAATGCAAAGTATTTGAGTTTATATCCGTTAATGTTATATTATATGATAGTCATGTATCCATTTTTGTTTCGAAAGAAACGTTTGAATTTTTTTAATTTGAAAGCTTAATTTATTCGTATTTTAATTCCTTCATCGAGAAGCATTGAACAGTTGGAATCCAACCTTGGACAAAAAATGATGGGTCAAATTATTGTTTTAATAATATATAATTAATTATTTTAAAATATTTATTATTTTGGAAATAATATAGAATTTATTAAAATGTTGAGTTGTGGATCCATGGAGCAGGGAATAGAAAAAGCAGAAGTCCTTACATAATTTAATTAAGTTATTAATCAAATAAATAAGTTACCGCGTAAGAAAGAAAGAGAAGGAAAAGAAAAGAAAAGAAAGGATTTAACAGTTGAGAAAACAGTATACACAACACAAGACCCTCTGCGAGTCCGTTCGTTTTGTTTGCGAGAATCGAATCAAAAGATGGTGAGCGTGTTCTTGGTTGGGTTGGTTGTTGGGGTGTTGGCAATTGTGAGCTTGGAAGTGGTGGTATTCTTTTTTGTGTTAAATCGATTGAATCGAAGGATCAAACAAGAATCTCTTGCTGCCCTGAATCCTCCTTCCCAGCCTTCCCTCGATTTCGCTTACAACAAGCAGGTATCTCCCCCTCCGCATCCGTGGCGTCCTTTGTCTTTTTCTTTTTGCTAAGATTTTGAACTTGCTTTCATCTTGTGTTTGTGTTAGGGGACTGTTTGGGTTCTTGAATCAGAAAAAATTCCAGTACCCAGAGAGCAGAAGCGGAAAAAGGACGTGCCTTTGGAGGTTTCCCCTACTCGAAAACATGCCAAAATCCAGGAAAACTGCTTAGTTTTCACGCATTCTGATGCCTCCCGCATTTCTGTTCCCCTTAAGGGCTGCGTCATTGAGGCTGTTTCCGCTACCAATTTACCCTCAAGAAAATGGTATTCTGCCCCTTTCTTTCACTTTCTTACTTAAATCTTCAATGTCCATGTATTTACTACAATTATTTTTTTACTTCAGTCTCAACTCTCAAGCCTATCCGTCCCATCCTTTTGTTTTAGATTGTAAGTTCAAGTTTTGGGTTTTCAATCAAGCTTTTGCCAGCATAACAGTGTTCTCATTCTTAAGAGTTAAGAATATAGATGCCCTTTCACATTCGTACAGTATCATTCTGATATCATATAGCTTAATCAGCTGTTCTAAGTTATATGCTTTCAATATATTTTACTTTGCTTCATTCGTTTGCCCTTGTATGAATGGTTTCACAGGGCCAAGAGATTTCCAATAAAGGTGGAAAGCAAAACATCGGCCATCTACAATGGAAGTAAAATCATTTACCTTTATCTGGAGACTTCTTGGGAGAAGGAGTCATGGTGCAAAGCTCTTCGTCTTGCTTCATGCGAGGATAAAGAAAAGCTGAGCTGGTTCGCTAAGTTGAATGAAGACTTCCATGCTTACTTGTTATCTTTAAATGCTGGATATCCATCATTTATGAAACCCTCTTCAGGTTTCATTGCTGAGCCAATGGATAAGGGAAATAGAAGTGATGGATCTTCATCAAAAGTTAGGTTATTTTGGAGAAAGCTTTCCAAGAAGGCTAAGCCTGGAATTGAAAATAAAGGAATTTGGACATCTCAAACTGCCCGTGAAGATAGAAAGACTTATGAGAAACAGCAGCCATTCCAAGATTCAGTCACAAACAAGGTACCAAACAGTTTGCCTGAAGAAAATATGGCATGTCCATTTCCACAAGGAATTTCTCGTTCAGTAAGTCAAAGTACTTCTGTTGCTTCTGATGCTGATCTGGAACAAGACAAGTTTAGTATAGATGAAGGGACACTCTGCTGGAACTTGTTAATTTCTCGAATCTTTTTTGATATCAAAGGAAACGCAGGATTGAAAAGTTCTATTCAAGCACGGATTCAGGTTGGATGGTTACCAAAATTAATCTTTTTTTTTTTTAAATTGTGCTCGGTATTGCCTCTTCATATTGCTTGGTGGTTCATTTGTTGCATTTTGGGATTCAGTCCAATCTATTCTTTTGACTCCCTGAAGGATAAAATAAACATATTTTCTGCTGCTAGGTATAGTTCTGTTTACATCTTTTATTATTTAAAAAAAATGTTTCTTGACTTGCTCGATATGTTTTCCAGCCATAACAGGAGAAAAGGGAAACCTATTTTGTTTGTTTCAAGGGATTTATTTTGAGTTTCTTGATTCGACCTCTCCTTTATTAGTACAATTACCTGCGAAATTTGGTTTTTACCCAGTATTTTGGTGTCAATGTAGACTACATTTTTCTTGAGTGTACCGTTATACATCGCTTTTTTTATTTATATGTTCATTGACTGTTTTGCCCTCTAGGTATTCAATTAATTAGTTCCTTTGAAAATGAAGTTGAATGCACATCGAAGATGGTTCTGATTATTTTTATGGTTTGATATAACAGAGAACATTGTCCAATATGAGGACCCCTAGTTACATAGGTGATGTCATTTGTACTGATTTAGACATTGGAAGTCTCCCACCTTATATCCATGCAATGAGGCTTCTTGCTACAGACATGAATGAGGTATGGGCATTCGAAGTTGATGCTGAATATTCTGGTGGAATCCTGTTAGACGTTGAGACAAGACTTGAAGTTAGTGACCAAGATTTTCAGAAAGGCTTAGTGGACTCAAATTCAGAACCAAATTCTGTTGAGAATGTCTCTTCAGACCTTCTTGAAGGCTTTGAACGTTTTGGAAAGCATTTGAATCTTCCTGAAGAGGATGAGGTCGACCCTAAAGTTGGTTAGTATAACAATGATTGCTAATTTTTATGCACTTCCCCATCTACATGGCTCAAAATATTTGCATGATGCATAAGTGTGGTTTGTTAATTGTTTAATCATGACATGATTATTAGAAATGTGGATTTCCATTTATGTTAAAAGCATTTGGACACACACTGGTGAAGATCAAAGTTAGCACCTTCTGTAGGAACTGTAAATCACAACTTGAAGAAATTCCTACGCGAAAGTTTTGCTGACTCCAAATCTCTGTCTGCTGTTGTTATGTCTTGCCATAACGAAGCTCCCCCCCCCCCTTTTTCCTCTTTAGTATAGGAGGTTTTATGTAGAGAAGCATGTAGTATATTTATGACATGCCTATTCCCAAATGTTTATGACACGGTTGCATGGTGGACCATGACTTTTCTCACATGGTCTATCTAGGCTTGATAAGTAACCCTCTCTATGAGATTTTGTCCTGCATACAAGCACATCAAGGCATGCACGGTTATTAGGTTGAGATAAAATATGACCTTGGGATGATAATTTGGCAATATTAGCAAGTGGTATCTTGAAATCTGTTTATATAAGATCACCAACATAAGCCTAGTGGTCGGCTTTGTGGTTTGAGATCCAGTAAACCATGGAATAGTTATGCAAAGGAGAATTGGCCATAATTTATTGATACGAGAGGTTTTCCCTTAAAAGGATTTATACCTTTCAAGTCAAAGGTTAGTGAGACTATTGTAGGAAAGCTTTGAGAGAAGGGTTTGAGAGTATGTAGCTAGCGTTTATAGCTGAACTATACTCTCAAATTATTGTAAAAAACAGAAGAAATAGAGTATGAAGGGGGAAAATAACAGAAATAAAATACCCTATGCTTCACACTAGTGCTCTTTGGTTGCATCATTTGAACAATATCATAGCAAACCTAAGCATCATATGTAGGGTTTGTTAGGAATCACCTAAGGTTGATTGTATAACAAAGAAAGAGTAATATAAACATAGGCTCCTATCCATCCTGATGCTAAAAGAACTAGACCTGGCATTCGTAGTGTGACTTTAAAGAAAATACTCTCTTTCAAATGCACCTCTTCTATAGATTCACCTGATTCATCTAAGTATAATTCTGATTTGATCCTCTGCTTGTCTGTTTCTTCTTTCTATTAATCTGGCCAGGGTAAATTCTTGCTACTTTTATCATTTGATTTCACTCTTCGGATTTCAGATGGTGTAAAAGGTTCTAAAGCTACACCAACAAGTTGTGTGTCTCGATGGAAAGCTGTTGTAAATTCCATAGCCAAACAGGTTTCGCAGGTTTGTGTATAATCTCTTCATACAGATAGGTGTTTCTGCTTAGAATATCTCATAAAAATGGCTTTCAAAGGTTATGAAGGTATCTATGTAGTCAAAGAAAAAATTCTGAATGTTAATGCAATCTTAGTTCTGTTGTCCCCATTTATAATTTCTCTAAAAATAGATAGTTTAAAAAAATGGAATATTATTAAAGCTGCCAATGAAATACTGTCAACTTGGTGTTTTAGGATCAAGCATAACCTGTATTTGAAATTGCAGGTGCCTTTGTCTTTGTCGATAAGGATTTCATCCCTTAGAGGAACACTGCGGTTATATATAAAGCCACCCCCTTCTGATCAGTTATGGTTTGGCTTCACGTCCATGCCTGATATAGAGTTTGAGCTTGAGTCTTCTGTTGGGGAACACAAGATAACCAGTGGACAAATTGCTTTTTTCTTGATCAGTCGGTTTAAGGTATGAATATCATTTGTTGGATAGAGACATAGTACTTGGTTAAAAACATTTTTCTTACTATTTCATTTTATTCATTAGACAGCTTATTTGAAATTTCTGCATGTTCGCTAGAATTTGGCACACCACCTACATGGAATAGTAAAAATGGGTATTTTTGAAAAGGAGAAAAAATCATGTTTTGAATGAGAAGAGGAAGTTATGTGATAAAACAAAGTGGATTATTTTCTCAATTTTATTTGGTTTTAAAGTAAATTTATCTACTGAGTTGACATTATTTAACTTGTAATGCGGAACTAAGCAGTTGACAATGACATTCATATATAAAATTCCTTACACCAACAGCCTTGACTAACACATCTTATGTTCCCAAGTAAGGAGAGGTGATTAACTTTTCACTGAATTTTATGATCTCTTTTTTCCCTGATACACACTTTTTCGACAAATAGAAAAATTCACGGTGAGTTTTGCTTTACCTCCCTTTTAATTTGTCAGTGTTATTAGACATTTTGGAATATTAAGATTGAAGATGATATGATTCTTGATTCTGCATATTATTAATTGTGTTGGCTAAAATTGCCCTTTCAGTTATTTTTATAATATTTTTTCATCTAATTACCAGCATCTTCTTACAAGTCCACTCATGCCTATCTCAAGTATGTTCCCTGGAGATATGATCTGATCATTAACTAGACCTACCTTTCAATCTCTGGGCATTGCTTCAGCCATCAAAAACATAGAATGAGCTATTTGCCACAATATTCTTGCTGAACTTTGGCATTAATACAATGAAAGAAAACTGCCAAGTGAACTTCAGCTGATGCTTCCTTCATTTGCGCAGGCGGCTATACGGGAAACTATGGTGCTCCCCAACTGTGAAAGTGCATACATTCCTTGGATGTTAGCAGAAAAAGATGATTGGGTCCCAAGGAAATTTGCACCATTTATATGGCTTAATCAAGATGCAGCTATGGATAATAACATTGCGCGTGCAGCTCAAGGTCCTCAACCTACTGAAGCAAAGGAAAATAATAGGAAAACCTCGAGTTCTCCTGCAGCCATTGAGTCTGAAGCCTCATCGAGCTTTGCAGCTTCTTCTTCTACAAAGAATAAGTCCTCGGAAGATCTAAGAACTCCCCTACTTGCAACTGATGAACCACATGAAACATACCAGCAGAATAGAGCAACTCCTGATTCTCAGTCATCATCTAGGTCTTTGAGTGAGTTTGAAAGGCAGAGTGATGGGGGTGACGAGAATGATTCAAGGCCAAAGAAGATGGGGAGGAAGGCAAGAATGATGGATTTGACTAAGAAAATGGGAGAGAAATTTGAAGAGAAGAAGCGTCACATTGAAGAAAGGGGTAGGCACATTGTTGAGAAAATGAGAGGACCTTGAGACCAACTGAAACAAATAACATTCTTTGAAGCTCAAAATGACTGTAAATGTGAACAGGAGGAAGTCAGGGAAGAACCATATCAATGGAATAGTTTTATTGTTATTATAGGAGGGATGAGCTTTATGTAGGTTACTCCTTAGCTAATTCAATTACTTTTGTTCATCAAATACAAATATATATATATGTTGGGACTTGTTATACGTTGTTTATTAGATGTGCTTCATTTTCTTACATTTTTAGTTCCATAATACCAGTACCTTCCCACCAACTTTTTTCAAACATTAACTTTCCTAGTAATTACTCACTTGAGAATCTTCAATATTTTATTCCCTTGCCTTGAAGAACTTTTTTTCTTGATTCTCATGCATGCCTTACGTGGAACATGTGCCATTAGAGAAGCAAAAAGGATGGATAAAATGGGCTAAATGAACCGTTACAAATTATTTGATCTTTATATTTATAGATTACAAAGTAATTTTATGCATTTACAGGATAAATTGAATGAAAAAATTGGTTAAATCCATAGAAGCTGAAGGAGGCGAAGAAAAACCAACACAAAAGAACGCCCCATCCCACACCAAAATCACAATTTTCTCAATCGTCAGCCATTAAGAAAATTTTAGAATCACCGATAACGGAATGTTGAGCTTATGGCCTTGATCTCCAAAAAGTCCAATCCTCCCAAAGCTGGCGACAGAGTTGTTCATTGTTGCATTAAACATTATGGTCAAGATCTGCTTCTCTCCTGTGCCAATAAAGAACCGAGTTGGAGTGACCTTCACCGATACCCCATATGGAGCACTCCAGCCCACTTTGTACGTTTCATTGCCAGCAATGTTGGTCACTGTTCTTTCAACCGTTTTAGATTGCTGCAGTCTAGAAATGGTGATTGATGGCAGGTTGAGGTCAGCACTACCAATCGTCGAATTATAGACCCAACAGTTTTGACCAGTGTAATTCAAGACAACTGGACCCGAACCATTGATGCCACAAAGAAAAGACATGTAATCTTCATAAGCTGCCAACAAGCAAGTATAGAAGATAAGATTGAGGTGCACATACAACTAGTGCAGAATGTCTCACAGAAAAGTTATTTTAGAAAAGCAGAATGGCCTACTTGAATCCAAGATCAGACCCGGATCTAGAGCTGCCGTAGCATTCACAAAACCACTGCCCATGTCAAATGGTGTTGCTGGAGACTGGTTTACATCAGGATTAGCATAAGCACGCTGGGCCATTATGGGGCCACCACTCTTGTCATAAAGAGAAGCTGTTGAAGAAAGTGCGGAGGCTATGGCTGCAGGACTGAAATTAGGGAACTTTTGCTTTATCAGTGCAGCAAGCCCAGCAATATGAGGAGCTGCCATGCTTGTTCCAGACATCATTGCAAAGCTTTCACCTAAAAAGTCAAGTTAATTGTTTAAGAATAATGCAGCTTATATAGAATTTTAACTGAATTATCCAGTACTTGTATATTTTAATACCTTGGAATTCAACTGAATCTGTCCCAAGAGAACTCCAAGCAGCCCATATCAAATTTCCAGGAGCAACCAAGTTCGGTTTCATTATGTCTGCATCATCTAGAGAACTGTCTTCTGGATCTGGTCCTCTGGCTGAATAATACATAACCTTTGGAGCAGTAATGCTGTAGTTTGCCTTCAGTCCACCTGAAATGGTTGCAACTGCCCCAAATCTAACAATTTTCCTTGAAAGCCCATCTCTTTCCAAAGATGAATTGTAATATTGGAGTAAAATCTGGTCACCACAATCATAATATATTAGTAAATTCTCTGGTTGCGTTTGAGAGAGCGGAGAGAGAGTAGACCAAATTCTAACACTGGCAACAATTTATCAGATATTTTAGAAAGAATTTCAAATATCCCCCCCCCCCATATGCAATTAAAAACAAAGAATCAAGACAATGAAAAATAATAATGATAAAACTGCACTGTCTTCATGAAACAAATGTAGAATATGCACCTTTGAATCATCAGGGGATGGAATTATGATGCCAGGCATTTCCAATGGTGTGGGATTAAGCTGAAAACCAATTACATAAGGATCCATGTAGAACACAACTCCAGCTGCACTGAGGTTTTTCGCAGTTTCTAAGGCCTGCTTGATTGTAGAGAGTCCAAGCACAAATCGGATTGAATAGCTACAGATTAATAGGTTTCCTTGGATAAGTTCCTCATTGAAGTTACTCGAGTCTTGGCATTCGCCAACATACATATCATTAGCAAGTATTGTCTCATTGCATAGAGCATGAACTGCAGAAATCAGTGTATACATTTTATCTGTATCTGTCCCCGCTGCCAAAAGAAGAGGAAGAATGTAAGCATTATGTAAGCTACTAATAATGGGTACTCTGAATGGAATTTATATTAACAGCAATTGCATGTATCAATTAATGAGTGGAAAGGTTTCAGTATAGAAGGACTGAACTACTAATCATAAATTTCAGGAATGAAACAATCAGTCAATGAAGGGGAAGAGAGGAATTTACAACAAAAATCCTGCACAGAAAAAGAATATGCATGGAAAAAAAGCTAAAATAACAAAACAGTATAAGAAAAAATACTGAGTTTGGTATAGCCATAACTAGGCAATACCCCTTGTGATGGGGTGCTCATATAAGTAATAGTATTAACCATTCCATAACTGTTTGCATAATTCATATTTATTGAACCAAATCCAGGATTCAACAATTTATTCTACCCAGTGCACATGTTCATTTAAGCTGATCTGACATCTATATCAATCAGCATGTATAGTATCAACACTACAACGCACCATTCATATGAAGAGAGTACAAAATATTTTACTTGTATCAATAAATATAATGTGTAGAAAAGGTACAGATGAACTGTCAATTTGAACATCCCTAAAACATGGCCCTACTTTCGCCTCTTCTGTTTCAATTTTGTAGCAAACACTTCAAAATGCTTAACTTCATAATATTTCAGGTTTTGTCTCAACATGGACCACAAATTTCCTACTCTCAAATAGCAGACCAAGCTCATTCAAACTAAAACTTGTCTGAAAATTTTTATCCAATGCTTCTTTTTTCTTTCTTTGCTAATTTGTTAAAGCATGCATAACAAATAAAGAGCATATAATACATCAGATAAGTAAAGGAGCTAATAGATTTAAAGATAAACTTACGTGCAAGTCCAACTCCAGGGATAGTTACATTGTTTCCAAGGATGATGGAGTTAGCATATGCTCTGTCATGAGAGGCAGCACCAACAGTAAAGATCCATGGACTGAAAGAAGACATGCTCTTAGGTGATGGTCCAGTATTGCCAGCAGCTTGCACAACAAAAATGCCAGCCTTCACAGCTGATAGCAATGCCATATCAATGGGATTGAAAAATGTTGCAATACCAGGTGGACGCCTGTTGGGAGTTATGGATAAGCTTATTATGTCAACGCCATCTTGAGCTGCCTGCATTTGTATCATGATAATGCGATTATGGATATCAAAATGGTTGCAAAGAAAGGAAGGATTCCTTATTTTCTCTTTAGCTAAAAGAAAATCTTGCCCAAGAAGATCCCTTATTTCCAATTGAAATCTTGCCAAAGGACCTAAGAAAATACTCCTAGTTGCCTTAGGATGCTGCACCTATGACTTTCATTTCCTTTATTGAAACAGATTTAACAAAAGGGCTTCTTCCAAAACAAAGAAGCCATGTCAATTCGGTGCAAAAGTAAAAAATGAGGCTTCTTGTAACAAAGGATATACTATGTGTATAGTAAGAAATTTTTGCAATATTTTAGGGGGGAAAACTCAGATAATGTGATTCAAGGGTTTTAGTGAAGCAAGTCCCTCTAAATTTTCACTTCCACAAACATAACCCAAATACTACTAGGCACTTTCATTTTCAAACTATGACGACGCACCTGGTCTATGCCAGCAACTACATCTGCAGCAAATCCTCCAAAGCTCTTATACAAAGCCTTGTAAACAGCAATACTGGAAAATATGACCACATCATTAGTATAATTAAATAAAATTAACAGAAAAGAGTCCAATGCATCTTTATAGTAAACCTTGCTCAGAAAATTCTGCTGGAATCATGTCCAAGACTGAGCAGCGAATCTTACTCCAAATGAAATGACTCAAGAACTTGTTCAATTTGTTAAATAATAGTTCTATAACAATTGCAAATGACTCATGCTCAAAGTGTGAAGCATTATTTGCTCCGAATGGGATGTCTTTTTCTAAAAAGTGGAGTTGGGTGTAATGAGGTAGTTTTGGTAAATAATTGAAAACTGAAATTCAATTTATAAACTTACTGTGAACGAGGAGCCATCCCACTAGCATTTCCAAAGTGGTGCCGAGCTACCACCACAGGAATCCCATGGTTTCCTGCAGCAACAGAAGCTGTGTGCCTGCGTTAATATTATGTTCATTGCCAGCATTAGAATATTGAGTCAAAGCCAATAATCACCCATAAGCAGGTAACCAGAATTTATTGCATATCATTCAGCATTGACAATATTGTGGTGTTTTCCAACAACATAAGCCCGTTGTTCACTCATTAAGTGACAAGAAGGTTGTCTATAGTATTTAACAATTATTCAAGAAAAAAACCATCTTTCAGATTTCAACATCAAGCAATTTGATTCACGTTGTCATATTGTGTAAACAACACAGACTTTATTGCATCAGAAAGACAATATGATATTTGTTAAAACAAATCACTAAAGTGGACAACAGGTGTGCTAAGTACTACCCTTAAAATTCTAGAGAAAAGTATGTCACTCTTATGTAATTATCCATAAGCAAGTAAGAAGGGAAGAATAACACATAATATATTCAATGACAGTTCTTCCACCAGAAAAGAGAAGGATGATCAAACAAGTTTGTTCATGGAATATAGAGTTTACAAGGTTCTCGAGGAATTTGAGAAATGTATGGGAATCATGACCACAAGATTTACAACCATGATAAGCAGAATCATATAAATTCTCATAATAGCATCTTTGGTCTGGCGATATAGAGAACTTGCAAGTTTTTTGTAACATAAGGAGCTCAAAAGTTTCTATTATTTTTCTAGTAAGTTCTCATAATAACATGTTTTGTCTGGCTGAAAGCAGAATAATTAAATTTAGTCAGATCTATAGTTATGATATAAATTTTCTAATGTTAAGTTTCTATCTAAGATCCAGTAGTTAAAGTTGTTCCTTCTCTCCCTTGCAACTTACAGCAATTTGATAATCAAACTCACAAAAGAACTAAAAATATTACTAACTCAACAATGATCCACAAAAATGCAAAAAGACTCACTCACGTGCCATGACCATCACCGTCAAATGGTGATGCATAGTCCTGAGATGAATTGAATATTCCTCTTGTTATAGCAGATGCTGCAAAATGGCGTGCTCCAACAAGCTTCCTATTGCATGATCCAGACGGAAATTCCCGGGTCACCTCACAAACACCAGAAAAATGGGCTGGAACTGGGTATGAATGCTCAGATATGTCATCAGCAAAGCTGGGATGAGTTGGATCAATACCAGTATCAATGAACCCAATTACAATTCCCTCTCCAGCAGTTTCATATCCCCCTTGCTGGGACCATGCGCCCTTTGGCAGACCCAAGAACTGTGGAGTATGAGTGGTTGCAGTTCTAACAGAGAAATCCAACACAACATTTGCAACTTCTCTTCTGTTTGAAAGCTTGTTCGCCTTAGAAATAGAAGAAAACAACTAAGTAAGATCATTCTGCCTAAATTTTAAGAAATTTTTCAAAAATTAAATTAAAAGCTTATATGCATCTGGGACACCAAGAGCCTAATTGATATGCAAAACTACACCAAGAATAAAAGTCAAACATATTTTTATGTACTTAAAATGTATAAATAAATATTATACTGAAATGCAATAATATTCAAAAAAACACTCAAAAGCATGGTGATGATAGCATATTACAAAATGATGGCTAATTATGAGGAATGTTGATTGATACCATACCTGTTCAGGGGTGACAAGCACAGCAAAGCCATTAATCAAGTAGTGGTAACTATACAACTTCAGATATTTCTCCCCCCTCAAGGCTCTCCTTAATAAAGAATCATGAACTCGAGAAATATACGAACCAGAACTTGGATGATATCTTGAATTATTCCTAAATATAAAAGAATACAATCAAAACAAAGAATCAGTCAATTGTTTACATCTCCAAACAACCTATAATTATTCAAGAAAAAGAAGAGATATATGCAGCTTGAGAGAAGTGAAAAAAAGGGGAACAACAAACACAATAATCAGCATTCAGAAAATTATAGACAAATTATTGGGTATTTAAGAATGTCAAATGTCAACATGGTGAAGCTGAGGACTTCCCCTTTTTTTCACAGAATGTGTCTCTGAAAACAGTATTTTGCAAGTACAAATAATAGTTTCCGTCTAAACAAAAAGATGGAACTTTTTCTTTTGGGTAGTAATTAGCAATACTAATAATTTGACTAAAAAATAATTTGACCAAAAAAGGGAAAACATTTGCTAGCTAAGCTTTGACAATTACCCAAGTCCCACAGAAAGAAACAGAAGGACCCATTGTTTAAAGAATAATTAACACTCAACACGCCCAAAAAAACACTATTAGAACACATTTACACTTCAAAAATACCAACCAAGTATTTTAAATTGTTAAAACAAGAAGGACAAAAAGAACAGTTAATTTCAGGAAAGAACAGTTAAATTCTATGCCTTGGTTTGTGAAGCCTGTTTAATCTCCCTGAAGAAGAAGAAGAATTATGGTGGAACCCATGACGATTATGCCTTCTTAACTGTTCCTCAAAGTAATGAGCGACAGGAGCTTGCTTGAGAGACACAATGTAAACAGCCGTAATTGCATCTGAATCTGAATCCGAATCGGCCTGACTCAGAGAGTTCACAAAAAACCCAAAACAAAACAGCAACAGCAACAGCAGCAAATACAGGCAATAAAAGTTGCCCATTTTGAGAGAAAACAAAATCCCAGATTTTAAACCAAGCAAACCGTCTCACTGAAAGATGAAACAAGCAGCAAAGAGGGACCTTAGTAATGTATGGGGTTTAGGGCTGTGTGTTGAAGAAGGCAAAACTAGTGGTGAAGAGGATAAAGAAAGAAAGCCTATCCTTCCTTTATGAGGGAGGAATGTGAGAACAGCTGTAGTTGAAGAAAGAAAGTGGAAAAAAGAAAAAGGAAAAAAGAGCCGTTAATTAAGAAATACTGGTAGTTCAATGGAAAGAGTTGAGTTGAGTTGTGGGGGGGGGGGGGGGGGGGGCTCTGACACCACCACTTTTTCTCATAAAATTAATTATATGAAAGAAGGGAAGGGTTAGGAAATAGGATTATAACTATGAGGGGATGGATGGAGACTGGAGAGAATCTATAACTTTTCTTGGATGCTGTGCTTTGTTTTTCTTAACGTTCTTTTCATTAGTATTATTATTTCAACTAATGTAAACGTTGGTTTCTTTTTGTCTTTCTCCATTTCCAATTGTTGGTGTTTATAACTATGCCCCACCACCATCACTCTAAACAAAAACCTTCTTCTAACCTGCTTTCCTTTTTTATTTTACTTCATTTATTGTTTATATGCATCTCATTTGGTTTACAAGTTTAAAATAAATTCATTTTTTTGTTTATTTATAATTCATTTTATTTTTTTATTATGAAAATGTTTTGTATTTTGAATTAATCAGATTTCATGAATTTCTATTCTATTTGATTACTTTTTATATTTAATTCAAATTCGTTTTTTTTCAAAAGATCTAAACTTATCACTTCCTATTAGTGTTGGAGGGTTTTTTCTCAAAATAAAAAAAAATTCGGCTTAGAGTTGACTAAAATCATTTTTTGGATCGGGTTTAAATAGCAAAAAGGTTTTGCTTTTTTATTAGTAAATTATCAAATGAAATAATTTTGTATTGGATTAAATAATAATACAAGTAGAATTTTGCAGACTAAATTCTAAAATATTTTATATCAAAATCAACCTTTTGGCAAATCTACTTACCATTTGATATAAATGATTAATGTAATTTTTTTTCTATTATTAAGGTATGCTATATTATGATTAATGTAATATTTTTTCTAATACTGAGATATATCATAATATCATTTGTTTAGTTTTTTTTTTACAGACATTGGTGTTGAGATGTATACCTCAAAATAAAAATTATATATTATGGTGTTATTTACTTATTTATAAATTATATACAAATATAAAAAAATTTAATTTCATTAAAAATTTGTCATCCTTAAAATGTGTTTAAAAAATTTAAAAATAAATAAGACATAGGAAAAATTTTATTTTTATTTGTGGAATTAAAAATTTCTATCATTCCTCGTGCAACCGTCACATGATACTGTTAACGTTCTTCACAACCACAAAATTTGTGTCACTTGTCCGTGACTAGACTAAATTGATTAGGTGCTTTTATTTCATACCAAAAAATTTATTAACGTATCAAATAACTATTTATATAATAATCATCTCTTATTAATTAAAGAATTAATGAATAGTTTTCATCAAAATTAATTATTATAAACATGGAATAATTAACTTAAAAATTTATGGCAACTCAAATTAACTCGTGCATGTATAGCTCAAATGTGAATATTTAAAATATTTGAAATTTCAATTTTTCTTTTAGTAATTCCTATGTGTTAAATGATGGTAGTGTTGTTTCGATACTGTGTAAAATACATGGACAACTTCATTTGGCAACATTGACGGTTTCTTATAAAGAAAACAAAATAAAAGGGGGTTGTAGTGGTAAGTAATGTAGAGAAGACATAGGTAGATAGGTCAATAAAATACTTTTTGTTATTTTATTGAATCACTGTGGGAGCAATCATTCACTCATTTCGCGTGCCGACCCTTAAAATTAGGATTTTTGCTCATAGAAATAGGGAGCTTAATCAAAGTTTAAAGGATCATTATATAAAAAAAAGTTTTAAAACAATTCAATAATCAATTAATACAGTAAACAAAAATAATATTTAATTGAATTTCAAATTTCGATTTTAAGCACTTGATTGAATTATATATAATTTAAGAATTATTTAACACTTAATTTTGAAAGCATTGTTCTGGCTCACTCCAATTTCATTCCATTCAAATTTATATTTTTCTCTTAAAATTTGTCTCAAACCTCATTTTGTATAAAAAAATTTGCAGCATCTAAACTGGGAAAAAGTTGGAGATGGCACCAACAAACAAATAATAATATAATAAAAAGGAAAAAGACAAAAAGGTGAAGAGAAATAATAATATAATAAGAAGGAAAAAGATAAAATGTAAAGAGAAAAAAAGGGAAAGGATAGTGGGATCATGGCATCAACATGATAATGATGGTGGGCTGGCCTGTCCATCCCATGCTGGCCATTGCTCATCCACTTTCCCTTTTATTTTTATTCTATGTGCTTCCTCCATCTGTTTCATCTGTTCTTTTTAATCTATACTAGCCCCTTCTTTACTTGAAACTTGTTTATTTTTCCTTTTACATAATAATATCATGATTAAATTTTAATTATGATTCTTATATTTCGTCCAATTTTGAAATTTAATTTTTATATTTTAATTTTGAAATTATTTAGTACTTCAATTCTTATAATATTATTGGTTAATTTAAATATTTTATTTTGATTAATTTTTAAGAATTGTTAATACTATTAAAAGTTTCTATTAAATTAAAATCCATTACAATGTTATTATATTATATGAATATCAAGTGAGTATTTTTTTTTAATTTCAAATTATCACACTAATAAATTTAATAAATAAATTTTAACAATGTTAATAAATAGATTTATATTTTTAAATTTAAAAATTAATTTCTAAAAAAAATATGAAACTAAACAAATATATGAATAGTACAAAATATCAGAACATATTGCAATCATTAAATTTTTATCTATAATTAGCAAAAATAAATAAATATTTAACCCAATGGAAATCATGAGGAAAATCATAGAGAATACATGAAGATACTACAGATATATGTTGCCTTCGAATTATGTCAGTTGTTTTTCTTTTTTTGTCTTCTATTGTGGATGTTGAGTTTCGGTCTATGGAAATGGGAGCGAATATAAGCAGGAGAAAGAGAAACAAAAAGGAGAAAAAAGAAAAATAGAATATTCTGCATTTTGTATTTTTATACTATTTTTTTATATGTTTAAAGCATTATTATAAATTTATTATGTATATTTTGACATTCATTTATTCATATTTTATTTTTTAGAGTAAATTTATTTTTTTGTGTAATTATTTTTATAATTATTGTATCAATTCATGTAATTAGGACGAAGTCAAAAAAGTTTTTTAGTGGAAATCAAAATTAAATTATATTTTTATCATAATAAAAATATATTTTTTAAATGATTAAATTAAAATTTTATAATTTTTAGAAGAGTTAAAAGTGTAATTTTACATTTATAAATTTAAAATTTTAAAAATTTAAATGAAAATTTTCGAGAAAACCAAAGTCCCTGACAGCTCTATTAAATTCGGCCTTCATGTAATGCTTCATATGGTTTTTTTAAAAATATTTTCTTAGGTTAAAAAAAAAACAAGTCCATATTTGTGATTTATAATTATATGATCTTAAAATATTTAAATAATTATCATTGTAATTAAACTTAAATTAAATATTTGATTATTTTAATTTTAAATTAATATATAATTATAGTCTCTAGATAGAGTATTTAAAAAGGCTAGTTCATTCACTGATTGGTTTAGAATCCAAGTTGGACTAGCTAGATAAAAATATCTAAAATATATAATTATTAAAACAATTAATTTAGTTCAATTTTAAATGATTTATTTATTCTTATTTGCTGGTTTTTAGTTAGCTGGTTTTAGATTTGTTTTTTGGTTTTGTCAATGGTTTTATTTTGTTTTTTGTTTTGTTTTGACTTTATCACTCGTCTTTTATTTGTTTCAATAATATGAGAGGCTGGCTTTTAAATCAAAAAAAAGATTTATTTAAAGAATTGATTCCTAACTTTCAATGTAATTGGATTCAATATTCGTACTCAGTCTTCATTATTTTTAAAATTTTCAAATGATATATTTAAGCAAATTAGGTCTTGAGAATTTATTTACATCCTTCTAATATATTTATTTCTTGAGATTCAATCCTATCTTTTGAAATAATCTTACTAATCACATATTCCTTCGATTTCTTTTTTGTGTCTATTCTAATTATTTAGTAAAATAAAAATAAATTTTATTCATGATTTTTTAGGTAAACTATTTAAATAATCAATTAAGTTTTAACACGTTTCTATTATAGCCATCAATTTTTTTTTGTTAATTTAATCATTCCTGTTAAATCAATTGTAACTTTTAATCACTTTATTCTTAATGTCCTTAGTCATAGGACAAAATGCTAATGTGACTCGATATAATAATAAATTTAATCATTAATATTTTACAAATTTTATTAATTTAATTTTAATTTTAAAAATTTAACAAATTTAATTTACAATATTTATTCATTATATAAATCCATCCTGAAGTCAATTTAAACTAGCATTTGAAGTGCAGGTAACGACGGTAGCAATACAAATAATTTACTATAGCAAGATGATAACAAACAAGGATATAACTCACAAAAACAGCATTGCTTCCAGTATTATCAATCGAATTCTCTAGGGTTGCTAATGAAAATAAAAAGCTTTTATTTTTAATGTATTTTTATAGTATTTTAGTTAATGAAATTAAAAGGAAATTTTAATTTCTTTTTTTATTATTGATTTTTAATATTTTTATTTTTTACTTATTTTTAAAAATCATATATAATTGACATAATGTGTAAGCACGTCAGTTAAAATTGTTGACATTTTAATATTAAAATTAACTTATTAAAAAACAAATTGTTTAAAACAAAGTTAAAATTAAATTATCACTTTTAAACTAATTACATAAATAAACAGCATATTTACAAATTAATAAATTCAATAACTATGTAAAAACTTAAATTATAATTTTAGAAAGTAAAGAAGAGTACTTTTTATAATGGGATAAATATCAAAATTATACATGAATTATTATTTAATTTGCAATTGTATACATTAATTTTGTTTTTGTGCAATTTTATAATGTAATTTTGATTTGATCCAATTATTGTAAATTATTAACACAATTATTGATATAACATCATTTTATGTTTATATATTGTATACATAAATAATTATACATTTTTTTGGTTAAACATAAATAATTATATTTATCCAAAATAAAAATAAATTTATGTATTTATTTCTTTAAATGTGTATGATTAAACCAAAATTAAAGTTTTAAGTATACATTTGAACCACAATTAAGATTTCACGTGTGTATACATTTGAACCACAATTAATATTTCACGTGTATAATTGCACTAAATTAAAGTTTTAAGTATACATTTTAACCACAATTAAGATTTCACGTATATAATTGCATCAAATTAAAATTTATATATATAATTACACTTTAAATCAAAATTTATATATAATTTTGAGATTTATCCCGTTTACAATCTATGAGACATTATAACTCTTTCTATATAGATATAAATAGAGATAAACCTTAAAAAATAACCAACTTTAATATAAAAAGACATTATTAAAATAATATAAAAATAGTATTAGTTTGCTAGTATTTGACCTAAAAATTCTAAAAATTTAACATTTAAATTAATTTATTTTTACTTTCTCAATCAAGTTATTGCTAAAACATTGCAAATTTCATAATAATTTTTTAAGAAATAAGTATAATATATTTTAATTAATATATACAAATAAATTCATGATAAGAAATTAATTAGTCTCTATAATTAACACCATTTGTTTTTTATTTTAACATTTGAGGGTGTGGCTAAATTGGAATGTGACATGTGGACAAATAAGGAAATGACACATGCTTTTTTGCTCTAAACAGTCTTAAAGTTAAATATATATATATATATATATATATATTAAAAAAATGAAAAAAATATATTTTAAAAATAAAAAACAAATTATAACATAAAAGTTAATATTTTAGAAAATGACAAAAAAGTGAAAAAATAAAAAAAAATTAATTTAAATAAAAAAGGAAAATTATGAAATTAAAAAACTGATCAGCGAGGATTGATTTAAAAACACGTGTCATTTTCTTGTTTGCCCACATTTCACACCCTAATTTAGCCACATCACTCAATCGTCCAAAAAACAAACAATGTTAACCATAAGGAGCAATTTGTGTAACAAATCCAACTTTAGAGACCAATATGATCCAAAAATAGTATAGGGGGCAACTTGTAAAAAGTTGTCAAATTTTGAGTCCAATCTATATATTCAGCCTAGTCATATATTTTATTTAAGAGTAAATTAGACCATTAGTTACTAATTTATAGGTAAGTTTTTGTTTAGGTCACTTAACTAAAAAAAGTTTCTAACTGAGTTATTTGAAAGTTTTCATTTAAGTCAGTGAACTATTCAAAAGTTTTTATTTAAGCCATTGAGTTGTTAAGTTTTATTTATTTTTTTAAGTTTTGCTTGCAAGCTCCAAGCGACGATTGCAGTCAATATAGTAGATCAATATCAATTGATGAGTAAAAAAAACATACCTCAAATGCAATTTGATCTCACGGTCAATGTTGGATATTGGAGAAAAAAATTGTTTGAATTTTAGTTTATAAATTTTTGATGTCTAAAGTTGTCTCATGAAAAAACCTAAACTGTAAAAGAGAAAAAAAAGTTTTCGGTTGGTACAGACAATGAGAAAAAAGAAAGATATAATATTAATTTTAACTGCTTATTAACTTAAATGAAAATTTTTAAATAGTTCAGTGATCAAATTGTAATTTTTTTAGTTACGTGACTAAAACAAAAGTTTATCTATAGTTTAGTAACTAACGGTGTAGTTTACCCTTTATTTAAATTGTAAACGTGAAACGGTATCGTGTGTATGGAAATTTGAAACAATAGAAATTGTACTCGGGGGTGAAACAAATCCGATTTGTATTATTTGGTGTTAGTGAATAGTGATAATTGTTTTCAGATCTATCGGTCGATCGAATATCTTAGCAGAGGAGACGGAAGAAAATGGCTGGAAGCCCAGATCACTTGTTCAGTTTGAGGAACAATTTCTATTTGGGTTCGTACCAGGCTGCCATCAACAACAGCAATCTGCCCAATCTCTCCCCCGACGACGCCGTCGAGCGCGACTGTCTCGTCTATCGCTCTTATATCGCCCTTGGCAGCTACCAAGTATTTTCAACCCTCCCCCCCCCCCTCTCTCTTTTATTATTATTTCAATTTCATTTCTTCTTTCTAAACAGTTTACCAACTCTGAAATTGCAGCTGGTGATCAATGAGATCGATTCCTCTGCTGCCACTCCTCTACAAGCCGTTAAATTGCTCGCTCTCTATCTCTCCAACCCTAATGATAAGGTGAAAGTTCCTGTTAGATCTGCCTCATTTTCTTTTTGTTATATGGAAGATCTGTTATGAGAATACCTGGGGACTAACATGTTTGATTGATTTTGGGTCTTACAATTTAGGAATCGACGATTTCTAGCTTGAAGGAATGGTTGGCAGATCCAGCAATTGGGAACAATCCTATCTTAAGGTTGATTGCTGGAATCATTTTCACGCACGAAGAAGATTATAACGAGGCTCTTAAACACACCAATGCCGGTGGCACCATGGAACTGTGCGTTTTCCCTTTCTTCTTCATTTTTTTACCTGTCTTATCCTTGTCTATATTTCTTCTTTATTCGTAATTTCTGATTTTACTTAATCTATTTGTTCTTTATATTTTCAAATTTGTGGAAATTTGTTGTACACTGTTACTTTATCAACCCTGCTTAACCATCAGTCTATCCCTTTGATCTTTAGGATTTTGGTCTCAGTGTCCTAGGTATAGAACTAAGTATTGGTTTTCTTAGATAGGGTAAAGATTACCTTCCATTGTCTAACTAGTATGGAGAAATAAAAACAAAATGGAAAAGGAAATATGGGGGGCGGGGTTTGAAATTAAAAACTGACAGAATTCCATGTTAATCAGATAAATTGACCACTGTACAGCTTTGCTGATATTTAAATTCTTTGCTATTTCTTGTTGTTACAAAATTGCCAGTTGCCTAATTCAATTCAATCATCCTACATCCAGGTCGATGATAATAGGGCATGCTACTGTTCTTTTTTCATCAAAGAGAAACCACCCTGAAATTGTTGCATATATTAACATTAAAATGATTGACATTGTAAAGCACTTTACTAATCCGTTCTCTTGGGGGAAAAGCTCTTTAAACTGGTGTAAGTGTAGGGATTAGGCTTTACATTGTAACAAAAAGGTGATCTGTAACTGGTTTATTACATAGATATCGGCTGCTCCTGTTTCCAGTTCACTGAAGATAGCAGAACATTCTAAGTGATGAGCTTTACTCCTCTCTGCAAAGAGAAAAATGAGTGCCCCACCTTGATTTAATGGATCAAAATAGATGCAGTTGCCACAAATTTGAGTTATACCAGTTTATTTTATACCAGCCAGATGTTAAAAGTTTTATTTTAAATTCAAAACACATATTAGAAAAGACTTTAGATCAAGACAAACAGATGGTATTTGTGAAAAAGTGTCAGCTGGATATCTCTTCAAGGTCCAAACTACAAGATACCTCTGGATTGGGTTAGCAAAAACTACAATAAATTAATTTGTGCTCTTATATGTTGTCGCTGGCCTCTACAGGCTTAATGTATGTATTTAGAAATTAAGGAACTATAGCAGTATGATTATTCTTTTCTCATTTGTGTTTGGCGGGTTGAAATAATGGGGTCTTGTAGTTTCAGGCTTGTGACACCCTGATGTTGACTTGTAAATAAGGTTACTTATAACAAAAGGCCAATATTGACCATAAATTCCCTCTAATAGTGGTTCTATTGTTGATTTTGAGTTATTCTAGAACATCTTTTTGCCAAATATACTTATTCCCCATAAATCCCCTCTATTAGTGGTTCTGTAGTTGATATTGAGTTATTCTAGAACATCTTTTTGGCAAATTTACTTTCAGATATAAATTAGGTGTTGATCCAATTCCTCTAGAAAATATGTTCCTACAAGTGAGTCCTTGGAAGGCCTTATGTTCCTTCTAATGACCACCTTAACTGCTAAAGCAAAAAAATGAGTAATTGATGTATGTACTAGGCAAATTGGAAGCTCTACGTCTGATGAAGCCATTGTGCTCTCTGTTTTCAGGCATGCACTGAATGTGCAAATATTCATTAAGATGCACCGGTCGGACTATGCAGAGAGACAGCTGAGGGTCATGCAGCAGATTGATGAGGATCATACACTGACACAACTAGCAAATGCATGGTTGAACCTGGCAGTGGTATGGCATATTTTTCACTTTAATAACATTATGAGAAACCATGGATGGTTTAATGACATTATTCTTCCCAATCAGGGTGGTTCCAAGATACAGGAAGCCTATCTGATCTTCCAAGATTTCTCTGAGAAATATCCTATGACTGGACTAATCCTCAATGGGAAGGCTGTCTGCTGTATGCATATGGGGAACTTTGATGAAGCTGAAACACTTTTGCTTGAAGCACTTAATAAGGCAAGTTTAGACAGTAGCAACTTTTGCTTTCTCATATTTAAACATATGATTTTGCAATTCTTTTGGTGGTTGTTTATAACTCCAGGAACAGGATTGGCTACGGCTATTGTGCTTCATGATCATAAATTACTTTCTTAGGTTTTATATTCATCAAATTTCGGTTGGTGTAAATATAACCTCTGAATGGCATCAAATGATAATGAGTTTGAGTCTTAAACTTTCCTCCAGACCCTTGCATTCTTGATTCATCATGAAACTGAATATTTTACTCCCCAACTTTATCGCTTCAAAGCAATTAGTTGATTCTCAAGTGATAAGGGTTTGTTTTGTAAATGGATACAGGATGCAAAGGATCCTGAAACTCTCGCCAACCTGGTTGTATGCAGTCTTCACCTTGGTAAATCATCTTCACGTTACCTAAGGTAAACTAGCTATTCATTTCCTCCAACTTTTTCCCCTTTTAATAACATTTTTCCTATGGGCTCTGTAGAAGAGTACAAAATGGCTAGTTTGGTTGATCAAAAGGATTCCAACATGTTCAATAGTTTATACTTTGTTACTAGATTAATGGGATACAACACACTAAGAGGAGTTTCCATTTATTATTATTGTTAGCATACTTTATTTCTATCAGATACTCGAGCACTACAAAAATAGCTTGTCTCTGAACCTGCTAGCCAAACTGCTAAGTTTCTAGTGTGGTCTGCCTAGTTGGCTACATTTGTTAGCCATGTCTTTCTAAACTGAGATTTGACTATCCTTTTCAATCGCCACAGTCCTTATTTCATTGAATTTTTTTCCCGAAGATATATTTGTTGTCATGCATTTTGCTTTTTGAAGCCAAGGTATGGCTTGGAAATTAGCAATTGTATGGCTTTAGGTCAAATGGTGTTTGTTGGTGCTGAGCAGGATTTTGCTTATCAATCTATTTTAAAGTTAGCCTTTTTGTCGACTCGTTGCTCTGTTTGCTTTTCCCTGCTTCTAATAATGGGTGATGAAGATGGCAGAGTTGCCTACCTTAAATCAATTGAAAAGTGTCAATAGACAATTTTCATATATATTCAGGTTGGGTCACAGATTGGTTTATTAAAAAATTTCACCTCTTCTGTTTGGGGAGAGGTATGGTTCCCATCATAGCAGTATCTCATCCACCAATTAACTTCTAAGCCTTCGATGCGCATAGAGCACTTTAATTTGCATTTATTTACCCTTTTGCTTTGAAGAGTATGTTGAGTCAACATGCAAATTACTCATAGTGCAGTATGCACCCAGCTGAGTTGTGAGTGCTACACAATCAGCTTCTTCACCAGATAGAGTCAAAAAAGATCATGTAGTTTTCGTTGGGCAAAATATTAGGGAATTTTAGTGTCCCTGTATTGAGTGGATTGAAGTAGCATGCATGCATTGTTCAGATAGGGATTCATGTATCCTTAGTGTGCGAAACTATTCAACTTATTAAAGTTGAGGTGGCAATTTTGGGGCGAGGAGGACAAAATGTTGGATGTTTTCTTGATGTGAATGTAGTTTGAATAGTATCTTTGCTCCTTAAGTGCTTCGGAATTTGAATGTTGACTATATTCTTCTGCCTTTGAGGCTTGATATTTCAAGTCATATCGCTAGGTCCTTAAAGAAATTACGAACAACACGTATTCAGTTACAAAGTAGACTAATTGAGTGTGTAGTAGATATATCTTATTTTTCTGCATTTGCTGTTTTAACTGAGGTGCTGCGTTTATGGTTGTTATTTTTGCAAATACTCCAATTTATACCTAGTAATGATTGAATATGCGTACTGCAGCCAATTGAAACTCACACATCCGGAGCACATTCTTGTGAAGCGTGCATCATCAGCAGAAGACAGCTTTGAAAGAGCAGTGCAATCAGTTGCTTGAAGGTGTGGAGTCTGTTGCGTGGCCGCAGTTGATATGATTATCTTCTGTGTATTGTAACTTACCAGAATGAATACATACATATATAATATATATGATCCCTCTGTTGAAGAAAGGTTTAGACTAGATTGGTATTGTTTTGGTTTATTATTGGTTGGCTGGATAAGGCAAAAAAGTACATGCTAAATAAATGTGTCTATTTCCTTTTCTCCGTTTACTGTTATTATTACTTTATATTAAGTAATAGACAATGATTACCAAATAATTATCCATCTATGGGGAAGAAAGATTGGTTTCATATTATTAAGCTAATATCATAATAATCGTTATTCAAAGTTAAAATACACGCCATTTAACTAATTGGTTTCCATCGTTAAAAAGAAAGGTTTCCCTACATATTAATGATTGATTTAAATACCAAAAATTAAAATTTTATTTCATAGTTTCCGCCCCTCTTCTATTCTCTTCTCCTGCTTTATCTCGGTTCAAAACTCTTGAATTTGATTTCTTAAATTCAAGTTCTGTGAGCTTTGATTGTGACATCCAGATGCAATAAAACAGAGAAATAGAGCATTAATATCGTCACTAATACGACATCATATTATTTTAGATCTTGAAAATTAAGCTTCAATAATTTGTTTAGAAAACAAGTAAATTTAAAATTTATCAAAAAAATTGTATATAAATTTTTATTTTTTATATATAAAATTTTAATTTTTATTCAATCTTTACAAATCATAATTTTATTTACACTAATTCTAAATTTAAGCATTAGATTTACTCATTAAATCAAAATTTTATGGAAAAAAAAATAAAGCAAATTAAGATGCAGATGAGTGGGAGAAGTCATATAGGCTATGTTCCCTCCCTCATCTTGTGATATTGTGGGAGTGAATGAGTGAGGAGAGTGATAAAATCTGAGCCACAGGTATTTTAACAACAACAACAAAAAAAAGAAAAACCTAATTTGTAAGTCGAGTCGACAACATTGCTTTGCTCCCATCCCTTTCTATGTTTCTTATCCTTTCCAGTTTCCACCCATCATCACTGCTTTACCTCCCAATTATTGCTTTCTTTTCGTTTTCTTCCCCTTGGATTCTTAATTTATTGTTCTCCCCTTTTTTTCATTAATCCCCTCGCCTCAATTGTTCTCTTCTCCTTCCTAATATCTCAATCTTAAATATTTTAAATTTGTTTTCTGATACCAAGGAGATATTGCTCTATTATTATTATGTGTTTATCTTTATAGAATATATTTAACTAAACATTTAAGAACATGTAAAATTTGGTAAAACTTAAAGAACTGAATTTTAAATAAAAGTTGTTAAATTATCTCTATTTCAAAACCAAACTATTAAGTTAAAAATCACGTGATGAACACTCATTGAAATTATATTTTAGGTTAAATTTGCTCATACTGATGTAACAATATAGTTGAAATGTGTACTATAAGCGCGTCAGCTTTACTTCTCTATTTTGATCCATTTGTAAAAGTACTGTTGTCAAAATAAACTTATTAATTTGCTAGTCCTTCATATTTTATATTTTTAAATAAATTATGTTGATAACATAAAATAATTAATTATTTAATTAGTCTTCTCTTTTCCTGTCTTTAACATGAACTTTATCCTTCCTTAGTTTTATACTCTATGCTTTATAATCAATAAAGAATGCAATACCATCTAATATTATATAATTATTAATTCTTTTTTAATTATTCTCGTTATTATTTTATTTTTAAATTTTCTTCGTAATTAATAATATTTTAATGTTGTTTTTTTCCACATAATTATACAAAATTAAAAATATATTAAGGGATTTGATTTTCAAAATAGAAGTGTGTGAATACCAGCTGAAGGGCTGAAGCTAAATTCAGGCGAAGCCACATGTTAGAATTATAATCTCTATGGGGTTCCTTTTTTATACATAGTAATATAGTAATAAAATGTATTAATCTCAATTTTGAGTACAGTCAAAATCGAGCCTTTTGAGTTAAACCGCGGCTATTTATTTTACGAGAGTATTTAGAAATAATAAATTATTTTATGAATTAGTTTTAATTCGTATTAATTTAAATTTTACTTAATTATTTTTTTACAAATATGTTGGTAAACCGAGTAAACCGCCTAAATGTAAACATTCCAACCAGTGGAGACCACACCTTCATCACTAACCCCTCTGCCTCTTCAATCATTCCCCACACCAAAGCAAACCATGACCCCTACCATCCACAACATACCCCATACCAGAAAAGGAAAAAAGAGATCAATAAAAAATCATGGACAAATCGAAGAAATCAGAAAGCATGGGAGCAACAAAAAGCTTAGGTTTTATTGATTCTATACATAAAAATCTAATGTGTAAAATGGAATTACAATAATACAACAGTTTACATACATAAGAGGGGGGGGGGGGATTTTTACAGTACTGTTAGATCTAGCTAGGGATTGTCAAATAAAATCATATTTTATCTCTTCAAAAATATAAAAATTAATTTAATATTTTAAAATTAGATATTTATTATTATAACAATTAGAATTTAATTTTAGTCTCTAAAAAATTTTGCAACTTTTCGCCCTCATTCATCTCTAAACTAAAATTAGGAAATTGACGTAGGATATTAGTCAAACTCATACCCAATATATTAACCTTACGCAATTAACTTCAATTTACAAATATAGGTTTGGTAAAATAATGGTCATTTGATTGAGAAGACGTTTTGGAATGATATTGGAACGGCGTACAGAGCTGATCTGACCACACAAAGACCTGCCCTGCCCTCACCTCCTTTTCTTTTGATAGGGCCCTCCACTTATCACCACCACCTAATCCCTCTCTACCTTTACCCTTTTAAGTCTTTACCCTAATCATGCTTTTTCCTCCCTCCATTTCTCGCCACCCTTAACTTTCTTTTTCTTTTTCTAATATATTATTTTTATTTATAGAATAACTTTAATATATTCATAATTAAATTTAAATTTTATGTTACTTATAAAATATTTTCTATAAAATTTGAAGTCAAATATCATAATTCATTTCATATATGAAAAAGTGATGAAAAGTCAAAATTCAAATTTCCGTGGAACCTAAGTAACTTACAGACAGCAATAACGTATTTACGCGGTACTTAGACAGCTGCCACGTCTTACCTTGCCGTCTTCGCTTTCGCTTCATTTCTTTCCTATTTTGAACTAATTAAAATATTAATCAGACTCAGCCTTTGCTATAATTATTTCCATATTGTTACCTGTTTAATGCTAATGTAAAACCCAATTATAAACACGTGTCGAGTAATTATTGGAGCATCAGGAATGGTTTTGTTTTGTATTCTCTTTAAATAACAAGAAAATCTATGCTCTGACACTCCTCCAGCTATTAACAAATTCGCTCCTGTCTCTCCCTCTGTGTCTGTCTCATTATATATATCTCCATAAATATTCCAACAGTCCGAACGCCTTGTTTTTGTGATCATCATAATTATAATTATATGCAGAAAAACAAGAAGAACGTAAAGAAACCATCATCCTTAATCCGACTACTGTTTCTGTATCTTCACAACCCTAGCTAAGCCCAAATTAATCAATATGTCAGCAGCTGTTGCCGCCGCCGCCGCCGCCGCCGCAAGCGTCTCATCTAACACCACTTCTTCTTCTCATCATCCAAGTAACCAGGCGCCGAACCATGGCTGGATACCCTTTTTCCAACCACTGGCACAACGTGCAGCGCTCCCAGCTTTGAGCCGCTACGAATCTCAGAAGCGACGTGACTGGAAGGCGTTTGTGGAGTACCTGAAGAGGCATCGCCCCCACTTGGGTCTCTCCCGTTGCACCGGAGTGCATGTGCTTGAATTCTTGGACTATCAGTTCGGGAATAATAAACTCCACACCCGGAACTGTCCCTTTTGGGGCAACCCTCCTGACCCATCATCGCCGTGCTCATGCTCTTGCCCTCTTGACCAAGCATGGAGCAGCTTGGATGGTGCCGTAGGGCGCCTCCGTGTAGCTTTTGAGGAGAACGGAGGCCAACCAGAGACCAACCCTTTCAGTGCTCGTGTTGTGAGGCAGTACCTAAGGGACCTTAGGGATGCTCAAGCCAAGGCTAGAGGAATTGCTTATCCCTTTTAAAGAATAAGATGATATATAAATGACGATAATGATGAAAGAATTTGGATTGGACATTGTTGTAGGAAACAATTTGGGTGGTCCTGCTGGGGAATCCCTGATTGCATTGTCTGTGATGAACTAGATTTATGTTGTTGGTCACTGCCACTGGCATTGGAGCTATATATGTACATCTAATTTGCATCTTGTTTCTGTCTTAACGAATCAGAGTACTGGAAGAATATTTGAAGGCTGTTTTATTTACTTTCTTGAAACTTTATATAAGTTAGAGCTAAATCTATGATAAAAGGGGTTGAACCACAACATGTGGTGAGGGAAAACCCTAACACTTAATTAGCTAGCTCAAAAGTTTTGAACCAAAATACAATTAATATCTTTGAACTTAAATATCGACCCCATTGAAGCCTTTAATTACGTGAAAATTAGTGGGTAGACAATAACCTTTTGTTTTCTTAACTTCACCGCAAATCTATGGGTTGTAGAGAAAATTAATATCAACATGTATCCTTACTACATCTCATTATTTTACCAACACACTAGAAAAATATTGTTCTACACCAAAATTCAATGTCACCCTAAAGTATAGGTAAGTTTTAATTTTGGTTGCTTAATTAAAAAAAGTTATAATTTTATTATTGAATTATTCGAAAGTTTTTACTTAATTCATTAGTTTGTTATTTTTTTTTAAAAAAAGTTCCGCCACTGAGCTTGAAACAATAATTCGATGATCAATACGGTGGATTAGTATCCATTGACAAGTAAAACATACCTTAAATCCAAGTTAATTTGGCAGTTAGTATCGAAGATAAAAAAAAAGTTGATTAAATTGTGGTTCGCAAATTCATAATGACCAAAACTGTTTCAGGTAAAAAAAAAAAATGTAGAAGATAAGAGGAAAGAGAGCTTTCGATTTGTGCAGGTAATGTGAATAGAAAAAGACATAACATCGATTTTAACAGCCCGAACACTTAAATGAAAACTTTTGAATAGTTCAATAATCAAATTGCATCTTTTTTAATTAAATGACCAAAACAAAAACTTACCCTTAATTCACCAAACAATCAGCTAACTCGTTACATCCTCCTCTAGTAGTTGTATAACATACCGTGGTGGATATGTGAAGAGAACTGGTTGGTTTAGCTTTTCTATTGCCACATTCACCAAACAATCAGCTAACTCAACTAATCGAATTCAAGTTTTTTGGGTATAAAAAATGTCGGCCCGTGACCCGATGATATGGAATTGGAGTGGAGGAAGCGGAAGAAGGATCGAATTCAAGTTGTTGGACTTGAAAAAGAAAAGATTTGGATCTAATCGATGAATATGATGGATAGAAGGATAAGTGTTCAGTTGAACCCTTTGAGATTTAAATCCCAACAAACTCAACTAATGGCTCTAATCAACCTTCCAAAAAAATAATTATTGACAAATTAAAGGGTGAAGAATAGATTCCCATGACTCCTTGAAGAAAATCGAGAAGAAAAATACTTCTAAAAATCACAATAAAAAAATCTTGCACAAGAAACAAACTCCTAGAATTAAAAATTTTATTCATGAAAACAACTGTTTGACTAATAAACAATGAAGAAGCGACTAGCTAAATAAATCTAAATAAAACTCTTTAAGAGCTGATAAATACAATATGGGGCTCATATATAATAAAAATTAAGCTCAAAACCCGAACTCAATATGATTTAAACTCGAGTTAAAAGCTCGAAACTCGTAATTCACGTCATAATCACATCCAAAAATTCTACCCACGCAGTTTTTATTAAAACGGTCATAACTTGAGCTCTTGAACTCGAAATCGAGTGATTCAAAGTGTGTTTCGAAACTAAGAGATAGATCTTCGAGCACCATGAAGACATCTAAATCCAAAAATGCCTGGATCCCATCCAAAAATCGTCACAAGTCTGCTGATTTCCCAAACTTGAAAATTGGCAGCTTCGGTGAATGGAACTTAATAAATTTCACACCATCCGTGCTCGTATCACCCGACCCTTGAATATCAGGTACCCGTAATAATCGGGTATCCTTATTTTCGGGTCACAGTGTACTTGGAATAAATTTGTGCAAATTTTTTTTACAAATCATACAATTTATAGTGATTCAAAATGGCAAACTTAAAAATCCAGAGTAGATAATAACATAATTCAAATATAAAGTTTAGAATTCCAAACAAGTTTATAAATCCAAATTACATAATCCAAATATAAAACTTCAAAAAAATACAACTAAAGAAAAAATAAAGTCTTGTACTCATCAATCATCATGGCATGGTGTGATGTCCGAAACATCGTTTGATGGAGATGATTTGCGTGGAAGAATTAAACAAGTGGGATAGTGATTTAGTAATTAGGGTAAAAAAATTGGGAATTAGTTTAAGTTTTAACTAAAAAAATGTAAATGATTTAAAAACAAAAAAATACAAATACACATAGGCAATCGTATCGGGTACTCGTTAAATTTAGAAATTGCAGCCCGAGCTCGAGCTGTGAACCCGTAAAAAATAGCGGGTCGGGTACTTGACCCAATTTTTTTTAAAAATAACCGTTTATTTTTTTATCGGGTCAACGAATCGAATATTTTTTAACACCTCTACACACTTGTATATTTATTTATTAATATTCAATCTTTTACAATTAATAGATTTTTGGTAAAATAAAAAAAAGGTTTTTTTTTTACTTATAAAAAATGCCAATTAATCAAATTAAGAGCTTCTATAATCCTACTTTAAAAGATGAAGGGTTATCTAGATACCAGAAATACAATAAATCAAAATTAGAATATATTAAAACTATATATGAGTATATTGTTTTTTTTTATACAAATTGCTTATAAGTACTCATAATCCGTCTTCAAGTCTTTCATAGGATGAATACGTTTTAGCGCAATCAAATTCAGATCTTATTATATAAATAATAATATCAATACCGATCGAGTTAAAACTCAATTGATATATATGAGTATATACTTTTTAAAATTATTAACGTATATTACCTACAACTTTAAAGAAAGATGCCCATACATGAGTGTATAATAGTTTTCATGAATCTATTTGCATAGCATATAGTCCAAGTCTTATTAGGAATAAGATGCTAATTCATTATTTTCATCTTAATAATCAGTACTAATATATATATATATATATATTCTTTTTTATTATCAAATGAGATATACTTCGTTTATGTTTCAATTATGGAGTGGAATTGGTATAACTTTTGGGGTAATAATTGTGAATAAAATATCTTATATTCTACCAAATCTTAGTAAATAAATAATTTAATGTATTGAGATTATGTGTTATATTATAAATTGGTTGCATCGCATTCATGTATGAGATATAATTCCAAGTGATGTCATCCACAAAAGTAGAGTATGGTTGGAAGGAGGAGACAGATAGACTTCAGTTTGACAAATGACATTTTCAATTTTCTTTTTTTTTTTTAATAGATTTCAATTAAAGGTGATAGTGATGGTGATGGTGGTAGTGGCAACCATTTGGATTAGGAATTTAGGTAATATCCTGCTTTGATTTTGCTTGGACACACTGTTTTCACAACTACTACTCACTCACTATTATTAGTGATGTATCTTAACAGTTTCATTCACCCATTCATTTCTCAAATATTTTAATTTAATCTCTTTTAAAATATAAAGTTTATTTTGTATATTATTATATTAACGGTTAAAAGTTTTATATTGGTGTTGATTGGGTCTTAGCTTAGTTGTATTGATATTATTATCGGTGCAGGAAGATATAGGTTCGAGTGCGCTAAACGCACTATCCGTCTATTTAAAAGTTGAGAAGATATTTTAGGTAATTATATATATATAAGACTATTTCTTTTATTGAACATAATGACACGAATCGAGCTTTAATAAATTTTAATATGTAACGTCAAACAATTTCGTTTTATCGGGCCATGGAGATGCTATAAACATTCCATTAGTTATGTATCCACGTTTCAATAAAAACACTTGTATGCATCAAATTACCTGAATTTGGCGAGATAAATGCATTAAAGAAGGACAAATTTTAGCGGATGGTGCCGCTGGCGAACTTAGGGCAAAACCGTATGATGCACTTCTGGTCCTTGCAGGCTATTCGAACTACAAAAGGGCCCAATCTTAAGTTAATCAGTCCATTAATGATGGGTGGAGGCCATATGTAGTTGATGGCAGGTTCTGGTAGCCCAAATCAGGCCTATCACCCACCTGGAGAAGGTGAGTGAAAGCAAATAGCCATTACTGATTAATTTCACTCTCAAAGCTTTATTCTTCAGCTGCTTAATTGATGGGATTGGTAGACCAAATGCTTTTCTGGTTGAAATTAGGGTAGGGCTTCAAGCTGCAAGAAGCATAGCTTAGAGGTGCAAAATGGCGAATATATGATGAGAATTCAACTAGTGTGATAATCAATTCTTTGATCAAACCTACATCACTGCCTTCGCAATTTTAGACACATACTTCTTTTTCCATCAACTTATGATTTAGGTCTAAATACTTGCATCGGAAGTTCAATTTAATTACTACATTTAAAAAGTTAAATATTATTTTTTAATTAAATTGTTGACACTATCAATATTCTTTCATAAAAATTTACTCATTTAATCATACTAACTTCACAAGCAAAACATTACTAACTCAATAAGCTGAGAATATTTTAATCCAAAAAAATGCATAACGATAAATTTAATTATATCTTTTTAAAAAAATACTAATTAAAACATTAATTTTTTTAAAGATGCTTGTGTGGCACCTGCATGGCAGTCCAAGTGTGCATCATGTTGGCATGACATTATTTGTCCTGTATGCCACATTTTTAACAATATAATAATTATAAAAATATTCGATAAAATAAAATAACTAAAAGTTCAAAAAATTAACATGAAATACACATAAATTGCCATGAGGGTTGTCATGTTTAAAAATTTAACATTTTAATCAAAATTCCCATGAAAAATAACAATTCACCTCTTTTTGAAGAATTGATGGTCCAATTCGACTCTTTAAAAAATTAAGGACTAAATTTAACTAAAAAATAGAATAAAGACAAAATTTGTCATTATGAAGAAAAACACCAATAAAGAATAGTGTGAATTTGAGTTTTTTAAATAATTTTTTAACTTTTTAAATACAAACATTAAACCCCAAAGTTTGTGAACAGTAAAAATTAATAACATATTTTTAACTTTATTTTAGATCAAAGTCTATTATTACTTCATGTGCAGTGCATAAGTTGGTCCATGTAATATATTTTATCAATTTTAGTTTCTATCTTTTTTAAGATTTGAAATGTTAAGTTAAATGATAGCAGTTAAATTTATTAGGTTAACATTAACAAATTTAAATTTTTTTATAAGGAATTGAAATTAAATTAAAAATTTTTGAGATGTTAAAATATAATTTTATCATTTATTAATTTTTTATTTCATCATTTCCGAAAAGACTAAAAAGATATTTTTCATTTTTTAAGTTACAGTACAATTTTACCGCATATTAATTTATAATTTTATCATTTATAAAGGGATTGAATTACAATTTTCCTTGGTTGCTCCCCTCAATTTTGCGCATGTATGTCAAATTTTGCTATTAATATTGTACCGTATATAGGTTGTGAGTTTAATTCACGTTCTCAAATTTCATCATTTTAATCCTTAAAATTTTAAATTTTAAAATTTTAATCCTAATTCAAACTTCAACTGGTAAATCCAATAAGAAAATGATGTGCAAATAACAACCTAACATGGCATTGCAGATGTGACACTGTTTTGTGATATAAGGTTAACTTAACAAAATTAATAACTACATCAATACTAAAGTTCAAATTTAGATGACTTAAATTTCACGAGTTAAAAGATAATTATAAAAAACAAAATATTAAAAATAAATAATAATAATAAAGACATGCAATACATATATATATATATATATATATATCATTGTATTTATAAAATACTTAATAATATAAATATATAATACATTAAAATTTATAAATAGAGATGAAGAACTCAAAATTTTTTTATAAAATTTAAAATTAGCGTATATTTTAAGTAATTTTAAATTTGGAAATTTAACTAGGTCATATAAACTAAAGTTGATGGGTTTGAAGGTAGATCCTAGAAATAAAAACATATGCTAAAGTAATTAAAGTGGATTTGAATCGAAAATAATCCTTATTCAAAGCTCAAGTTATCACCTATGCAACGGGGTTCCTAACCTATATTATTAAATAAATATATAAACCCCAAAAAATAATGTTTAAAAGAAATGGATACATGAATTAGGCGATTTCAGTGCTATTAATGCCGTAGGATGATGAACACAAAGTCTTTGACTCTTACCTCCAGACACTTGTTATTCTACACTTCTCATTAAATGCACATCACATGATTTTTATTTCAGAAACATGGAATTTAAATGGCTGAAGAGAGAGAATCTTTTTAAATTAAATACACTGCTAAGTATGCATGCACTGGTTTTGAAATCTTAATGGTTGAGTTTCAAACTGTCCTTACAATATGCATTGAACAGAATATGATAAGAAAAATAGTGTAGCCAAAAAGAAAGGTGGCAAATATCTGAAACACCCAATCCCATGCCAAGCTTCAAATAGTAATACTAATGAAACGGAATTACACAGTAAGTTAGGTGGTTGGATGGATATATATATATATATAAAATAAAAGAAACAGAAAGCTGAGGAACCCAAGGCCCAGGCCGAAGCTTGTTTTGTAACAAGTGAAGTTTAAAAAAGAAAAAATCACTTCTCTCTCACCATTGCACATATCCCTAGACAATAAGATTTGACAAGAAAAGTCAAGCTTTTCAAATGATTTTTTTACCACTTATTTCCTCACCATCACACCATTTTAATCATGGTGTTTTTTTTTTCATAAGAAGAATAGTAATTAATTTCCACTCAAAAAGAAAAGAAAAAAGAAGAAAGGGCAAGTCCCATCCTAAATCAAACTGCTGCCTGCCCCTGAGTTTTCCAGTCATGTCTGATGGGCACGTACTTGTTACCACTATTCAAACCTTCTGTTCCTCAGCTTTCTGTCCCATCCTAAATGAATGTGGGACTCCACTCCCAATCCCAGCGCCTCCGTCGTTTTCCTCCCTAATCTCCGTACTATTCTGGTAAATAACAATAACATTATAACCCCCCCTCCCCCTCTCTCCCAAAGAAAATTTTAAGTTAATAATAATATTCCTCTAACAAGGTTTAATGGAGGACCTTGAATTATTTGTTTAGTGTGGGGATTTGTTGCTTCTAAAACAAGGTCTTGCTATAAACCCTTTTTTGGCGTCTTTCAGAAAGAAGCATCGTTGTTCCCTGGTGGCCAATCAAACAGACCAAAAGGATCCATTGTTTTCTTTTCTTTCCGCTCATCTTGATCGCCACCACCGAATCCTTGTGGGAACAATAGGTTCAGAGGGTCTGTCTCTATCTCATCCAATTCAGCAAAGAAATCCTCGGGTTGCTGCGAGTCTCCAGCCATTAATGCAGGTCTGTAGGTTTCGGGGATTCCTTCACCAAATTCAGCATCGTCTATTTCCAGCTGCTTCTCCATGTCTTCACTCTCTTCTTTAGCTGATGCGCTCGCGGATGAGTTAACAGCTGCAACGGTGGGAGATAAAGCATCATTGCTACTCTCTTTAAGGTCTTCTTCCTTTGGGGTTACCGCGTTTTGTGTCTGGGAACGTGGTGAGGTGATCTTGGAAGCAGCAGCAGCATTATTATTGTTTTTGGATGGTTGAGACCTTGTTGACCCCGCAAGAGCGTTTCTTTGGGTCGGCCATGGATGGTTGTGCTCGGATGTATAGGTGATTACAAGCATATTAGGATCAGTACGGCTTCGCTCCACTTGCTTCCTTGCAGAGCAGCCTTTGGAACTGCTGCACCTGTAGTAGCCCCTGGAATACAGTTTACAAGTATTATTTATTGCAATTAATTCACCCACATTATAATACTATTATATATATCAGTCAAAGCCGATGGCATGCATATTAATCTGATTTACAACATCTTTAACTTATAAACACATATACAGGAGTAGAACCATAAATGTAGCACTAGGTAACAAAGATGAAAACATCGGTTATTGATGTTTTGCATATATTAGCAAAAGCATTGGCGAAATAGGGACGAGCATGTACGTATGATGATGAAATGTGCAATATTTTGCTTGCTTGGCTGTATCATATAGTGAATCGGACCGAAGAAATATGATTTCTGCAACTTGTCAGCTCAGAAGACAGATGCAGAATAGCTACTGCAACTGCAGCTTTAGTTTCTCAAACTTATTAGTAGCTTTTGGCTCATCTTGCGAATCATAACTTAACATAACTAACCACCCAATAATATAATGTTTCTCCAGTAAAATATTATATTATAGTGTATTTGTCTATCTATCTGTATGTATGTATGTACCTTGGATAAGGGGAACCTTTGATGGGTTTCTGCCCGTACTTTCTCCATGCCCACAGATCCGAAGGAACTACTTCTCCACTAGACCTGCTGTTTGCAGCTGCCGGTGCTGGAATACAAACCACCTTCTTAACCTGGCTCTTTCTATATATATCACAGTTTACATCAGTGAAAGAATAGCATTCATATCTATAGTTAATAATTATCTCTTGGGAGAGAAAGAGTATATGCTTATTACTTGAGCTCTTCATATACTTTTTTTTCTGGTGGCATATGAATAGATTTACATTTTTGGACATAATTTTCCCTAAAGAAGGTGAAAGTGATTGTAGCAATGAATATCATCCGTATTATTGCAGGTGGGTTAAGGAAGAAAAGTAAGTACTTCATGTAACTATATGAAAGCTAGGTTAGTTTCCCAATTAAGTTATCGACATACCTTTTTCAGGTTTGATTAAAAGCCTGTCAGAATTTTAACGTTTTAGCATTTATGTAAACTTCAGATGCCTGCAAATCATACACCACCACCTCTTTTTTTCTCCAACATATGAGATTCAGACATATGTAAGGTTATAATTTGATTTAATTAGTACCAATAAACCCTAATTTCTTACCTTATGATTTGATGAAAGGAAATGAAAAAACCCAAAGTTAATTCAAAAGTTTTCATTAGTTTCCTAAATGCTATTAGTTCATGCATCATGGCTGTCAATTAATGAGACAAGAAGAAGAGCAATAAAAAAATATAGTACTAGTTGAAGGGGAGGGCGTTCAGTTGAATAACGAAGATGAGGTTAGAGAATTAAATATTATTACCCTAACCTTCTCTTGATGCCCAGATTCCGCGGAGATGAGATCTGCAATGGGCCAGTGTTATCAATCAAGCAACTTTTTGAGGTGTTTGCATTAATCATGTCGCTCGGAAGCACAGCAGGCGCCTTAATTCCTCTCGGGGAAACGCAAGCAGCCATCATCGGCGAATCACAGGGCGACACAGGTAGCTTACTCGAGCTTGCCGAGATCTGAATCCGAGAAAATATGTTGCAAGGACTTGGCATGTCTTCTTCAAACAGCTTGCCTTGCCCAACCATTGTGCTCGAACCGGAAAAGTTGCAAGTATCAGCTTCAACGGTGGCGGAGCTGGTAGTATTGACGATATGATCAGTTGAATTAGGGCTGCTAAAGTAAGCTGAACAACCAGCTGCTACGTCAAGCTCGTGAAGAAGTGGATCTCTCATGACGGAGAAAGGGTCACCAAAAGCGTTTAAACCATGATCTTCCATGGCTGAAGAAGGGAAATTCAATGGATCGGAGGGGAATTGCTGCCAGCTGGAAGCAGGAACAGTGCTAGAACCATGACCAGTGGCACAGCTCAACGGACCACCGCCACTTGCCCGAACTATGTCGTTTAAATCACCTTCACCTTGGTAGTTATCCATGTGTAAAGAAACAAACATGTAAGAAAACCAACAGCTGATTCTGTCATACAAATCTACTACATCTATATTCAATCTCGGCTCCTCTCTCAGCTTTAATTTGCACCAAACTGATTCCAGACGTCAAAGACATGCAAATGTTTGGATTTTGAAGGTAAGAAGGGAACATCAAAGAAACAAGAGCTTTTCTTCAAGGTTTTAGAACAAAACCGATCGATCGATGTCTTCTTTCTTCTCGTCAAAAGCAATTTAAGACTGGTTTTTCTTTTCTTTTTCTTTTCAAGAGAGAGAAGGAGTCGCTGACTTTTCATACAAAACTGCTCTTTTTTATATGCAACAAGATAACAATAATAATACAAATAAATAAATAGGATTTTTTAAACCACGAAACCATAAGTGGTATAGTAATTAACAATCAAATGGTAATTTTTTATAGAAAAACAAGCTTACATTAGTTAATGCCAAATGGGATCCAACTTCGCCGGGGCCAACAACTGAAGCATTTTTATTAAGGCTTACAAATTATTACATTCACCTTCAACTTCGCTTATTTGTACTACTCAACAATTTAATTGTATTGTAATAAGCTATTTAAGTGTACATTATCTGCAATTGTTAGGAATTGAGGTAAACAAAAGTGTGGGAATTCATGGTTGTTTTAATATTTTGTGTTTCCAATGATGAGGGATATGTATTTGGGGATAGGGATTGGTTTGGTGAAGGGACAGGGCAGTGCGTTTAGTTTGATACTTTGATCACAACCTCTCATAGTGATTCTTCGCTTTTCAACCAGCATCCAATAAATATCCTACTCTACCCCTTTTACCAATCAAATACAACGTAAAAAAATTGTACAAAATGATATCATATTTTTTTAAATGAATATATTCAATTAATCAAGTTAGATGTTAATAGAAAAATGAAATGGTAATTTTAAAAATAATATGATAGTAAGTTTAATTATTAATATTTTTATATTGTATAATTTAATCACTCGTCGTAGTTTTCTCTTTTTATGTTCTAAATTTAAAATATATATATATATATATATATACACATATATATGCCAAAAATGAAAACACCCATAAACTCAAGATCATAAGCTCCTCATTTTCTATTTGTTTTCTCTCTAAATGCTTTGGTTCACTTTGTAGGACCGGAAATTAACAACTTAAATTACTAAGTCTACCTTGGCTCACCCTACAACGATTTCACAAGATCCGTGCTTGAATTGTTCGATGTCAATTTAGGGGAGTTGCTTTTGTTATTGTCATCATGGTTGTTACTCTCTTTGGCGAACATAGACAGCCTCATTGCTCATTCAATTCACTCACTATTAAAAGGAAAACTGAATCCTCCTTTAAAATCCTCAACCTCTGGAGCCGGAAATGTTATAAGCTTAGTTGAGTCTAATGAATAAATAATTAAGCTAAATAACTTGGGGAGGCGACAGTTCAAACAAAATTGCAAATAAACTCAATTATCGGCCGTCTAGTCGACATTAAACAGTACATTTCGTCGATAAATAAGAGCGATTAAAATGCTGTCATTTCATCCTTACGTTGACTCCATGACAAAACGAAGAACAACCATAACAATAAACAAAACAACCCAAAATTTAAAACAAAATTTATTCAACTTCCCAAAAAAAAAAACACCTACTTTGTTAATTCAACTGAATCTTAAGTCTAATAGCTTCAAAAAAAAAAATTAGGCTTTACTTCATCAATAGTGATCATCTCTAACTAACAAAAATTAAATTAATTGTCATTGAATGATATTAAATTATCAATCATTTGAAGTATAAGGTTTAATAATAAATATAAATTTTAAAAATATATTTTTGTTTTTATTTCTAATATACACATTATTATTTTTTGTGTAAAATGGATAAATTAAGATGATGTGTAAATGTAAAAAATTAAATTTAAAAATTAACACTAAATTAATATAATGTGTAAATGTTAATGGCTCAATTTATTATTATGCAAATTTAAAGATGTCACATCAATTTTTTGTTAGTCATTGAAAACGGGGGGCAAAAAATAAAATTTTGAATAGTAAGATAAGAATAAATACTTATTAATAATTGGGTGATTAATAATATAGTTTATTTATTTTATTTTATTGCAATTTTTTCTATTGGGAAAAAAAATTAGTCGATACAACAAAAGTAATATTTGATGTAGCTCGGTAAGTAATAACATAACACTTTATCATTAAATAAAATTAACAAATTGTGAAATACTTATAAATAAATACTAAGAAAATTATTTAAATAAAGTAAATATTACTTAATAAGAACTATCATATTTGTTCTTTTTTTATATAATGCCTAAAACTATCCATAACCCCTCCCAAACCCATCAATAGAGAGATAATGCGCTTTAACGCACTCAAACCCATATCCTCTTGCACCGAGAACAATATTCATATCAATCGAGCTAATACTCAATTGACATACATTTGAAAATTTTTGGTTAAATATAATCATATGGTATGAATAGAATGTTTTGAAAAAAATAGATAAAACCACCTCAATACAATTCAAACATGATATGATGCAACTTGCAAATTACAAATCACAACATTTTGACATACCAAAATTAAAGGTTGCAAAGAATTAAAATTTGATTCAAAGTCAGAAGGGGTTGACTTTGAAAATTTAGCATTGCCCATCTTATGTTGTGGTTGTAATGAGCTTATTTCCACCTGGTTTCCACCATCCTATTATTGCACCCACTTTCCACGATGTACAAAATTAAGGAGCCCGATTATTATTATTATTATTATTATTATTATTATTATTATTATTATTATTATTATTATTATTATTATTATTATTATTATTATATACACTCCAAATTATATTGATGTAAACTTAATTAATTTTATGTTTTAAAATTTTAATAAATTTTTGTTTGGATTTAGCACTAGAATCTAATTCATTTTGCAAGTAAAAATTTTAATTAATCTGATATTTTTATTATATCTGTCATGATTTTTTTGGTGTTAAATATTTTTGTTTAAAATTACAAGTAAATATATTTAATTTACTCAAAATTTAATTTTTAAAGAATAAAATATGGCATGCAACAATTAACTTAAATAAATCGTATAGAAACATGTAAAACTAAATTAACTATACACAAATATAAATGCTTCTTCATTTGTTTCTAAGTTCTAGAAGCTTTCACCTCATTGTTTTGAGGAATAGAAACAGTTTTTGCATAATTATGTATTACGATCTATAGGAATACTTTTTTAAGGTAACAAGCGATGTCTTTATATTATATTATAAAAGCATTTTGTTTCTATATATTATAATCAAAATAAAATATTGCAAACCACAATAAATTAATAATTAAAATATTTTCGAATCTCAATCATATTGAATCCACCTCCTATAAAAATAAATTTGAAAAAGACGAATACCCAATGGACTCAAACGTAATGATAATGTAATGAGATCGAGGCAAACAATCCTTAAGCCGAGATTATATAACACAAAGATTATTTCTAACGTACTGTATTAGTTGAGGTAGTAGCGTGTTGATAAAAATTTCGATCCTTTCTAAAATAAAAAAATAATATTATTTTAATTTTTTAAAATTTTAAACTAATAATATTTAACCGGATTATTATTCGGGGGATGGAAACGGAATGGTGCTCAATTATGAAGCATTAGAGTCAATCATGTTTGATTAGACATTTTGATGTGTATAAGAATTTGTGTGTGTTTTGAACTTTAATTTCTGTGAATTGGGTGTTTTTTATTTTTTTTTCATGTTAGTTTGTTTGGTGTTGTAATGGACGGAATGAATGATAGAGGGTGGGGGATATCACCGACCCCTTAAGTTTGATGAGACATTTTCAGAATCTAGCGTCTTTACTCAAATTTTTGGCTTTTCCTAAACTCTAATCCCTATGTGAACCGTTTGTCCTCTTCTGCTTCTGCTTTCTCTTAATTCCACGTTATGTCATTTTATCAATTTATTAATTCAACAAAACCCTTCCAACTTTACCTCTAACTGTTTCTTACCGTTTAACATGATACCAACATGAGACATTTGTGTAATTATTTCAATTTCTTTAACACTAAATTAATGAAAATAATAAATACAAACATGGATTATTATTTCATTTATAAATTTAATTTTTATATAAAATTGAGTTTACTTTTAATATAAACCATAAGAATTAAATCTAAGTAACCTCAGACACTGTCTCCGCAATTGCTAGAAATTCTGCTTGCGTGAACATCTAATAATTGTTTTATTTTTGGAGTTATTAAATTATAAATTGAATTGAATTGAATTGATTGTTGAAATGAGAGCAAAACTATGTACGATGATTTCTGCATAAATAGGGAAAACTTTTTCATACCGAAACATATGTCAAGTCTCGTAAGAATCGTCAGCCTCTTACCAACATCATTTAATATGTTTATATTATTATTTAAATATTTGAATGAATTAATATTATAAGTTAATTCAACATCAATTTGAATAAAAAATTTATTAAATTATTTTTAAACATCTGAAAATAAAAAATAATAAAAAATTATTTTCATTAAAAATGATTTACAAAAGTGACCATGATGAAAACAAATGTTTTTAACTTTATATAAATCAGTCTTGGTTCAAACCTATATAAATATTTTCAGAAACTAAGATAGTCATATATTCTTATCAGGGTGCTTTTGTCTTTTATATTTTAAATAAAATCGATATAAAATGGTAAATGGTGAGATTTGTATTCACGCCATTAACATGCATCAAACCTTATTTTTACCACTATAATCAATGCTTCATTTTCATTTCTTTTTTACATTCCAATATTATCACACAAAAGTTTCCACCCATACATATTGCATATACGTTGTTATTATTAATTTCAAAATATGTATATTTATTCATTATATGTTATTTTTAATTATAAATTTATATTATAAGTACGTAATTTTTATACGCATATTCGTGTGATGAATTTTTTATTATATATAAAAGTTTACCATAAAACATGTAAAATATCTTTTTAGAGCTAGTCTAGTATTCTGTTATTAGAATGATTTGAAAAAGTACTTAGAATACGTGATTTGTATTTTTAAAATGTTTAATATTTTTATCAAAAATAGTAGTGAAAATTTAAAATATTCATTTTAAAACATTACGTTGATATTTTAAAAAATTTGTATAAATGATATTTTAATAATTTAGTATAACATTAAACATTTAAGTAAATGAAGTAAAATATATTTAAGTAGTTGATAGAAATAAAAATATTTTAATAATTTGAATTAAATAAATCCCAACTTTTAAATTTGAATAGTGATAGAAATTGATAAATAGTTAGAGGCGGAAAAACAGTAGGAAACAGCCTTATTCATTGTTGATGAGTGTATGATATAGAAGTAGAAGAGCTCGAGACTCGAAACCATTCTCCAATTGAACCCAAAATTATTTCAACATTCTCAAATGGTAATCTTATACCCAAGTTTTAATGTTTTTGTCAGTTTCCGGGAGAAGCTAGCTGTTATTATTATTTTATTAAATAAGATATTGTTGGCAGTAAGAAAACCCTAGCAAATAAGTTATGTAGTTTAGTTAGTTGTATTTGAATGATTGAAAAATGGAATTCGGACAACAGTTGCCCCACGTTCCTGCATGACAACCCCCCAATAAGAGAACAAATTAAACTGGGATTCTCTGACCATTACAAAGCAGTTCTTTTGTCTTTCCATGTGAAGAGCTACCCCATAATTTAAGCACTCTTTTTTTTTTTTTTTAAAGAAATTAAGATATATAAAAACAATAGTTATTAATTAATTAAATTGGGGGAAACCCTTGTTGGACGCTGACGAATGCTTTGGTGCATTAAAAAAAGGATGAATCAGAGCAGTTAGGTGCAGGCAAGACACTTGCCTAACCCTCTTGCACCGCTTAACGTCATCGCCTACATTCTCACCGCTTGCATCCATCACATCACAGCTATCTACAACTATTTACTACCATCTTTATATTTTATTTTACTAAAATGTTTTTTTATATTTTCTATAATTTTAATCTCAATTTCTTTAAACCAAAATTATAGGTGATTGTGGATTAAGAAACTGGGCTCCCATAGAATGGCAAGTATTTTGGTTTTGGTCAATGGAACGGCGAGTGAGTCTGAAAGAAACTTTAGATTTAAGGAAGGGGTTATTTAGGGTGGATCCACTGTTTGAGAATGGAGAGCAGTCAAAGTTAACATCATCATCAAAGGCTATATATTAATGGGCATTGACATGCCTTTCCACTGACTTTACCACACATTACCGGAATTTTGGAAGGCTACTCCACTCGCCATGGCTGGGGTTCCTGTTTCTCTCCGCCAACCACACTGCACACCTACCATCTTCTTTTCACTACCCTATGCACCTTAACTCTGCTACACTGCTACCCAGTTAAAAGTATATTATTCTTTTTGTGCGAAGTCCAAATATGTTTTTTATTTAATTGATGGGTAAAAAAACATAAATTGAATTATTATTTTTAAGAGATTGAAAAATGAAAAAAAAAATATTTGATCTAAAACTAAATTATTAATTATACACATAAATAACTTAGAACAACAATTTTTCTCAACAATAAGTTACCGATTGAGTCTTAGTTCGATAGATATTAGTATTGTTGTCAATGTAAGAAGACATGAGTTTGAGTGCACTGAAACACATTATCTTCCTATTTATGGGTTTGAGAGAAAGTTATGAGTAATTCTAAATATTGAATCAAAAATAGGATCAAAACCTCTAATAGAATTATTAAAAAAATTATTAAGCAAATTTGTTTTTTTTATTATGTATACTATATTTAAAAAGTTGATTGAGTTTATTACATCCATCAATCAAATTTCAATTCAGTTGAACAATTATCAAAAATTATATTTTATAAAATAATAAAATTATTGTGAGTGTAATCCTATCGAATGGAAAAAATAAAATGGGAGCTTTCCTCCAACGAAGCTAAACTTGGAAATAATTGAAATCTAGTAAAATTAGGGAAATAATGAACAAAGAAGAAGAAGAAAAGTCCTGAAAGGTAAATTTCTCATCACTTGGGAGATAGAGGAGTTGAATGAGTATGAAATGGATGGATAGACATAAAGTATTGGAACTGCAAAATCACAACTTTATTTTAATATCTTGTTTTGGGATTAAATTAATGTTTTGGATAATTAAGCTCTTGGAATGTGCGTCATTTCCCATGTGACATAAATGACTTTGCTTCCAATGACAAGAAGTAATTGAAAATAATAATATTATTATTATTTTGTGTGCATTAATCCCAGACCCTTTAAGTGCTTTCCAAGTTGAAATAATTTAATAAAATCGACCCATCACCCATTCATATCTCATCTTTTATGATATCATTCTACTTTTCTTTTTCAACAAATCTATATACAATAATCTATTATTTAATTTTCATCGAATCAAATATTGTAATCTCATTAAAAATGGAATTTGTCCTTTTCTTCTTTTAAACTTTAATTTGGAGGGAGGGTATTAATTTTAGCCGACTTTGATCTATTATTCCTGCTCTGAAAAGATTTTACCATACGTATTTAGTAAAGTTTTGTACATTGAGTTTTAATTCAATTAATATAAGTATTGTTATTAATACAAATATGTGAATTCGAGTATATTGAAACATATTATCTTTCTATTTATAAGTTTGAAATGAGTTATGGATAATTCTAGACATTATATCAAAAAAAGAAGATATTATCATAACCTATAATAAAATTATTTAAATATATATATTTTATGTTTAAATTATGATTCATAAAATTTAATATTTTAAATTTATAATTATTTTCCTTAACAATATGTTATTTTCGAAATTTAATCTTAAATCTCTTTTTAAATATACAATATACTTTACAATTAGAGTTTTAAAACAAGGAATAGTTTCGACATATGTTTGGTGGTATTTATAATGAAAAAGTGAATGGTAAATGGGAAAGTGGAGACAAAAAAAATTATAGATGTTAGGCCAAAGGAACACTAGTCGTAATATTTGGATATAGCTAGCACAGCACTCCCACTATTTGGTAATAGTTTCCAAATGCTAATAGACACGCCTACTTGGCGACCTCACTTTGGTGGTGTCTCACCTAGGGAGGCTCATAATAGGTTTAATTCTCTTTAATATTTTAAAAATTCAATCCAAATTTATACATATCTCATTGATTTTTTTTTAAAATATCATACAAAACCAAACGATTGGTTAGAATTTTAAAAATAATATTTTTTATATAGTATTTATCGATAAATTTTAAATATAATAATAAGATATGTTGTATTTTAAAAAAATTCAGGTTTAAACTTTAAAAATAAATATTATTAAAAAAAGCAATCATAAATCCCAAAAAAATTTGTGTATACGAACCTTAAAACAGATAAGATATTACCAAAAAATGTAATATTTAATTTTATATTCGTTTTATCCATTATTTGACCCCTAAATTATATATACCCATGTTCTCATCTAAATTGCTTCAATACCCATTTTGATACCTTAAAGCTTCAGCAACCCAAACCAACCTACCACGTCATTAATGAATGTGGCATGTTTTTATTGATATTTTTTTTAACGTGGTTAGCTTTTAAGTATTAAAATAAATAAGAAAAGAAAGTTCATTATCAAAAATGATAAAAAAATAATTTGACCGCGCTCAAGCCTAACATTTTCAAACTGAGCTTGAAAAAGGGAAGGTGGGGCTAAACTTCAACAATTGACCTTCGAATTTTTGTGAGGCCTCTCCTATTGTTTATCTATTTGAATCTTCATGCATCATTCTTTCTTTTGTGACCTTTTAATTCAGAAGTAAAATAAAAAAAAGGTTGGATTTAAGTAAAGATAAAAAAATGTCGCATGCCCAATTTTTCCTTTATACAAATCAGTCGAGAAGAATGATCCAAAAACGACCAATGGTTCCCTTCCTTTGCCTTTGAATTGATCACCGGCATTAATATGTTTCAGCTTTTCCCAGCTTTATCAGCGATATGTATATATGCATGCATGTATGTATGTATAACCAGATGCTTTCCCACTGACTGTGCTTGAATGCTTCCATTCCTTTTTTCAAATTTCCTATTGATGCATTGTTTTCTTAACCTCTATATCATAATAATGGTAGGGGTGATGATGAATAATATCCAGTTTCAATGTGGTGTTCATGGATGGTTTTCGGATCGTTAGGGTGCTTTTTCAAAGAGGTAAGTCGGTAAAGGTTAAATATTATTCCTTTTCATTTTTATTACTTGTTTACTCTTAGGCTTGTCGTTTATGGTTGAGTTGCATGTGCATCGTTCTATTACTCTGCTTGCTTGGATGATTTATCATCTTTGTGCTCCTCTGTTTCTCGTGCAACTTGAGAATTCTCTCTTACTAAAATCTATGACTTGGTAAAACAGAAAGTAATAAAAATAACCAAGGAGTGTTTTTGCAAAGTGGAAAGAATTAAGATTGCAAAACATGCAAGAAGTGAACCGATATGATTCCACTAAAATTTATTTGTGAATACAGCGTAAGATCAAAGTGTAGGTCCATAAAAGACCAATAATAACATTTTAAACTGTTTTATATGGAAACCTGTTTAGCTAGCTGCTGCTGTGTTAAGGGACATTGCCTTCACTCGGTCGTAAATTAGTGAATCCTGCGTCAATACTCAATAATCAAAAGATGGTTAATATTAAGTCATTTTGATGCTAGGTTTCTGCTGTATACAATGATTCAGATTATATATTTATATCAAAATTAACTATGTATGGAAACACTCACGTCTCGCAATCGGTGTTGACAGAGACAGGGAAGCCAACTTTGATGTTGCAGACTTGAGTAATTCTGGACAATAACCTATAATGACCTAATTTACGGGTACCGGAAAAGTGAGTTATAGGACCTCTATCTTAGTAAGCCGAGTTCGTAAATAATTATTAGGAATAATTATGAGTTTAGTAGTGTGTTTAATTAGGCTTTGATTAGGTGAATTTAATTTAATTTAGAGTAATTAGTAAAAAGGACTAAATTGAATAAGGGATAAAAGCCTAATTGTAGATTAAAAGAAAGAAAGAGGGACTAAAATAAAAATTATGCCTATTTCATAAATTGAGGCAGCAAAACAAGAGAAAAATCTAAAGTTTTTTTTAATAATTTAAGTTATTATTAATTAATATTAAAATATAATAAATTATTATTTAATTAATATTATCTTATTATATTAATGAAATATATATATAAATTAAAGTTAAATGTATGGTAATAAAATCTACATGTATAAAAATTATATTTGTACATTTGTAAAATAAATATTAATTTACTTATTATTTAAGTAAATAGATATTTATAATTTATTAATATTATTATTAACTTTTTATATATATATATAAGATATAAAAAAATAAAGAAAAGAAAAAAAGAAACAAAAGAAGGAATAGAAAAACAGAGGTTTAAATGAAAAAGGGAAGGAAAAAAGGGAAGGAAAAAAAAAGGAGAAATTAGAATTTTGAAGCTTTAATTGGTAAGTTAATTAAGCTCTTTTCTCTTAAATTAGATGTTTTAGAAGCTTTAGAATAAAGTTTTGATGAAATTAAGTTGAGGTCTTGGAAGTTTTAAGGTTTTTGAACATAGTTCATGTTGAACAAAATAGTGAATTAGGGATTTAATTGAGTGAATTTCAAGTTAGAATTGATAAAGAGATTAAATTGTAAAAGAAGTTATAAGTTTTGTGATAGAGGGATTAAATTGAAAGAAATTTTAAATTAGGGTTTTCTTATGAACATTAGATAGTTAAGTAGAATATGGAAGAAAATTGAATAAAAATAAAGTATGAATTGAGTTAGGACAATAAATGAGTTAATTAGGATTAAATTGGAATTAGGATATAAATTGGATAGAAATTCAATTATTATTATAAATTAATGCTGTAATTAATGGCGTAAATTATTATTATTTTCGTAGCTAGCAAAGAACTCAAAGCATCGGCACAAAAAGGAAAAGAGAAAGTTATCGAGGAGTAATCGTGAAATCCGGGTTTGTATTACTATAATTTGAATTATTCATTATTTAATGTTTATTTCGATATTTATATTTAATAAGTGAATATGAGATAAGTGTTAATATTGAGATGAATGAAAATTGATATTGAATTAATAGTATATTTGAATTGAATTTGAATGATTTGTGATCAAAGTTGAAAATGAAAGTGAAATTGGAATTAAAAGTGATATGAATTGTAAATTGAAAATCCTTATTAACTAGTCGGGCTGAGTCGGATATAGTTGGCATGCCATAGGATTGGAAGAGTTCAGGAATACTTCGACCTTGAGTCAATGAGACACTGGGTGTCATTATTTTACTTCGGATAGCTTCGATGAGGTACTGGGTACCACTTTACTTCGGCTAGACCGATGAGACACTGGATGTCACTTTATTGCTTCGAACTATCCGATAAGGCATTGAGTGCCATTCTGGTGTGTTTGGTTGGATCCGTGTATCCGCCAAGATCCGAGTCTTGTTAATTGGGGTAAACAATGTGAAAAATAAAAATTGAATAAAAATGAAAAATTGATGCATATAAAGTGATATGTGGTGAAATTGAAAAATGAGTATGAAATGGATAAATCAAAGATTTCAAAAGTTATTAGTACCTAATTGTTTATAATATTTGGTTATTTATAATTTGAATTATAGTGATACCATTGAGTATGAAATACTCAGCGTACGGTTGTTTCCGTGCATTCAGGTCCTGGTTCAGCATTCAGATCGATCCCGATCTCAGTATAAACTCGGTGATGTAATTCTCCCCTTTTGGTAAAAGTGGCATGTACTAAGTGTTGTATAGGTTACATGTATATGCTTGTAATGTTGGTTGTAAAAAAAAAAATATATATATATATACTATATTTTGATATTAGTTTAATAAAAAAGTAAAGAGTATATTATAAAATTTGGCATTAAGTTTGAATGAAAAATGAATAAAGTTATTAGTAAATTTTGAATAATATTAAGAAATTAATATATTAATGAATTGATTATGATTTAGGTGAATTTAAGTATAAATTGTTTTGGTTGCGGGTTGAAATTGCTGAAAATGTTAGATGTTTATAAAAGGGGTTATATCGAGTTCAAAAAAATTTAAAATTACAAAAAAATTTGCGGAGCACCAGAACAAGTCCCAATTCCCTTCTAATACGTATTTTGATCCTCGATGATCCAATTAAAGGACTTTATGATTATTTTATAATATGTTTATTAATTATTTATTTATTATTTGTAAATTGTTCGATATGTCTGGTAATACTTTGTAACCCTATTTCGACGACGATTTAAGGTTAGGAGGTGTTACATAACCTATCTTGAATTCCAAGTGACTTAGCGCCGACCTTCAAGCATCGGCAAATGGCCTTTTTATCCTCCACGGATTTGACGGTCTGAGCAAGCTGCTGAAGCCCATCACAACATGCAGAAGAGCGCTTGGCAGCCATGCCTGTTGCAAATCTCAGGCATGCAGCTGCATTGCATCTACGGTGGTACGTGGAACAGCTGCCTCACCATTGTTGGCAAGGAAGAAGAATGAGAGAATAAAAAGCACGGAAAACAATAGGGACTTCATTGTTACTGGGTTGTCTGATGTTGAACTGAGCTGATGCAACTCAAAAGCACCTATGTAGTTAGCCTAGAACGATGGAATTGGTTTGGGCCTCGGGGTGATCATGGCATTTAAATATGGAACAGGGAATAGCTACGTCATGTTCATGCATTGGGGGCGGGAGCTTTTTTTGTTTTTCCAACGACAGCTGGTATAATTAAACAAATAATATTTTTTATGCAAGTCAAGTCTTGATGAAGTATCTGATTTCTCTTTTTCTTGTGTGTGTAATTTAATGGTAATGGGCACAGCACAGGAACCCATTGGAACCTATGTACCAATAACATTAGACATTATATTATTTGATGATAAAAAAACAGAAATCAAAGCCATGACACTTCTGTCTTGTCCTATCTATGGGAACATTAACAACCTCGGTTGGCTTTCATGCTTTATAGAGTGTTGGGTTGCTTCGTTGAAATGGGCTCCTGAAGTTTAGTAGTAAACTTAAATTTAAAAAGGCATTGGGTAATATTATATAAAATACTATTAAAAAACTATTTTATATTTTAAAGTTGAATAAATATGATACATTAACTGCGAAACTAACAATTCTCAAATTAGTAATTAGATAAATATTGACTGATAAAACTATGTTTTATTCATTAATCAAACATCATTACAGAATAAAAGAAGATGAGAAAATTAGACAACAACATATCAACCCAACACCTGAACCCTATACGCTGCTTTGTTTCCTTCTACTGTATGATGATGAAGCTGCATTTATAAATAGACAGACCCATTACACAAATCAATAATAAAATTCATTAGGATGATATATTGAGGCATTGTGTTGGTATTCATTTATTTGTGAAAGTAACTGCATTGCATTGCATCAACAGAAGACTGTTTCAAAGAAATTAATCTGACGGATCAATCACATCGGGAAACACAAACCTCCCAGACCCCGAAGCTCTATCATGGCATTGCCATACATAGCCTTATCTCTTCCCCCTGCTTTGATTATGAATGCTCTTGATTCCCTATTTAAATCCATCATCCCCATTCCAATTTCATCAACCTATCCCTTCCTAAGAGTTTCACCCACCAGCTACAAAGAAGTCCCTGTTCTTCTCCGTGCTTTTTCTTCTCTCATTCCTCTTCTTCCTTGCCAACAATGGTGAGGCAGCTGTTCCATGTACCACCGTGGATGCCAATGCAGCTGCATGCCTGGGAATTGCGACAGGCATGGCTGCCAAACCTTCTGATTCATGCTGCAAAGGACTTCGGCAGCTTGCTCAGACCGTCAAGTCCGTGGACGATAAAAAGGCCATTTGCCGATGCTTGAAGGTTGGCGCTAAGTCACTTGGAATTCAAGACAGGTTCTTGTCCAGAATTCCTCAAGCCTGCAACATCAAAGTTGGCTTCCTTGTCTCCGTCAACACCAATTGCGAGACGTGAGTGTTTCCATACATATACGTTTCTCAATATCCATAAATCGCATAGCATGTAAGACTTATTGTTAATCAAAATTTCACTATTATTATTGAATATGTATGCAGGATTCACTAAATTATGGTGGAGTTGGAACATGCAATGATCGTTGAAGAAGCCCAGTAGGTAGATATAGTGTTTAGTGTTGCCTGAAATAAAACTGGTTAAGAGTGTTGGTCCTTTTGTAGACCGGAATATCGATAATGTCGGATAGTTTAATCAGTGAAGTTGCGTTGATCAGTTGTGCAAATCAAGTGGTCGTGCTTTTTCGCCGCACCAACTTCGCTAATTAGTAGCAAAGAGAAATTCATTTAATATCCCCGGCAACTGTTCATAACTTACAACAATATTTATGTCAGAATCTGCTCAGTTTGGGTAATAATTAAAACTAAAATATAAATACATTATAAAGTATATTAATAATCTTTTTAATGCATTATGCTTCACCAAATTCTATCCGTTGTATTTGATCATCATAGGAAACAAAGTAAATGCATAAATGCACAAAAAAAAGTCTAAATACAAAAGACTAATTTCTTCTAAGTTAAATTCATATAATTTTTTGCTGATTTGAATACCACACAAAAATTTAAGTGACTTACATTTTAATAATCATCATGTTTCATATAGATGGATTTCTCTTTATGTTTCACGAATTGAATTAATCTTAATTGATTAAGTGAGTTAAATTTAATTAATTGACCTTCTTAAATTATTATTTGCACTTGACAAATGCCCATATTTATCCTTTTTCTACACCTCTATTTATTTTAAAGTTATATCACATTTTCAATTTTATACTAATTGTACCCTTCATTTTTTTAAAAACTATTTTAGTCAAAATTATCCACAAACATTAACAAAAATAACATGTTTTACATGTAAAAAGTATTCTTATTTTATTAAATGATCTAGCAAACACACAATTGTATAATAAATGGGAGAATGTCTAGGGTAAATTCACAAAAATAAGCATTTCATAACCTAAAATTATATAAAACATTACTCAATTATAGAGATTATTACTGTTTTTGTATTTTTCTTGTTTGATTACACGCAATCTTACCAAGTTACAAAAATTATTATCATTGAGGGGATCGATTTTTTTGGAGAAGTTTTTGAAGCATCATGTTTTAGACAATAGGTGTTATCTTCAATAGTTGAAGGTATTGTCATTGTGTTAGGTTTTGTCCTTAGTCTTTACAGAGAGTTATTGTACGGTTCACTGAGAGAGAATCTAGATTGATGGAGATATGATCTATAAGAGTTTGGAGCAGAAATGTTAATATCATGCACAATAACAATCATGGAAAATGGATGTGCGAATTCAAATCACCAACCAAATCATTCGTAGCTTTTACCTTGTACCATTGGATTAACTGTTCATGGTTCTCCTTGAATAGAAACTTGACATTTGGAAATAAGGTTACATTTTTCTTTTGTCACATATAATGAATTTTAGATGAAAAACGTTTTATTTATTGTATTTTCTTGTTTAGTTTTGAAATTGAGAAGATTAAATTATTTTAATATTTGGAGAGGGGATTACTTTGTTCAATTTTGGATTTGATAGGGACTGAAGAAGTTTTTAGGGTATAGATAATCAAATATTATCCGTGTGAGTAATTGTAACACAGAAAAGAATGCTCCTAATCCTAAGAAAAGAACAAGAACCTTTGAACACTTGCTGGAAGAGGGAAAAACAGGCAGGCAGCCAAACAAGCATACGAATGTTTGTGTAAACATATAGAAAATATATCACACACAATGAGCGATGCTGCGTCTTCCTGCCCATAATCGACGCCTCCATCTCCTCCTTCGCAATCTCTCCTCTTTTGCCTCCAGAACTCTTTCTCCTAAACACTTCACCCACTCTAAACGCCTCCTTCCCTCTCTTTCTTCCAAACCCATCCCCAAAGACCATTCTTTCTCACTCAGGACTAATGGGTTTTCTTCTTTTCCTTCTCCCAGTGTTTCTTCTCCCTCTCCAGGTATTTTTATTTTCTATTTTTTTTCTTAAAAAAGCCAAATAAGAGAAGAGGTATTTATGTGTTTTTTGCGTGCTGACACTTATATAGGTGCATTCAATTGTACTTATTGGAAGGCTTACCAGAATTCCTTTTTGTTTATCTCTAAGCTTATTCTCAAGACTTGGAAGACCAGCCCTCGGATACGCGTAACTTGCAGATTTTGAAGCATGAACTAAAGCAGCTTGGCATCGATATTACTGAGTGTGTTGCTGGGCGTGAAAACCGCTTAATGTGTCCCTCGGTATTTTCTTTTAACAATATTGTTAGCTTTGCTGCATTTCCACATTAGTTTGATTAAGTTTTGTCAATCTAATTGAGCTAGTTTGCTATTAGACAGTGCCATTTCTCGGTAGTTGTAATCCAGATGATAGGTCAGAGATACCAGACTATAAATGCCTTAATCAAAATCTTGCCTTTGATGGATATTTGATTCTTTTTAGAAAAAATGTGCTTAGAAACAAAGCAAAACATGCAAATATTATGGTAAATTTGAATGTAAATCAAAGTTTTTGGTAAATAGAGCTAATTGAAGAGTCAAAACTATTGACAGACATTAGTGCACTTCAGCAACTGTAGTAATGGGCAGTTATGCATTTGGACATGTAATGCTCCTTGAATATTCAATGGATTCTTTCTTTTGAAAAGTTAAAGATTTTTATTTTTATTTAAATAGATGATATATTAATCTTTCCGAAAATGCTGGAAGAAAACAAAGCATTTAAAACAAATTGCTGACCGGTTTGTTACGCATGGAATTAGTCAGCTGAAGGAATTTCCTACAGGAATATATTATTGTGAACATAAAAGAGTTCCCTGATAAACTATAAGATAAAACAACTTCAAAGCTTTTTGGTATTTATTATTATGGCAGAAGTTTTTCTAAACATCTTTATAGAAAAGAAAAATCTTTGCTACAAGTTAAAAGTGATAAACCTTTTAAACGGAAAGAAAAAGATTCTGTGATAATAAAAGGAGAAAAAGAAAAAATCAGAAATAGACAATGTACCCATGATATATCTACTGAAACAAGGTGATCAACTAATGTTAGAAACAATATTATAAATGGTGGTTGAAGAAAGTAGAAGTAATTAAGAGATATGTCACTTTTTATATCCTGTCTCTCCAAGAAAATTTATATCCTACAGCCTTTTCCAACTTAGTAATTTGCCTAATCAAAATATGCTCCTGCATGAAAATCATTCAGATGGCTAAGTTTGTTTCACGTGTTGTTTTTTGTTCTCTTTCTATAAGTTGATATTCTTTTATGATAGTGCAATGGTGGTGAGTCAGAGGAAATTAGCTTATCTCTTTTCATCAACCAAAATGGGTATGCCACATCTTTATCTTTCTCTTTGAATTATTTCTTTTTAATTCTAGAGGGTCACTGAACCATATTTTTGATATATCTAATTTATAGGTATTCAGCTTCATGGCTATGTTTTCGAGCAAAATGTGGGTGGAAAGGCTACAAAAAAGTAATTTGTTTCTACGCTGAGATTGATTTAGCAGTTTTTATATGTCTATATGAAATATAAGTGTCTCTGTATTCCCCTTTGGTTTTAGGCTGTTGCAGATCGCCAGCCATCGATTGAAAAAAATCTCGGTCGAGTTAACAAAGTTAAGGTCAAAAGGCAAATCACAGTGGAGAGTTTGCAATTAGAACCACTTTGTAATCAGGTTGCTAAATTTCTCCCTTTTTTATATTTTGTTCACTGAGATTATATTGATTTAGATGTCAGTAACGTGTTTGCTCCTTCTTACATGCAGTTAGGCTTGTAGATTTTCCATTCAGCATTTAAGCCTGTTTATTCCTAGTGCAGAGTATTAGATTATTTTTATGGTGCTGTTGAGTTTATTCTTACAATTCCTTTATCAATACAAAATTTCCAATAGTTAGATGTACCTAAAATAACTAGTTTATTTTTCATTTTGTTTTTCTTAAACGCCTTTTGAGCTTTTCATGAAGAAACAAATTACAACAAATTTTACTTTAAACTATTTTGCTTACTGTATGAACTCCACGTGTCATATGTTTACTGCACATGTGAATTGCACTTCGCAATCCAAAGACAATGTTTCTGTTATGATTAAGCTGGTAAAAGACCTGTTAAACCTGTGTATCACAACTCCTGCTATTGTCTTCTTTTTTTTTTTGTGGAAAAACTGTGGTTGGGAAGATGAAGGGAAGAGTTGATATGATGCATCTAAGCCCTAAACCCTCTACCCTATATAATCTCAAACAGAATTTGAAGAAGAAATAGGAAACATTGCTTTTGCCCCGTCACCGTTCACTTGCCAAGTGTGATATTTTACTGTACTGCTTAAACATAAATTTGTGCAAATTGTTCTACTAGTTCTGTATTTGTTTATGTCAAGCCGTCACTCTATTGGAAGGTAGCGTGCTAGACCTCTGAATCTTCATCCTATCCATCAGTTATAAGAAAAGCTGAATGTTTCTCAACATTGTTTAAATTCATAAATGAAACTGAAAATGTTGATATGTGTTGCTTGAATTCAAAATGTTAATGTTCTGTTGCGTTGTAAGATAAACTTCCTGGTTTACTTGTCAGCATTCTTTCTTCTGGTTTAAGTTCCAATTTAGCGAATTGTGATTCTTTCACTGGGTTATCCATGTACAATTAATTGCTACAATGCATGAACCTTATATATATATATTTTCACTGTGATTTTTTTGGTCTTGTTATAAAGAAGGATGTGAAGATATGATTCCGTCTGATGCAGGAGGGATTTGGGGAAATGTTAAACTTCTTAGATTTTATAGTCAGTTATGTGAAGAAATTGGGTATTATTGGGGTTTATTTAGGGATAATTCCATAATGGTTGAATTAGATTTGATTTGATTGAGGTTTAACAAAAAATGTTTGGATTTGAAGAGACAAAGTTGCTGGAAACTCTGGTGGCAACAGGAAGATCATGGGTTAGTTTCTGACTTGATGGGTTTGACTGGCATGTATTCATATGTGAATATGGGATTATTGGGTAACCATTATGGTGAAATTATAAACAGAAATATGATTTAGATTGCAAAGAAGGGAAAAACTAGTCTCAAAGTAAAGTTTCAAGTGCTATGAACTGCTACATGTGAATAATGCTGCAAAACAGAGGGAGTAGTAGACAATGCTGCAGACCATCCATTTTAGTAAACTAAATAATTTAATACTTTATTAAGCTAAAGCTTGATATTATTAAGAGCACACAGGTAGTTATAACGATTGCTTGATTCATTTTTATACACCTCAAAACTATTGTTTTTTTGGAGATTAACTAGCACATAAGAAAATACCAACTTGGACTCCTAAAAACCTAACTCCTAAAAGCTTCTAGCATAATCTAAATACAAGAAAACTTCATTCCATGATGCATGATTTGCGGAAATTATGGTTCTTCCTCTCTATAAGGAAATAACTGGAATTACAAAGTGAAATCTAAATCTTTAATAGTGACATTAGAAAGCAAAGCTCCTTCTGTGGCAGCTACTGAAGCCTTTGGTATGTTGGCTGGTCTACCTTACCTTGTTAGTTGCTCAAGACCGCATTCTTTTTTCATTGTAATGGACAGATTGCTAAATTTCTTTTAGCTAATTACTCTTAAAATTTGTTGACAGATTGCTATTGCATTCACTTATTGGCGTAAAGGAGATCTTGTAAATTGCAAATATCGGGAAGTAGCTAAGCGGTTTTGGCAGGTTCTTATGATATGTTTTCCCCTGTTTATATTGTTAATATAGTATGTTCACTTGGAATTTAAATTCATTATCCCATACACATTTATATTTAACATCCTATGCTATGCCTATACTCTTGGGGCTTTCATGTAATTTGGAGGGCACATTATTTAGATCTTTAGTTTAAAAATAATATTTGATTAAAATCTTATTTTGTTCTTCTTCAATTACAGGAAAAGGGTGCTGAAAAGATACTTTATGGGCTGGACGATATAGAAGATGCAAGCGATATCATCATTGTATTTCTTCGTAACTCTCTGCAGAAGATTTATTCCAGTTCTATGTTTAGTTGATGCTTATTATTTCAGCTTGTTATCATAGGTTGAAGGTGAAATGGACAAGCTTGCAATGGAGGAAGCTGGCTTCCGTAATTGTGTCAGTGTCCCTGATGGTGCACCACCATCAGTTTCTAAAAAGGAGGTTCCAGCTGAAGAGCAGGTTTCATTTGAATTTAATACTCTATATTATTTAGCTTCCCTGAATGGCAGTATTACAAATTTGTGGTCAGCCATCAAATACTGAGTAGATCTTCAACTTTAATGTTTCAACTATGATATAGGGAGGATTCTCTTCAATGGAGATCCTTTTGTATCTATCTCTCCTCATGCATGCATACCATATGAGCAATTTTCCAATTTGAGATATGGAATGGCATAGTCAGTTAGGTATTAATCAGAATTATTTACTTTTTGGCACGTGAGAGTAAATGTGCATATTTTACTTGGTGGACTGCCTGCTTACATCTCTTAAGCTAAATAGTATGTGATGAAATACGTTTTATGGATTGCTTGTCTGTGATAAAATAAGTTTTATGGGTTGCTTGTTATGTTCTGTTTATGGCTAGTGTAGTTTATTGAGCTAGCAGTCCATTATTATTGTTGTAACTGTATTCGCTTTGATTTTTGGCTATATTATTTACTTAGTCAGTCTGGCCTCTAATAATGTGGTTAGTTAAACCAACAACTTCCTGCCTCGAGAGTTGAAAATTTGCTTTACTTTGAAATTCAATTGATAGCTGCTTGTGTATTCTTGAACAGCAAAGCAATTAATGATGCATGTGTCTAGGTCCAGCAGAATGCATCGGAGGTTAAAAGTTGGGGGTTTTGAGAAAGAGAAAAAATTTAATACTAGACAAACATGCAAACATCCTGTATGCAGAACATGAATCTCCTCATTTTTCTCACTCATGATCAAATTATAAACTTGTTCAATCCTTGCAAGCAACTGAACTCTGTTTATGTACCCACCCCCCCAGTTCATCTATTGGATAATCATTTTAGACAAACATGAGAATTGAAAAAATATGCTTAACTCATATTAACAAGAAATTACCAGCCAGATAAGAACTTATATAAGTACATACCTAAGATAGACTTAACCTTGCTCAAATCACTGAAAATTGTGTCCGAACCCTTGGATCTATGCATGAGTTCTAGCTCACAGTTAGGTGCTAATTTGTTCTTCTGGGCTTTGTATCACATACACTAGATACTTCCAGCTGCCTTTACAACAATTACAGTCTGTTTGGTAGAAAGGGTGGATAGAATCAAGGAAAAAAGTCTACTACAAAAATAGAGTTACAAAATAGCAAATGTGGTTATGAATATCAATCATCAGACTAAATTTTTTTTTGTTCTCCCTACTAAATAAAGCCTTATTGGCTTGCAATTGTAAGTTATTTGGAGTTAAATTCATAAGTAGGGGCTTTTTGTGAAGGCAATTTGATGTTTATAAAGTTTTGGGATTGAACAGCATTCTACCAGCTGAAGTGTATTATAAATGCTGTACTAGTCAGGTCTCTACATGGTTCCTCTTTTGCGTCTGTATTAGAACCTTGCTTTCTTTAAACTTCGTCAAACATGTAATATATTTGGTTTTATGTTGATGAAAGTATTCATGACATAGGGTTCTGTTTCTCCTACTTTTGTTGATTATCACTAAAAAAAATAGGAGATGGTTAGTGAGTGTGAAGTGGAACAGCAAACTAGAATGAACTGTTCTCAATTTAGAAAATTACTGTTTGAATAAAATTTCTTTTGTTTACAATATTTTGTAATTTTGCAATAACAATATTGATAATGATGCATGATCTGGCCTCGGTTTTTCTTCCATCACTTTGGACAATATAGTATAACATTATTATTTTCATCGATATGCAAGTATAAACGTTGTTCTAATGTTTCATTCATGTGTTTTGAAAGCTAGGACAAAAGGTATCGATACCTGTGGAATTGCAAAGAGTACCTTAAAAAGGTTTGCTGGGGTTTATTTTATGGGTCTTCCTTGTAATGTCTTCATGAACATGGCTCTAGGGTTTAATATGCATCTATTGTAGGCATCTCGCATTAAACTTGCCACTAATGGAGATCCACCTGGTCAAGCCCTAGCTGAAGAGCTTGCACCTCGCCTTGGAAAAGAAAGGTTTAAATTATTTTATTGTAATGCTGAATATATTCAAAACTTATCTTGTTTTCTGTTCCTTTGTCATTGTTGTTATCTGTGCTTATTTTAAAAAAAAGCTATGCTTTAAATGCATTTCAGCATAAATATTTGCCTTCTGTGGGTGACAGATGCTGGAGAGTTAAATGGCCAAAGAAAAATGACGTGGATCATTTTAAGGATGCAAATGAGGTGATACAGATCTAACTTTATACCTAGTTGTTGACTAATTTTAAAATCACAGTTTTTTATCTTTAATTTAATGTCAGTCATAATGATCTGAAGATTACTTGTCATTTCTAATAAACTGAACATTAGTTGATATTAAAAGTTGAGGATGTGGTACAAAAAGTTATGCTTCCTTAACAAGGGCAACAATCCTTAGGGTTCACATCCAGGGTTGATTGGATCATACAATCAAAAGCAACAATGCTGGGAATTTTCTTGTATTGAACTACATCTCAATAGCAACAGCACATTGATTTTAGTTTATACTTCTAGCTGTCTTAATCTTAAACGGTTAGACTCCTATTCTGATTAGGATTTTGATTAATACTTGGACTTCAGTCAGGTACCCAAAACTTACTATGACTGCCAAATTGAGTTTTGAACATTTGAAGCGACCTTAGAATGCTGACATGCCTCCCATTCCCAAGCACCTTTGAGGCTGCTACCAAGTTGCAGATAAAATTTTATTCTAAAACCAGATATTCTCACTGACAGGCTCTTAATTGTGATTACAGGTTCTTATGATTTTGGGACCCAGCGTTCTTAAGGACGTAATTGACAATGCCGAATTTTATCCCATACGTGGGTTAGTCAGTTTCAGAAATTTCTCTGATGAAATTGACCAATATTATCATCAAAATCTTAGGTATGAGCTTGGTGGAGATACGACCTAGAGCTCGAGAGAGAAGCGTAAGCGTTAGTATCGTGGACAATAACTAACAATCATGGAAAATGCGTTTGCGAATACGATACCTCTAAAATGTAGAGTTATTTTTAGCACTTTTTAACATGTGAATTATGTAAATTCTGAGCAGTTGATAACACTTTTTGGTAGTTTTTATCTGTTATTCTGTTATATAAATGTAATATTATGAAACTGTGTTATTTTAATTAATTTTATGCTAAATACGTTGTTTTTCATATTTTTGAGGAAATAAATGTGGATTCATTGGGAAGGTAGAGCAGGAAGTCAAGTGCTGGGTCGATATGTTAACATCTCTGGAAGCCCTGAAAATGCTTATTGGGCTTTAGAATCCATATGGGCCCAACTCTAAAGGGAAATAACATCCTCGGACAGCCTACTAAGGAGATGGAGGCCCAAACCGTCCATCCAAGGGCAAAATAGTTCCCAAGACCCTTTCTTCAATCTTGTTTCTTTAATCCAAGGGACGACAACCACCGGTGGAGGGAATCAAGGGGACGGCAGCTTCCTCCTCCAAAAATAACAAATTCATCCACTCTTCTTCCACTACTCGAGGGTCGGCCACACGAGAGATTTTCAAGGGATTCCCTAGCATGGGGCGTTGGGGTTACTCCACTATAAATAGGGCATTCATCCCTTACTCATCCCATATCTGGATTTTCTTCCCACTTATTGAGCACTACACTTGAGAGAAGAAACTTAAGTTTGAGAGAAGCAAAGCAGCAAAGTTTTGAGAGTTGTCAGAATCGGCATTGAGAGAATATTTCTGCATCGGAGCAAAGGAGGAGCAACACTAGCCTAAGAAGTCAACAAAATCGGCTTCTAGTTTCTTTCTTCTACTCTTTTATTTTTGTTCAATTTGATAAAAATTATTGTAATTTATTCTTTTGCTTTCAACTCAATGTTTATGGCTTAATTTTGTTGAAGTTAGATTAATTGCAATTTCTTGATTTATTTTATTTATACTTTGTTAATGTTATTCTGAGCATTGGTTTTGTTACTTTGCATAACCATGATATCTTCTTGTGAGATTTTGAGGTTAATTAATCATAGAAATATGCTAAAGAGATTTCGAGGTTGAAAAGTTTGATTTTATCACTTCTGATTCTGAGTTAATAAATAATTTTGTGCTTTGCTAATTTTTATTCTTATGTTATTTATTTTCATTTGTCTTTGCGGATTTTAAATTAGGTAAATTAATTACTAAATTCTATGTTATTTACTTTCTTTACTTACTACTTTATGTATATTTGTATATCATTTGATTTATTTCGCGACAAAATTCAAACCACCAACCAAGGCATATATAACTTTTACTTTGCAATCATTGTACTACTTGGACTAACCGCTCACGATTCTTCATGGAAGTTGGGGACAAAACTTCAGCACATAGACAATATCTTTTTTTGAAGGGTTCGTCGGCTCCCAAGCAAACGTTAGTTCGAAGATTTCTCCCAAAAGAGAGTTCGATCTCTCCAACACATTCTCATGACCGAGGGAAAGTAACTTCTAAAAAAATGTTACATTCTTAAGAAAGTTAATATATTTTCGTATACTTGATGCAAGAATCATTCTCCCACTAATTAATTTTCTAGGAAAGTTACTTTTTTTTATCATTTTTAAAATTTTAAATTTACTTATATTAATTAAATAAAATAATTTGATCTAGATTTTTTGAAGGAAAAATAATTTGATCTTATAATTTAATTGAATTCAAACTAATTTACAGTATTTTCAATGCGGTTGACCTTCATCGTAGTTACAATAAATAATTTCCAATATACATATTATCAAATAAATAAAGTAAAAATACCTATCAAATCCCTCTCAAATTCGTATTTGAGTGGATTGACACCTCTTAAAAAAATAGAATAATTTAATCAGTATCAATTTTAAAGTGAGCAAATAATGACTATAAGTAACATGATAATATTTTTCATCAAAAAATATTACATGGCAAAAAAAAAATGAAAACTTATTTTCGCATGTCATGTTCATATTTCTCCATATAATTTAAATTTAAAATCTTACTCTAAACATGCAAAAAAATAAATAAATAAATTCTTAACTTATTAACTTGATTACCCACCACCGAAAATCCCAAATCCATTTAATCAAATATCCAAAATAAAAAAACTACTTAACTAGGGTTATATACTTAAAAAAATCTATTTCCAAAATTATTTATGAAAATGGACCGTTTTAGATAATAATTATCGAAATGATCCGATTTTACTAAAACGTGTTGAGTTGGTGGCGTTTTCAGGGGAAATTCAGAAAAGCGCATCTAACTCAGCACTTTTTTTCCATATCACATGTAAAGCGCGTCTACGTTAACGTTAAGTTGAACGCGCTTTTCTGAATTTCCCCTGTAAACAAAGACATTTCAGCATATTTTAGTAAAATCGAATCATTCCGGTAATTATCATCCAAAACGATTCATTTTCATAAATAATTTTGAAAATGGACCTTTTAAAATATATAACCCACTTTTATATATATATATATATGAATTAAAAAACTAGTAAATGCATTAGAACAGCCTGTGTTGACAGTTACACAGTGATTAGGGAGATAGAATAGCCATTTCTCCTTATTCTTGGATCAACAATGAAACTTGAATTTGATTCACCGAATGAATTATTCAACAAAAATCCTATTTCTTTCCTATTTTTCAGATTTACCAAATCATCATTCAATGGAGGGGGACTAAGAACAGTCTATTCAACAATGGAAGTAATAGCAATATTTTACTCAACACAAATTCATCTTATATCTTACTCATCATTTTCTTCTTCGTTCCTTGCATCAATTTTTTGAATTTGAAAAAAAAAAAAAAACTAGACCCGAGTTCTGTTGCCTCTTGTTTTTATTTTTAATCTAACACATCATTCTATTCTCCTCTCCATCAATTTTCAGAAATAAAAATCAAACCCATTTCTCAACAATAGATATGTAAAATGAATTTGGAGAGAGAGCTTTTTTCCCCATTTTTTAACGGATAACATATAAATAAGGGGAAATACAAGAAGATGAGAAAACAGTTTAAACATGAGGTATTTGTTGCAATTGAAATGGTGGACGATCGCCTCACCGATGATTAACTATTGTAATTGAATTTGAATTATGAAAAGGATTAAATAGAGAATATATGTGATTAAAAGAGAGAGAAAATAATTTGGGGGAGAAATAGATTAGAGACAAAAAATATAGGCAATAAAAACAATGATAGAAGTCACTATATATATATATATTTGTGAATCTTCACTTATGAATTTTAGAAAAACTTAAGACAAGAAAAAAATAATTGAATAATCATTTTGGTTTTGATGAACACCCACATAATTCAGGATAAGTCATCACCAAGGACAATAGCAGAGGCAACAGAGATTGTTGCCAGAATCTGAAAATCACAATGTTTTGTGACAAAAGATGAACATTTGGTTGAATGTTCATCAAAGTGTAAAAGAAAAATTGCAGAGAGGAAATAGAGAGAGAAAACAATATGGTTCAAAATGAATTAAAAAAACAAAACAAAATAGATATAAGATAACATTTAATAATTATTACCTTTATATATTCTTTAATAGGTATTATATACAATACGAAGATAAATAATATACTTTTATATGATTTTTCTAATCAAAACATCTATATAATTAACATTGAAAATAAATAATTAATAGCATATAAATTATTTTGTTAATTATATTTTTATTTTTAGTAATTATTTAATTTAATGTAAAACATAATAATTTAAATATTTTTACAATATATTAATAATATATAAAATATTCTTTATTATTATTCTATCCTATCAAATAATATATTATTATTATTATTAATTTATTTGACTCTTCTGTTCTATTTCTACCGAATAACTATTCAATGAATCAAATTCCGTAATCCTATTATTTCTCTAATTTATTCCTACACATTAGCCATTTAATTAATAGCTTATTCCATTCCAGCCCAATGTTAAAATGTTAAATCCCTCTTACCACAATTACCATCGCAAGCACCAAAAAGAAATGAAGATAAGATCGAAAGTGAAAGTCTGAGACACCTGCCTCCTTCCATGGCTGCTGAGGAGACTCAAAGAATACCCAACTGCATCACATTCATACCGACTGAGGATAAAAATAAAAAAGCATTAGCACAATATTTTAGTAGGTAGTTGAAATAGTAGGAAAATTTCATTTGTAAACCTGTTTAATTAAAGGTTTAGTTTTGCAAATTGCCATGTCATCCTTCAACATAACAATATTTGTCATTGAGACTAACTTTTGAGCGATTTAATAAAATTTTAAAAAATTTTAAGAGTTTAATCATTCTTTTTAAAATGGAGATCTAATAAAAAATTATTTTTTTGTTAGATTAATCAGAATTTTAAAATATTTTAAGGAATTTAATTAAACATTTTAAAGTAAATTAAAATGTATAATGAGAATTTCAAAAAATTATTAGGGTTTAATTAGCCTTTTGTTGAGGTTTGATTAAAGGGCAATGGGTGGTGGGTAAATAAGTTAGCAGGGTAAGAATGTAAGTTGTGCTTTTTTATTTTGTTGAAATAATATTTAAAATTAAATTACATGAACCAATAGAAACTTGACAGTTGGAACTGACGTTTATTTTTTTTTTCTTTTGCCACAAATGAGGATTTTTAGATGGAAAACGTCTTATTTATTGTCTTTTCTTGCTTAGTTTTGAAATTGAGAAAATTAAATTATTCTAATATTTGGAGAAAGGGATTAATTTGTTCAATTTTGGATATGAGAGGCACTGAAGAAGTTATTTTTAGGGTATAGATATTCAAATATTATCCGTACGAGTAATAGTAAACGATAAAAGAATGCTCCTAATCCTTAAGAAAAGAACAAGAACCCCTAAACACTTACTGGAAGAGGGAAAAACAGGCAGGCAGCCAAGCAAGCATACGAATGTTTGTGTAAACATATAGAAAATATATCACACACTGAGTGATGCTGCGTCTTCCTTCCCACAATCAACGCTTCCATCTCCTCCTTCGCAGTCTCTCCTCTTTTGCCTCCAAAACTACCATTTTCATGACTTCCAAACACTTCCTCCCTTCCCCTCTGCTGCCTCAAACCCTTTCTCCTAAACACTTCTCCACCCCCTCTAAGCGCCTCCTTCCCTCTCTTTCTTCCAAACCCATCCCCAAAAACCATTCTTTCTCACTCAGGACTAATGGGTTTTCTTCTCTTTCTTCTCCCAGTGTTTCTTCTCCCTCTCCAGGTATTTTTTTTTATTTTCTGTAAATACAGGGAAAAAAGGTTGTTACTTGATGGTTTATTCAGTTCTTTTTTAATTTTTTCTTAAAAAAGCCAAATAAGAGAAGAGGTATTTATGTGTTTTTGCGTGCTGACACTTATATAGGTGCATTCAATTGTACTTATTGGAAGGCTTACCAGAATTCCTTTTTGTTTATCTCTAAGCTTATTCTCAAGACTTGGAAGACCAGCCCTCGGATACGCGTAACTTGCAGATTTTGAAGCATAAACTAAAGCAGCTTGGCATCGATACTACTAAGTGTGTTGCTGGGCGTGAAAACCGCCTAATGTGTCCCTCGGTATTTTCTTTTAACAATATTGTCAGCTTTGCTGCATTTCCACATTAGTTTGATCAAGTTTTGTCAATCTAATTGAGCTAGTTTGCTATTACACAGTGCCATTTCTTGGTAGTTGTAATCCAGATGATAGGTCAGAGATACCAGACTATAAATGCCTTAATCAAAATCTTGCCTTTGATGGATATTTGATTCTTTTTAGAAAAGATGTGCTTAGAAACCAAGCAAAATATGCAAATATTATGGTAAATTTGAATCTAAATAAAATTTTTTGGTAAATAGAGCTAATTGAAGAGTCAAAACTATTGACAGACATTAGTGCACTTCAGCAACAGTAGTAATAGCAGTTATGCCTTTCGACATGTAATGCTCCTTGAATATTCATAGATGGATGGATTCTTTCTTTTGATAAGTTAAAGATTTTTATTTATTTAAATAGATGATATATTAGTCTTTCTGAAAATTCTGGAAGAAAACAAAGCATTTAAAACAAATTGCTGACAGGTTTGTTACGCATGGAATTAGTCAGCTGAAGGAATTTCCTACAGGAATATATTATTGTGAACATAAATGAGTTTTCTGATAAACTAGAAGATGAAATAACTTCAAAGCTTTTTGATATTTATTATTATGGTAGATGGTCTTTTAAACATCTTTTTGCAAAAGAAAAATCTTTGCTACAAGTTGAAAAGGATAAACCTTTTAAACAGAAAGGAAAAAGATTCTGTGATAATAAAAGAAAATAAAGAAAAAAAAATCAGAAATAGACAATGTACCCATGATATATCTACTGAAACAAGGTGATCAACAAACGGTAGAAACAATATTATAAATGCTGGCTGAAGAAAGTAGAAGTAATTAAGAGATATGTCACTTTTTATATCCTGTCTCTCCAAGAAAATTTACATCCTAACAGCCTTTTCCAACTTAGTAATTTGCCTAATCAAAATATGCTCCTGCATCAAAATCATTCAGATGTCTAAGTTTGTTTCAGGTGTTGTTTTTTGTTCTCTTTCTCTAAGTTGATATTCTTGTATGATAGTGCAATGGTGGTGAATCAGAGGAAATTAGCTTATCTCTTTTCATCAGCCTAGATGGGTATGCTACATCGTAATCTTTCTCTTTGAACTATTTCTTTTTAATTCTAGAGGGTCACCAAACCATAGTGTTGATTTATCTAATTTATAGGTATTCAGCTTCATGGCTGTGTTTTCGAGCGAAATGTGGGTGGAAAGGCTACACAAAAGTAATTTGTTTCTACTCTTAGATTGATTTAGTAGTTTTTATGTGTCTATATGAAATATAAGTGTCTCTCTATTGCCCTTTGGTTTTAGGCCGCTGCAGATGGCAAGCCATCAATTGAAAATCTCGGTCAAGTTAACAAAGTTAAGGTCAAAAGGCAAATCACAGTGGAGAGTTTGCAATTAGAACCACTTTGTAATCAGGTTGCTAAATTTCTCCTTTTTCTATATTTTGCTCACTGAGGTTATATTGATTTAGATATCAGTAACGTGTTTGCTCCATCTTACATGCAGTTAGGCTTGTAGGTTTTCCATTCAGCATTTAAGCCTGTTTATTCGAAGTGCAGAGTAATAGATTTTTTTTTTTTTTTTTTGGTGCTGTTGAGTTTATTCTTACAATTCCTTTATCAATACAAAATTTCCAATAGTTAGATATACCTAAAATAACTAGTTTATTTTTCATTTTGTTTTTCTTAAATGCCTTTTGAGCTTTTCATGAAGAAACAAATCACAACAAATTTTTCTTTAAACTACTTTGCTTACCGTAAGAACTCCACGTGTCATATGTTTACTGCACATGTGAATTGCATTTCTCAATTTAAAGACAATGTTTCTGTTGTGATTAAGCTGGTAAAAGACCTGTTAAACCTGTGTACCACAACTCCTGCTATTGTCTTTTTTTTTCTGAAACACTGTGGTTGGGAAGATGAAGAGAAGAGTTGATGTGATGCTCCTAAGCCATAAACCCTCTACCCTATATAATCTCAAACAGAATTTGAAGAAGAAATAGGAAACATTGCTTTTGCCCCGTCATCGTTCACTTGCCAAGTGTGATATTTTACAGTACTGCTTAAACGTAAATTTTTGCAAATTGGCCCACTAGTTCTGTGTTTGTTTATGTCAAGCTGTCACTCTATTGGAATTTAGCGTGCTAGGCCTCTGAATCTTCATTCTATCCATCAATTATCAGAAAAGCTGAATGTTTCTCAACATTGTTTAAATTCATAAATGAAAGGGAAAATGCTGATGTGTTGCTTGAATTCAAAATGCTAATGTTCAGTTGCATTGTAAGATAAACTTCCTGGTTTACTTGTCAGCATTCTTTCTTCTGGTTTAAGTTCCAATTTAGCGAATTGTGATTCTTTGACTGGGTTGTCCTTGTACAATTAACTGCTACAATGCATGAACCATAGTTAATATATATTTTTTGCTCTTGTTTCAGCTCATTGCTTATTTCGCAGAGCGAATGATATCTGCAGAAACGCTTAAGAGAAATGCTATAATGCAAAAAAGGAGTGGTGATGAGGTAATTATCAATCTTTTTCCTTTTAAGTATAAGCTTAGGGTGCTGACTACGCGGAGTAAGTCTTAACTTTTAGCTTTCAGTGTACTTCTGAGATAGATTCAGTGCTGGAAGTACTTTTGTTGCATACCCTATGATTGTCCCAAAGTCTACCCTTCTGGGTTATTTCAGGTTTACTTCTATGAAAAAAGTACGGTTTGAACACATTGATTAGTTTGGTAAGGGTCAAATTTTGCTATTAGAGACCTTGTACTTTGTGTAAGTTGTGTATTTAGTACCTGTCTTTTAATTTAATCAATTTTAGTTCCTGTACTTTTCGAATTTTGAAATTGTTGTCCTAACCCAATGGTAGCAATTAAATTTGTTTGGTTAAATTATGTCATTAGTCCTGTATTATGCGTAAACTTTTAGATTTAGTCCATGTTCACCAATTGGATAATTTTTAGTGGCTATATTTTTTGAATTTCAAAATTTCACTCTTAATACAAACGATAGTCGTTAAATCTATTAATTGATTTTTTGTGAGTAATATATGAAAATAACAAAATAAACATAGCAGTACACATGCGATAATATGTTTGACACATCAAATATTAAAAATAATAGAACTTAGCTTAATGAATTTAATAGCTATCATTTGGTTAGGACTAAAATTTTCAAGCTCTAAAAGTACAGGGACTGAAAATGATAAAATTAAAGTATAAGTACTAAATCCACAACTTACGCAAAGTACAGGGTCTAATAGCAGTAATTGACCATAAAAAGAGTACTAGTGGTTAGGTTTCTTCTTCTTATTGCCTTTTGGCATCCTTCTTGCTTCAAGATCTCGAGAATAGGCCTCATTTTTGTTATTAACATTTAAATATTGATGAATGTTCGTTGTTATAAAGAGCGATGTGAAGATATGATTCCAACTGATGCAGGAGGGATTTGGGGAAATGTTAAACTACTTAGATTTTATGGTCAGTTATGAGTAGAAATTGGGCATTATTGGGGTTTATTTAGGGATAATGCCATAATGGTTGAATTAGATTTGATTTGATTGAGGTTTAACAAAAAAAAGTTTGGATTTGAAGAGACAAAGTTGTTGGAAACTCTGGTGGCAACAGGAAGATCATGGGTTAGTTTCTGACTTGATGGGTTTGACTGGTGTGTATTCATATGTGAATATGGGATTATCGGGTAACCATTATGGTGAAACTATAAAAAGAAATAAGATTTAGATTGCAAAGAAGGGAAAAACTAGTCTCAAAGAAGAGTTTCAGGTGCTATGAACTGCTACTTGCGAATAATGCTGCAAAACAGAGGGAGTGGTAGACAATGCTGCAGACCATCCATTTTAGTAAACCAAATAATTTAATACTTTATTAAGTCAAAGCTTGATATTATTAAGAGAACACGGATATTTATGACCATTGGTAGGTTCATTCTTATACATCTCAAAACTATTGTTTTTTTTGGAGACTAACTAGTACATAAGAGAATAACCAACTTGGACTCCTAAAACCTAACTTCTAGAAGCTCCTAGCATAATCTAAATACGAGAAAACTTCATTCCATGGTTCACGATTTGTGGAAATTATGGTTCTTCCTCTCTATATGGAAATAATTGGGATTACAAAGTGAAATCTAAATCTTTAATAGTGACTTATAAAGAAAAGCTCCTTCTGTGGCATTAATGAAGCCATTGGTATGTTGGCTGGTCTACCTTACCTTGTTAGTTGTTCAAGACCGCGTTCTTTTTTTATTGTCATGAACATTTTTGGGAGGGTGTATTTATTTTACTATAAATAACTGATTTTTCATATTAATAAGGTTAAGGTTTTAAGATTTCAAGGTTAATGTTTCAATTTTTGTTTCTTAATGTAATCAATGCACAACAATTGCTTTATTTTTTTAGCTAATTACTCTTAAAATTTGTTGACAGATTGCTATTGCATTCACTTATTGGCGTAAAGGGGAACTTGTAAATTGCAAGTATCGGGATATAACTAAGCGGTTTTGGCAGGTTCTTATGATGTGTTTTCCCCTATTTATATTGTTAATATAGTATGTTCACTAGGAGTTTAAATTCATTATCCCATAGACATTTATATTGAACATCCTATGCTATACTCTTGGAACTTTCATGTAGTTTGGAGGGCACATTTTTTAGATCTTTATTTTAAAAATAATATTTGCTTAAAATATTATTTACTCTTCATCAATTACAGGAAACGGGTGCTGAAAAGATACTTTATGGGCTGGACGATGTAGAAGATGCAAGCGATATCATCATTGTATTTCTTCGTAACTCTCTGCAGAAGATTTATTCCAGTTCTATGTTTAGTTGGTGCTTATTATTTCAGCTTGTTATCATAGGTTGAAGGTGAAATGGACAAGCTTGCAATGGAGGAAGCTGGCTTCCGTAATTGTGTCAGTGTCCCTGATGGTGCACCACCATCAGTTTCTAAAAAGGAGGTTCCAGCTGAAGAGCAGGTTTCATTTGAATTTAATACTCTATATTATTTAGCTTCTCTGAATAGCAGTATTACAAATTTGTGGTCAGCCATCAAATACTGAGTATATCTTCAACTTTAATGTTTCAACTATGATATGGGGAGAATTCTCTCCAATGAAGATCCTTGTGTCTCTATCTCTCCTCATACATGCATACCAAATAAGCAATTTTCCAATTTGAGATATGGAGTGGCATAGTCAGTTAGGTATTAATCAGAATCATTTACTTTTTGGCACGTGAGAGTAAATGTGCATATTTTACTTGGTGGACTGCCAGCTTACATCTCTTAAGCTAAATAGTATGTGATGAAATACGTTTTATGGATTGCTTGTCTGTGATAAAATAAGTTTTATAGGTTGCTTTTTATGTTCTGAGTACATCTCTTAAGCTAATAGAATGTTATGAAATACGTTTTATGGATTGCTTGTCTGTGATAAAATAAGTTTTATGGGTTGCTTGTTATGTTCTGTTTATGGAGATTGCAGTCCATTATTATTGTTGCAACTGTATTTGCTTAGTTTTTCAGTTATATTCTTTACTTAGTCAGTCTGGCCTCTAATAATGTGGTTATTTAAACCAACAACTTCCTTCCTCGAGAGTTGAAAAATTGCTTTACTTTGAAATTGAATTGATAGCTGCTTGTGTATTCTTGAACCGCAAAGCAATTAATGATGCATGTGTCTAGGTCCAGCAGAATGCATCGGAGGTTAAAAGTTGGGGGTTTTGAGAAAGAGAAAAAATTAATCCTAGAAAAAACATGCAAAGAAAGCTATTGTTAGATCCTGTATGCAGAACATGAATCTCCTCATTTTTCTCACATGATCAAATTATAAAATTTTTCAATCCTTGCAAGCAACTGAATTCTTGTTATGTACCCACCCCCGGTTCATCTATAGGATAATCATGTTTGACCAACATGAGAATTGAAAAAATATGCTTAACTCATATTAACAAGAAATTACCAGCCAGATAACAACTTATATAGGTACAAACCTTAGATTGACTTAACCATGCTCAAATCACTTAAAATTGTGTCTGAACCCTTGGATCTATGCATGAGTTCTAGCTCACAGTTGGGTGTTAAAACCTGCTCTTCTGGGCTTTGTATTACATACACTAGATACTGCCAGCTGCCTTTACAACATTGACACTCTATTTGGTAGAAAGGATGGAAAGAATCAAGGAAAAAAGTTTACTACAAAAATAGAGTTACAAAATAGCAAATGTGGTTATGAATATCAACCATCAGACTAAATTTTTTTTTTGTTCTCCTTACTAAATAAAGCCTTATTGGCTAGCAATTGTAAGCTATTTGGAGTTTTTTTTTTCTTTGACAAAATAAGCTATTTGGAGTTAAATTCATTAGTAGGGGCTGTTTGTGAAGGCAATTTAATGTTTATAAAGTTTTGGGATTGAACAGCATTCTACCAGCTGAAGTGTATTATAAATGCTGTACTAGTCAGGTCTCTACATGGTTCCTCTTTTGCGCCTGCATTAGAACCATGCTTTCTTTAAACTTTGTCAAACATGTAATATATTTGGCTTTATGATGATTAAAGTATTACATACACTAGATACTGCCAGCTGGCTTTACAACATTGACACTCCATTTGGTAGAAAGGATGGAAAGAATCAAGGAAAAAAGTTTACCACAAAAATAGAGTTACAGAATAGCAAATGTGGTTATGAATATCAACCATCAGACTAAATTTTTTTTTTTTGTTCTCCCTACTAAAGAAAGCCTTATTGGCTAGCAATTGTAAGCTATTTGGAGTTTGTTTTTTTGTTTTGACAAAATAAGCTATTTGGAATTAAATTCATAGGTAGGGGCTGTTTGTGAAGGCAATTTAATGTTTATAAAGTTTTGGGATTGAACAGCATTCTACCAGCTGAAGTGTATTTAGGTCTCTACATGGTTCCTCTTTTGTGCCTGCATTAGAACCTTGCTTTCTTTAAACTTTGTCAAGAATGTAATATATTTGGCTTTATGATGATTAAAGTATTTATGACATACAGTTGGGTGTTAAAACCTGCTCTTCTGGGCTTTGTATTACATACACTATATACTGCCAGCTGGCTTTACAACATTGACACTCCATTTGGTAGAAAGGATGGAAAGAGTCAAGGAAAAAAGTTCACCACAAAAATAGAGTTACAGAATAGCAAATGTGGTTATGAATATCAACCATCAGACTAATTTTTTTTTCTCTTCTCCCTACTAAAGAAAGCCTTATTGGCTAGCAATTGTAAGCTATTTGGAGGGTTTTTTTTTTGTTTTGACACAATAAGCTATTTGGAATTAAATTCATAGGTAGGGGCTGTTTGTGAAGGCAATTTAATGTTTATAAAGTTTTGGGATTGAACAGCATTCTACCAGCTGAAGTGTATTATAAATGCTGTACTAGTCAGGTCTCTACATGGTTCCTCTTTTGTGCCTGCATTAGAACCTTGCTTTCTTTAAACTTCGTCAAACATGTAATATATTTGGCTTTATGATGATTAAAGTATTTATGACATAGGGTTCTGTTTCTCCTACTTTTGTTGATGAACACTAAAGAAAATAGGAGATGGTTAGTGAGTCTGAAGTGGAACAGCAAACTAGATTGCACTGTTCTCAATTTAGAAAATTACTGTTTGAATAAAATTTCTTTTGTTTCCAATTTTTTGTAAATTTGCAATAACAATATCAATAATGATGCATGATCTGGCCTTGATTTTTCTTCCATCACTTTCCCTCTGTCCTAAATGATGGTTCATTTAAGTAGAAAAGAATGGAATGAGAAAATTGTTGCCATTTTGGACGATATAGTATAACATTATTATTTTCATTGATATTGAAGGATAAACGTCGTTCTAATGTTTCATTCATGTGTTTTGAAATCTAGGACACAAAGTATCAATACCTGTGGAACTGCAAAGAGTACTTTAAACAGGTTTGCTGGGGTTTATTTTTTGGGTCTTCCTTGTAATGTCTTCATGAACATGGTTCTAGGTTTTGATATGCATATATTGTAGGCATCTCGCATTATACTTGCCACTGATGGAGATCTACCTGGTCAAGCCCTAGGTGAAGAGCTTGCACGTCGCCTTGGAAGGGAAAGGTTTAAATGATTTTGTTGTAATGCTGAATATATTCAAAACTTATCTTGTTTTCTGTTCCTTTATTATTGTTGTTATCTGTGCTTATTTTAAAAAAAACTATGCTTTAGATGCATTTCAGCATAAATATTTGCCTTCTGTCGGTGACAGATGCTGGAGAGTTAAATGGCCAAAGAAAAATGACGTGGATCATTTTAAGGATGCAAATGAGGTGATACACATATATCCATATACCTAGTTGTTGACTAATTTTAAAATCAAAGTTCTTTATCTTTATTTTAATGTCAGTCATAATGTTCTGAAGATTACTTGTCACTTCTAATAAACTGAACATTAGCTGATATTAAAAGTTGAGGATGTGGTACAAAAAGTTATGCTTCCCTAACAAGGGCAACAATTCTTAGGGTTCACATCTAGGGTTGATTGGACTACATCTCAATAGCAACAGCACATTGATTTTAGTTTATACTTCTAGCAGTCTTAATCTTAAATGGTTAGACTCCTATTCTGATTATGATTTTGGTTAATACTTGGACTTGCGTACAAAACTAGCAAACATAACCATCAAAACCAAACTTTCTTGATGCAAAATCTGAAATTTCCTGCTAACCAGAATATTAAAAATACACCCTTGACACTTAGAACTAAGAACCAGAAGAATAAAATAACAACCTAAAATTTTAACTCGAATACACATAATCTGAGACCTAAAAGCTTTTGTTAGGTACCCAAAACTTCCTATGACTGCCAAATTGAGTTTTGAACATTTGATATTCTCACTGACAGGCTCTTAATTGTGATTACAGGTTCTTATGTATTTGGGACCCAGCGTTCTTAAGGACGTAATTGATAACGCCGAATTATATCCCATACGTGGGTTATTCAACTTTAGAAGTTTCTTTGATGAAATTGACCAATATTATCATCGAACTCTAGGATATGAATTTGGTGTCTCAACTGGTTGGAGGGCGCTGGACAACCTATATAATGTAAGCTTAATCTGTTTTTTGTCTACCTTTATAATTTAGCTTAATGTGTTCTTTGTCTGTTTGTCCTTCTATATTGCCTATTGACTAGTGGTAGAGATTATATATTATCCTTCTCAAGATCTTTCTTCTTCCTCACCTCTATCAGGTTGTGCCAGGAGAGCTGACAATAGTAACTGGTGTTCCCAACTCTGGGAAGAGTGAATGGATTGATGCTCTCTTATGTAATCTTAATGAAGGTGTTGGTTGGAAATTTGCTCTTTGCTCCATGGAGAACAAGGTCAGTCATCAAATTTCTTGTATACATCCGCAGTTTCGGTTTCACTGTTCTTGATTTACCAACATATATGTGCAACTGTTGTAAAGGAATTGCACACCCTTTTGACTTGTATTAACATTTACATTTCCCCATTTTTTGTCGATCAAGGTTCGGGATCATGCAAGGAAACTTTTAGAGAAATCCATAAAGAAACCGTTCTTTGATGCAGGGTAAGTTTAGTTGGTCCGAGTTTCTATTATTACTCGTGTATCATTGTTAGATCTAGTAATTTTTATTCTTAATACCTTAAATTATTTGCAAACTTAATTTGTAAGAGCTTTTAGGTTGTAAGGGGATGCTTAATAATTTTAGTTCACTTCGACCTTAAAAATGGCTATCTACGGGATATGTAAGAAAAATATTGAATAGATTTGAGCTAATCATATGACTCATGTTTTTGGTCTGATATGAGCGAGTGTAGATATCCTGGTTTTTGAATATGTTAAAGCCTCATATTCTAGATAAGAATGATGATTGCCTATTTAGATTTACCCAGAGTTATGATGTAGAATAAGCATCCTAAGAACAACTCCCTCAAGAAATAATGTAAATTCTCAACTAAAATTATCTAAAATCCAGTCATCCAAATCTCAAATATTTGAAAAGTAAGGTAACTCAATAATTTATAAAATCAAGCCTGCTCAAACTATAATAACATAGACGTTTATGACTAAACCCAAAATCTTATATAAAACATGAAACACCAAATATAAATCATGTAGGACAAGTAACCCACAATTGAGATATTCAGAAATCTCAATAATTTAATAATCAAAATCCACCCCAAATATTATAAATTTTCTTAAATTTGATTCATCCTCCAAGAGATGATTTGGAAAATTAATGAATACCTGGAAATGAAACCGGTTTTTATATGTTTGCAACCGTGGTTTCTTTGAAGTACCTTGTTTCAATATTATAATCACCAATTGGTTCATTTGCTACTTTTGCTGACAATAGCTATGGAAGCAATGTGGAAAGAATGAGCGTAGAGGAACTAGAGAAAGGGAAGAAATGGCTGAATGACACATTTCAACTCATAAGGTAAGTTGAACACTTTAAATTATGCGGTTGTTGTTCTCTTGGTAAAATTTTGACAAATGATTGAGACTTAGTTTTTCGTTTTCTTTATTTCTAGTAAAATTATCTTTTTTTTGTGTGTGTTCTTTGGGGGGAGGTACTGAATTTACAGTTCAGCAAGGTTTGGAGGCTTTAAAAATGAGGTCTTGTATGCTCTGATGGTTGTGATCGCTCTCTTAGTACTGCTTTCTAGATTTATCTCATTGGTTCTGGAATAGGTGCGAAAATGATTCTCTTCCAAGTATACTGTGGGTTCTTGAACTTGCAAGGGCAGCGGTTCTAAGGCATGGTGTTCAGGGTCTTGTAATTGATCCTTACAATGAACTAGATCATCAGCGCCCCGTTAGTCAGTGAGTACTTTCTACACCATGCTCACCTTTGCCTTATAGTTTGATGATGTGCTTTGAATTTTCCATGATTACATGCATATTGTTTATATGATTTCTTTATATGGCAATGGCTAACCAGCTTGATAGTTGTTAGTTCAGGGACATCTTTCCCCTCCTCAAAATTTGGAGCTTTGAGTATGCCGGTGTTTTTTTTTTGCTTAAAATCATATACTTTTATAGAAGTGCTCACAAAGTGTCCTGGTTCTGCCCTAGTGGGACTCATAAGCAGACTAACAAAGCTTCATAATTTTTCAAAACTGTCTTTACTTTTGCCCTTTCTGAGTGCTCTTTTACTGGCTGTCTAAATATCCCATTTAATAATTTCATTTCTCCATAACAGGACTGAAACGGAGTATGTAAGCCAGATGCTTACGAAGATCAAGCGATTTGCTCAGCATCATTCTTGTCATGTCTGGTTTGTTGCACATCCAAGACAGGTTGGCCCCCCTGAGTTATCTTTTATTGATTGATATCTCCATGTATTAATTTAATGTTCGTCTATCAGTTGCACCACTGGATTGGGGCTCCTCCTAATCTCTATGACATCAGTGGAAGTGCACACTTCATAAACAAATGTGACAATGGAATTGTTATTCATCGAAATCGGGATCCTGAGGCTGGTCCTGTTGATCTAGTACAAGTGAGTATTGTCACAAGATTGTCTTTATAAGAAATCTTGTACTTTCTGTTACTGAAATATGCTTTTGCAGGTTTGTGTGCGGAAAGTTCGAAATAAGGTTGTAGGAACTATAGGCGATGCATTCTTGTCTTATGATAGGTACATGACATGACACCATATTCATACTCCATTTCGTTTTTCCGTCTTTGGTAAGGCTTTTGTGTTTGTGGTAAACAAACCAAACTTGATTAGAAACAGAAAAGGGCTAACAGCTGTTGAGCATTCAGATCATTGTTGGACCAATGAATTTCCTATACTTAGCAACTTAACCTTTTGGAAGTGATGCTCTACCACTAGCATATTCATGTTGATATGAAGCATGTATCTCTAATGTATTTGTTAATTTGAGAAACTTTTAGTGATATGGCATCATGAACATAAGTGTGAGACCTTCAATCTCTCTTACTACATCACTGAATCATCATATATGTACTTCTTCCATCCCTGTCTAAAGTCCAGTAGATAGTTGTTTTTTGCTTCAGGCACAAATACATTGTTTATCAAACATACCCTGTTCCCTGTCTTGTCATAGGAAAAGAAACTAGCCTGCTTGTACCCTTGTGGATCTCTTTTGTTTTTTTTTTATGTAATTATTTATTCACAGTGGTCTTTTTTAAATTAACTTTGGCAGGGTGACAGGTGTATATAACGACATTGATGAATCACAAAAGAAGTGATAGGCCACAGTGATTGTTCAATTGCGGACTTAAAATTTTTGTATAGTGCGACTATGGATTATGCATCTGAAGTCTTCTTTCCTGGTGAAATGTGTACAATTAAAATGTTGCCACCAAAGAGCTTAAAGGCTTGTGATGTTGCAATGGTGGGCAGGAGGCAGCGGTAAGCAGACGGGAAGAGCTGTTGAGTCGGTTCTAACCGATATTACTCGGGTATTGTTGATTTTCTTTATCAATAGAATTCAGGAATTTCTCTTGCTCATATCATTGCAACAGTAATTGTTTGGCAGACCCTGTTTCTTTTACTACTATTTTGAATGCTCCCTTTGTAATTAGCAGTGATCATTAATGTCAAGTGGGGCAGCATGAGATAATGTGATGAAGTTATGAAAATTTTCAATGCGGTACTTGAGACTTTAAAGATGATCAATCTAGGACTTGTACTATGAAATTGTTTATTAATGTGTATGTTGCTTCAGCTTTAAAAGGCTTCTTTTGCAGTTTACATGCAACCATAATTAGTTTTACATCAAAAATGAAAATGATTTTGTTTATTCATGTTAATATATTTGCTTACTAAAATTTGCAAATGTCTATTATTGTATAAATGATCATTTATGCCTTTAATTTGAGAAAAAAAATCAATAAATCCAAACTAGATAGTCTTAAAATACAAACAAAAATTTCAGTTGTATGACACTGACATCACTAATTCAGTATGGTGATAGAATAGGCAAGAACGAATATTGTGGCATTGTTTTGCACTACTTTGGTCCAATAATTGGAAAATAAGGGGAGGAATAAATCTCAGCATTTCAATGGCATGCTATCTCTTTTTATTTTAAAAAATGAATAATTCTTTTATACTGCTGACAATGAACACAATAAATATAAATCCAGAAAAAAATTCGAGGGTAGGATATATAGTATGTTGACAAATCAAATAGAGCAGCCCATATATCCGCCGCAGCATCTGGAAAGGTAATCAAAATAATTATATAGAATAAGGAAATGGTTAATTTTCCTTCATTAGGCTTTCTATAATGACGATTTGCTTGCCACCATCAAGATTTCCTTAATCCACCTATTTGTTTTGGCAAATAGCTCTAATAAAATATGGTTCCAACTATTTGTTTGTTGTGGTAGTATTATCAGCTTTAGAGCACTCAAAATTTCAACAATTTAATTTGTCTGGTTGATACAAAGAAAAACAAAGGTGGCCCAAAATAAGTATATATTAATTATATCATATAGATTTAAACATTCTCTTTTGATAAAAAAATATATTCTTACTATTATCCTATTCATTATTTTAAAAAAATTAAACTCGTAAATTAACAATTAAAAAAACTCCATTTATTTATTTTCAATATTTAATATAAGGATATGCATCAAATTTTTAATTTTATTTTCAAGTTAAAAAACCCATTCATTTCAGGAAGCTAGCGTATTAAGTTTGCATTTGATTAAAATTAATTTAAACGTATAATTTAAATTTTAATAGACTAAACGGAAAATAGAAGAGTTTCGGGCATGATAAACTTACGTTATTAAAATTTACAATTTCATTTTCCAACTATACTTATTTTCCTTTTTTTTTATTATTTCATTTTGATACTTACACTATTTTTTTTGGGATTGTCAAAATTCGAACGGCCTCGTGGATTTTGAATTGATTTATTTCAGAGTAGAATTTTTTGTTCGAAAAGTAGATGTGAGGAAAGGTGAATTTTTTTTTTGGATAATGGGTAGCGGTTTTGATAATTACACACCTCGCCCTGACCCCTCTACTATATAAAATTATCGTTTTATCATTGTATATATAAACTATTAATAGGGTAAAAACATAATAATGTAATATAGAAAAAAAATAATATATTTTATGATTAAATATTTGTTTGAAAATTTATGTTTTAATATTTACTTATTTTTTAAAAAAATGTGAAAAAATTAAGATAACTAGCAAACATTAAATTGAAATAGAGCGGTAGTGAATTTAGCATTATTTACCCCCGTCTCGCTCCATTGCCATCTCTAATTCTTCCATTATAGTTTTTGGTTTAAAAAATTAACAATGTATTTGTTTTTTTAAAAATGGCACATTTAACCATTGAAAATACGTTACGTTAATTGTTGATAGTTGATTGACTTCAACTGAAATAAATAAATATCCAAATTTATTTTAATCTAGACAACAACTTATCTTGATTCATTTTATACATAATTTAAAATATTACAAAAATTATAGATAATTATTATAAAAAATATTTGCATTGATTTCTAGAGATTAACATATGGAATGTAGGATTCAATTTATAAACACTCCATTTTAAGTAAAACATAATAAAATGTTTTAAAAATATAAAATACCATACTGCTACTAATCTATATAAAAAGAAAAGTCTGACCCTTAATTAATGTTTTAATTATATAGTAAATTTAGAACAAAATTTGTGGCAAAAAATAATGTGAACAAAATTAATAATAAATTCACGGCAATGTATTAATTTTCTATAAAAACAGCACATACAGGAAAGACAGTGCAGAATCGGGTCAGCTGAATCAAAGTTGATTTTGCAGCAAAAAAATAAAAATGAGAGGTTTACCCATCATTGTTTCTATCATTTTGTTTTCGATTTCATTGGTGACATCTAAATCTTACCCTAATTCAGTTGTTGATAATTTTCTCCAATGCCTTCCCAAGCTCTATCGCAACCCTTCTAGGCCGATCGCTACAGCCATATACACTCCCACCCATCCTTCCTTTCAATCTGTTTACGAGCTCCATACTTACAATCTTAGAGTTCTAACGCAGGCCAATGTTACGCACAAACCCAAGGCCATCGTTGCTGCTCTGCATGAATCTCATGTTCAAGCTGCTGTTATTTGTGCCAAGGAATCGGGTTTGCAAGTGAGAATCCGAAGCGGCGGACATGATTACGAAGGTCTCTCTTTCAGCTCCTCGGTCCCATTTGTCATTATTGATCTTTCTAATCTTCGGTCTGTAAAGATCGATATGAAAGCCGAGACTGTATGGGTTCAGGCAGGGGCGACTACCGGTGAACTCTACTATCGAATTGCAGAGAAAAGCAAGGTCCATGCTTTCCCTGCTGGTGTATGCACTACTCTAGGAATTGGTGGTCATTTCACTGGTGGTGGCTACGGTAACATGCTAAGAAAGTTCGGCCTTTCAATAGATAACGTGGTGGACGCTCAATTGATCGATGCTAAGGGGAGAATCCTTAACAGAAAGTCCATGAGAGAGGATGTGTTTTGGGCCATCAGAGGCGGCGGTGGAACTAGCTTCGGAATCATTCTCTCATGGAAGATCAAGCTGGTTCGAGTCCCTCCTAAAGTAACTGTTTTCCGGGTAGCAAAGACTTTAGAGGAAGGTGCAACTGATCTTGTTCATAAATGGCTTCAAGTTGCCTATAAACTGGATAAAGATCTTTTTATCCGAATCATGCCAATAGCCGTTGCTGGAACTGGCAATGGCAACAGCACGGTTCAAGTTTTCTTCATTGGCCATTACCTCGGACGAACTAACAGGCTTCTTTCATTGGTGCATGCGAGCTTCCCCGAATTGGGTTTACAAAGAAAAGACTGTACAGAAATGAGTTGGATCGAATCCACCCTTTACTGGGCCGGCTTCCCTAATGGAACATCCACCGACGTTTTACTGAAAAGAGTACCGAACAAAGTGTTCTTCAAAACCAAATCTGATTACCTGAAAAACGTGATGCCCAAGGCAGGTTTGGAAACCCTGTGGAAGGTGATGATAGAGATAGGGAGCATGTGGATGCAAATGAGCCCTTACGGTGGGCGAATGGCTGAGATTTCAGAATCCGAAACAGCATTCGCACATAGAGCTGGAACCCTTTATACACTTCAGTACACTGCGCACTGGAAGGAAGGGAGCAGTGAAGCCACCAAAAAATACGCAGAGTTAATGAGAAAATTGTACGCTGAGATGGCCCCATACGTATCGAGTAAACCAAGGGAATCATTCCTCAATTACAGGGACCTTGATATAGGCAGCAATAATACAGATTTTGGGGCTGCAAAAGTATATGGGGCTAAGTATTTCAAGGGGAATTTCCGGAGATTGGCAGAGGTGAAGGCCAAGATAGACCCTCATAATTTCTTCAAAAATGAACAAAGTATTCCGCCATTTTAATTAAGTCAATGTGATAATGTAGCTTCTTTTTTCTTATATTTCCCAGTTCAGAAAAAACCCGAATTATATGATACATCATTTTGTTAAATTGAATTTTATTTTATCTTTCAGGATCATATATATATATATATATATATAAATACAGATTTCAATATCAAATAACGACAATCAGCAATATATATGCGTAGTGAAAAAATGAAAAGAAAATAGAGTTAAAAAATGCTTGGTGCAGTAAAAAATTAGGAGAAACTATGCCAGATTTCTTTCTCAATATACACATATTAGTTCCTTCAAGTTCATTCAGTAATTTTTTATATTTGGCATTAAACTAAAGGAAGTTGGTCATGTTCATACCTTTTTGGTTTAATTTTTCATTAATTCTTTAACTATTGATAGTTACATGATTTAATCCCTCTTTCAAATATTTTTGAAATCATTTTACTTTATAACTTTTTTCAAAATTACGAGATTCATCCTTATTAAATTTTAATAATTACATTTAGCTCTGAAATAATTGCTTATCAACAGTGGTTTAAATTTTTTAAAAATATTTATTAAAAAGAACACTGTCTACTTATATAATGAATGAATTTAATTGGAATTTATCTCTAAAAATATTATATTAGCAATGTAAATAAACTTTTTTTTTTATTTTTTTAGGTTAGTTTAAATGGTTTCAGATGAATATAATAAATTATGAGTAAAATATGGTAATATTATTTTTTAAAATGACATATAAAGTATGAAATGTATACTTTATGTACAATTGAAAATGTATTATGGAAAAACACTTATTATGGCATAATGCATGTATCTAGGGATACATACTTTAATGTGCAACCATATGGGATTCAATTTATATCCTTTTCACTATAATTTCATTATTTATGACTTTCGGTATCCTAGAATCAAAAATACTTTCAAATCTAATTAATTTTCTCACTTCCTCCGCAAGTTTGTAATGGTATTATCCCACTTGTTTATTATTATAAAAATGTCTCCACAGCAAAAAGGGTAAATAGACCATAAACCTAATGAATTTAAAACAGCCAATACGACATTTTCAATACTATTTGTAAGACAGCAAATATCTGGTTTGCTTTTTTAATCAGAGTAATGTCTCTTCACACCATAAGGATAATATGTATAAATGGCTTCACACCGGAAATAAGTGGTGAGCTTTTGTTATTATAGCCCAAATCGTGTAAAGATTTATATGAGGCAGTGGAAGAAAAATATCCTAGTATACTATGGACATAACTTCAAGATTTCTAATGCTTCACAATATTGCTCGTATTTCATTACTCAATTCAACACAGACTTCAAATCCAGTTTGGGGTGCCATTTATACGCCCTCGAATGCATCATTTCCAACTATTCTGCAAGCATATGCTATTTCAACACCAAAGCTTCTAGCTATTGTAACTGCCATGCAGGAATCGCACGTCCAAGCCACTGTTATTTGTGCCAAAAGCCAAGGCCTGCAGATTAGAATCCGAAGCGGCGACCATGATTATGAGGGCCTCTCTTACGTTTCTGAGACCCCTTTCGTTGTGCTTGACATGTTCAATCTCCGTTCAGTTACTATAGATGTTTCCAACAAGACTGCATGGGTTGAAGCTGGAGCAACCATTGGCGAACTTTACTATAGGATCGCCTAGAAAACCGATACCTATGGCTTTCCGGCCGGGGTCTATCCGACTCTTGGAGTTGGGGGACACTTTTCTGGAGGTGGGTAGGAGAACTTGATGAGAAAACACGGTCTCGCTGTGGATAACATCTTTGATGCGCGATTGGTTGACGTGATTCTGAATGGTACAATCCTGAACAGCGAATCCATGGTGGAGGATTTGTTTTGGGCCATTAGAGGTGGAGGTAGTTTTGGAGTAATCCTTTCATGGAAGATCAAAATGGGTACCGGTTCCTACAAATGTTACTGTCTTCAATGTAGCAAGAACCTTAAACCGGGCCGCAACAGATACTGTTTATCAATGGCAACAAGTTGCCCAGAAATTGCGCGAAGATCTATTCGTAAGGGTGATGATACAAGTTGTTAATGGAAGTCATGAGGGAGTGGAAAAGACAATTCGAGTTTCATTTATAGGCTTTCTTCCTGGGACCAACAAGCAGACTTGTTGAAATAGCGAGCGACAACTTCCGCAGATTGGGGTTGCAGCCCAAAGATTGCAGAGGATGAGTTGGATGGAATCCACCGTCTTCTATCCAGGCTTTCCTAGAGGAACTTCCATAGAGGTTTTGCTACGCAGGCCATAGAATGGGTAAACGTTTTCCAAAAGCGAATCTGATTACGTGAAACAACCCATTACTAGAGAGGGCTTAGAATCCATATGGAAGATGATGGTTGAATCAGAGAGGATTTTTATGTTGTGGTTGTAGAATCCTTATGGAGGAAAGATGGACGAGATTTGGGAATCTGAAACTCCCTTCCCACATTTTTAAGATACGGTATGATGATTGAACCCAGCATCTGATGAGAAATTTTTACAAGGGAATGACACCATTTGTGTCAAAGTCTCCAAGGGAAGCATATGTCAACTACTGGGATCTTGACATTGGTAGCAATCCAAGTATAGTACAGACAGACTTTGCAGCAAAGGGTTTGGTTTATGGGAGGAAATATTACAAGGCTAGTGCAAGTCAAAACCACGGTTGATCCTCGTAACTTCTTCAAACATGAACAGAGTATTCCGGTACTGCTTCATGATCTTTCTGCTACGAATAAGAAACGCCATGGAGAATATGATCAAAAAGTTGATGGGGACCGGTTGACAAATAATGGTTATGCAAAAATATATAACCCATTTCTTATTATGATATGTATGCTGATGTATCGGTTAGTATTGAGAGACCAGTAAACTAGAGGAAAATGGAAGTGAAAACTAAAATGGCTTCCATAAATATATATACGGAAGTGGAACTGATACTAAATCAAATACAGTCAACGTTGTTATCAACCATGCAGAAACTTGTCATGGACAGACTTTTTTATCAAAAATTTCAATTCAAATCAAGCTGCTCGCTTTCTTTTCATCTCAAACATCAAGGTTCTTAACCTTTGAGCTCATCTAAAATCAGTCAGTGTTATAACCTTATACAAAACTAGTCAGTGTACAACTTTAAGTGAGAAGTAAGAAAATAGAATTAGAAGATTGCATAGATCAACAAAATTTATCTTATACGAAGAAAAAAAATACTGAGAAAGTAGAAAGGTGAAGCAGATCAGGCTCGTCGTTTACTGAGACGCCAAGAATTAGGTTCATGATATCTATCATAAAGAGGCTCAATACGTTCTTGACGCTTGCGCTTGCTCATCTTGCTGGGATCTGCCTGTTTGAAGAATCTAGGCGCAAGTTCAACAAGCCATTTGGGATCTATCACTGTCACCTCTCGCATGTACTCCTTAGTAGTCATTACCAGCTCATGGTAGATCACCCAGTCCGGCTGTCTCTGGAAAAGGGCACTACTGGGGTGAATATAAACAGGCTGGTTCTCCACCACTGTTCTATATCCTTCCTGTGGGTCCTTCCTTGCAGCATGGAAGAAGAACCCTGCTGTGATAGCTTTCCTGATCTTCATAAAGTTCTTTCCTGCGCTCACTACATCCAGTTTGTACCTGAAAAAGCATCCACTTTCGGGTCAGAACCTCAAAGACCAAGTATAAACTTTTAGCAAGTTAGGAGGGGTATTAAGCCTCGTACTAGTAGTGAACACAACAGATTTAAAACTAATGAACTGAGAGAGAGAGAGAGAGAGAGAGAGAGAGAAAGACTGGCTGGTTGATGCTAAGACTACCAGAATGATGCAAAAGCAATAAAAGGCATATACAAAGAACAGAGACATTCACAATTGGCTTTGCCTTCTCCTAAAGACCCATTGACAATCCTTACTACAGCGCCAAAAAGTAAGAAACTAGAAAAGCAGGATGTTGAGAAATTTGCTGGCTGATTAAGTTCAACCAACATTCAGTATTTATCAACTTGTAAAGCACCCGAGCTAGTGCTCATCACCGTAGTAATAATCATATAAAAAATTAGTAAGGATATATTCTACTATAGATAACCAAAAAGAGTAAGCTCAAATACATACTAAAATTAACAGTGTAGGACACGATTAAAATCTTAAAACCATAAAAGCTCAGACATGAAAAATACGAAAGACCAGATGAAATTTGCAAAAGATTACTATAAAACTAAAAGCTAGAACTTACTTATCCATGATGCTCAGAAGCTGTTTTCTAACATCCTGTGCCCTCCGTAAAGATCGAGACTGAACAAAATTTTCAAAACACCAAGGCCCTGAAAAGTTCTTAGCTTTCCAAGCCTCGTATACAGCAAGTAGAGTCAAATGGTCTCCCTCAGGCTGGAAAAACTTGGCCCTCTTCTGATCAGCTTGAGCTTGCTTTTCCCTTGGCCTGTAGAAGATGTTACCAGTTTGGATCATTGCAATAATTGTCAATATCTCATCACTACACCCGAGGTCCACACTTGCCAGTAACATCTTCGATAGTGGTGGATCAAGAGGAAATTCTGCCATTTTCCTACCCAATTTAGTCAAAAGTCCCTCCTCATCTAGAGCTCCAAGACTGTATAATTGCTCCATGGCAGAAATGAGAGCTTGCGGTGCAGGTGGATCCATAAAATCAAAAGAAAGGAGATCATTTATGCCCATTGCCTTCATTGTTAGTGTTGTCATGCCAAGGTTAATCCTTTGGATCTCTGGAATCGATGTAGGAGACATCTCATTTCGATATGCACTCTCAGTATACAAGCGGTAGCATTTTCCAGGTCCAGTACGCCCAGCGCGCCCAGCACGTTGCTTAGCTGATGCTTGTGAAATTGGTGTTATGACCAGGGAATCAAGCCCTTGCTTCGGATTGTAGACATTTTGTTTTGCAAAACCAGGATCAACCACATAGAATATTCCATCTATAGTTAAAGAAGCCTCAGCAATATTGGTTGCCACTACCACCTTCCTTTTCCCAGGAGGGGCAGGATCAAAAATCCTAGACTGCATCTCACTAGGAAGGGCACTATAAACTGGTAAAATAATCAATTCAGGAACATTTTTACCTAGTCCTTTCATCCTCTCATAAAGAGACTGGCATGCAAAATCAATTTCCTCCTGACCAGTCAAGAAGAGAAGAATGTCACCTTCAGGTTCAGTCAAGTGTATCTGTAGGACTGTTATAAGAGCGGCATCTAGGTAGTCGCTTTCAGGCTGTTTTGTATAGAGTATCTCTACAGGAAACGTTCTACCAGGAATGCTAAAAATACTGCAGTCAAAGAAATACCCTGAAAACTTCTCTGCATCCAGTGTAGCAGACGTAACAATCAGACGAAGATCGGCTCTCCGTCTCAGAAGTTGCTTCAGTAACCCAAAAAGGACATCAGTGTGAATAGTTCGCTCATGAGCTTCATCAAGCATAATGACAGAGTACTGAGAGAGATCCTCGTCAATCAAAATCTCCCTAAGAAGCATACCATCAGTCATGTATTTTATGACAGTATCCGGTCCAGTGCAATCTTCAAAACGAATAGCATAGCCAACTTCCTCCCCTAGCCGACAACCAAATTCCTCAGCTACCCTCTTCGCCACAGACATTGCAGCCACCCTTCGAGGTTGAGTGCATCCAATCTTACCCCTTGTAGTGTACCCAGCCTCAGCAAGATACTGGGTTACCTGGGTAGTCTTACCTGAACCAGTCTCGCCAATGACCACGAGCACCTGATTATCATGCACAGCCTGAACAAGCTCTTTTTTCAGTTTATAAATGGGCAAGCTCTGCCTCTGCTCTTGGATGGAAAGTTTAGATCTCTGCCCAAAGGTCAAAGCTTTACCATAAGCATCCTTCTTCCATTCAGGCATATCATATGCTGACAATCCAACACCTCTAAGCTCCTGCGCAAGATGCCTCTCGCCCGTCTCTGGCATTGGGTCTTCCCAAGGACGATTAAGATCCTTAGGAATTGAATCAAGCATTGTCCTCTGCTGCTGCTCCCGAACTTCTCTCCGTTCCTTAATAAGTGCGGACTGAAGAGCAGCAGCACGACTCAAGGACCCTTCTGGATTCTTAAATATTTTTACTGGGGAGAGATCCACAGAGTACCTAGTCTGCCCTTGCAGAAAGGCAGGTTCGTCCTCATTCATTTCAATCTCAAGCTCTTCCTCAGCACCTTCCTCTTCATAAAGCATTCCATCTCCATCTTCATCATACATGGGATACTCATCTACGCTCAGAACACCAGAAGCAATCAATTGTTTGGCTTCCCATCTCTCGGGTGAACTCATTCTCTTCAACGGCCTACGTGAAGGGGCAGTATCCTCATCCTCAACAATCCTAATCCCTGAAAGGCCAGTTCTCATCACAGGCCCCTCTTTGCCCCCTGAAGGATTAATCCTAAGAGCATCATCATCCGAAGTTTTCTTCAAGGGAAGCAAGTCCTTACCAGTATTCTGATCAACATCCCTCATAGACAAACTCAACTTCTGACCTGAAACTGAAATTACCTTCACATAAACATCCTGATCCCGTTTCACGACATCTTTTGCATTGGCAATCCTCCTACTAGCCATCTGGGAAACATGAACCAAACCCTCCTTTCCCCTTAACTCATTCAACTGCACAAAACAACCTGAATCCATCACTCTCGAAACTCTCCCCTTGTATACCTTATACAACTCAGGCTCATTATCCTTGTACCTTCCATTACTCCTCTTATCCCCACCTTCATCACCTTCCACATTATCCCGGTCCCTGATCCTGCCCCTATTCCTATAATCCCTATTATCCTCATCACCATCTCTATTATGTCGGGTTCGATCTCTATTTCTTCCCCGACTGCCATAATCCATCCTATCATCATTAGCACCCTCCGTATATCTATCTCTATGCCTACTCCTATCTTTATCTCTATCTCTGACCCTATCGCTATCCCTCCTATCTCTGTCCCTGTCCCTGTCCCTGTCCCTGCCCCTGTCCCTGTCCCTACCCTCTACTTTTTTTACGTCTCGTGTCTCCATTTCAATTTCCTTCTCAAGTTCTTTTGCTCTATCTTTATCATCTGCAATCGCTAAAGCTTTAAATTTAGATTTCTTACCGTCACCGGCGATTTCCTTCTTGGATTCCTTCTCAGCCTTGGGTTTTGGAGGCAGAATAGCGTGGATGATAGTAAGAAGTGTACGGACGAAGTAATCGGGTAACTCGGCACCATTTTCTTTCAGCTTGACATCGAATTCGTCAACGGTCTCGGAGTGGCGGCCCATGTCGGTGATGAATTCGGCCAAAACCTTGTCGGAAAACCCTACATGGCTCTCGAGTTCGGAGCTGACCTTGGAGACGAGGGACAGGTATTCAAGTTTCTTCAGCGCATCGTCCTGGGCAGGAGATAAAGCCATTGGTGTTCGGAGGAGACAAATAGCGGCGGTTTCTAAAGGATTAGGATGGGCTAGATATATAAAAAGGTGCAGAGAGGGGTTTTTAGGGCTTCAGAATTGGGAGATTTTAGGGGTTTTCGAGTGAGGATTTAACGAATGAATTGGAGTTATACTAAGGTGCTTGACGGCAGCAGAAGTATTTAAAGGCGGTGGCTGGGATTCACTTCGTGGAACAAACGGTGGCCGAAGTGAAAATAGGCTCGTGTTAGATGCAGGAGGAGGGAAAGGCGTAGAAGAAAGACAAATAAGGAAATAATATGTACTTACAAATCTTACGAAAGAACTATTTTGAACTTGTATTTTAATTTAATCGTTTTTTTCTTTTCTGAATTTATTTTGTTTTTCATATTTTTATTTAGTGTTATTTGTAATTGCATATGTTAAACGTGCTTATGATATACACTACGGTTATATTAATGATCGAGTTTTACTTTCAACATTAAGGCTTAATTATTACTTACATCATATAAAGATTAAATATAGAAAAATGAATGTAAACACTAAAAATATGTTAAATTGTTAATATTTAACATTTTAATAAAAAATAATTTAAAAAACATAAATTTAAAAAAAGCTTAATATAATATTTGGTATTTGAACTTAACATCTTTTTTTAATTTGATCTAATTTGATATTTGAACTTGATATTTTTTCTTAATTTGGTACCTAAATTTTTTTGGACCAATTTGCTACATGAACTTGATATTTTTTTCCTAATTTGGCACCTAACTTTTTTTTAGATTCAATTTGGCACCTAAATGTATTAAATATTATAAAAAAATTATGCAAAACAATAATAATGTTGAACTTTTTTTGTTATACTACAAAAATATTGTCAGTTTTAAAAAAATTCATGTTAAAAATATTTATTGAACTATGCTTAACGAATTAATATTAAAAAAAATTAGGTATCAAATTAAGAAAAAGAGTCAAATTCAAGTACCAAATTAGATCTCAAAAAATTTAAGTGCAAACTTTAAAAAAAGTGTTAAATTTAGATATCAAATTAAGAAAACATGTCAAGTTTAAATACCAAATATTATATTAAACTTTCTAAAAAAGACAAATTTAAACAACGTAAATTATTCATGTACAAAAATAAACATATTTTAGCTTTAAAAGAAAATTAGTTAAATTCATAGTTTGAATTTAATGAAATTAAAAATAATTCTAAATCCTGGATATCATTAATCCAAATTGAATTTATCCCTCACCCAACATATAATTATATATGGATAATTGTGAATCATCGCCTTTTAAGATGTCATAATAAATTTTTTGAACCTTCAACTTTTATAAAAATAATTACTTTAAATCTTCATTCATTTTTCATTTTTTAATCCTTAAAATTAATAAAAAGATTAATTTTTTTAACTTTACTAATGTGGTATATAAATAAATTATCACGTAAATGACACAAACATTTAACTAATTTTTTAAATATTTAAATTTTCAAAAAAATTATAAATAATATGTTCAAAAATTAAAAATTATTAAAAATCATAAAAAAATATTTTTTAAATATTTTTAAAATTTAAAAAAATAATTAAATATTAATATGTCAAGTAATTCATATATATACCATATCAACAAAGATTAATTTTTTTTTCATCTACTTTAAAGTGATTTGACAAAAAATAAAAATTTAATGATATAAAAAAGCAAAAAAATAAATGTAAGGTTAAAATAACTTTTTGTAAAGGATATGTTAGTGATACTTGTGAGCATTACAAATATAAGATATTGTTCGGCAGAGCAACCCTTAGCATTAGCAGCAAAACCCACGGTCAAGTTTCGAGGTATTTATAGGTTCGGATCGGGCCTTAAAATAATGTTAATATATTTTATGTTTATTCAAATTTGATCCGATCCGAAAATTGGATTTAAAATTTTACTTAAATTTACTAATATTTATAAAAGACTAATCCAAGCTCATTTTAAACCTATCCATATTAGTTTTAAATTTTTTAAAAATGTATTTATATTGTTTTATTTTAATATTTAATAATTTTATAAATTTTTTATTTATTAAAAAACTTGTATAATTATTTTAATTTTTTTTAATGTTTACATTACAATAATATTATATATTTAGTCTAAGTTTATTTTTTTAATGTGTTTTAAATTATAATATATGAAAATAAGTATTATAAACTTAAAACAGATCGAATCAAGCTCAAATCTTGAATATTCAAGCCCAAGTCCGAGCTTAATTTTTTTGTCCAAACTTATTTTTCGGATCTAATATTTTTATTTAAACCCTCCTAAAATTTCGAACAAACCTTCAGATCTAAACGAATAACCCGACTCATGAATAAATGTAAAGTTCAACAAACCCCCAATTCCCATTTTATATTTCAATCATATCAAAATCATATCTGTAGGAGTCACATGCACTTGCGCAGCAAAGTCCCACAACTACTTGTGATTTCTCAAATACTACAGTTTTAGTAAAATTTCTTACATGTATCCTAATTTGAAACTTTTCCCTGCAACCACAACTCAGTCAACAGCCTGGAAAAATAGCCTAATTGACATTGATCGCTGCTCTTCAGTCAACTGAAGAAACCAGTTTCTTAAAAGATCTGAAGGCATACATTGACCTGACATGCCTGGAAGATTACCATTCTCCGGACTAGCTTTCTTAAAATCAAGGGATACAAGTCCAAGCAAAGCAGAAACGACTGCAAGCTGCATGGAGAGACCTGCTCTAATAGTAGTCCCCTGCCACAAGAAAGCAGATAACTTGGCTCTCAAGTTTTCAACCTCTTTATCTTCATATCCAACAGCGTCAACTCCAAGCCTGAAAAAACAGACATCATTAGTGGGATGAACTTTCTCAGTTTCACACAGCATCTACAGCTTAATGAGATATCATGACACATCAAGTTATCAGCCTGGGTACAACAAGAAATTTTCTCCCCATATTAACATATTCCTTCCTCTTTTTTACAAGAGATTTTTAAGCTTTACAATGGGAGGTAGCACTGTCTCCCATACCCCACATGTCCCAGGATTTGAAGCCCGTATCTCCAAGATGATCTATGAAGTTTAAACAACTGCAGTAACTTAAAATCCTAGACAAAAAGCTTCTACCATCAGATTCAGAATGCAAACGAACTTGGTACTTCCAATATCAAGTTCCAGTTTTCAGTCATGTTGTTCTCTGATTAATGCATTTTTCCAGTTTGATTAAATTTTAAGTCATCTCATAATAAGTTTACACCAATATTTAGCAATACACTCAACACTTACTTAAATCTGCTATATCCAGCTTCTGATACACATGAATGTTAGATTCCAAATTAAATCAAAGCTATCATTGAATTAATCCGGGTTCTATAATTAATTGCAGTAAACGGAAGTCTTTTCTTTTAGCTGAAGTTTCAAGCACTCCCCCATGTCACTTGGTCTTCATCTGCAACCGTTTTTCTCTCAACTTCTAAAGTCTAATTCTATCTAGCTAAAAGCTAAATTCAAGTAATTTGTTTTTCCTGCATTGGGTTCCTACCAACATCATTATAGGATAAATGGTGCTCCAGCCCAAAATTAGAACACTAATGTTTCCTCAAGGCAGAAATAATAATGACTATAAACCAAAGACAGGAAAAGATAAAGGATATATGAGAAAAGGAAAAAAAAAACGCAAGCATACCTCCCAAGTTGACCGAGAAGAATAACAATAGCAACACTAAGGTTCCCAATGAAAGATGACTCCAACATGCTCCACAGCTGAGGAATGATTTTCTTGCATGTCCAGTCCCAGCTCTGTTTTCAAGAAAACATAAAGAAAAGTAGGTAACTCAGACAAAAGAGCATGAAATTTCACTACTATAAAGCATAACCCAAAACCAAATATTAGACATCTCTTCAGGCTTTTATTTATCAAAGAATTCAAGGCTGAAAGCTCTAAAATTTTTCTTCTGCCATTGGAAAGTAATTGCCAAACACTACTTTTGCACTCCTTATCTTTGAAAAGCAAAAGGTAAAAAAATACTAGTTGCATCAAAAGCAGCTAAAAGAGTATCACTAGCTAAAAACATATGAAACACATACCATATTGCATGCAAGCAGCTCCATTAACGATAAGACATCACTGATGTCACACAAAGTCCCAGTGACAACTGATCCTGAGTGTTTACAAGTTGCACCGTACATGTTTAAACAGGGAACCTCAGAATTGATATCAAGGACACAGGTCAAATTCTGTTCAGCTTTATCCTCAGTGGATCTGGAACTTGAATTTGATGAATTGGATGTTAGATCTTGACACAAAAAGCCTGACCGGGCAAAATTTTGAAGCTTTGCAAAGAGTAACGAAACAACAGTATCTACAGAAAGGGCATCCTTTGAAAATGGGCAGCCAACACATGCAGGGAACTGAGGTTGAACATCATCCACCAACGGAAGAGTTGACATAGCTACTGATGCACGTTCACTTTCAAGGAACATGACTACAGATTTTAATACAGTCATTGTCAAACTGTAGTTTCTTAATGTGAAAAGTTTATCACCACCCACATAAGCAAAGACATGAAGAATAACCAGAACCACTGAGGTATCATATCTATGCATCCGGAAAATGTTGTACACAGCCTCACACAAAAAGCTAACAGAGTCTGCAGCTGTACATAATGAACCCAATATAATGCTACCTCCCACCAACAGGTCAGCTGAAGCAGTTTCATATGAAAATATTACATCCAAACCATCTATGGTAACATGTATTCCCGACTCATATTCAACAGAAGTCTCAGAAGACAGATTAGTACATGAAATAACTCTCCCCTCTATAAGAAAACCCTCAATTACACTAAGCAGATCACCCAAACATAATTCAGACAATACACTTCTAGGCTCAGCATCAGATACCACTGCACCAAAAACAGCAGTTAAATAAAGCGAAAATGGAAATGAAATATTATAAGAACTAGTACAGATACAACAAATCCAGTGATAACCTAGAATAAAAGTTTTGAAGGTACCTTCAATTATATGTTTGGCAAACAGATTTAAGCAGGGAATGAAATCCCTAATAAGAGAGCACTTCCCCAAAGTAGCTTTACAGAAGTTGAGAAGTACCAGTGAGAAAAATGCACACGCCTTCTCCCTGAAATAAGAAACCATTAAATTCTAGAAAGAAACTCTCAGCATGCCCAAATAAAATGACAGATAAATAAAGTACTCATGGACAGTCCTCAAATCAGACAATTTAGCATTACTTGATAACACTAACACACTCACTTGGATGAAAGCTGTTCTTCCTGTTTAAGAGCTTGTAAAATTCTATGCACAACAAACTCTGTCTGAGCAGGTAAAGAGCAATGAGCCATACAAGTTTTAGTTGCGCAAACAATCCTAGATACACTGCTATCATCCTTGATGTTAGAGAACACAATACAATATTTCGGGATACTTTCAATTGTTGATCTAGTTTCACTTTCAAATGGAATATTTGCCAGTCTATCACTTGAACTAGGAATAACCGACATCTCCACTACTACTCCTGAGTTTTGGGAGTGGCTTAAACAGGCTCTTTCAGCTGGCATTGTACTGCATAAACCATTCTCATTACTCCTTGGAATGTCAAAAGAACAATAAGAACACTCGTTCTCATGATATAATAAGTTAGGTGAAGTGCCCACCCTATTACACTGCAAATTGTTGGAAACATTCTCCGCATTCTTAACACCACCACTGTCAGAAGACGCAAAATTTTCAATTTCATCAGAGAATCTTTCAAAGACCTCATCCTGTAAAGGTCTAAACTGGTTTGCCTCAAATGTTTCAATGCCTGGAAATTCAATCTCAGGAAGTGTAGGTGATAAGGGCATTTCTACTGCGATCCTATAGTATTCCTCCTCAGCAGCATCGTCCAAATCCAGCAATTTCATATAGTTTTTGTTCATTACCTCCTCAAAACCAACCATAATTTTGGGGTCAATTAAGTTAGGGTTGAACAATTGTTCAGGGCAACTTTGTATCTGCTTCATCTGCAGACCATCACAAGATTGCTCCAAAGCTACTGTCTCTTCATAATATGTTTTTCTCTTCTTATGAAACCTATCATGCACAGGATAAGCAATATCTTGCAGGTTAGGTCTAACATGTTTCGTATCCTTTCTGGGTTTGTCCATTTGTCCTTCTACCATATGATGCAAAACAGACAGCTTCTCCTCAAGCTGTAGATGCAACTGCTTACTCTCACAGCACAACAGATCGATAGATTCAACAGCATCAAGTATCATTTTCCTTTTCCTAATACTGCGATGAACTCCTCCAAGAGGATCAACAGAAAGAGAACTTCTCATATTATTTTCAGCAACCACAGCAAGATTTTCATTGCCCCTAGTTTTTGTACCTCCTCCAGACATACTTGAAATAGTTGGTTGTAAATTTAAGTTTTCTTCACTCATTTTTGCTGATGTGGTAACAGAAAAAGCACCCCTTTCCTGTGAGCCCACCAACTGTCTATCAGAAAAAGATGCTGTACTGGAACTTATTGCAGAACTCTGTAACATTTTTCGATTAGAGCCTCCAAGCAGAGACTCCAATTTAGAAGTAATACCTGTTAAGGTTTCAGTACCGTCCCCTCCTTGCATATGATGCAAATGTGTATCATGTTGAACTGTTTCCAGTAGAGGATTGAATGGAGGCGTATCCATGCACCTAGACTTCAGCAGTTGGTTCTCAGTTTGAAGACATTTTTGGCGTAAATTTAGGCTGCGTAAAGTTTTTTTCAACTTTGACCATTGCGTACTGGCAAAATCTCCACCCTGCAAAGCATATCAAACAATCCCACGTACAAACATGATCAGAATCAGAGTCAGAAATAATAACAAATAAAAGAAGACCGAAAGTTGTACATGTTAAGTGAACAACCTTATGCATTGCGGATTGAAACCCTAAACAAAAACATAACTAAAGCCAAGAGAAAATTTTGTTCTTTGTAGGTAAGTATTAAAAGGTAGAATTTAGAATCATAAAATATAAGTGACCAAGTGAGATAAAATATACAAGGAACACTTAGAAGGAGTAAAGTTCTTTCTCTGTTCGCTCCCACAGAAGCCCCTCTTCTCTCTCTCTCTCCCCATTACTTCTTCAGCTCTCTTTCCCACGCTTCCTTTGAGAATGATCTATTTTGCCTTCTCTTCAGTTTATCCCAGACTGGGGAAATTAAATTACCAAGCACTTATGGGAGTTACAGAGAATCATAAATCGTATCAGTGATGTGCAAATGCATTCGAACCGCCCAGAAATTAAAGTAGCACTGAAAGCAAACTTATTCTCTACCCACCAGTTCAATAACACTAAAGAGCCATCAGGTAACCTTCTGTCTGAGAAAATCAACCAGTAGCAAAGTATAGTATCAAACGCCAAAACCTGTATGCTACTTTTCAAAAGCGAATTACATCACTATGATAATCAATCAGGAAAACAACGAAATTTCAAGGCAAGAAAATATAGAAACTGCAACAGAAAAAGAAGACAGTATGCATATGAATGAGAAACTAACCTTTCCCATCTTATCTATACCTTCAGAAGGGGTCAAGAAACATTTATCTAGAGCATCCAAGCGGTTCAAAAATTGAATTAACTCAAGCTTCATGCAACCTAGTTCTTGCTGCAAGAGATTGCTACGGCCTTTTTCCAACCTAGACACATCTATTGCATGCTTTACTCTTTTCTTTTGAAATTTCAGTTGTTTTTTCAAAAGCTTTACTTCTACTTCAGCACTAATACCTTTGGCAGAAGAAACAACCAAATTGTCAACCATATTTCTAGCAGATGAGAATTCATGCATTTGCTTCTGCAGTTCATTAATCTTAAGCCTAGCATCTTCTAACTGCTTCAACATATGATCGCCGCAATGTTTTCCTTCCTTAGCCTTCTTAGTGTTCACTTCTACAAGCTTTCTTTTATTTTGTGCTTTCCTCATCTTTGAATCTGCTGGCTTTCTCTCACTAATAGCCTTCTCTTTCTCAGCCTCCTCAAATTGCAAAGATTCAGAAACTGCCTCATACTTATCTTCCTCTACATTCAACACCCCCATTTCTGCAGTTTTCTGTATTTTTGCAGCTGCAGCACCAATATTTCTATCTGCTTGGTCAAAAGGATCCTCCACCAAATTTCTTGAGCCAGATAGGCCACGTAACTTCTTCGCTAGGTCTTCATTCCTTCTTCTAGCCTCTTCCAGCTGTTTGGTCATATTGTCAGCAAGCAACTTTTCTTCAACAGCTTTCTTCTTAGTTGCTTCTGCTTTAGCGATCTCAAAATCGGCACATTTTCTTGCTTCAACAGCCTTCTTCTTGGTTTCTTCTGCAATCTTTCTTTGCGCCTCTGATTCAGCCATCTGTAAATCAGCATGTTTTCTTTCTTCAACTGCCTTCTTCTTAATCTCTTCTGCAATCTTCTTCTGCTCCTGTGCTTTAGCCATCTCCAAAGCCGCATGTTTTCTTTCTTCAACAGCCTTCTTCTTCGACTCTTCGGCAATCTTCCTCTGCTCCTGTGCTTTAGCCATCTCCAAAGCAGCATGTTTTCTTTCTTCAAAAGCCTTCTTCTTCAATTCTTCTGCAGTCTTCCTCTTCTCCTGTGCTTTAGCAATCTCCAAATCAGCACATTTTCTTTCTTCAACAGCTTTCTTCTTCAATTCTTCTGCAGTCTTCCTTTGCTCCTGTGCTTTAGCAATCTCCAAATCAGCACATTTTCTTTCTTCAACAGCCTTCTTCTTCATCTCTTCTGCAACCTTCCTCTCCTCCTGTGCTTTAGCCATCTCCAGATCAGCACATTTTCTATCTTCAACACCTTTCTTAGATTTTTCTACAAACTTTCTCTGCTCCTTTGCTTTAGCCATCTCCGAATCAGCACCTTTTCTTTCTTCAACCGCCTTCCTTGTTTCTTCTTGTAGATGCTTGGTTGCTTCATCAAACTTTGACTTCTCAAAAACCAATTTGGACTTTGCTTCACTAACTTCTTCTCTTAATGCCTCCAATTGGGTTCTATAATCCTCAGCCTTCTTTCGTTCAATATCAGCAAGCCTTCGTTCTTCACCAGCCTTACTCTTCTCAGTGTCTGCATGTTTTTCTGCTTCAGCAGCTTTCTTCTTTTCCAGATCTGCCCTCTTCTTCTCTTTCTCAACAAGCTCCTTGAGCCAGCTTATTTCTTTCTCCCTGTCAGAAAGACTAGCTTGAAGAAGCTTTATTTCTTCAAATTTATGGTCAACATCCGAATCACCTTTTTGCTGTAAGTTGGATATCTCAAACTTCAGAGCAGATAACTCATTCTCTAATGAGCCTCTTAAAGCCAGTTCTTTTTTTTTGCCCTCTTTCTCCACCTCCGCTCGTGCCTGCTCATCTTCATATGCTGCAAAGTGCAAAGTTACCAATTAGGGGAACAAAAATTGAAGGACAATTGAAATTGAATCTCTAATCCTTTCCCATAAAGATCAAGACAAAGAAATTCACAATAGATGGAAGAACACTCGCCTAAATGTATGAAGCACACCCTTTTACTGCAGGCAATTGTTTAATTCCAAAACCGACATATGTTTCAGCTAAATCCTCAAACATCTACTATAATTAAGCATTAAACAATGTAAAATCAAGCCCTAAAGAAACACAAAGAATGAAACAATGAATGTCACAATACATAGAGACATTATACTTACCTTTCTTGAGTTTCAAATTCTGGGCTTGAATATTATCACATTCTTTTTCGAGTAGGCGCACTGCTTGCTTTAGACACATTCGCCCCTTTTCTACCTTTAAATATTTATTTTTCCACTAGAAAAGAAAATAAATAAGAAAAAAGAAAACTGAGAAAAAGGAAAGAAGAATTATGGAAATAAATACTGTAAAACGTGCTTCTCTAAAATGAAAGCGTAACTAAAAAATGAAAGTGTAACATACCACTTGACAGCAAGGAGAGACTTGGACGTCTTCCCCTGGCGCGCCCGTAATACTCGTCTCAGGAGTGTTAGGAACGTCCGCCGCCATTACTGCAAAAGCTTCCAGGATTCGAGATTAGGAAATCATCAACAAAAAACAAAAACTTTTGTTAAATTTAATACTCAGGGATGGCGCCTTACATGTTCAAATCAACTGCCGCAAAAAAAAAATCGATAATAAGGAAACGAAAGAAAAACCCTAAACCTTTGATCCGAGATTTCCTTGCACCGGCGAGAATAAAAAGTTTAATGACCCGACCAAAGAGGATATGCGCATGGGTCGAACCGACTCTGATCATTTTGGTAATTATTTAATTTTTTTGTTAGTTTCTATAAATAATCCCTGTACTATTCGTTTATGTGGATTTAGTCCCTATACAAACTAATCCCTCTACTTTTCGAATTACTCCAATTTAGTGTAAATGGTAGTGATTTTGACGTGGTTTTGAGTAAATTAGAGGTGGAATATGCTGATGAGGTGGCTGAGTTTATATGCGATTTAGCTCGCGATACATTATCATAGAATGAAAAGTTATGTGCAATTTTTTTGCAAATGAAATACTAATCTGTCTGAATTCAACGAGTGATTCCAATGAAAAAAAAGAATAATATTCATTTTAGGAAACTTGGATTCGAGTACTTATGTGTGTAAGGTGTATACATTATCAAAAGATTAAGAAAATATAAATAAATAATACTTATAATCACATCAATATATTCAAATATATATATATATATTAATGTGTCTTTATGTTTTTTTTTTATTCAAAATCCCATGTCACCTATTTAATGCGTCAAAAGAGAAATAAAATTAAGAAATATTTAAAAACATGAAAATTAAAAAAAAAAAGTCTTTATACTAGTAGTTTTTTTGTTTAATTTACTTTGATGTAAATTTTCTTCTATTTATCACAACAAAAAACAGTCTTTGTCTTTTTAAAAATAAAATTTTGATAAACTATATATTTTACAAATCATAAAAATTCAAAAAATTCTTAAATATGAAACTGTAAAATAATTTTAAAAATCTATTTTTTTAATTCAAAAAATCATAAAAATAGACTTTTTTTAATAAAAATATAATTTTCAAAAGTATTAGAAAATTTGAAAAATTGATTTTCATTTTTCAAAATTTTAAAATTTTTACTTTCGAACTTTTTATGATTTTTTTAATATTTATTTTTTTAATTTTTTTGTTTTAAAATATAATTATATGATTTTTACTTTTTTATTATTTTAGGAAATATTATGTAAAATAATATAAAAATTATTGAATTAGCTAACCAAGACTTATCAAAACAGTCTGTAAAGTAATACTTCTCAAAATCTTAATTTTTACCAACACAATTAAAATATCACATCAACTAAATTATGTATAATAAATTTATCAGTCAACGTTTACATATTTTATCAATTTTATTTTTATTTTTATTTTTGAGTTAAATTTAACTATTCATATTTTAAAACGAGATATAATTTTTTTGAATGAAAATATTGATTAAAACATTAATTTTTTTAACGATTTGGTGTAGCAACCACTTGACGGTCCACGTGTACTTTATGCTAACATGGTATTACTTTTTTTTTATGCCCCATCAACTAATAATTTTAAAATTATTACAATATTTTAAAAATCAACATTAAAATACATATTAAAAAATAGTATGAAGTACATGTAAATTGTCATACGGGTTGCCATGTTTAAAATTTGAATGTTTGTTAATATTTCTATTGAAAAAACAATATTTTGACACTTTTTAAAAAGTTGATTGTCAAATTCAACTTTTTTTAAAAAACCTGAGAGCCAAATTTAATTTTGAAAAATAAAAGTTAAATTGACAAATAATATAAATTTTGAGGATTAAATTTATCGTTATTCAAACTTTCTCTCTGCGTCATTCTATCTCTTTCTTTTGTTCTTGATTAGCCGACAGCTCAATTTTAATACTAGTCGTCGATCGTCGGTATTCCTGTCCTTTTCTTTTTTATATTCAATTCTTTTTTCTTTTATATTTTATTTTTATTCAAATTTTTATTTGTTTTTGTGGTACGTTTTTCCTCTGCCTTGTGGCGCGCTTCTGTCTTATAGCACATTTTCGTCTACTTTCTTGGTAGATATGCGTTTGTGGATAGTTTTCTCACAACACTCGGATCTGATTTACGATTATCGGTGGTCTTTCGGTGGTTTGATCCCTTTAGTGATTCGTTTGCCGATGTAATCAGATCTATTTTGCGAAACATCCTGCAAATTTGTTGGTTTCGTTCACCACTCCTACTTCGATCCTTAAGTGTGTATGTGGATAGAAACAATGAATTTTGTTCCCTGTTTCCTTTCTCCAATGTTTCATCTCATCACTGTCGTTGCAACTCACTGAATGTGTTTTGCTGGTGTGATGTTTCGTTATTTTTCTCATAATTTTGTTATTTTTCTATTAAATTTTAATTTCATTTGGAATGTTTATAGATTTTAATTTCTAATAAATTCAGCCGACATATTATTTAAAAAATGAAAATAAACAGCATTGTTTTTTTCTTTCTTTCTTTACAGCACCATTACTTAATTGGGTTTTAAAAAAATAAAAAGCCCATATCTGAATTGGGTTGGATAAAGAAAAAGCAAAAGGCCCAATTTTGAATTGGATTTAAACGGAAGCTGACCAACCCAGCGCTTCTCTTCCCTTCCCTCCCAGGTGAAGCGTAACGGCAAACGACCAAAAGTACTTATTTTAGAAGTAGAAGCGTTGGTTTTGAAATGTTTGGCGCGTGCATTGCAGAGGAGTGAATAGGAACCGCCATCGATGGTTTTTAGACAAGGTTTGAGCTTGTGTTGGTGTTAATCGGCATGGCGGAGTCCACAATGAATCTCAAAATGTCCTCTTCTCCTCCTCTCTTTGTCTCCTCGAATCTGCCGCCCTTTCACTCGTTGCTCATAACCCATCTCTCCTTTCACTTTTCCACGCCCCTTCTTCTTCTTCTTCTTCTCGACCATGACCTCCTCCCAACCACTTTCTCAGGTTTGTCTACTTTCCCTCTGCCCATTTCCTTTTTCTTTTACTTTTTTTAGCAATGATCTTAATACGAACAGTATAAACAACGATAGTTTATAAAATACACTTTTTTTTTCTGTATATATTCTTGCTTCTGTTACAACACTCTATGTTGTGTTGAAGAAACCTACACCGTAGATTTTGACTTTGAGTGAATCAGTCAAGACATACAGAAGATTATCCACCTTTTTCGTTACATTCACCTTTCTTCACAATCACACGCAAATTAGCAAAATTACTATTAGCTGTGGCATTGGTGTATAGAGCATTTACCTGTAAAAATGGAATTCCAATAACGAGGATAAGTGTAAATAGTCTTTTGCTTTTTATACAATCTCGAGTATTTACTATTTCTTCCTTCTCTTCTACTTGGAAATGGTTAGTCAATGAGGTGATTATGTTGCACAAAACTTTCCAATTTATTTTTAGATAAACTGATATAGCCCTGAGCTAGAAACTGCTATTGATTCTCGTATTTGTTTACAATCTCTAGTAACACATTAAAACTGTACATTGAATGTAAATTATATCGGAGTAAGAGCATAGACTAATTCTTAGCTTTCATGTCACTAGTCTCATGGCTTCAATGGTTATGACTTATGACCTTAAATATTCAATTACCATAACCGTGTTTTTTCCCTCTTTTTGCTGTGCAGATTTCCTCAATGTTTCAAATCCTTTTTTTCTGTTCTTATATGACAGGGACCATATATTCGTACCCGAGAGAATCCTTACTTTGATGGTCTATTAGTAAAAGGTGGTTCTTTAACAGAAGAATCTTCTAACTCTGACTTTGGAAGCCTTTATGATGCCCTGAAGGTTTCCAGGTCTAGATCAGATATTGGTGACTCAGTGCGCAAAAACCTGGATTTAGAAATATCTGAAAAGCTTATGGAACCAGCTTTTGGTGATTCAGTCTCAGATGCTATTCCTCAACCATTTATCCGAGCATCAAACGATAGTTGGTCAAATGCTGTAAGGCAACCTGCATCTGTCCTATCAGACATTCAGTCCGAGTCAAACTTTCATTTGGATAATCCAAGTGATTCAATCAAAGACTCACTTGATCATTATGTACCTTCTCTTTTGGGAACTGAAAAATCATACAAGGTTATGAAAAAAAGGATCAGCTTGCCAAAAATTCCATTTCCTCAGTCTGCAGCTTCATTTTATAATGGATATTCACCACGAATGGAAATTGTAGAATCCTGTGAAAGCATTAACAGACTTAACCTTTTTCTCAAATCGAGAAGGGAAGAGGTTGATGCTGGTGTTCCAGGAAGGTTCCTTCATGCTGTTATTGGGCAAGACGTCCCTGGTAATTATATGTTGTCTTCTCATACCATAATAATTAAAGAAGTCCTGAAGTCTTATCTTTTGTTTTTGCTATGCCTATAACTCTTTCCACTTCATTTGCTTCTAACCAAGGACTAGATGAAGCAACTTTATTTCTTGTTTGATTTGTGAGAAGCATACACCTAATCCTTATGTGCATGAGGCAGTAGGTGATTGTGCAACTTAAGCTTAGTCCTCAAACATGCTTTTGCATTTTTGTTCTTGCGAGTGCGTTGAAGTTGTTTCCATTTTTTACCTGTACTTTTAAGTCTCAAGTTTCTTCAATTAATGAATTAATTTTATTTATTTTCCAACAAAAAATTTGGAAAACTGGTGAGGAGGTATTGTGTTTTCAGTATTGAGAAATTCAAAATCTTTGGGATGAAGAAAAAGAATGCTCTGCCACAATTTTATTCTTCCGCTTGCCATGAATTTTCTATTCTGATATCAGAATTTTCAATTTCCAGATGTTGGCTCTGTTGCTTCAGCAATCATGTATGCCTTCTACTTGAATGAAACACTTGAAAATGATCAGTTCTTTACTGTTCCTGTCATCAACATAAAGAGGACAGAGCTGAACTCACATGCTGAATTAAAATGGTTGCTGGATTCTTGTCAAATTGATCAGTCATCCTTAATCTTTATTGATGAGGTATGGTCAGCTCAACTGATGTAATACCTATATTAACATTGTTCTGCCTGCTTTGAATTTCTTAAGAGCTACTTTTCTATGCATTTAATTTTATGGCTTTCAGAAGACCTTATTAAACTTTTTCATTCCTTAACATCTGACCTGCTCAGTTGGATAAAATATTCATATCTAACATTTTGTTTATGTAATTCCTATAAGTGGCCCAAAAGGGAGTATATATTTCTCAAGTGCTAAGAACTATTAAATGCTTAGGTTCAGATATTTGAGTATATGGTGCTATTCTTTTACCTGCAGATCATTTCACAGATACCTTGTTTGATAAATTTCAAAATATGATTTAAGTTTAATTCCCAGCTTTAATTGACCAATTCTTCTTGATGTGAAATTCTGGGCAGATTGATCTATCATATTATGACTTGTTCGGGAGTCTTAAGTTAGTTCTATTAAATGGTTCCAAGCTTCCGAGTAAACAAGAGGTAATATTCTACAAGAACTGACTTTTACCTTTTGACCATCAGAAATTATTTATATAGCTTCCTATGTACAGGCACTAAAAGAATCAGTCATTGAAATCTTTAACTGCAAAGAGGTATATATACAATTGAATATGGCTAATTTCATGCCTTCTTATTTATTTGAATCTGAAAATATTAATAACAGATATTCCCCTTTATCTACAGGTCGAATTTGCATACCCTTGGGTTGGGAAAGTCACCGTGGGACAGGTCTGACATGAGAGTTTAAGTTGTGTTATTCTATATTATTTAACTATTATCCATTCTTATTGTCATATTAATTATTTAATTGTCGTGCTTTTTCTTGATTTGTTATGCCAATATCATTATATTTTGGTGATGTGGTTTTCCCTAAACATAACTAACTTCTTGGAATAACTTCTGTTTCTGGGATGTGACTCCCAATAAGGAGAATTACTAGCAAGCTGATAGTGTTTAGCATACCAAGTTATGTTCTAGTTATTGAATATCTAGTATAGTTACTTTTATGTTACTGAGATAGCATGTATTCAAACATATTTGATTCACAAGAGACCTTAAAGCCAATGTTAAAGCATAAAGCTATATTTTGTATTTATATCCCATTCAATATATTGTTAATATTACCTTGTTATTTGCCATGATCTTGTTATTTTTTTTTATGTTTCATCATGTTATCAATATTCATGAAACCTGCACCTCGTGTTCATAGTGTAACTCAATTGAGTGGGTTCTGTTTGAAGTGATAAAAGGATCTGTTTCCTTTCTATCTGGAAAATACTAGGATGGGTTCTCCTACACTTGAATGCTATTCCAGTGCACTTATTACATATTAGCAAAATTACGGTGCAATTGGAGTTCTTTTATCCAATCAGTTCACAGAAATTTCCAGTAATTTGTTTGGTTAACTCTCTTCATAAAGTATTTTGTCGATAACTAGTGCAGTTTATAGTCCGGTAAAAATATTGTCATCCAAATGATTGTCAAATGTGCCTTCTATTTTCAATCTCCAATATTCAATATGCATCATCAGACATAGTATCACACTAAAAATGTATTAAGCATGAATGAAGACAAAGAAGGGATCCTAATAGCGTTACCAGTTTTCTAAGCTCAAATTTTACTATTCCTTTTTGCTTTGTTTATTGTTGGTAAAGAACAAAATTGTTATGGAAGTGTGTCATAATTTTTAAAGTAGCGAAGTTAGGCTCCTTCTGGTTGATGCTTTTTTTTATTTACTGTTTTCTATATAAAGTTAAAAGCAAAATATTGTATATTTTATTGTACTTGAGAGTTTATTTTTATACAAGAAAAGTAATGACATGAACAATACTGTTCATACTTAATTGTTCATTTATCTCAAATTGTTTAAGAGTGGGAATTTCATTTTCAAAACAGTAGAATGTTACAGAAATTGTTAGCAACAGCAACTAAGAACATTTACTCTCAACAAAAACAAGTTGGCTTTTGTTATTTGTCATGTGTGTTTCTTGTGAAGCTCCTCCCCCCCCCCTCCTTTTAATATATTCATTTCAATCTACTCTGTTATGAAATAGTCTGGGGGGTCTTGTTGTTTAACAGCATGCATGTATGCAGGAGTGCTCATCCTGTACACTTATTGCTGAAAAGTTTGCAATGACATCGCCTCAGATTTTGGCAGGACAAGGATTCAGCCGACTTTTGGTACTTATTGCAGTTTCTTTTGAATATTCAACTGTTTCCTTCCTTTCTATCTTTATGGTTTTATATATTCTAGCATTAACTAATATTTTCCTATTTATTTTTCAAATTAATCAAGAGCGATACTTATGGAAGCAACTAGCTCATAACAATTAAAGCATTCACTTGCACTTTGCAAGCAATTGAATCAAAGGTTGCCTGTTCTTTGTGGTTATCATGTTTAGCAGTAAGTATTTAATTTCGGAGGTACTTGAAGGTCAAAATAGTAAGTCAAAAATTAAGAGCTAAATTGCTGGAACTGAAATTTTTCAATGAATTCTAACATTTTGAGCTGAAATGTAATTAAATTATTTGATCGCTATAACAGCTTAGGTCTGCTTGACAGTATAAGAAAATCACATTAAGTTGAAATTCTTGTATAAGAACTTAAAGAAAAATGATCGACAATACAATCTTTGCAATGTTTGTATTCACAATAATTGCATTGCAATGCTGGAGGTGAAGTGCTTACTTGATAATTGTGCTCCTGCGGTGTGATGGTTATAACAGTGAAGAATAGTATTTGTGTTAATATTATAGGGATATGATTTTATTCCAAAATTTTTGGAGTGGTGGTTTGATTGCTGATGATACTCGTATACGAAGTGATCTAGCATAGATGTTATTGGATAAATTAAGGCGCCAGTTCAATATTTCTTATGCTACTTTGTTGTTGTTTTTTCTTCTTCCGCAAAAGTTGCCAAAAAATAAATGCAACTAAGAAAAGCAAAACCATTTCACTCATGATCCGACCTTGTTGACTAAGGCTAGTATAGTTGAGTTTTTACATCAGCAAGTTCTCTCAACGATATTTAGATCTGGGATATGCTGAACTGTGATTAAGTTGGCTCTAAGGCTTGTGTCTGGGTGGAAATATGACCTTAAAGGCAGAAGGGTTTGGTCCAAGCAAGCCTGATTCTGTTAGGTTTGCTGCTCTTATTCCTGCTTTCTACTAAGGAAAGAGAGAACAGCTAGTCAAAGTAATATTATGCTGAATAACCCTAAAAGTAGATATGGCATCAAGCCTAACACTTGACCCTTTTCCGGGATTGACAACTGCTTATCAACACATGTAAGCAGTTCTCAGTCAAAAGAGAAAAGCTATTCCTCTTAGCTGTCAAACAAGTGAATGGTTGTTCCTTCCGAGGGAGGGGAAAACTGTGTTATCCATGAATATGGAATTTTTACTTTTTGATACTCTGAAAATGTTGTTTGCTTCTGTGTCCAAAGTAGAAACATGATTTTACTTTTTGCTTCCAAAAGCAAGTAGCAAAATTGATAGAACCCCGACTGATTTCCTGAATTTGGTGTCTAGGTGATTCAGTGAAATAATATTAGGAGCTGTAAATGAAATTGTGATCAAAGCCAACCAAATGAGACAAGCTGAAATTTTACTTACATTACCTTTCAATCTTATGTGCAGTTAGCTGGTATTCTGTTTGACACTGGAAATCTGTCAAGTCCTGATTCTACGACCAAGGATAAATACATGGCTACATTGTTGCTCAATGGAGCTGGTCGTTTTGGATGCAATGGCCTGTACCAGATATGTAAGCTATTTTCGGCCTAATTCCTCCCTTTATACTTTCTTCACTCTCTCTCTCTCCCCAAACAAGAAAATGGAAATAATCCAATCTCACTCCATATTCACGTGTTATTTACTTAGGCTAATATTTGGATCTAAAATTCATGATTTGCAGTGCGATATAAGCTATATGATGTGTCTGAGCTGAGAGTAGCTGATATTTTGGGAAAAGATTTCAAGAAGTGGACAAGAGTAGGTTTGTACTTGCACTTTGACTATATTTGATTGAATCCATTAACTGAATGATAGTAGCTGATATTCAACATTACTTTCAAGTGTTAACATCACAGAGTGAGGAAATCTTCTGAAGGTACAAACTAATGGAGTCTTCCTAAAGCAGTAAAGCTTAAGCTTCTGAGTAGTTTTTAACTTACTGAAGAAGATATTATGGTAGGACATTTATTTGAGGCGGTGTATTAGGATAATTTAGCTTAGAAAATGGCCAGCAACAAAAAAGGCAGGCATTTCCATTAGCTTTTAAGCCTTTATTCAGAAAATAAAAATGTTAATCCTACATTTGAGGTTGTGTACTCATTCTGGATAGGGTTAAGTAATAAAGCAGTAGTTGATTCAATTGAAAATAAATCAAAAAAGAGGGTTGCAATCAAAAGGTTGGTATGATTTTAAGGGTTTAGGATTTAGGTTTTTAGTGTTCATGTTTTAGGGTTTATGATTTTTGTGTTTAGGATTTAAGATTTAGGGTTTATGTTTTAGTGTTTATGGTTTAGGATTTGTTTTTAGGGTTTTAGTATTTATGATTTTAGAGTTCATGGTTTAGACTTTAGGGTTTGAGTGCTCAGGGTTTGTGTTATAGGGTTTAAGTATTTAGTCTTTAGGTTTTCATGATTTAGGGTTTAAGGATTTAGAGTTTGTTGTTTTTGGTTTTAGGGTTTAGGGGCTTTGTTTTAGTGTTTAGCGTTTATGTTTTTACGGTTTATGGTTTTGGTATTTATGGGCCATGGTTGCAATTAGGGTTTTAGAGTTTATGATTTGGGGTTTGAATTCAGTGTTTATGGTTTATTATTTTTGGTTTTTGGGTTTTTAGACTTGTGATTATGACTTGGGCATTCTATTAATAACTTAAATCTTTAAAAAATCCACTATATTGATGCTTCGTTTGGATGGTCGATGGGAGCCTCTCCCATCATATCATCCAAATGGAGCACATGCAGTTATACAAGTGAATCTTTGTGTGTATTTCCAATTCAATTGCATTCCATTAACTTAGAATTTTTAAACCAGGCAAGGTAGACAACTCTGGTTCAAGGTTATCGGTTTCACATGTTGGAATGAGTTCTATTGGCATTTCAGTGGAGCAGCTTCTTTCACATGGCGAGGCCTCAACTAGGGAAATAAAACATTTTCTTCGTGAGTTATTGAATATGTATTAAATCTTAATTTACATTTTCTTTGCATATTGGGCACATGATACATTTTATGTTACACATTCTTTAGTGCTTCGCTGTTTGGGAACTTGAGGGTCTCTCATTCAATGATTCTTGCTTTAATGACATGCTTCTAATTATAGCACTTCGCACCTCATAATTGATGATTCCTTCTCACAAACTTACTTGAGCATCTATAGTTTCATTGTTTGTAGCACGAGAAAGGTATATTTTTGTTCTCTTTTTCGATCCCTGACTTTTTCCATGAAATATCAGAAATGGAGAAACTTCGTCTGCTCATGATTGTTTCGGGATATTATGATCAACAGAAGAATTTCAAGGTCTGGATTCTCGTAAAATCCGTTTATTTATTCCTTATTTCTTCTAGAGGCTTAGCATGTGGAGTGTAGACTGGCTGTCATTATACGATTTGAAATTGGAAAATTTTAACCTATGGTTAAGAGTTGGAGAGGGTTGTTTCGTTTCTGAGAATCGTAAAAGTTAAAGTTCTAGGAAGACTAGCATGTATTATATCACCTTTTCTCATTATAGGTGGTGTCATTGTCGCTTTAATCTTTGAAAACTGAACAGCGTATGTTATTAATAAATTTAGTGTTGATCATGCACTTGATAGAGACATCCTAGTAGTTGGAGATTCTATTCTTTTCAGATTACAAGGTACACAATCTAGTCAAATTTGCATACAGAGAAAAGTAATATAAATTGGGTTCAATATCTTTTTCATGCCTGTTGTTCATCTAGATTCTGGCATTATGTACTCACTATATTGCTTTCTTATGAATGTATGAATGTTATGTAGAGAGAGATCCTAGTCTCAACTGAATCTGTGGAGGTGATGAAGAATCTACTCTTCTTCTTCAATTCCAATGCTTCTCAACTGCCTCTCAAAGCTGTTCATCATCCAGGTCAGCTTTATATCAAACCATCTTTTACTGAGCTTAATGGTGTAGTTGATGAATCAATGTTACAAATTTTGGAAACAGACAAAATTTGCAGATGTTTAGAGATATTGGATACATGTCTCTTCTTAAGTATAATTGCATTGATTTGTTTCTCATTTATTTTAGGTGTAGGGGAGGAGATGAAGGCGTTCGAGATTGATAAGGTTACATCAAGAAAGACAATCGAGCGGCTTTTGGAAGAGTTTGGCGGCCCCTTCAACCAACACCGACCTTAATAATTATCATCATTATGTGCCTAAACAACATCATCAACGAGAAAGTAAATGAAGATTTTGATGATGATTGCTGCAAACATAATCATAATCATGTTCAAGAGTGCACGCCTGATTTGGATTTTGGTTTCATATGTAATTTTATAGGTTTTAAATGGATATGAAGTTGAGATCAATGTTCTATGTTCAGAAGTAGGTTTCATGACAATAAATCTTTATATTTTTAAAATATTCAACATTTATTATATGGTTTAAAATTTGATTTATCATGTAATTTTAAGGGCGTGAATACCTTTATCAACTCCAATATATATACTTGAACAACGTATATTTTCTCACGTAAAAGTATTACTCAATAAAATTTCTAAATTTTGCTTTAATCAACGATCACCCAAGCAATTGGTAACAAAGTGACGCAGGTTCAATCACTTTGTTTGAATCCATGATCCCATGATCGCAATACCATCAATTGGAAGTCCGAGTTACAATGCAACCTTTTAAGGTGATGGGGTACTTTCAAATGAAATGTATAGATCTCTCAACGCCATTTTTCAATTAAGGCGTATAATCAACCCTAAGCTCAAATATCCTAATCAATAACACTGTTCCAAATCTTGTTGCATCCACCCCAATTCCTTTTTTTAGCTTTTTTCTCTCTCTTTTCAGTTTTTGTTGTCAGCCAATGTGTTGAGCGGCACAAAATTTTTTTTTTATCCCATATCCCATTTTTTAGTATATTTGGTAGAAAAAATTGATATTTTTGAAAAATTGATACGGGTGTTATCAATGTGTCAAGCGACACCACTTAAAAATTATTTTATTAGTGACAGTTGTGGCGAATCCAGGAGGATTGGTAAAGGCCTCGGCTCTCCTAAAATGAATTTTTTTTTATTTAGGCTAGTAAAAATTCTTAATTTATAATGATAAAATTACACTTTGATCTTCAAAAATGATAAAAATTTGATTTAATCTTTTAAAAATTATAAAAATATAAAAATTATAAAAATATATAATTTAATTTCACTACCTCAAAAACATTTTATCTTCACCCCTGAATGGTAGTGTAAATTTCAACCCGTTCTCATAATTAATCTTTACTTCATACTATTTTTGTAATTTTTTATTATTTTTATAAAATAACCCACATGTAACAAATGAGACATGTGAACGTGGCATAGAGAAAAATAAATGTAGCCCATTCCATGTATTAGAATCACCAATGATATATATTATGTCTGACTATACAATCATAATAATAATAGAACAGAAGCCTCTTCAGTCTTCTGTATTGTCTCAACTCTCAACCACCCCCACCCATATCAGAACAAAACAATAGAAATAGGTAAGTACAGTTTACACTTTACAGCTCAGCTCGGCTCGGACACCGCTTAATATATTATCATATTACTAGTATCAATTAATTATATCCCGAGCGGCAGCATTAGCCTGAATCGAATTAATAGTAATAATGGCGTTGTAAAAATTGGGATGTGAAAGTGAATTAATTTTGATGGTCTAACGAACATGAAGACGGAGTTGAAGAAATTGTAGTGGCGGAGGCCGATGAGGTTCTGGGCGTTGCCGCCGACTGCTTCTGCTTCAACACCACCGTGGGGAGGATGCTGGTTTTCCTCCTTTCCTGCTCTTTGATTAACTCACCTCCCATCATTTCCAGTTTCTCCAAATTCGTCACCTCACTCCTCTTCTTCCCTTTGAAAAGATGCGACTCCACGTTTCGTTGACCTAGCATCTCCTTTGTAACGCTCATCACTGCATCGCTTTTACTATTTGGCTTAACGTTAGGGGTCCCCTGAATTCTCACGTACTTGCTTCCATTTCCGCTTCCTCCGAATGCCATTGAAACTGCTTGATCAACCTGTACATATTGTTCGTTAATTTCAGCCATGGAATGTACATTCTAATATGTTTAATTTTTCATATATGTATTAAGATTAATTTTTGTACTTACCATATCGGAAGCTCCCTCGCCGGCGATTCTAAGAAACCTTGTCGGGGCCGGAGTAAGAGTAAGGTCGCCGGAACCGAAACCAAACTCTCCATTCCCCAAAGACAGGACCAAAAGATCCTCCACCCCATTACAAAAAGGGAACTCCTGCTTATTATTCAGCACGTGTGTTATCGCCGCCGCAGCTGGATTGTTCATGGTCACCCCACCTTCTACCGCCAGGATCTTCGTCCTCTCATCCACTGACTTCATTCCCACTGCTCCCACAACCGTCGGATCAGCCGACGTTGCATAGCACACGTCTTTCATCTTGAAATCATAGCCGTCCATTTCCAATGCATCAGCGCGGGAAAACAAGAATGGCGCGTTGGAACAGAGATCGTAGCAGGGTATCAAAATCGGCTTCAAGGTATCTTTCAAAGTCAGCTCCCCGAAAGTTTTGCCCAACAGTTTCTTCACCTTCGATGGACGGAAAAGTCGACGGAATATTCCCTGAGGCAAGGAGGGAAAGAGTTTCCGACGGTTTTTCACAAGGAACTGAAGAGCTTGGTCGGCAGTAAAAATGGGAGCGCCATTTTCAGCGCGAGTAAACAACAATGCGGCGAGAATCGCACCAGCACCAGAACCTGCAACGACGTCGAAATACTGGGCAATGACGGCATTGGGATTCCCCGATTTTTGGCGGAGAAAAGTCTGGAGGGTAAGGAGGGATTGGGCGGCTAATATACCATGGGAAAAGCTCCCACTGTCAATGGATAGGATTCTTACTTTCCCGGAAAGCTGATTTCCAGATTTCAAGTGATCTTCTTCATGGGTTTTTGCAGCAGCATTATTCTCGTGATCACCGAAAAGAAATTTGTTTTCAAGGATGGAGAAGATCTGGTTAGTGAGGGAGTCGACTTCGTTAATTAGAAGAGCCATCTGGTCAAACAATTAAAGATATGAGAATGAAAGAAAGGAAGAGGTGTTTTACTTTTAATTTGTTTGGATTCAAAGATGGGAGAGAGAATGGGAATGGGAATTGAAAGAAGTGGACAAGTTGATTGGACTTTGGAGACCTTACATATATATATATACTATATACACCTTGATGAATTGGAAGAAGAATAAATAATAGATAAAATTAAAAGGGAAAAAAAAAAAAGAGTAAAATTGTCGACTGTTGAGGAATTCGTGCGTTTATTTTTATTATATTTTATTATAAAGGAAATTGAGAGAGAGAGGAAGAATCCAGGAACATTCTTTACACTGAAGATTAATCGGCGAGTTTTTGTTTGTTAGGGATTTTGCCTCGCTATGCTGTTCAGAATTTAAATTACAATAGTATTTTATTTAGGGTAAATTACACAAAGTAGTCACCCGACTATTAAAAACTTTTATTTTAAGTATTCAAAATAAAAATTTATAATTTAAGTACTCATGTTACATAGTTCGATCATTTTAGTTACTTCCATTAAAATCATGAGCTGACGTGATAATTAAAAAAGGTATAATAACAAATTTAGTCCTCAACTTTTACATATTATATTGATTTAGTCATAATTTAAAAAATCAACATTCAAAATTTACAAATATTCTCAATTTAATCCTAATTATAAAAATTCAATATATATATAAATACATAAATATTTTCAAAAAATTTAATTTTTTGAAAATATCAATGTATTTTTATATATTTCTTTGGGTTTTTTTAATTATGAACAAATTGAGAATATTTGTAAATTTAGAGGATTAATTTTTTTTAAATTATGTCCGAATTGATATAATATGTAAAAGTTAAAGGTTAAATTTGTTATTATATCAATTTTTTAAACTGTCATGTTAGCTTGTCATTTGTGATTTTAACGGGAGTGACCAAAATAATCAAACTATATAACGTGATGCTTAAATTACAAACTTTTTATTTTAAGTGCCTAAAATAAAAAATTTAATAATTGAATGACTATCTATAAATTTAACCTTTTATTTATGGCATTGTCCTTTTAGTACAAAAATATTGTGTCCTTTGTTTTCTTCTTTAATTTAATTTTTATGCTTTTGCATTTGGACTGTACCTGGTCAAGCTAATAAAAATAAAGTGATCGCTGCATTCATTTTTATTTTTACTTTTTCTTCTCTCTGGTCTTGGCCTTCCTTTAAGTTTGAAATTTTAAATTTTCCTTTTCCTTTTCTTTTTCCTTCCACTTTTTTCTTCTCCTTCCCTCATTTATTTTTTAAATTGCAGGTAAAAAAGAAATTTCCGTATTTTAAATTAAAAACGTTCCTTTATGTTCCATTTTCCTCTCGAAAAAAAAATTATTATTTTTTTTATGTTTATTTTACGATTTATGTTTGAAGTTTGTGATTAGTCTTTTTAACAATATCGTCTTTAAAATTTAAATGTTGTTCTCCTATTAATGATACAATATATCTTATTATTGCACGCAAAATTTGTTGGTGATGAATAATGTTTTTATTTATATTCATTTGTTAAGTTAGACAAATTATTGTAAAACAGTTTTGGTTTAAATGAAATGATGATTAAAGTTATTCTCAAACACTCATTTGACACAAATATAAATTGTATTACTCTTATCTTCTACCTTTAATTTTGTATAAAAAATATTATAAACAAAATAAAATTTACCAAAAATATTGTTATTTATTTAAGAAGCAACATGAAAAAGAATTATGAAATAGCTATAATTTTAATTAAGATCATTTTCATTTAATAAATGATAATTAATAGGTTTTCTTATATGAAATAGTTATAATTTTACTTAAAATTTTAGATAATATGTTGTTATAGACAGGAGCGAAACCAGGGATTTTTTAGGAGGGGTCAAAATTAAATTGTAATTTTTTACGATAGTGAAAATACGATTTCACAATTTTAATAGTTTATATCTTTATAATTTTTAAATGATTAAATCAATTTTTATCATTTTCAAGGGGCCAACATGCAATTTTACTTTTACTAATATACAATCTTAAAAGAGTTAAATGAAAATTTTTTCATTTTAGAGGAGCCAAAACTCCTATCAACCTCCTGGATTCGTCCTTAATTATAAAGAGCTAGTTTAATAAATAATGAACTTCATAACTAAAAATGCTATTATAAATAAAAAGCTGTTATAGATAATCAAAATAAAACAAAAAAAAATTGATTATTATAAAAACTTAATTATTATAATAAAATGTTATTATAACGGGTAATTTTTACATAATGAATTAATTGCATCGTACCATTACCATGTGTAATATTTATGAATATATGTATATCATACATCAAATGAAACTATTCATGGGATTTGAACTCTAATAATTACCAAAATACTAATAAATATTGAACCAAATTATATTCCAACAACATATGTTTCTTCGATAGGAAATCTATAATTTATGTACGATATTGGAGAAGGAAGAGAGAGGATGTCACAAATTTCTATACATAAAACTCCATACACTCATCTTCCGTACGGTACACAAGCATTTCAAATATCTAATGAAGCAAGCAGTAGCATCTCCTTCATATTGCCTTGTTTTTAACCATTAAAATTGTGTCAAGTGCCGTGGTATTTAATGGCTGGTACCCTACAAAGTAAAGGCCGTGGTGGTGGTGAGAGAAAAATCCCAGTAGGGCCATGGAAGATCATGTGCTATTGCTCTCTCTCTCTCTATTTTATGGTGGAGCCAACATAAGGATTATTTGATAAATGCATGTCTGGTTTGTTGTACCGACAGTTTTATTACTGACTACTGCCTATATTTATAGTTATTCACTTCCTCTCTTTTTTATCCCTAATAATTTTGGCTTTTGACTTGTAAAAATGCTACTCGTGAATAGATATTGTGGATTTTATGAGTCAATGGTACCGTACGACAGCGTAGGACTAGGGATATATGTCTTCTTTTTCATCCATTCTATCTATTTCTATGCCCATAGTTTTGACTCTCTCTTGGAAGTTTCAATTCCACGCATTCATCTTTTCCATCAGATTTTCAGTGTCCACATTCAGCATTGTATCTTCCCACTTCCCACTTCCCACTTGCCACTGCAAATCTTTTCTTCTTTTCTATTTTCCTCCTTTTATTTCACCCAATTAACACTAGTCATCACATATTTTGAAAATATGTATACTCTTTTTGTGTAAAAATTATTTTGCTCACCATGAATATTTTGTGAATAGGTGAATGTATTTTATTCTCATGAATAAAGATTGAATCCTCAAATTTATGATTAAAAAATAAAGTAAGCAATCATCACACCTGTATCTTATATATATAAATTTTATACATTATCCCTTCAAACATAGAATTCATATTTGATGGAATGTTGTAACTTTACATATCGATTGTAAATTTTAAGCTTCTTTATTTTGTAGTGATGTATCGTAGAAATTATTTTTTTAATATTATATATAAATTATGTATTAAATATTAAATATGAATCTATTCTGAAATAGTTGCTCATAACATGTGCCTATAGCATGATAGAATTAATGTTATGTTACACCGAATATGAGAGTTAACAAATTTTTTAATGATTAAAAAATCAATTTTAGATTAAATACGTACGAGATATCAGAATTGAAGTTTATTCTTTTCCTATTTACCTTACACCGTTACGAGTTTGTCACTTGCCAATCTCGCACATGCATGAAGCTACCTTATTAATTAAGTTGTATTATCCCATGTAGTCTAATAATCCTAAGAATGATCACAGTTGAATTTCATAAGGATGTTTGTTCCAACCAATCAACCTGCCCATACTTTGATACAATTTTCAATTTAATTATTTAAATAAATTATAAAATATTTTATTCTTTTAATATATTTAAGCAAGTAGGCAGGGCAAGGTCTTAACCCCACAATATAGTAAATTTATCTCTTTTAACGATTTTAAAATTTATAAATTTATAAATTAATATAATGATAAAATTATACATTAACCTTCAAATTTTTATTATTCAATTTTGTTTCCTTAAAAAATATCTTAACTTCATCCTTGCAAATGAGAGTGAACATGAGCCTAATTTTAAAAAGAATCGAATAACAGTTTGATACGATCGACAACACCTCAATTTGTTATCAATGTCACAACAATCATTTTCTATTATATGATTCTTTTTATTTAAATATTATATCATATTAGTTATTGAACCAAAAATTAAATTTTGAACTCTTTCCAAATCTTTATGTATAGATAATTAATTTTTATCTCCATTATACCATTAAACATCCTTTGAAGTTAAGTGATATGTATATTATATGATATTATTATGCATGTAACGAAATTTCTTTTAACAAAGTATTCACCTATTATATTAGTACTGTTAGTGCAAATAATCATAAGTTAAATTGCTTACTATACAAGTAAGTAATCTCATGAGATTAACAATCTACTATGATCTTGTTAATGCAATGTTAAACTGATCATAATTAAATTTCCTTTACAAATACGTTTAGTTCATATATTTTATCGAATGGATAGAGAACAATAATCATAATACATGCAATAACACACACACAAAAAAAAGTTTCTAAGTTTTTTTTAATAAATAATTTCGTTCTTATATGTTGGGAGAATCTTATATTCTATAAATTAATATATTAAATTGTGTAAAAGCAACTCAAACAATTATTTGAATTTATTTTGTATAAATAATGGATTTATAGATGCTTTTATAATGTAATTGTATAAATTGTACATTGTGATGAACGTGTTTAAAAGTAATTGATATTCATTTAAGTCAATTCCACTACATAAATATAAAATTATTTTTAATCAAATGAGAAGTTAGACGTGAAAGGGAAGGATTAAGGAAGCATCATTTTCTTTTCCATTTATGTGTTTTGGTTGACATTCTTTTTATTTTATTTTATTTTATTTTATGATGATGTTGATTAGGAATGATTGTATTTAGGCCTTGCTCGAAAAAAAAAGAAGGAATATTTTAATTTAAGAAATCATATTAATGTTCATAAAATACTAGAGTTTATCATTATCCAAACAATTAATAAAAAATAAAATATTTAATGTACTGTTGATGTATAAATAATAATATGATACCATCATCAAATAAAGTAAAAATAGTGAATGATTTTATTTAAATATAATTAATTATAAATAAATGTTAAAATCCTAAATTCAAAATTTTAGACCATAAACCTAATATTTTAAATTTGAAAATTATTAATATTTTTTTATGATAGTCATGATTAATGTTTAGTTATGTTTAAATAATATTATTAGTATTTATATAGACATTTTTTATATTTTTTATTTAATTTAATAATGATGTGTCGTATTATTATTCAGTAATAGTACACAAAATTTATACATCAACGATGCATCAAATATTATTTTTCAAAATAAAATGGAAAATTAATTGTTGGTTTTCTTAACTTAAAGGAAAATTAAGGTGATTGAAGAAATTTGAATAAATTTTTGATTATATTAAAAAAGACATGCATATTTATCATGTTTAAATATCAAAATAACATTATTAATAAGTAATGATTAAACTCTTGGAGGGGTTTGACTTGAGTCGAAGCAATGCAACAATAAATGAATTTATGTATTGAGACTGTTAAAATTATAAATTGTAATAAATGAATGAATAAATAAAAAGGGAAAAGCGACAGTGGTCCTACTCTTCCCCTTACCTCACAGCATTTATTGCTGTTATTATATTATTATATCATTTTCACACGCACTTCCCACCAAAAAAAACTCAAGCTCAAACTCGGCTGTCTTAAGAGAAAAAACTCGGCGATCTAAACTTTATAACACGCTTTCTTGGCTGTTTCTTGGCAGATCCACCGACGCTTAGCTTCATGCATCTCTCCCACTCCCAACAACAAAACAAACAGTCACATTTTCTATATGCAAAAACTCGTTTGCAATTTTTTTTCTTCATCCCTTATATTAAGTCTGAATTATAATTTCAACCATTTCTGCTCTCTTTAATTTTTATATGGATGCTTTAAATAATTTATAAGAGTGTGTATGAAAAAGAAATGCAAACATTAGAGGTTTCAAATTTAAGCCGGCGACTGAAAAACAATGTTAATGGTTAAGATAATGAAAGGATTTATTTGACATGAATTAAAAGTTAGAGGGCTATATTAAAAATATTTTAAATTAGAATGGAGATATGACGATTAAATGAAAGTTGGAGGCGTAATTGAAGGAAAAGTAGGGGGAAATCAAGAGGGGGATATTTGTGTAGGGGCAAGTGGGGACACCGCCAAACGAGGCGGTTGGTGAGTGAGATAGATAGAAAGAAAGAATACAACACAGAGTTATTTGTTGCCCACCAACCGTTGTCGGAATCGGACCACTCTCTTTTACCATTTCCATTTTCTCAGCACATAACACAAACATTTAGTTTAACAAAATCATTGTTATTTTCATTTAGTTTAATCATCTTGAATCGGATCAAATTCTACAAACAATTCAATCGTTAAATTTTTATTTTAAATTTCAAATTTTCACGATTTTATGATTATTTAATTTTATTTAATTATAATCACCCACGTTTCATTGGCCGGTCTAAATCTATTCTAGCATCACTACTGACTAGCGTTGGTATTTTTTATTATGTTTGTACATCTGAAAAAGCCGATGCTTTTTCTTATCTTATTTTATTTTTTATAAAATCATGTCTTTAGGTATATGGTCATTTAGGTTATTTATTGTCAAAAAATAATAAACAATATTAGTGATTATACTAAACATGGAGTTTATTGTTTTAAATACTCAGTTGTTGAAGTGACAGTAATCATTTTTATGGGGAGTTTGGACATAAAAGTGACAGTAATCTTAACCCCAAAATATTTATATTAATTTTAATATATATTATTATGGTTCCTGTGATTGGGATAAGATGAGATGAGCTGTCCAATTTAGAGATTGTGAGTAGCACTGTATACATACATGTTAATAAGTCTTACTTTTTAATATTATTTAATTAATATGTTACGATTTGGCTTAACAAGTGAGTTGATTGCATGAAGGTTGATGTTAAAGAGAATATGGATTTTTTTTAATGGAGATTAATTAAAATAATGGAAAAAGACAAATGCTAATTAATCAGTGATACATAAAAAGGACAAGACATCAAACAAACTTACTTTTTGAAAGTTCATTCAAAAATAAAAATACAAGTAATGTACACTACATATCTAATTTAAAGGTAGACAGGCATTTGTCAGTACACAGATTTGATTCTGGAAATAAAACTAATTAAAGTTATTTCTCCATCACAAACTAAAATATCAATCCCCAAATGGAATGCATTATGCTACAAATTTTATTTTCTAATATTTTCTAAATATTGTGATACATTGAACATGTTTAGACAAGAAGCGAATCAATGAATCAAAATTATTTAGATTTAATTATAAATAATTATTATTTTATATAGTAAATAGATTGATTTGAGTTTTGACATAAAAATTTTAATAATAATTTAATTCATTTAACATCTTTTATCACCCATCAATGAAACATTTTATAAATTTACTAATAATATTACAAAACATGTCCTTTCTAATTATCGTGTATAATATATTCATGGGGAAAAGAGATGATAGAGAACAGAAGCAATCTCAGAGCTAGTAACTGTAGGACAGACCAAACTGCATACAAGTTGGGGACATAACGTGGGATCAACAATTAATCAAGGTACCATCAATCGGAGAAAATTTAATATTAATTAAGTTTCAAAAGAATAAAGATAGTTTTACTGCCGGTCTGTTAATAGAAAACAAATTAGACGCATACTTAGCCTTGGATAACGGGATAGTCATTGAAATACTTTTTATTTAATAATTTTATTGTAGGTTTTAATCATATCTGTTTTTATTGATGTAATGCTTAGAATTACTCATAGTCTCTCTCCGTCTCATACATAGAAGGATAATGCATTTCAACGCACTCGAATCCACATCCTCCTGCATTGACAATAATATTCATATCAGTCGAGCGAAGACTCAATTGACTGCCGTTGAAATACTTAAATACAAAAATATGAATGAAAAAAGTAAAATGTTTCATTTATGAAAAAAAAAAGCCATTTCAATTCAACTATCTTAGCAATTGATGGCGGATGGTGAAGGCTACACAGAAGCGTACAAATAACATTTTGCAATAAGAAAGTATAATATTGTGTGACTAACATCACGTATTGACCTATTATGGGTTATATTGTTTTTTTGTGTGTGGATAAATTTAGAGCAAGAGTGAAGAGGCATATGCTAACATGAAAAGTGAAAGAGGCAAGAGGAATTAATTGAGGTGATAAATAGATTTGTTGAAGGTTTAGGGTTAATTTGATTTTATGTTAAAGCGTTTAAGATTTTCATGTTTGTTTCAATTCAATTGGTTTAAAATGCACGTCATATTTTGTTATCAAATTCGATCTATATTACCAAGACAATAACCACACCCAACCATTTAGAGAAATTTATTAAATAATAACGAGAGTAATCAAGAGATTAACGCACAGTTGTCAAATAGGCCGTAAGGTGGGCTTTGACCTAGAAGCTTTTTTGATACTGAAGAAAGGTAGTAGTTTCAAAGTTGAGTCGCAAGTTTTAGCTAGAATCCTAGCTAGTAATCAAGAGAAATGTCGTTTACAGGCTCTTTGTTCAATTATATATTGTCTCCCTTTGATCACAATAATTTAGTTAATCTTTTCAACTTTGATTAAAAGTTCTCTCAACACGTACAGCTTTAACCCTATTAAAGTCTTCTTTCCTCCAAATCATTTTTTCTTTGTAAAATATTTCCCTCGTCTTTTAAACTACTCCTAACCCCTCTATTTAAGAGGGTTTTATCTGTAACTATTTTGTCTGTGTTATTAAAGCTCGCACTCCATGCTAGTATGAGTTCTCTATCCTATTTATAACTCCTATCAAGTTAACCTTACTACCCTCTGCACACATTTTATCACTCTTGTTTGTAACATCTCCATACAATGTGAGTAATGTATGGTAATTAGTTCTCCACATACATGTTCAATTGAATTTATTGCTCTCAAGCCCATGTCAACTCAAAACTATACAACCGAGCATCTGAAAAAATAAATGTTCAAGAGTCTCGACTATCTCGACACATGAGGTGATTAATATCAATTGATGGTAGAGTGGCGGTTAAAATTTTTATCGAACATATAATGTATTGTTCTAGAGTCAAGTATAATTTATCTTTGATTTCGTATCTATGAAATTCTACTTTTCACAATGCTTCTTTTCTAAAGTGTGTTCAAAGATCCATCTTTTCTTTTTCATAATGCATCGTGCTTATTTTGCTAGTAACGACTAATTGAAATGTCTAGCCTTCTTTATACCTAACCCCCTTTTTTTTCTTTAGCGTAGAACAAAAAAAATCTTGGTGTCAAATTAAATCATTCTAATCTTTTTAGAATGATCTCACTAAAAGCTTTTAATATTTCTATTAATTTTGTCATGAATTTTTTACCAAAATTTTAGACAAAACTTCTGATAAATTGAAAGATCAAAGAGATTAGATTTAATTAATTTAAGTCTCCCATCTATTGATAAAAGATTCGATTCCCAGTTACATAATTTGCAATTTATTGTAGAAAAAACTTGTTTTTGGTTAACACTTAGTCAAATTCTAGATAATTCTTTGGTTTAAAACATATGAAATTTGTATAATTTCTTTAATTTATTTCAAACTTTTTTTTTTTTACAATAATGACTCAAATCTAAATTATTCTTGAAGTAAATAAATGCACAACTTTAAGTTTTATTTCTAAACATTTTAACCATAATAATCATTCAATACTCACCATGAATTTAGATTTTTCCCATATTTAATTGTTGCCTTGCATGAAGGCAATTCTTATCTACCACTTCTTTCAACAGCCCTCATTCCTCTCGATGGATATGGAAAAAATATGTTATTGTCATCCCGAAAGAAAATGTGAAAGTAGGAATGTTTCCCTAATTATTTTAATAATCTCAATCGTCTTTCCTTCTTCCACTCTCAATTGCTTCAAAGACAACACGTTGTAACATAAAATATTTCCTTATCACAAACCTCTCCTTAATTAATAAGATTTAATTGGTCTCCTTAAATGATATCGAATTATAAATTCTTTTTACTCCACTAACCATTTATAGGATAACTATCCTTAAAAACTCAAGACTTTAGTTTTGGTTTTCAAATTTTTTTTTTTTCATTTTTTACATTCATGCTTTATAGATTAGATTTTTTGTTCACAGATATACTATCTGAACGGAATATAAAATCCAATAATGTATCTCTTTTTTCTCAAAAAAAACTTTTTAGTGAGTTGTTGATTATTTTTGCATACACCCATATTTTTCTATTTAATTCTTCTAAAAAGTTCAAGTTTAAGTTTAGATTCATGGGCCATAATGTTTTTTTTTATGGCGTGAAGCCCAAAACTTCATCACAAGGCTTAAGCTTTTCGCAATTCCCAATTCTACTTTGATATTTTTCGTAATTTTTTTTATCTAAAGTATTGGAACTTTTTCATTTTAGAGATAATAAATTTTTTTATTATAACGATATAATATTTTAAACTTTTGTATTATTATTTTTTCAAATCTTCAGTTGATTTATATATATATATTGTAATTTGTTAAATAATAAATTTTAAACCAAACTAAATATATGATGTTTTATACTATCTAATTTTTAAACTAAACTAAATATATGCTATAGAATCTTAAAAAATTAATAATTTATAATTAAATATATAAAATTTTATTATATAATTAAAATGACGTGTTAATAAATATATGGAAAGGGTGAGCTGAATTTTACTTAAACCCACCTGACCTAACCCATCTAAAAGCCCATCCATATAAGGTTGGAACTTGGACCAACTCGGTGCCTGATTTATTAACTTTAAAAAGAAAAAAGAATAAAACTCTGCCTTATTTATTCGAATATATTAATTAACACTATGCGCAAGGTTCGTATCACTTAAGACACATAAATGATAAAAGTTTTGGCCCACTACTTTTGTGAATCACAATGTCTTTCTCATTTATTGGCTACTTTCCTCAACTCTTTTGTCTTTAATTCCGTAAGAGACAACATTCCAACCCATTTTTTCCTTACTTAAAATCATTAATATTCCATATATCTAACTGTATACGTGGATACTGGAGTTGAAAAAGTAAGAGAGTGAAATAGAGGAAATTGTGAAAACAAAGAAGGCATAGTGTTGAGGATATTGTTTGGGGTTGCTGACGCGAATTTTTTTTTTCTTTCATCGTTTCTTTGGGTATTTATATGGGAAAAAGATTTTTTTGTCTTGAAATGCGATGTTATTGACAAATTCAAAATCTGGTAATCGTGTATAGTTGAAATTTTTTTTTAAGGAGACGAAATTAAATTATAGTTTTTACGATAGTAAAAATGTAATTTTTAAAAGATTAAATTTAAATTTTATCATTTTTAACGGGTCAATATATAATTTTTTCTTTACTAATTTAAAATTTTAAAAATTTTCAATGGCTTAAATGGAAAATTTTCCATTTTAAAGAATATCAAGACTCCTACCAGCCCCAATGGATTCGTCCTTGATCGTGTGGTTAATTTGATGGTAAGACCTTTATATATGGGTTGTTATCAAGCGTGATACTACTCAGGCATTCTCTTTATTGAAGTAGTACGAGATTGTTACGCTTTAGTGATTTCACTTGAAAATAAAAAAATTTCAGCTAAAAGCAAGTGGCCTGATAAAATGTGAGATGGCCGAATGGTTGGTCCTCTAGTGACCAACTAGACGATATGAGATAGAGCTCCATTTGTAAGTTCTTTTCAAATAACCTCTCGTGGTGCCACATGTCCAAGTCAAATAGAGGTACATTTGTATAGAATTTAAAATATCATTACTTAATTAGATGATGACATATCATTAGATTAAAAGTGAGTAAATTTAATTTTATAGTTTTTATATGATATGTTATCATTTAATTTATTCATAATGTACATGAAATGTAAATCAAACTTGAATTAAAAACTCATCCGCATTCTGCTAATGTGATTACACTATATACTTATTAGTAGATGTTTTGCAAGTTGACATCAACTCAATCTATTTTGGTTCGAAAAATTTGAAAATACAATATGGTATACATGTAAAGATTTAAACTCATGTCTATGAATAATTTTTTATTAAATAAAGTTATGAGATTTAAAATATATATATATATATTTATTACAAATATTGAAATATTTAAAAAAAAAATATTCATTACAATTTGTTTAATCCAATCCATTCAATTATAAAATCGATTTAAAATTGGTTACATCGATTTTGCATAATTCTACTTGGTAGACAACCACCACCTCGGGCTGCTGAGCATTCAATTGCCTGATTCCACCTCATTGAAACTTTGAAAGAAAGCTGGTGGTCGCCCTACGATATCCGAATCTCAGTGTGACGTTTATGTAAATTCATTCACAATGTGATTCCATTTTATACTAATCCTCGCGCATAGTTTGCCGCCCCCCATCCATTTATTTGTATTTAATTATATAATATACGAATATCAATACATGTTTCGATGATTTTCTTTTTTTACATTTAATTATTTTTTTAAGATAATTATTCAAATTAATCACTATCGTTAAAAATATCGTTAATCTACTAAAAAGGTTTTTAAGCATTTGTGATTACATGTTAGTATCTGTTCATACTTTCTTAAGTCTTTGATAAGGCATACACACATCTTGCACACATGATTGCTCGAACTCGAGTCTCCTAAGATGAATGACATGCACTTTACCATTGAAACCACTCATTGAATTCTCTTATTTGAATGGTTTAATATTGTGAGTTTATTGATATCAATTCATCAAACTATATATATAGTCATTTTTTAAAATCACTCATATTTATTTGAAGAAGTTTACAAGTACAAAAACAATACAAATCATAAACATTACATGTCCAATTAATTAAGAGTAGGATAAACCAAATATAAATCAAAATGAACTGAAAATTGAAATATAGCTAGACCCGACCAGAAAAAACTACATGGGTTCACGAACGATATCCCTCTAACACATGGAATTTGCTCATGGTGTAACTCGAATTTAGATATCAAGGTCCTAGGACATTAACCCTGTCAACAGGTGTGTTCAACTGTGCTTTCAAAAAATATTTTTCATTCAAAAAGTACTTTTTGGGTTAAAACACTACTAAACAAACTTCAATCCACTGTTTTTTTTTTCATTTTTCTAACGTGGTTTTTTAACGTTGAAAAAGTTAAATTTTTTAGTTTTTTTTAAGCTAAAAGTGCTTTTGGCTGTAGAATTATCTTTTAGAGCTAGTTTAGCATTGTTTTTGAGAAGTGTTTTTAAAAAGAAATTTTGAAAAGTACTTTTGAAAAATTTGGTTTAATATTAAACTGTTCAGTATAGTTGTTAAAAAGTGTTTTTGAGAAATAAAATGTTCATTTTAGACATGTGTCATAAAGTAATAAATAAACATTTAAATAATGTTCAAATTAGTTAATATTATGATATTTTAATAAGAATATATAAAATAATTTATTATATTTTGTTATTAATATTTTAATATATAAAATATAAATTTTATATATTTTTTAAGTAATTAATTAAAGAATGGAAAGTACCATGTGTTGGAGGGGTGAAAACGTAATTGAGCTGTCAAATGTGCTTTTGGGATGAAAAAATTAAAAATTTAACTTCTCCATATGAGGAAAAATGCTTAAAAAGTCAAAAAATTTCTTCAAAAGTTGCTTGTTTAGCATTGCTTTTGGTTCAAAAGCATTTTCTTATGTCAAAAGTGCTTTTAAAAAGCGATACTAAACAAAGCTTTAATCTTAAACCAAGCTTTGAAAAATATTTTTCAAAATCAATTTTCCAAAGCATTTTTTAAAAACACTTTATTAAAAGCAATGCTAAACTAGCCCTCAATGATTAATGGCAATCACGCATATTGTTAATCATCAATTTTATGTTACTGAGTGTTATTAAGGGCTCATTTGATTCAAAGAATGTGAGACTATCATTGATAATAAAATTATCAAAATGTAATATTACTTAACACATTACCGATCACATTAGATTATCATGTTAGGTTCATTTAGCTAAAATATAAATTTTATTGTTTAATTGGCGAAAGGTAAAAATACTTATAAGTATATTTTAAATTATCCATTTGTGATAGAAATTATTATTTTTTATCAAGTTTAGCTCATCAGAAGATATTGATACGAGAGCTCATCCATTAAAATTTAAAACTTCGTATTTGCATTTTTATTACAAAAACCTAAATCTTAAAATTAATATTGTTTTTCCCCTCAAGTACTAACATTGTTCCATTTTTTAATACACTAAATAATGATTTATATTATTTTATTACTATGTACAATTTTCTTTTTTTATTATTAAAAAATGTTTTATAGATTTTTTAACTTATAATAATAAGATAAAACCTGAACAATAAATGCGATTAACACGATTTGAATTCAAATCACACTTAAAGCAGTGAACATCCTGACCATGAAGTCATTACATAGAATTTAATGTTTTATACAAATTTTAAATTTGGTTAATTTACTATTTACATTAACTAGGATAACCAAGGGAGTTTATAACCATGAAGATAATTTTGTTGTATATGTATTTTAGTTAAGGCAATATCACTTGATTATTGAAATTAAATTTAATTAAATTTTATCACATTTATTATGTGGGTAAATAGAAGTATTTTATATTAAAAATATATTGACAAATGATTATTAGTAAAGTGATAAAGATTTTTTACATAAATTTATTGATAGTATGTTCGATTTTCATATAATATTTTTCAGTTGTTTTATTGAATTATATAAGAGTGAAAAGATAAAAGTACCCTTATATTAATATCAATTACTTTTTATAATAAAAAAATTATTATAAAACTCTATGTTGCCTGAAGGTCAAGGGTGTTCATTATTTCAAATGTGATATGAGTTTGAATCGCGTTAATCACGTTTGTTGTTTGAGTTTTATTTTGTTATTATATCTCACTAAAAAAATATTATAGTATAGATAACTAATGTCATCAATGATTTTAGGGATAAATCTCAAAATTATACATGAACTTTGATTTAATGTGGAATTGTATACATAAACTTAAATTTGGTGCAATTATACGCGTGAAACTTTAATTATGGTTTAGATGTATACTTGAAACTTTAATTTTGATTTAATCATACACATTTAAAAAAATAGATACATCAATTTTTTTTATATTGAATAAATATAATTATTTATTATTACAATATATAAATATAAATTAATGTTCTATCAATAATTGTGTTAATAATTTACAAGAATTTGATCAAATCAAAATTTCATGTATAAAATTACATAAAATCAAAGTTTATATATACAATTACACATTAAACCATAATTCATATATAGTTTTGAGATTTATCTCGAAAACTAATTATCTAAAAAGAAAATTAAGATATGCTAATTTTTACTATTTTATAATTTTCTTTTCAAATCTACTTATTTATTTGGCTGTTAAAACATAATATACCTTTAAAGAGAATAATATATATAAATTTATTTTTCTGCATCTCGTGAGTCCAAAAATTCTGCACCTCCCATGTTAAAAGTTCTCGATCGTTATTCTTAAGCTCACAATCGTCGTGTTTAAACTTTTAAAAACGGATTCAGATACAAATTTGAATATAAAAAATTCAAAAAAAAGGAAAAACCGTGACCGAAAGAGTAATTTTACAGAGTCTCGTGTCCGCTCCTTGCACAACCTGGGCCCCACAAATTACACTGCTCAACCAACGGCGATTATAATATGTTAGCTCACGCGTTAAAATGGAGAGTACTATAAACGATCCAATAATTACGTGGAAGCTGTTGAAGTGAACCGCAAACGTAAAGACGAGGGCACGGAGTTGAGCGTGGGAAAGAAGAGGTTTTTAAACGTACAATTCAAAGAACCTCCCTACCGCTTTTCTGTTTTGGGAGAGGATTGATAATGATATACCCTACGCACAGCATTTAGTCCCGTAATTAAAATTCAAAACACCATTTTATCATTTGGTTTGGTCTCTCGCCGGCACTCGGCAGGGAAACAAAAAGCAAAAAAAAGAAAAAAGAAAAAAGAAAAATAAGAAGAAAATATAAATATCTCTTCTTATTTTGGAGCTCTGCATTTGTATAAATCAAATCATTGATAGGAAAAAAAATTAAAGAAAAAGTAGAAATAAAATGTCTGAAGAAGAGAAATTGTTAAAGGAGGCAAAGAAATTGCCATGGGAAGATCGGTTGTTTCACAAGAATTGGAAGGTAAGGAACGAGGCTAACATCGATTTAGCTGCTCTATGCGATTCCATTACGGATCCGAAGGACTCGAGGCTCCGCGAATTAGGTCAGTCTCTTTTGTTTTTTTAAAATTTTCTTAGGTTTTCTTTTTTTAACGACTCGGATCTGATTTACTTAATTGATTGGTGGATCTTTGTGATTTTCAAATGTACAGCTCCATTTTTCAAAAAGACAGTGGCGGATTCGAATGCCCCGGTGCAGGAGAAGGCGTTGGATGCTTTGATTGCGTTCTTAAAAGCGGCCGACGCTGATGCCGGAAGGTGATGCCGTTTTCCCTTTTAAACTTCTTTTCTGGATTTGTAGGGTTGCTTCCGATTTTTAATTTCGAGTTTGTTCCGTTGTTAGGTATGGGAAGGAAGTATGTGATGCCATCGTGGCGAAATGTCTCACAGGCAGGCCTAAGACTGTCGAGAAGGCTCAGGCAGCGTTCATGCACTGGGTAGAATTGGAGGCTGTTGAGGCTTTTCTGGTATGTTTGATAATTTATTAACACGATTATTCTTCTAAAGCTATGTGTGATCCAAATTCTAGTTTGATTAATGTTGATGGAGTGGGTAGTAGGGCAACAGAAGAAAAAGTTTTAAAAAAGAAGAACAGTGCCTGATCTGTTAGTCTCATTGCAGTGCATTGCGATTGTTCATTTATTTTTGGTATTTTAATTGAAATGTGCTTATCTTTCTCGCCTTACATAAGGTGACTTGAATAACTCAAAACAAAAGTATACAATCATGAAAAACCTGCCCTAAGGATGAGTCAAAATGTTGTTGGATTTAGGTTGGATTCTCATGCTGCCTTCTCTTAAACGTGCTAGAATTATCAGCTGTATAGATATTTACTGGAAATGAAATTAAAACTCTGGGTGAAATTGCTCTTGCACTTTACCTTGTTTTTTTTACTTGACTTGCTGCAGCCTTCATAAATGCGGTTTAGGAGAAGGTCTAAACCTGGCAAAATCTAAGTAACTCAAATGATTGAAATGTATAATTAATGAGATTGAATGCTGAGTGAAATGGTTCATAAAGTACTGGGATATGAGGGGAAGATGAGTGATGGATATGATAAAGAGACTGCTGATATCTATTCTAAGTTGTTTAAGTTATCTATTTCTAAGTTGTTTGAATCATGTAATGTTTTCTGAACATTGTACAGATAAGATTACTACTTTTATATAGTAAAAGCGAACTTACTGTTTGCATGCATATGTATGTGCCCTGCCCCATCTTTCTTCTTTATTTTGTTTCTTATATATTTATATAGAATATTATAAATCTATAGATATATTGATTGCTAGTTTTATTATATAGATATAGACCACCTCATTATATAGAATATTAGATATATAAAAGGTTTCTGTATATACATAGATCCTTTATCAGTTAATACTTTTCATATTTATTCTATATATATCTTTTACATTCTATGGACAAATTAAGAAAGACAAGATCTGTAAAGAAATATCTGAAATAAAAATTAGATAGAATATTGCTTTAATTCATTTATGTGAAGGGCTTTTACCAACATTTTGCTTCATCTCAACTTCTCTCATTTTTCTTTAGGTTATATAAGGGCATTGATACTGTCTGGTTTCTTTTGTCATAAGAGGGGGATCTAAGCTTATTGTACAGGGATTCTGAGATGGCTCTTCAATTATGGAGCTGTGCCCAATCCTTACATTTCTCCTGTATTGGTGGGGGGGGGGGGGTGTTAAATTTTCTTACTTAACCTTGTCTTGATGGAGAAAGCATTTAGGATCTCTTTATTTGGGGACCTAGAAACTGCAATTTGACCTTTCCGGGTCTTTATGCACCTCATTTTTCCTGTAATTAGTTTGTGCTTGTAAATAGTAGAAATGTCTTTTTGTGATCTCTTTACATGTTTTGTGGTAACTAGGATTCAATGGAGAAGGCCATTAAGAATAAAGTTGCCAAAGCAGTGGTGCCTGCAATTGATGTCATGTTTCAAGCGCTAAGGTTTGTATACAAGAGCCCCTGCACACGTGTCGTGAATTAATTCTACTATATGCTCCTTACAGCTACTTATTTTCTGTTTCTGTAGTGAATTTGGAGCCAAAGTTGTTCCACCTAAAAGAATTCTAAAGATGCTTCCTGAACTCTTTGACCATCAAGATCAAAATGTCCGTGCATCCTCCAAAGGGCTGACTCTTGAGCTTTGTCGTTGGATTGGAAAGGATCCTGTCAAGTCAATATTGTTTGAGAAGATGCGTGACACTATGGTAAATAGTATTAAGATTAGTCTGTTCTAGATATGCCCTTTTCCAGCTATATTGAAATAAAATGTTTTTTTTTTGTTCTGCTGCTCAAAGAAAAAAGAGCTTGAGGCTGAGCTTGTGAATGTGACTGGGGGAGCCAAGCCATCTCGGAAGATAAGGTAAGTCCCTTCAGTTTTACCGGTCTAATTTTGCACTGTGCTGTGTATGGATGTGTTCAGATCGATGCCTTGTTGTATTTATGTTTTTATTTAGAGAAGTTTTGTGCTTTCATTTCATTGAGTGTGTATTTGAAGCCAGGTGGTGGTGCTTTAAATGTAGGGTAAGCGAATAAAGTATTTTGTAAGAGTCATATGCATTGCTTTTAAAATCTCGAGGTTGACTGAGCAATATAACTCTGGTTATATACGAAGAAAAGAGACAAAAAGAAAAAGAATCTTAATAGTCATATGCATTTCTTTTAAAATCTCGAAGTTGACAGAGCAATATGACCCTGGTTATACACAATGAAAAAGAGAAAAAAAAGAAAAAGAATCTTATGCCAAGCTGCATAAATATTACACTTAAATAGTAGGGATCATTTTGAGCTGTCAATTTTCAATCATTAAAATTGTGCCAAAAAGAGGTTGCATTTTTGGACAACTTAGGTATAGGTTCAAAATTTAGAGATTACTGTCAGGGATTAGTAAAACTGTTATTTTTTAGTTATTCAAATAATTGATTGAATTCTTTTCACAGTCATGAATATTCCTGTGTGTTAGCAAATTCATTGTGAGACTATTAGAATGTATTTGTGAAGTTTTGTGTTCTTCTGTCTGATACTGCTGATAATGAATGCTTATCCCTATTCCCTACAACAGTTGTATTTGCATTATTTTCCTTGTGACTATTTGTCTTAACATTTTACAAGTTTATAGTTCAGTTTGCTTGCAATGTTTCCGTCAGTGTATTATATATTTATCTCTAAATTATCTTTTTCAGATCCGAGCAAGACAAGGAACCAGAACCTGAAGCTGTGTCTGAAGCTGCTGGTCCTGGCCCCACTGAAGAATCTGTAGATGATAGTATGTTTTTTGTTTTGAACTTTTAATTGCACAATTTCCTGACATTTAAATAAAAAAAATCTAATCTTCTGGTTTTGGCTTGTATATCATATTGTCAGCTCCTCAGGAAATAGATGAGTACGAGCTTGTTGATCCGGTTGATATATTAACTCCTCTGGAGAAGTCTGGATTTTGGGATGGAGTGGTTAGCACTGTCCCTGAACTATTATTTTGACAAACTGTAGCACTTCCTTTCCATACCAGTGATTCTGAAATTGGGATATTAAGCTGCTTACTATCTCTTCTCTTTAAAAATACCATCTCTTGTAGAAAGCTACCAAGTGGTCAGAAAGAAAGGAGGCTGTTGCTGAACTCACAAAGCTTGCATTGACAAAAAAGATAGCTCCGGGCGATTTTACGGAAGTTTGCCGGACTTTGAAGAAGGTTTTTTGATCTGCTTCCATCTCTTAAAAATATTGCACTTGGCCCTTGTATTGGGACAAGATAGTTTTGTTTCAACAAACAGGGATGGGCATTTTCTTAATGTTTCTACTACATGAATATCATCATATTTACTACTTACAACCTAATGCTCCTGTTTCTGTTCCTCTCTTTAACATGCAAGTAATTCATTTGTCTTTTTTATCACATTCCACCTGGTTGTTATCATACATCTTTCACTTGTATGAGGATGACATATCTCGGCATGAGTTACACCTTTTTTACTACTTTTTTATTATTATAAATCCTCCTGTATTCTCTGTTATCATCTGAGAGGTACTTTAATCTTTTATACCCTATTTGGAATCTGAAACTGAGATTCAATTGCATTTTTCTTGATTTACTTGATGATTAGTATAGTGGCTATTTGTGGATGTTAAGCCATTTTTGAGTACAAGGTTATGCTGACTATAAAGCATTAAGTTTGTGTGTGTTTCTTGGTATTGGCTTACCTAGTTTCTGCTTTGTTGTCGTGGCTTGTCAAACTCTCCTTTAAGTTTTAACCATTATGTTCTGCTATGCCATTGCTATCATGATTTGCCTAATTTTTCTTTCTGCTTGCAGCTTGTTACAGATGTAAACATTGCTGTTGCAGTTGAAGCCATCCAAGCTATTGGAAATCTTGCTCGGGGTTTGCGGACCCATTTTTCTGGTGGTTCGCGCTTTTTGTTGCCAGTTTTACTTGTAAGTGCAATATAACTTACGTATTCATGAAAGCATTTAATTGTATATTGTGTTCCTTCTTTTCTATTTTTGAATCTGTGCCTTCTGTTTTCATTTTTATTTATCATCAAATCATTTGGTTGTGGAAAATTTTTTCACCAGGTAAAACTGAAGTAAAATGTTTGTCTTGTTGAAATACTTGGAAACAGCTTTTTATATTTATTTTGAACCTTTTCCTGGAACGGTTGAAGCACAAAGTAAATGCTAATCTAGTACTCACATCTATGTGGCCTGATTCATCATTACCTGAAAGTAAAATTGTTTGTATTCCTTGGATGCTTTTTTTGGCTTGTAGGTGTTGCTTGTTTATTAATGTTTGGATCTTTAGACATCTGATGAGGGCTGTTTTCTTTCTCTTGTAGAAACTCACTCAAAAGTCCTTCCATTCTTCTCCATGTTATGTTACATGCTATTTGATAAGCTGAGGAATAGAATGCTGAAAATTTACTATAGAACTGATTTCTATTTATTATTTTGTAGGAAATATATGATTTTACAGGGCTTGTACATTAAGAAAAATTGAGATGGAAAGACTAGATATTTAAAAAGAATGAATATAAGGTTGATCCAGTTAATTGATCGCCGAAATGAATATCCAACTGCATTACGAAAATACAATAATTAATACTTTTCAATTGTTTATCAAATTACTCCTTAGTCCTTTGCCATTTCTATCACATTGTGGTGAACCTTACCTAGCTATTAGTTTGGTATAACTTATTGCATATATTATTTTTGCTATGTAAGAAGAAAATTGCTGCAACTTGTGAATAATGTTGCTTCGGTATGATAGATAAGCTGTTCTTTTTTTTTTTTTTTTGTGTGTGTGTTCTTTCTCTTGTTTCTCCCTTTAGTGGTGCTAACCCACATATATTATCTGTTTTTCTTTGGTTTTACATTCAAGTTAAGCCCTTCCACCTCTTGTCAACTGGTTCTGTGTTTGATGCTTAATATGATATTAATGCTCAGGCGTGTTGAGGTTGTCCACATGTAGGAACTGTTGAGCTTCATATCAGGGGTAGTTTTAAGTGGTGTTATTATCCCACAAATATTAAGTCTTAGGTTTCTTGTCATATATTTCAAGTTTGGTGTCTGCATATCGACAACTTGTATTAGGTTGGATGTGTAGTATTGTATCAAAGTTAATGTTCTGACATGTTGTCTTTCCTGCCAACTTCATGTGAGATTGTCCATGAGTAGGCTTGTGTTGAGTTACATGTGAGGTGTTAAGCAGTTTAATTCCACATCTACAAAGTATTTTTTTTTTTTTTTGATCCTATGTTCAAGTTGGGTCTATGTGTAGGCCGACATTGAGCTACATGTAATACGGGGTGTTAAGTGGTGTTATCTCTCATTTGTTAAGTCTTGGGTTTCTTGTGATCCTATATTTAAGTTGTGTGTCTACATCTATTGCCAAATTTGTTCTAGGTTAGAGACTTAACACCTTCATTTTTTACATATTAACTTGTGGTCAAAAAGCTTTTCATGTGTTTAGGATCACCCTTTTGTGGACCTGACCTGGTAAAACAAATTCTAATGATTTTTTTTATGTCCCCTGGGGTCTGTGCTTTATTTGAGTTTCTTGGTACCCTTTCCTCTGGAACCAAGTTGCTGTTTTTTGTAATTTTCATGCACTTAAAGGTCGTGAAAGTTCTCAAATTTACTGTGTATTTGTCAGATATGTAGGTTTTTTTTATCAATTTCTTTTTATCCTTTATATAAGTGAGATAGGTAATTAACGTAACGTTGTTGCTTGTATGGACGATTTCTTCTTCTATAGGAAAAATTGAAAGAGAAAAAACCTACTTTGACTGAGTCGCTCACACAAACTCTTCAAGCAATGCACAAAGCAGGATGCTTAAATCTGGCGGACATTGTGGAAGGCAAGCTACTTATTTTAAGCACTAATTTTTCTAGTTTTCCTTATTGGGTGAACTATTTTTAGTCTTTTTTACTTCCGATGTAATCACTTTCTGGTTCTTCTAATTTTTTTTTCTTGTATGCCCTCTCATGTAGTAGTTTTCTTATTACTATTGTTTACTGAAGCTAACCCTTGTTATATGCTGGCTCAAAGCTATTGTTTTTTTTTAATATGGTTGTTTATTGCAGATGTTAAAACTGCATCTAAAAACAAAGTTCCTCTTGTGCGTTCTTTAACTTTGAACTGGGTGACATTCTGTATCGAAACAAGTAACAAAGCTGTTGTTCTGAAGGTGCATAAGGATTATGTCCCAATCTGTATGGAGGTAAGTTCACTGTTCCTTTTCTAGGTTAGAATATTTCAAGCCTGACTGTTTTCATCTATCTTTACTTAATATTAGGCTGAGTCTCCGTGCTGCATTGCTCTCCTTTCTCACTGATAAGAAAAATGAAAATCTAGAATAAGTAATTCAGGAGAAAGGGGAAATTCTTAGAATATTTTAAGTTAAATCATGAAATGTTGCTGTATACATGTTTAGGATTCTTATAAATAACATTTACGGATTCAGCTCTAGTGTGAATGAATGCTCTTATAAGCGTTTTCAATTTTTATTTATTTCTCTGACCATTGTACTCCTATTAATTTGGATCCCAGTGTCTTAATGATGGGACCCCAGATGTCCGAGATGCAGCCTTTTCAGCACTGACAGCTGTAGCTAAGGTAATATTTTCACTTATTTTGTTATCATCTCTTTAATTATTCAACATTTTTTACCCCTATATAAAATTTGTTGCGCTTTCTCTTAGTTTGTCGGTATGAGGCCGTTAGAGAGATCTTTGGAGAAACTTGATGATGTTAGAAAAAAGAAGCTCTCTGAGATGATTGCTGGATCTGGTTCTTCTGTATCTGGTGCTACAAGTTCAGGTGTATAAGATTTTCTTTGCACTGACCATCCATTAGTGTTGGAACAATTGAAATTCTTTTTGACTGGTTTGGTGTCATCATTTCTTACCATTTATTATGATATTCCAGCTGCTGTAAAAAATTCAGGTGGTGGTGTGTCTTCTACAGAGGTGAGTGCACTGTTGAACCCATTGTTTTGCATTTTCCATCTTCATTATTCTCTTACATTTGATACTAGCCAATGTTATTTATTTTTCTGACTAAATTATATATTCTTCCTGTTCAGAAGTTAGGATAGAACCTATTTGGTGCTTAATGTCTAGCACAGATGGTAAGCCTTGGGGTGTCGTGTTTGGATGAGGGATTTCAAATTTTTTTTTATAAAAGATCTTAGCCTTTTAGAATTTATCAATGTGAAATACTAGTAATTCTAACTGAATTGTTTGGATAAATAGTTGTTTAAGAAAAATTTAGTTATTGGAATTTTATAAGTTAAACAAATAATTACAGAAAAGGACATTGATATTGAAAATAAATAATATAAAAGTATGCAATATGGACATCATTAGATTTGTAAATATTTTTAATAGTATAAAATGGAAAAATATATTTGAATTAAATAAAAATGATATTTCAAAGTTTAAGTTTCTTATATTATAGTAGGATCATGTGTATTAAATGGAATTATATTATGAGGAATTTTGAAAAACCACTTCTTTGGGTGGAATTTGAAAAAGGAATTTGAGCTACTCAAATTCGCTCTTAAAATTTGTTAAAAATTTTAAAATTCTCCATTATTTTTACCAAATAAGTAAATTAACTTTTAGAAATTTTTTATCCTTGATAGAAATGAAATTCCTTCTCCAATTCCCTCATCCAATACTCATTTGATGTATGTTTAGATCTTATCTATATTCAAAAGCAGAATGATATTAATGAGTTCAATTCATGTGAGAAAGAAGTTCTGATTTTATATGGTGACGTGTGGATGATTTGAAGTATAAAGACATGATTTTTGCATGGTTATTTTTATATAGTTTTTTATACTACAAAATAAAAGAAATACTTGATGTCATTTACAGTTGATATAAGGCCAGTTTGACCCATCTTTCCTTTACTCTGCACATTAAGATTGCTCAGTTTTTTCACTCTACAAACAATAGCTGAGAAAGTTAATTGTTATGAGAATGGGCATCTTAATAGATAATTCGATTTATGGAAAAAAAACTACAGAAGGTTTAAAATAAGTTTATGATGTCTATATTTAATTTCACTTTTACTCTTAACAATGCCAGAAAAGTGGATCATAAAATGAGAATATCTCCTTTCTGCCGGTAAAGATAAGTTGATGTTATTTGAAAATACAATCAGAATTAAGATGTGGTTTTTAATGTTCTATGATTTTTAATAAGACTATTGATTACAAACAATGATGATATATGCTGACACTTTCATTTCAGAAATTCCACTGAACTTGTCTACAAATATTTCTTTTTCTTTTTTTTTTTTCCCTGTTGTCTTGAATGTCATGTTAGAGTGACCACAAACTTAGTTTGTTTTTCAACTATTTCGTGCAGGTTTCTGAAGGTTCATTTGTTAAGAAATCTGCGGCTAGCATGCTTAGTGGGAAGAGGCCTGCCCCTGCAGCTGTAAGATTTTATTTTCCAAGGATAATACTGAGTTGATCTTTTAGCTTTACTAAAAAAATGGAAAAAAGGTTCCTCAAGTTTTTATTGCATAAACCTAAAGTTTATTTCATTGTTATAGACTAATAAAGTCCAATAGACAGACTTGTTAAATTATCTTTGCTCAAATATTTCTCATCTAGTTCATCCAAATAACTTCAAGCATTTTCTAATTGTGATAAAAAAAATTTTAATTGAAGTACGTAACATTCCACAACATCAAGTTTCTAATAAGTTAGAGTTTGTAGGCTTAATTCAATGCAATAAAAGATTGAGGTCTTCTGTTATTTTTCTGAAAATTTCAGGCTTATTTGCGCATTATTAGGTATTATTTGGTTCTTTAACATTTTTCTGGTGTTATGCTGATTGAAACTTTGAACTGTTTTTCAGCCTGCCAACAAGAAAGGGACTTCAGTGAAGTCAGGCAACAGTAAAAAGGTAGATGGAGCTGGACGGACGGAAACAGCAAAGTTGAGTGAATCGCCCGAGGACATTGAGGTAAACTTATTTGTTAAAGTTTCTTTATTGTCATTACTTTAATAGCTTAAAATATCTTAATATCTTTGATTTGTCTGATAATTACAGCCAGCTGAAATGAGTCTTGAAGAGATTGAAAGCAGAATAGGATCCCTCATTCAGGCAGATGTCATTTCTCAACTGAAGAGTGCTGTATGGAAAGAGCGTCTTGAAGGTTGGTTACTGTTTTTGCAATTTGCTCTACCTCTTGACTATCTTCATTATTCTACAGGGTATTTGATAAATATGGGTTTTATTGAAGGTTATTGATAATTGATAACTTGCAAATTCTTGTTGTAATGCTGAATTGCTGATCATATATCTATATCTATATCTATAATATTTACATAGAAAATAGCATGTCACATACATAGTTTATTGTGTACATACATATAAAGTCGGCAATCATCATGCTTCTACTCTCTTATTATTAGAAGAGGTGCTTAATTAAATTAATGCACGCTGCTTGGTCAGTTTTTTTTTTAATTATGTTTTGATAAGCCGCCAGCGTAACACCAATTGGCTATAGGTAATTGGGCTCAACATGAATATAATACCACAGGAAATCCAAGACTAAAGATGCAGGATAATACAGCTTTTACACTCCCCCTAATGTGTGGGTCCTTGTTGAGCTACACTTTCCCGGGGGGGGGGGTGTTGAAGTGTTATTATCCCACATCTATTATTATTTATTGTTCTTTTTTGGCTTCATTATTGTTCTTTTTTGGCTTCATTATTGTTCTTTTAATTATGTTTTGATAAGCCGCCAGCCTAACACCAATTGGCTATAGGTAATTGAGCTCAACATGAATATAATACCACAAGAAATCCAAAACTAAAGATGCTGGATAATACAGCTTTTACACTCCCCCTAATGTGTGGGTCCTTGTTGAGCTACACTTTCGGGGGGGGGGGGTGTTGAAGTGTTATTATCCCATATCTATTATTATTTATTGTTCTTAAAACTAGAAAAAAAGAATAATCCATATTCCTTCTTAGATGAGACATGTGATCTCTAATCCTTGGAAACTACATTGAGCTGTAATTTTCTTGATACAGTTGCTTTTTCATTTTTAGAAAAATATTTCAAAAGTTGGACCTTTTGATGTCAATTGCAATGCTAATCAATCAATTCGATAATAAAATTGGGAAAAAGTGAGTTCATATAAAGGTGCTGAATTTATTAATCATTAGTAGGTATAGTTTCTTTTAGTAATTTCTTAGTACTAATGTCAATGTTTTCTCCTCTACTTATTTCTTTTAACTTGGATGATAATGTTGCTATATTATATTTGAGAGTGAAATGCAAGTTACCAATGTTTTAGTTGTTGTTTTCTTGTACATTTTTATAGTTATATAACTTTTAACTTTTTATCTTTGCATATGAGTTTATATATATTCTTAACTTGATTACAACTTTGTCATGCCTTTTTTGGTGATTATTTGATTTAGAAGAGGCTTAGTCTCTTTTTTTTACTAATCGATAATGCTTGTATGCTAAGTAAATAAATTCCATGTTACCTGTACTCTCAGTTGCATGTAATTTATATGTATGCATCCATTATTTTTTAATTCACTGCTGAAAGGGTGAAGGTTATGGTCTTTTTCCACCTCTAAGAATCACTAGAATTTCTATGACTAGGGTCAAATTTTGCAGTGTACAGTACAATATGGTTAATCCAGATGGATGGGTTTGATTTGCTAATCTGATTGATCGGCATCTAATGCATAGGTTCTTTTTTTTTTTCTTTCAGCAGAAATTTCTTCTAATTACTTAAAAATTGCTTCCAGGATAAACACATTTGGTTTAAGGTTTTATTTGAGTTTTATTTTCTCTTGCTTTTGTGTTACCTATGAGGCTTTGCATAAAGTGATTAGGCCCTTGACGATGTTGTCTTTTATATTTTGATTCTTGAATTATTGACCTGAACCTTTTCCAATACAATGATGTCATGAGCCAAATGCTTGAAATATGACATTTTTTTGCTTTCAATAGCGTAGTTAAAACTAGCTAGCCATTTTGCTAGCTTACATTATTTTATATTAGCTGAACTTTCTAATTGGGTACCCAACCTCTCTGATTGCAGCCATATCCTCACTGAAACAACAGGTTGAAGGTCTCCAGGACCTTGATCGGTCTGTGGAGATTTTGGTTTATTTGCTATGTGCTATTCCTGGATGGAATGAGAAAAATGTTCAGGTATATGATGATTTTTGTGGTTTATAAATGGTAGCTTGTCTTCTTTAACCTTTCTCTCTCTCCTCTGTTCACTTAGTATTGGATATCAAGACTTTTAAATTGAACGCTGCAGGTCCAGCAGCAAGTTATTGAAGTTATCACTTATCTGGCCAGCAGTGCTGCAAAATTTCCAAAGAAATGTGTTGTTCTTTGCCTTCTTGGTGAGTGTTAATTTGACATACGCCTTGTCAAATAATTGGCTTTTAGAATTTGTTTTGGTCGTCCTGCTATCAGTTAATTGTATGCTTGTATTTGTGCCTAAATTTTTGTCTATCCTGTTACAAAATATGCGTTCAGCCTGTCATTAGGGTGCCTGTTTGTATTTTGCCCAATTGACAGGTATAAGTGAAAGAGTGGCAGATATGAAGACTCGTGCTCATGCTATGAAGTGCCTCACTGCTTTCTCCGAGGCAGTAGGTCCAGGATTTGTTTTTGAAAGGGTAAGATCAAATATTACACTCTGATGATTAACGCCTACGTTGATATCATTTCAGTTGGTTAAGCATTTATTGAAAGCAGAGATCAAGAATACTTTGTTTTGTTAAGATTGTTTGTGGTTTTATTTTGCTTTCCCTTGAATACTTCAAAAAGAATTATTTATTGCAGCTTTATAAAATAATGAAAGAACACAAGAATCCCAAGGTTCTTAGTGAAGGTTTATTGTGGATGGTCTCTGCTATTGAGGATTTTGGTGTATCACATCTGAAGTTGAAGGTATTTCTCCCATCTAAATTGTTTTTGCTGTTACTCAATTTTATATGTAACAGCAAGTGTGGTTTACTACATTGATACTAACTGTATTTGCAGGATCTAATTGATTTTTGTAAAGATACTGGATTGCAGTCCAGTGCTGCAGCCACCCGAAATGCTACAATTAAGGTTTTGGGTGCTTTACATAAGTTTGTTGGTCCAGGTGATGACTGATACCTGACATTATCCTATTTAGTGTTGTGTGTCCACCTTCTATTCGTGATTCAACTTTCTATGAACTTCCTTTTTCACAGATATCGTTTTTTTGGTCACACATTTTCACAGATATCAAGGGGTTTCTTACGGATGTCAAACCTGCATTGCTTAGTGCACTGGATGTTGAATATCAAAAAAATCCATTTGAGGTAATTATACTATGATGCTAATCCAGTGATTGTGTGAATTGATAGACCAATCAATTATTCTGAAGTGAAATAAAGTTGGGGACATTAAAGCAATATCTTTTTGCTTTCACTCGATTTTCTCGTATGCTCAGGTCTGGTCTAGGGTGAGCATTCAGTTTTTTGGGTTGGTTCAGTCAGTTCTATGAACTTAACCAACTCAACCAACAACCTCCAACATAACTGAACTGACCGACTGATTTAGGCTTTAGTGATCTAACTGAACGACTTTAAATCAATCAATTTGGTTGGTTAAGTCGGTTAACTGACTTATTTTTTATGTATTATAAAAATATAGTTAAATAATTTAAATTACATTATAAATCTATTTAAAATAAACAAAAAAATAATATATATTAAGTCAGTTAGGTTCTGATTTTTAATAACCAACAATCAACCGACTTAACCGAATGACTTGGTTCAGTTGGTTATCTCGGATTTCTGCTCACCCCTAATCTGGTCTGTCTCAAGTTCAATGGTAAGTGGCCACATTCTAGACAGTTTCTGTGAAGAGGATATTGATTATATTTTATGTATTGCTGTTCAGGGTACTTCCGCCGCTCCAAAGAAAACTGTCAGGGCATCAGAACCATCCTCATTGTCTGCCGGTGGACTAGATGGTCTTCCACGTGAAGATATTAGTGCGAAGATCACTCCTACCCTGTTAAAGAGCTTGGAGAGTCCTGATTGGAAGGTGTTGCTCTCAATATATCTGATTTCATTTGCACTTTACCTCCTTGTGTTTGTTGTGCATTTTGAGCACGATTGGTTCCCTTAATTAGAATTTGTGGTGTTTTACCTTGTTTTTTATTCATTCTAGGTACGTTTGGAGTCTATTGAAGCTGTCAATAAAATTTTGGAAGAGGCTAACAAGCGCATTCAACCTACTGGAACTGGTATGCTATGGGTTTCAGAACTTCACTGGACTGATTGGGGGGTCTATATTGTTAATTGGGGTAAGCATTCTGATCATGTGCGTTATTGACTGCCAGGAGAGCTATTTGGTGCTCTTAGGGGCCGGCTATATGATAGCAACAAAAATTTGGTTATGGCAACTTTGACTACCATTGGCAATGTTGCATCTGCAATGGGACCAGGTGTCGAGAAAGCAAGCAAGGTTTGGCAGACACAATTTCTCATTTAAAAGATCTTTTATTCTTTCAGTTACTTAGATGATTAACACACGCATGATTTTGTTAAATGCAGGGAATACTATCAGATATTTTGAAATGCCTTAGCGACAATAAGAAACATATGAGAGAGAGCACTTTGTCTACTTTAGATGCTTGGAATGCAGCTGTTCATTTTGACAAAATGGTGGCTGTTTTTTCTACTCTCAATCTTGTAGTTTTTACTAGCTTTGTTTTTAGGTATCTAGAATAATTCTGTTGTTTTAGGTTCCTTATATCACATCAGCACTAACAGACTCCAAGCTTGGGGCAGAAGGACGTAAAGATCTTTTTGATTGGTCATCTAGGCAACTCTCTGGACTTAGTGAATTTCCTGATGCTGTGCATCTGCTCAAAGCAGCAGCCACAGCCATGATGGTAATTTTATGTTGAATAGATCACATTCCATGGCTCCTCTTCCTATACATTTTTCTGATTCATTTTACACCTATCTGCATGTCTGGAATTTCTTGTAGGATAAATCAGCGGATGTTCGCAAAGCAGCAGATGGATGCGTTACTGAAATTTTAAGAGTTAGCGGGCAGGAAACAGTATGCTACCAAACTTATTTGTATTTGTTTTTTTGTTGTTGTATTTTCCTCCATGATATTGGCTTTCATTTGTGTTTAGAGTGATGCCTGAGCATCTTAGCGTTTGTGTATCCCATCTTATCAGATTGAGAAGAATCTTAGAGATATACAAGGGCCAGCTTTAGCTCTTATCCTTGAGCGGGTAAAACCTTATGGGTCTTTCCAAGGTATCTTTTTGTTTTCTTTGGCTTGTGTACCACCCTCTTTTGTCTCGCTTCCCATTCCCAATCTTTTCAGATGCTTAGCTGTAATTTTTTTTCTCAGAATTAGTTGAACCATCCAAAGGAGGTTCTATTGGACTGGCATCAAAAACCAACACAAAGGTTGCAAAATCTACTTCCAATGGTGTCACAAAGCATGGCAATAGAACTGTAACTTCGGTAGGTTTTTATTGCTCTAGTTAGATACTCTTTCAATTGGAAGACTGCTAAATATTATTATTATTTTTTCTTTTAATGGCTTTGAAGAGAGCCATCCCAGCAAAGGGATTGAAACCAGATACCATGTTACCTGTTCAAGGTATATCTGCTCAGTCTCAAGCTTTGTTGAATGTCAAGGATTCAAATAAGGTATGATTGGGCGATTTATTAATTTGAGACTTACTTGGAGCATATGAATACAACCATGCACATGTATTCTGTGCATAAATGTTCATTTGGCCTTTATCACAGGAGGAAAGGGAGAGAATGGTCCGAAGGTCGAAGTTTGAAGAGCCGCGAATTGAACTGATCCAAGATCTTGAGGTTTGTTTTCCAAAATGTTTGCTTATTAAAATTCTGTTTTCTCAAATTAATTTTGATTTCCAAGGGTTTTGTTCTTCAAATTTCTATTCCAGAATGATATGATGAAGTTTTTTAGAGAGGATCTACATAGGCGCTTATTGAGCACTGATTTCAAGAAGCAAGTTGATGGTCTTGAGATGTTACAGAAGGTTTTCCACAATTACATTCTTTTTGATTTGGTGGTGTTGTGTTAATACTTTTCGTATCTCAATCTTCTCAAAACAACTGCAGGCACTCCCTTCAATTGGGAAGGAAATAATTGAAGTTCTGGACATACTATTGAGATGGTTTGTTTTGCAGCTATGTAAATCTAACACGACATGCCTTTTGAAGGTCAAATCTACGTTCTCTCTCTGTTAATGCTTTAACTTCATGACTTCTCCTGGAGAATGGACAAATAATGGGCATTTTGTTACATTACGGTCATTTGGTTTGCATTTAATAGGTGCTGGAGTTTCTTCCAGAACTTTTTGACTCGTTGAAGGGCGAGGCATATTGTTTGACAGAGGCAGAAGCTGCCATTTTTCTTCCATGCTTGGCAGAAAAGGTATGGTTCATAATCTTCAATTACTTCATTAGCTGTATGTGAAAATGTCTTCATTTCTGTGAATGTTGTTTATTGGTTATTTAGATTCTTTTGAGAAGCATGTTGTATGCTAACTTGCACCGTGCTTTTATAGCATCATTGGTATTGAGCTTTTTGGACTATAATTGTTAAATATTTTCCTAGTTCACTGCCAAGTTAAGGCAGCCAAATTTGACTATTTTAATACTTGGGTACAGCAACTTTCCAACCTAGTTAAGCTTTCAGACTTGCGAATTAAATTAGTATATTTTATATGTAACATGGACATATAAATAAAGCATATTCAAGCTTCATCATGCTGTAGCTTGACAATCATGTAGCCAGCCTGAGTTCAGATCCATTAGATCAATTCCTTCTTCATTTTGACCTCAAGTTTGAAAAAGAAGATTGGCTGTGATCAAGCTGAGTTTTGAGTTTTTGGTCAATTCATCCTCAAGTATTTGTAGTTTTGATTAAATCATGCTCCTACCTGGATTTGATTTTTGCACATTGTGCAAATGTTCTGATTTCTAAATTTGGTTGCAGTTGGGGCATAACATTGAGAAAGTTAGAGAAAAAATGCGGGAGCTGACAAAGCAGTTAGTTCAAGTGTATTCGGCCACAAAAATCTACACTTACATTTTGGATGGTCTTCGTTCTAAAAACAATCGTACTAGGATAGAATGTGTTGATCTTGTTGGTTTCTTTATTGATCATCATGGGGCTGAGGTAAGAGGGTTGTTTCTCTCTCATGCATTTCTTTCTTCTAAAATAATGGTTCTAAAAACAACTCTAGTCTGATAGAGCTTGTCGATTTTGTTGATTTCTTTTTGATCATCATGAACTGACGTAAGACATTGGACTCTCTTGTGGTCATGCAATTCTTTCTTCTAGAGTAATAATTTCTTTCCTTTCTAAACAGATAAGTGGACAACTGAAATCATTGCAAATTGTTGCAAGCTTGACAGCAGAACGAGATGGTGAAATTAGGAAGGCTGCCCTAAATACACTTGCTACTGGATATAAGATTCTTGGTATGCCCTAAATGCAACGCCCATACTAATATAATGTTTTTTTCTGCATAAACACATGTTATAACGAAGAGCTTTCTTTCAAAGGTGTATTTTTGTGCTGGTCATTTTAGCTCATTTCATTTTTAAGTTCCTCCTCGGCTTCTTGATTTTACTTTGTGATTGTTGAGATGCTTGAGTTTTCATTCAAAGGTGTATCCTTTTGCTGATCATTTCAGCTCATTTCAGTTTTAGATTCCTCCTTGGCTTCTTGCTTTTATTTTGTGATTGTTGAGATGCTTTCAATCTGTTTAGGTGATGACATATGGAGGTATGTAGGGAAGCTGACAGATGCTCAAAAAAGCATGCTAGATGATAGATTTAAGTGGAAGGTCAGTGTATATTTTTCCTTTTATATGTTCGTGTTTCTTTCTTCTCAACGTAATATGTTTTTGCAGGTTCGAGAGATGGAAAAAAGAGGGGAAGGCCGACCTGGTGAAGCAAGAGCTGCTCTAAGGCGATCAGTAAGGGAAAATGGGTATATTTCTGTCATCCTTTTATATCCTTACAGCTTTTTGATCCTATTATTCTTTTATTATATGTTATAAAGATTAAAATTAGAAGTAGAAAAGATTAGGCTTTTTCTGCTGTCAAGTTTTATGTATGGTGTCAACTAGTTTCTGCTTTATGAATCTTAACTTCTTTGATTCTCTAAAAACTAGAATCTTGATGGACCATAAAGATTAAAATTACAAGCACAAAAGCTTAGGCCTTATCTGCTCTATGCACCTTAAGTTAATTTCTTTGATTCTTTAAAAAAATAAAAACTCAATGGTCCATTATCTGCTCACTTAATATTATTGTGTTCTCTTGTGTAGCCTTGCTATAAAATTTCTGGTTATGGTTTCTGTAGAAGCAGCGGAGGTTATTTGGCTGTTAAATTTATTTGGGAAGCTTTTCCTATAAATTAAGCTGTATGCCCATTTAATCTGTATGTGACAAGTTATTGAAATGGTGATCAATTTAACTCAGAATAGAGCATAATGTCCGTAACTGTGAGATTGGTGAAAGCTGTGACCCCCATTTCATTTTTCATGACAATTTTTTAGTGTATCACAACATTTTTGTTGTTTGTATGGTGGACATGGAGATATCAATTAGTGTGTGGCCTTTCCTTAGTTTCTTCTGCCTGAATGTTCAAAAGATATAGTAGCTTCCTTCATTTCTTCAACTTTTAATCTTTTGTTTTTTTTTTATTTGCCAGACCTGATGTAGCTGAGCAGAGTGGTGAAGTTCCACAGATTATTTCCAGGTAAATATTTTCAAGGTTCTATTGATTTTTATCATATTTTGTTGCCATCTAATGATGGACTGTCTACATATATTCATGTTGAGTTCCTTACTCACATTCTTTTTAACGCCTTTAAAACCACAGGAAAAACTATGTGCAACCTGACCTTAACGTGGAGAGACATTTAATGCCTCGGATGCTTGTTGGTGTCAGTGGTCCTTCAAACTGGAATGAAGCTCTTGATATCATTTCTTTTGGCTCTCCTGAGCAGGTTCCTAACTTTGTCTAGTGATAATTGTTTCTCTTTCTTAATATGATTTTGACCTAATTAATAAGAAGGGATAGAGTTGTCTAGCCAGAGAAGAATCTTGACAGTTCTTCGCTCTAGCATTAGTTTTTCAGAATAGAATTCAGAACATTGTATTGATTTATCTTGTAAAATATTACCCTTCAGTCTTAAATTTATAATGCTCAACACAATCGATCAAATTGAAGAGAAATCTTTATTTGGAATGGTTGGACATCATATATTTAAGCAATATGTTTAATGGTAGTTAAGAAACAAATTATAAGTACCTCGTAGCTATCACATGGAGCGTGTTATTCTTTTTCTGTTAATCAGTGTTAAGAATTGGATTCTAATATTTCTGAATAGATGTATCTGGCATAACCTTAGTGTTTGAATCAAATGAAGCATCTTCAGTAGGTGGGTAGTGTTTTCGTGTACAAGTCAGGGAAGTTGCTTGTGCTATTATTATATATTGGGTTGGTTATGAGGTTATGACCTAACTTAATATTGCTGCAAACCATTCCTGTGCTAGTTGTTGCTCTGATGGATCTGTATTGCAAAATCAGCATTAAGTTTTTGTCAATCATGTTATTTCTATCCATGCTTGATATGGTTTTCTTATTACTATTTTCAGTTCCTTAGTTATTACTTGTTTGGAGACATGATTGCTTTGTAATTTACGTTGTATTGCAGTCTGTTGAGGGAATGAAAGTTGTCTGCCATGAGTTAACACAGGCCACTAATGACCCAGAAGGCAGTTTGATGGATGAACTAATGAAGGATGCAGATAGACTCGTTTCATGCTTGGCGAATAAGGCAATCAAACTTTTTAGTTTCATTGTGATATGATTTTTAATTTCCTTGAGCATTGATTTCTTTATGCATAGCAATAAATAATTTATCTTGTTAGATTCTTTTTAAGAATGCTTTTTCTGTCTGTTCTGTAACCTTTCATTCTCTGTCTTCGCTCAATAGGTAGCCAAAACTTTTGACTTCAGTTTGACTGGTGCATCGTCAAGATCTTGTAAATATGTTCTAAACACGCTTATGCAGGTGAGAACAATCTAAAGTACTAGTAACTTCTATAATAGAATTTGGGATTTTGGTTGGGGATCGTATATTTCTTTCTTATTTTTTGCTTAGAGTAAGGTGGTGGTGGTGCTGGCTTGTTTGGGGAGGGGGGTGCTGAATTATTAAAGAATAGGGTATACATTTGGTAACTGACTGTAGTGAAACTGTTGATTTGCCTCGTGAATACAAAACCATTTTTATGTACTTGAACTGATGGTAAAAAGTTATTTTATATTGTTTCTACCTATGCAGTCATTAAAATTTTTAAGCTTTTCATTTTAAGAAGAAAGTTGGTATTACGGGATGTTTTGTTGCACAATACTAATTCTTTTGAATATTTCTCGACAGACATTTCAAAATAAGAGACTTGCACACGCTGTCAAGGAAAACACTCTTGACAACCTTATTACAGAGCTTCTTCTATGGCTTTTGGATGAAAGGGTTCCCCATATGGATGATGGCAGCCAACTTCTGAAAGCTCTGAATGTCTTGATGCTTAAAATTCTGGTTGAGCTGCTTTAAATTGCTTACATTTTTACTTCAAATTTATGTATCTTCTTCCTTGGGTTTTAACTTATGATTGTGCATGCAGGATAATGCTGATCGAACCTCATCCTTTGTCGTCCTAATTAATCTATTGCGTCCTCTAGATCCTTCAAGATGGCCTTCACCTGCAACAAATGAGACTTTTGCAGCAAGAAATCAGAAGTTCTCTGATCTGGTTGTCAAATGCCTTATCAAACTCACTAAGGTAATATAAACCCTTGGTGCTTCTAGGAACATTTGTAGTCCGAAACAATCCTATTTATGAATAGAGTGTCAATCATTATCCACTAGAGGAACTTAATATAGTACGTGACTTAGTTTTCCCTTCAATTATTATTTTTGTTGACAAATTCATTTGTTGAAGAGTGTATATTTTTTCTATAAAAAAGAGTATTTTTATGTAGTCATCCAGTAAATTATTATCCACAAAAGCAATTTAAGAAATTAACAAAATTTTCCTTTCCATAACCTTTTTAGCTGACATATTAATTGGTTTGAGAATATATTTCTTTATGTTGCCATCCATGTACCAAAAATTAAATTGCTCAGGTTTTATATATCATGTCAAAGATATCTTACCAATAACAGTACTAACATTTGCCAACTTAGTATTCCATCTTACAGTAGTTTTGTTGTATCAGTTCTGCTTTGGTGTCTTGATACACTTGCAAGGAGGCCATTTTTGTTGGCTATGATCTCATTAATCATCTATTTATATGTTTTCTGATTTTATATCTAGAAGTAATTTTATAATTCCCTTGTTAGTAATTACTGATGAAATATGATAATTTTGGCTTGAATATAAATGGAAAATCTATATGCTTATCATTATTGAGGGACTTGGTATATGTTGAAGAAAATGCGTTCAGTTTATGCTATAGAAATTTCTGTATTCAACCGTACATGTTTATGCTTTGGTGGTTGTTTACTTTATTTTAATGATACCATCGGGTACATTCTCTGGTATGCAGGTTCTTCAAAGCACAATCTATGATGTTGATCTTGACCGCATCCTTCAAAGTATCCATGTCTATCTGCAAGAACTAGGAATGGAAGAAATCCGGAGAAGGCACGTCTTAAATCCAATATCTTTCTTTTTCCATTGTGTTAAGTGTTAATTTTTATCCCGGTCTGGAATTGATAAACTGATTTCTGGTTACCTTATCTTCCTTTATGGTTTGGATAAAAGAGCTGGAGCTGATGATAAACCATTACGAATGGTAAAAACAGTTCTACATGAACTTGTCAAACTTAGAGGGGCTGCAATAAAAGGTCACCTATCTTTGGTGCCCATAGACATGAAGCCTCAACCAATTATTCTTGCCTATATTGATCTCAATCTTGAGGTAGTAATAAACTTAGTAAATGACAACTTTCTTAGTTTAGCTTGTGGCAGCATCTTTTTGTAACTTCCAGTATCCCTTATTTTTAATTTAACAGACTTTGGCTGCGGCAAGAATGTTGACATCAACTGGCCCTGGTCAAACTCATTGGGGTGATTCTGGAGCCAACAATCCAGCACCTGCCACAAATTCTGCTGATGCCCAGCTAAAAGTATTCTATTTTTCCATAACTAGAGTTATGATTGTCCTTGATTGCTGTTTTTGTATTATAGATATTTATTATTCCTTCAACTCTGTTTCTCCCTATGTCGTTTTACAGCAAGAACTCGCAGCAATATTTAAGAAAATTGGTGACAAGCAGACATGCACCATTGGTCTCTATGAGCTTTATCGCATCACTCAGCTATACCCTAAGGTAATTAATATAGTTTCTATCATACATCCCGAAGGTAGCTTAGAAAACTGTGGAGACTGATATTTTCATATTTGTTACAGGTTGATATATTTGCTCAGCTCCAAAATGCTAGTGAGGCATTTCGGACTTATATTAGAGACGGCTTAGCTCAGGTTTGCATCTTTATCCTTGTTGAGTAAATTTTTAATGGTTGGATGTCATGTTGTGCTTGCTAATGAGTTTTAGTTGCATTGCAGATGGAAAAGAATGCTGCAGCAGGAAGGACTCCTTCAAGTGTGCCAATGTCGACCCCTCCCCCTGCTTCTCTTTCTTCTTCTTCACCTGAATTTGGGCCTCTGTCCCCTGTACAGACCAACTCTTTAAATGATTCTAAACTATCAAGTACAAAACCTGAGCCAACAAGCTTTAATTTGCCACCATCATATACTGAAGACAATCGGGGTGGTGGTAATGTTATAAATACAGCAAAAGTTCGTGTCCCTGAAAATGCATTGGCAGACCAAAGAAATGAGAGATTTATCAGTGGGGGTAATTTACTGCTGTGTTTTATTATTGGTTATTGATATTGTATGTAAATATTTTAAGGATTTACCATGGAAGCATATTGTTGAAAGTGCAGTAACCAGTGGCACATTGGATGCAATCAGAGAAAGGATGAAGAGTATGCAACTAGCAGCTGCCGGTGGGAACATGGATGATTATGGAACGCGGCCCTTGATGTCTGTCAATGACAACTTAAATCTCGGACTCTCAACTCAGACTCGTACATTAGATCCTCATCCAGGTATGGAGAATCCGGCTCAAGGAGGTGTACTTCCTATGGATGAGAAGGCATTGACTGGCCTTCAGGCACGGATGGAAAGACTAAAGAGTGGCGGAGGACTTGAACCTCTTTAAAAGTATTCTTTTTATGCTTTTTTCTAGGACTGCCTTCGAAAGCCATTCTTGTAAAATGGAAGGGAATTAACATACCGCAGTTACCCATCGAAAGCAGCCTCTGTTTCTCCTGTTCTTGGTTGAAATGCCAGCCAAGTAGATTTAGCTGTACCGAATTTTCTTTAATTTTAGAAAATGCGTTACGGTGGTTTCATGAATTCTATTTCCGTTCGACATTAGGATTCAGGCATAGGTAGGTATTTGTGATGGACTAAAATTTTGTTGCAAGAGTTGGATGGGATGGAATCAAACGTTGGCTTACAATATTGATAACTTTGTAATTGAGATTTGATTTGCCCGTAAATTGCAATTAAACCCAGTGTTTGCTTCAACCATCTCCTCTTATAGTCTGCGCCACCAATTGTTGTAGAAACACTGTCGTCATCAACTGCATGCATAACTTGTTCCGTAAATTTGAGTATTGTCTGACCCTCTATATGCCACATTTATAATTTGTTCCTGGATCTTTTCCACTTTGTTCCCTATTTATCTTGAGATTCATACATCGTATAAGCAGTAGCCTTGCAATTCCTCATTGAAGCATTCTTGTCGTTGTCGGTAGTCTATCTATTATAGCCACGACCATCCAAGAAATAAAAGAATGTTAGTGGTGTCTGATGTGTCCAATATGACCTGATGCTTACTAGGTCTAATTGCGTGTCGCATCGTAGTAGCTGAATAGGATGGACGGATGGACCACCCAGTCCATCAAACTGGGTTTATTATTTTGAATTTTAAGTTAACCTTCTACGGTCAAGGTAGGGTTTTTCATGTCTGTCACGATGATAAATCATATATATAGTAAGGTGCATGTTTACCTAGTGAATTTTTGTTGGCATTGATATGTAGCGTAAAGAGTTTTTTGGTGGAGAGAAAAAATGTTGCGAACATTTGAAACATAGTTTATCGAGAGATGACAGAAAGAAAGATTGGAGTTGGTCCAGTAATACTCAGTATAGCGGCAAGTAGTGATTGATAAGGTGCAGAACTAGTGGAGGCTGAGTGTGCTGAGTAAAAAAATAGGCTAAGAGAGCTCTGGAGAAAGTTTGGCAGTTAGAGTTTCTAAAATGCCCAAATGTTTCACCATATATGGTAGACAATGTTTCATCTTCAGGAGTACGTGGACTCACACCACTACTCTATCTAGCCTCATTCTCTTGATCACCTCTAAAAGCATTGCCGCTTCATTTTCCAGCCTAAGGCCGTTCCTCCTCCTACTCATTGTTTTCATCTTTCTTCTCAAAAATTTCCCATTTTTGGAGTGTAACACCGATTGGTCTAGTAAACCATTTCTTATCTTTTAGTGGATCCTCGCTTTCCTATAATTCAATCAATTCCGCTCAAATGATGCTTTTTTTGCTAGAATTAATATTTCTTTCCCCTTAATTCTGCTCAAATGGTGATTTTGATGGTGCTTTTGTTATTGGAATTAACATTTCTTTTCCCTTCCATTAGTATCATTTAAAATATTAAATTGACTCGTTTTGAAATTCATTATAGTTTGCTTGAATGTCACAATAATAATATCATTAAATAAGGAGATAGACTCTCCACATCATTATTTACTGCTTTCAGAGTAGGCAAATACATAATATTCATAGAGAACTCATTATCAACTAATGTGCTTCTAATAGAAAATTCATTGATGATACTCTCTAGTGGAGGTTAACATTAGGAGTTCTTAGGTTTTCATCTAATGCATGCACTCCTCTCTAGCGGAGTCATCAAAATATAAAGGGTTAATTGGTGAAGAAATGAAGTATTGCAAACAAGTGAAACAAAATGTACCAAGAGAAGGTAGAGAGAAAGGCTGAACATAACCAAGAATCCTACTATATTCTAGGGCTATTCCACTTCTATTTTTGTGAAGTATTAGAACGTGAAACATCTTGTGCTGAGCATATCTTGGGACATGCTTCAATTTTTATTAAGTATTATTCTTAAATAAAGATTGTTTTAACTTTCTGAATATGAATTGTTCTTAATAGTCATTATTGATACAAGTTATTCTAATCTAGGCATTTACATTTAGATCAATGTTTTCGTTTATTAACGTATAAAATAATTACAATCAAATTATATTCTAATTAATTTATTAAATCTCAAGTTTTTTAATTTAAAAATATATAAAAAATTCTAAAGTTGTACTTACTTTTAATATCAAATTATTATATTCTTCTACCTACTACGTCAAAAAAATATCATTCTATATTTATAAATTCATAAACGATATGGATTATTTTTTTATATAATAAATTCTTATATAATATAAGCTTAATACAAGAAGAACAAGTTAAAAGTACAAAATTTTAACATAAATTACCTTTTATTATTTAACATAAATTCTTCAATTTCATGATTAATTCTATACAAATTTAAGTGAATGGGCAAGATAAATTTTGACCCAAAATAATAAAATGATATGGTAACAAACAATTTTACTTGTTAGGAAAACTACACTTAAACATATTATATAAAAACATCAAGTATTCAATCTATGTCTACAAAAGCTTAAATTCCTCTCCTTAACCTTTTATCCATTTTGAAATTTAGTTTTAGATTGTAATTTAAGTTATTTAATTTAAAAAATAACTATTAAATTATTAAAATACATAAATACCTTTATATTTATAAAGCTTAAAACTATAAAAAAAAACTCTTAAAATATTATAAAAAATCAATTAAGACCCTCAATTTAATTCGTAACCATTTCTACTGTTGATAAAAAATATCAATTAAACTCATTCGTTAACGATTTTCATCTAAAAAATTAAAGATGAAAACTATTACGATAGGGACTTAATTGATTTTTAGGTTAACAAACTCAATTTGGTATAAATTAAGTCAATGAACTTAATTCATTTTTTTAATTTTTTTTTTCTCTTAAAAAGCTTATTATACCTTTAAACTTATTTATAAATGATAAAATTAAACTTGCCCAAATTACTTAAAAAAGAAAAAAGAAAAAAAAGGGCACGTACCTTTTCTGATTTTAAGTTCCAAAACCTTATTATTATTTCCAAAGTTTCAAATGCCATATTATGTGTATATAACTATATATCGCATAATATTATGTACACATAATATTTTCCTTTATTAAAGTCTATTCAGATTTTTTCAGATGCTTATTCAATCTTTAAATTTGGACAAATAAATTTGAAACTTTGGCACCAGCGTCAAGTTCGAATTTGATTTATATATATCTAAAAGAAAATTAAAATTGAGTGGGGAGAGTTTTTTGAATTTTCTATACCATCTTAATTTTAAAACCTATAAATATGAAATTTAACTTATTAATTTTTTAGAAAAAAAAATCAAAATAATCCTTTTTACATTCTATATAAATCATACATATCTAAGTATTTTTAAATTTTAATTTCAAGATACCATAATGGTTGCTTGTTTATTGAGATATATATAAACAATGATATGTTGCTAAGAGTGCAACAACATGATTACTTTTTGTGGTTTAAAGTCGAAGTAATACGAAAATAAATCTACTTAATAATAGAATCATTCATCAATTAACATAAGTTGATTTCTATTACATCAATCAAATTGGAAAGTTATTTTCGTGTTAATATTTCATTTTATTTTGATTCATAAATTTGAGATCCATGGATTTTATCTCCCATGGTGTGAAGCAAAAATAAAGATTGAAAATGTAGCATTATAGACAAGGTTTTTAATAGATGGGTATTCTAGAAGGAGAAGTTTTTAGCATAGTGTAAATATCTTTTATCAAGTTTTTAGAATTGTACCCCTTAAATATGATTTTTAAAATCTTCAAATTAAATTAAAATAATTAAAAATCAAAATTTTTAAAATCGAACCGATCAAATTATCGATTTATCAATCTAATTTATTTGCCCGATTTATATAAATAATCATTAAAAAAATATAAAAATATATATTAAAAATCTAATTTAATCCATTTGTACCAATTAGTGGATAAATGGTTCAATGCCTTTCTTTTCAATATCAAAACTATTTTTAATCCAATTAATCTGATTCAATTCAAACAAAAATCTATTTCTAACATGTCCCGCGAATCCAACTTTTTTTTTCCCCCAAAAATCTTTTAAATCTAATAATAAATAGAGTTAAAAAAGAAAAGAAAAAAAAGGGGGGAAAAGTCCAGTGTGTCCCTGAACCCTTTGGTTTTGAAATTATAAAGGAAAATATTGAAAATTTAAGGAGTGTTTATTTATTTATGTAATAATTAGGAGTGAATGATCCTCCTCTCCTCCTTCTGCTGCTTCATCATCTTGTCCAGGAACTTACCTTCCTTTTTCCTTCTTCTGTGAAGAATAAAGGGAAAACACACACACACACTCTCTCTCTCTCTCTTTCATCATTCATTTCCTTTTAGCTTCCTCAATTTTTTTTACAGCTAAGCCATGAGACCCAATCACCAACCACCACCATCTGCTGGTGGCTCCTCCTCCTCCAATAAGAACCGTCCACGTAGACGAGCTGACCTTACCCTACCCCTCCCTCAACGTGACCCTTCTCTCGCCGTCCCCCTTCCCCTTCCTCCCTCCTCCAACTCCGCCCCGAGTGCCTCGTCCAACTCCAACGCCTTGCCTCAGCAAGTCAACTTCTCCGAGCTCGACCGCGTCAACCGGATAGGGAGCGGTACCGGAGGCACCGTTTACAAAGTCGTCCACCGCCCTTCCTCTCGCCCTTATGCCCTCAAGGTTATCTACGGGAACCATGAAGAGTCTGTCCGCCGTCAGATCCGCAGGGAGATCGAGATCCTCCGTGACGTGGACCACCCCAACGTCGTAAAATGTCACGAAATGTACGACCACAACGGAGAAATCCAGGTTCTTTTGGAATTCATGGATGGCGGATCTTTGGAAGGGATCCTCATATCTCACGAGGCTAACTTATCAGATCTGGCCCGTCAAGTCCTCAGCGGTCTAAACTACCTTCACCGCCGACACATCGTCCACCGCGACATAAAACCCTCGAATCTGCTAATCAATTCCAAGAAGGTGGTGAAGATAGCTGATTTTGGGGTGAGCCGAATCTTGGATCAAACCATGGACCCCTGCAACTCATCTGTTGGGACCATAGCATATATGAGCCCTGAGAGAATTAACACCGATTTGAACCACGGGCTCTACGATGGTTACGCTGGGGATATTTGGAGTTTAGGGGTTAGCATATTGGAATTTTATTTGGGGAGGTTCCCTTTCGCGGTTGGTAGACAAGGGGATTGGGCCAGTCTCATGTGCGCGATTTGTATGTCTCAGCCACCGGAGGCCCCACCCACTGCTTCCAATGAATTTAGGCATTTTATATCATGTTGTTTGCAGAGGGATCCAGCCAAGAGGTGGTCGGCGACTCAGTTGTTGCAGCATCCTTTTATTCTCAGAGGACAACCACATCAGGTTGCTCAGAATCTTCATCAGTTATTACCACCTCCACCTCCTCTTTCTTCTTAGCTTTCTATTTCTTTTTATTTGTTTTGGGTTTAGGGGAAAAAATCTTCTGTAAGTTTTGATATAATGAGGGTCTGGGGGGAGTTGGGTGCAATGTCTTTCCTTCTTTTTTTTTTCTTTCATGTTTTTATTAATCACTCTTGGTCTTCTGATAAAAGATAATCTTTACAATATTAGAAAAAAAAAAAACTCTGTTATGACTGGCCTTCTTCTGGTTTTGTTTATTGCTTTATATGCTCTTCATCAACTTGCTTAGGGGCTATTTTCATCACGTTCTTATTACCGTTATTATTATTTCGGGGTTAGTTAATTTTTCTGGAAATGGCCTTGATTGTGTAGATGGATCTAGATTTAGCCTTAGTAGAGAATTGTTGTGAACAAAAAGGGGAATGGATACCTTATCTCTGTCTGCCGATTATCTTATCCTGGAGGGGGCTGAATGTAAAAAGTGGAAATTCCAAATCTTGTTTTTGGAAATCTTGTGTTGTTCTTTGGATACCCTTTTTTGTTGTTGCAAAATTGTGCATTAGTGGCCCCTCCTCTATTAGCCTATCTATCTTGTGAAGGCATGCTCATTAATTATATGTCATATAGGCAAATGAGTGAGCGGGGTTAATTAGGTGGATTCAAGGTTTTTATTGTTAATGATGTTTTAAGCTTGTTCCACTTATGGAAAGATATGAATGCTACTGCCTTTTGTTCACCGCTAGATTTGTCTAATTTGCAATTCCTCCATTGACCTTTTTGTAAGTTATTACTTTGCATGGAAGGTATGATTAGTGATTTTGTTGTGGTTTTTAATTTGGGATTTCTTTCTTAACTTTGCTTGTTTATTCTCTTAGTCAATTCATACACTGCAACAATGATGGATTATAGAGTTCTAAGATGCATGCATTTGTGTGATTGGGTCTGAGGAAGAGCAATGCACGAATAACATTGCATGTGTTTTTGATTGAGGTTACTATTGTCTGTTTGGACTTTTGAGAAGGTTAATGTTTTATCAATTTTGATTTTTTTTCCTAACATGCTCTTAATCTGGCAAGTTTGTTTGGATGTGGTGGTTTGGTTTGATGTCTGGTTTTGTTTAGATTCTTTTGCTGTTCCAAAATTTGGACAACCTGCCTCAAAGTGTCTCTCTGTAGACTGTAGCCCTCTGATGAATGTCCAATAATAATAGTATGAGCAACCCATTGCCAGAGGAGAAGGCCTTGGAAAGATGGCATTGCCACCTATGTTACTCAGACTCTAGTGCAAATGTTGGATATGAGTATGTATTCGATAATAGTATTGTCAGATTTTTTAAAGTTTTCCCAAAGGATCTCTGAAGATTATATCTTTATATCCATATATCGGACACGAGTTTCGGTTACACTAAAAAGAAAAACAAGAGCTGGAGCAACATAGATAGCTGTCAATACTTAAACAAGTTTAAAATAGAGTCGGAGTAATATAGATTGCAGCCAGAATAGGTGCTGTTTGGAGAATGATAGGTAATTGATGCTTTTGTTGAATAATATTTGCTTGCATTGTATCTAGGCCATCATAAATTATAAATTCTTCAACTGCTGATTATTATTATTATTTATTTTGCAAACTAAACTTTAATGATGCTTGATCGATAAATAAAATTGTGATTTGGCCAAGAAAAAATCATTTCTGTATGCAAATTGACTTTCAGGCTATCATGTATGCATCTTGAGTGTATGGCATAATCAGCATTGTAAGTTAAAAATAGATGAAAATGCAAGGGCTTACCTAATTTTAATCGACATAATTCACAGCAACTTACTAAAATTTATTTATCAACAAAAATGGGTTTGGTTTCTTATCAACCTTAATTTGACATGGACGCTTATGATTCTTACGTTTCTGTAACAACCTTAAATTTTTTATGGTACGACTTTATTATGTATAGATATGATGGATTGGGGATATCGGCTGGCAAGCAATTCCAGATAAAAAGACACCAGCTATTATTATGTAATAACTTTCTCATACAATATTCGCAATCGCAAGAAAGAAAAATGAAAATATTTTAAAAAATCATTGACCGTTTGATTAAAATAAAATGGATCGAGGAATGATTGACCTCTGGATTCTTGTGGGACCCCCTTTACAGTGGCGCCTAAATCAACATAACGATATTCAACAGAATATTTAACTGAAAATTTCACCCTTACTCTGTCTTCAAAGTCCTCCAAGAAAATTTTCTGGCTCCTCCAAGAAAATAAACAAACAGAAATGCGGAGACACTTGGTTTTTTGGCTTCAATGCACTGCCATCTTGCTGCTGTTCTCTCCAGTTTCATCTCTTGCAAGACCACTTCCTCAAGGAGGTCAGTATAGTTACTTCCAATTTTATTATCTTGTTTGCCTGCATTCTTTGGATTCTGGAATGACTGAAAATTTTCAGTGTTTTAGTCGAGGAATTAAATTGAATTACTGGTTTTGAAATTCCAACTCATCTTGGGTCTTTTTCTTATTTGAAAATGTTTTTTTTTTGGGGGGGCGGGGCAGACCCACTTTACTTGACCTTTGTGTTGAATGCGACGTATTTTCCATCCGAGGACTACTATGACTACATCATCGTGGGAGGAGGGACAGCAGGTTGTCCATTAGCCGCCACTTTGTCACAGTCATATCGGGTTCTTGTCCTTGAAAGAGGAGGCGTTCCCTATGGTAACCAAAATTTGATGAATCAAGAAGGGTTCTTGACCACACTCACCGATGTCGACACCTTCGACTCTCCTGCTCAAAGCTTTACTTCCGAGGATGGGGTCCTAAATGCCCGTGGACGTGTTCTTGGTGGCAGTAGTGCCATCAATGCCGGCTTCTATAGCCGAGCTGATCCTGAGTTTTATGAGAGTTCGGGTATGAATTGGGATCTCAGTTTGGTTAACCAATCTTATGAGTGGGTTGAGAGGGGAGTTGTGTTTAGGCCAGAGTTAAAGAACTGGCAATCAGCTGTTAGGGATGCTTTGCTAGAGGCAGGGATTGATCCTTACCATGGCTTTACTTTGGACCATTTGGTTGGAACAAAGATCGGAGGCTCCACTTTTGATAGCTCCGGCAAGAGGCATAGTGCCGCAGATCTTCTGAATTATGCAAAACCAGCAAATATTAAAGTAGCAGTTTATGCAAGTGTGGAAAGGGTATTACTGGCTTCTTCTTCTTCAAATGTGTTGTCTCGGCAGTCTGTGATCGGGGTCGTGTATCGCGATGAAACGGGAAGGTATCACCACGCTATGGTGAAGGACAAAGGTGAGGTGCTACTATGTGCTGGAGCCATTGGAAGTCCACAGTTATTGCTTCTGAGTGGAATTGGTCCAAGGCCTTACTTGTCTTCTTGGGGAATTCCGGTTGTATATCACCATCCATATGTAGGCCAATTCGTCTATGATAATCCGAGGAATGGCATCTCGATTTTGCCTCCAATCCCACTAGAGTACTCACTTATACAGGTTGCCGGGATAACTGAAATGGGGGCATATGTTGAGGCTGCTTCAAATGTTATTCCTTTTACAACCCCTTCACGCTCAGCGTTCATTAGACCACCTTCTTCCCCTCTTCTTTTAACAGTGGCTACTATCATGGAGAAGATTGTCGGGCCTATTTCAACTGGTTCGTTAAGGTTGGCCTCGACCGATGTCAGGGTGAATCCCATAGTACGCTTTAACTACTTTAGCAATCCCATAGACTTGGAGAGATGTGTGAATGGAACACGCAAGATTGGGGATATCTTGAGGAGTCGATCCATGGATGATTTTAAGTTCAATGAATGGTTTGGGGGCAGAAATTTCAGGTTTGTAGGGCCTTCATTGCCTGTTGACCAATCAAACTATGAACAGATGGCAGATTTTTGCCGGCGTACTGTGAGCACCATATGGCATTACCATGGTGGCTGTGTTGTGGGGAGAGTGGTTGATCAAAATTATCATGTTATCGGGATTGATGCGCTCAGAGTAGTTGACGGATCAACGTTTACTATATCACCAGGAACCAACCCTCAGGCAACAGTGATGATGCTTGGGAGGTATGTTGGCCTGAGGATAATCAAAGAGCGAAAGCGATTGAAATGAAGCCTGCTGCTGGTCTGCTATTCAGATAATTGGCTAATTGTTTTTAGTTTTCAATTTCACTTTTGGTTGGTGATAGATCAAAGGTGTGTCTTAAATTTTGGTGATTGGTTTATTCGTAAAAGTAACATGTCTGATAAAGAAGGTTGGAGAGGATTGTTGTACTTGTCATGTAGAGATGTAAATAGCAGAGATCATGGTATTCTCTCTTCTTTTTTCTTTTTGCATTTAGGGTGTCATAATTTTTTTGACTTGCTTGTGATATTTTGATGAATTCATCCATTGCTACATTTAGTTGGCGAAAGCAAAGGTTTGGCGTCAATGTTGGATGAATTCATCAATATGGTCTTCAAACTCTATGATGTGTGATTTTGATTTAGGTTCATGAATTCCAAGATTGGTGCTTTACCTTTGAGAATACAGATGTCCTCTCGAATTTGTCAAAGGGGACTTGGTGCACATACTTGTCAAAAAGCTACATAAGTAGAGGGCTTGGTTGGGTGTGGGATGCCTCTTTTATGGTTCGTTCAGTGTCATAGGATAATGCGGGATGTGGATCTTTCTGAAGGAATTTGTGTCTGAATTGCATTAATCAAAAATTCTCTTAGAAATAAGAATGTATGTATGTATGTATGTATGTAAGACTTGTTTGAATCAATTTCAGATTGATTTGGATACCAAGTTCCATATTTGATCATGTGAGCAAGGATTTGACAGTAATTGGTTCGGTGTTGGGAAGGTGGTGGACAAAAAACACTTGAATAAATTTCTCCAGAATACAACAATTCGTAACAAATATAGTGTCATGTAATACTAACTCAACAGCAGATACAAAAAAAATATGATTCTCTATAAATTATAGTCAGAGAGATCCATATTCATTGCTAAAATGTGTTGCCTATCAAAATACACAAAAATGAAATAAATAGTAGCTAGTAACTCCCATGTGATCTTACAGATGAAATTGATTGTGCTGATACAGAGGCAGTGGGGCTGTTCAGATCCCGGTCGGCTTTCGATTTTCCACTTAATCTTTCGATTGCATCTTGACAAATTTCGTTGAACCACTCATCATCAGGCAGCACTCTGACACAACAAAAACACAAATGCTTCAATGGCAATTCGTGAGAATTTCGTCTACTTACACGCATCAAATATCCCCACAACATTTGCATGTTGCATAACTTTTCAACCAGTTTAGGTGATTGATTTGAGCCAATTGGCAACTGTGGCTCCAAAAATTTCAAGGAATTTTTTAACCTCAGGTTTTGATAAAGGACAGAAACCCAAGCAGAGAGAAAGAGGGGGACTGACTGATGACCGCTAATAATGGTAAGGCATAATGCAGATCCTTGGTGTAAAGCAATTGCGAAAGGATAGTGGCCATTACTATTATTCCCTCAACTTTTCACATTTGTAATTATCTCTCACAGAAAACATGTTCTAAACAAAGTGACCTATGAATTATGAACTGGTTGTATCCATTGTACACATCCATTTAGAATATACAGGCATAACTGGGGAGACATGAGGATGAGAAAACAGCTTGTAACTATAACTATAATAATAATAATAATAATAATAATATAAAGAAAAAGAACTATCATAGCATACCCATATGGATCCATTCCTGTGGCAGCAAATGCAGCCATGGCTTTAGCAATTATGTCATTGACAACTCTATGCAAATTCCTTGATAGGTACCGACCTTGGGAAGCAAAGCATATGACAAATTTTATATCCAGATAAAGCTGCACATGCACAAAAAATATGTCAAATTTAAGAATCCAATACAAAAATAGAAAACACAAAAGGAATGATACTAAGTTTGCGTGCCTGTTGTAAACCGAATGGACCTAAAGGCCTTGGTCCTTCCTCAATATCATCCCAAAAGCTTTGATCTTCCGAAAGCCATATGATGACAGTTTCTGTAAGTCGCATCAATAGCAATGTAGCAAATCTTTCCCTTCCTACAAACATATCAGCTGCCAGGCTAGCAATGCTGTTTAGTTTTGCTAAGAGTTCCTGCATGATAACAAGATTTGGTAAAAAGGCAGTCAAAATTCTCAAACCAAAGAGTGCAGAACAAATATTGAAGGGGGGGGGGGGAATCACATCAAATAATGGGTGGAAGCCCATTTTATCACCCAAAACCTAGCTGTAAATAGAAAGAAAAATAATATGAAAACAGAGAGTGAGCAAGCAAGAGACCCTAATCATCCATGTGTTAATAATCACCTCATAGTTTGTTACCCAAAACCTAGAAAGGACTTCTCCCTAGGATTCGAATTGCAAAGGCTTGTGAAGGCATTCATGTTCACATAAAGGAAACAATGAGGAACTTCTAGAAACACCGAGAGCCCCTAGATTAGATTAAATTAAATTACCAAAGCCTTAATAAAATTAAAATTCAAAATTACAGCCAAAGACAGTCAAGCTCAGCATGTGAAAACTTTCTAAGTTACATATTAAATGCATAGAGCAAAAACAAATATAACCCCCCATGGCTGAATCAAGTACTGTAGATGAATGAACCGTCAATGAAGGGAAGATATTGAAATCTTCAGTGTTCAATAAGAAATATAACCATACAAACAAGATGCTATGAGATGTTATGAACACCTACTCAAATTAGGTGTCGGAGCCTTTAACAAAAAAGAAACAGTTCACCAAGAGAACCAGATGTAATGATGTTAAAAGAAAAAGAAACGGAAAAGAATGATAAAATTACCTGAAATACTGGAGATGGAAACCATTCCACTTCCTCTGCAGTACCATCCATATTAATGTACATTTCTGCAGTAAGATGGCTATCACCCTCTTCTGTGAAAATGAGATCCAGGGCATGCTGTTGACAAAATGTATTCTTTAGTCTCTCAACTGAACCCACAAGGCGCCTCTTCCATTCTCGTTGCTCAGGGTGACGGTTTTGTCTATCTGAAGTTCTTCTACGTTGGTCATCCTTGTAACTAGCCTGACTTGGGGACAGCTTCATGGCTGCACGGGGAAGAAGTTCATCTGCCAACAATGAAGCATTTGCTAGCAATGCAATTTGTTGACCCTCAGTCTCAGCCATTCGAACAATTTTATTTCCAGTACCCCCAAAGTCCACTTCTTCATCCATCGAACCAGGTAATGCTCTTATGAGCATGTTTACATATGAGTCAAACACCTGAAACAAACCTTCCAGTGTTTGCCCTCCCAACTGCATGCTTAATAGCGGTCCGACATCCTCAAAGAAGTCCTATAAGAGCAAGCAGAGTACAAATCAAATGAGTAACAGTATATAATGTCATTACATCAGAAAAATGATGTAAGAGGTCAAGCATCCATAAAGAACCTAACAAGTAAAATCATAAAATTATGGCCAAAACACACTTCCATAACTTTCTGTAGGATTAATGTTTTTACAATTCAACAGTCATATTTCATTTTCGATTCAAGTAGATTATCCACATCAAGTTTTCAGTAAATTAAAATTGTCTAACTATTTGTTTAATGTAAAAGAAAAAATCAATCGTTAAATATAAATATATATATCAATAAAGACCATATTTTGGATAAATATGATATAGATATCGAATATCAAAATACTAATCATGCAAAAAGTTAAGAAAGTATATAAAACTACTTGAATTTTACATTAGTGTAAGTAGATCCCTCCCCCAAACAAAATGCAGTCAAACAAAGTTATTTACCAATGCCCCAAAATTATAAACATTTAAGGCTGGGAAATACTTAATTAGCATTTTAAACTAAAACAAAAGACAGATAAGCAGCTGCTAAGTAATTTGTTGAAAATCACTAGGCAAGGAATTATATCCATATATAGGACTAATTTTATTATTGGGAAAAAGAATGACAACAGCACCAATAAAGCATATAACCATGGAACAGAAGAGGTAAAGGACAACACCAAAATGTATGATAACTATCTTAATGGTCCATAAATAAGCATGGGAAAGGAATATTCCAACCAAGAAAAGACTTCCCTTTGGACATCAAGCCCTACCCATTCAAAATTTAAGCTCCCTACCGTCCAAATGTATTAAGTAACCTCAAAGTTTCATGATGGGTTTTACTTTCCAAACACCGTTCTAAGCATCAACTAAACAGTAGTGGTACCAGGATTATCCATGCATTCCTAAAACAAAGCAAAAACTAATAACCAATTTCCAATGAATAGAATGACAAATTTGAGAGTTTCAATCCCTTACCAATAGATTTGCACATACCTAACTAACCAACAATGATGCAATTTGTCTTAATCAGATTGTTCAGAGCTATAAATTCAGTAAGAAGGTGTTTTTTTTTTAAAAAGTTATCGTCGTATACATTCGATCACTGTTGGTCATATTTCTCTTTATTATATACATAACATACCCAAAGAAAACTATTATCCAATCTTTTATGTCACCCTGTTGAATCTCAAAACATTAATCTAGTGAACAAATACCATCCAACTTTAATTTTCCATCACAGGCAAGCAACTCTAGAATTTTTATGGGTAAAAATCCAGTGATATTCAATATATGTAATCTATGCATAACCATTGCATAAAGCCCGTTAAGACTAGTGAGATACGGATCCACAAACCATTGAGAAAGTTTATTTGCAGAGAGAGCTTTTCATTAGAAGAAATGCCAAAACATTTAAGAGTACAAAAGACTCATTAGATTTCCCATTATCAAGTAAAAGAATCACTTTTAAGAAAAGTTATTGTATCCATCCATGCTTAATCAACACTTGAAGGGTAGATAACAATATCAGAACTAAAGAACTTCAGAAAAAGAAAAAGAAAACCCAAACAGGTCATATGCAAGTATATGTAAAAAAGCAAGGGCAAGGACAAGGACTAGGACAAGATATGTTATAATAAGTTAAACTTGTTCACCTGGACCATAGAATTGAATCGATGAGCACTGCTTGTTAGTTTATGCTGAAATGCTGTTGTATTACCAAGGGATGCACTAGAGGGCCAGCCAGATTGACGAGTACTGCCTGGGGGGTATGTTAGCACCCAATCATCAGCTGCAGCCAAAGCTGCAGTGCTTTCTTCAATTCTTTTGAGATTAGCATTGAGTGCCTGCTCGACACTTGGCCTAAAGAGTTTCAAAAGCACAGGACAAAGTGCCAAGCCACGAGCTTCCAGCAATGAGCAATGACCTAAAGCTATCTGAACACATTCTGCAGCAGCCCTTAGACCACCAGCAGCTGCTGAAGAAGCCAATGCATGTCTTTTAACAAGAAGGGCAAACGCCTCTGTTTGCTTCGTAGCCCAGATCACAAGCTCCGAAGTATAAGCTGGTTCCTTACCGAAGATTCTCAAGGAAGCACTAGCAGCCTGAGCAATAGCAGAGAACACCAACTGTGAGAGGGCAGCAGTGTATGCTCCTCCGTATGAGGTGCTTGAAGGGCGAAGGCTAAGCATGTTATATTGATATCTTTGAAAATGAGCATTAAGGAGCAAACTATGAGCACGCGGTCCATCACCGAGCTTTTTAAGAGCTAATATTGCTGCACGGAGTTCAGCACCACGTGTAGAAGGTTGACAAGCAGCTTCAGCAAGCTGATCAGACAACTTTTGCTTCCGCTCTACAATAGCAGTCTGTAAATATGTAAGTGCTGCAGGACTCAATGAATTTGTTTCCTTTGCTTCAGCAACTGCCTGCTCTCCTTCATCAAGGGCTGCTAGAGCTTCATCTATTCTCTTCTCAGCTAACAGAACATCCAGGTGATCAGAGAATTCTGCTGACCATTTCTCGAGATCTGAAGGTTCTCTATCTTCAATATTTGACAAACCATTAGCATTAGGACCTTCAGAAACTTTGGGACATAATGAATCTATATGAACCCCCTCAGCCAAACCATGAATTAATGTTGCTTGTGTTGAAAGCAGATTTCTTATTGATGAAAGCTCTCCTTCTAAATCGGATATCTCCTTAGATGTGCTGCAAGAAAGAAGCCCAAATGTCTTAAAGTTTCACACCTGTACAGGTTCTATGGAACTAACCACATTACCTGTCTTTATTAATAATTAATATTGAAAATAAATATCCAATTCACATAAATTCAAAAAAAGAGAGAGAAAAACTAGTTATAGATGCAAGAAATTTCAAACACTTTTTCAATATCTCTTTCAACTGTCAAGTAACCTCAATAAAAATCAATGGTATATCTATATGATCAACAAATTTCAGCTAAGAAACACTTTCCAGTGAGGGAGAGAGGTATATGAATCAATGCAATGCTGAAAGCATTTACAAACAGGAAACTACATGACATATGAAATTATTGAGAAGAAACAAAGTCTGAAAAGTTTCCTTCTTGATTTTGACATAAGGAGCAAAGATAATAAAGCTTTCTTACAACTCCCTTTTCTAGATTTCTAGCAAGTTTACAACAAATTTATGCATAGCTGCAAGCAAGACAGAATACTTGCACCAGATAACTCAACAATACTTTCACTTTTGTCCTCATAATCAAATACATTAAGAAAACCAGTTGAAGCTTCAACCTTAGCGAAAAGTTGTAGTAATGGAGTGACATTATCATGGAAAAAAGATAGGATTCTAAGTCCATTCCTCCACACTCAACCCAGTGTACTTGCAATGTAAAGGTTTTACTATTGTTTATGCTCGCTGACATTCGTTGGTCTAAAACTCTTGGACCTCAATGAAACTGGATGAACTAATACTGCAACAAATTTCCTAAAGGGTATGACTAACGGCAAAAGACTGGGGTTAGAACAGAGGAAGTTATGAAATTATCTCCCTTAGTTTTTCCTACTACTAAACCAGTAAAGTGAGGTGATTAATTAGATTTAGCCATGACAAAGATTAGAGTAAAATGCGTGCGTTACCGTATAAAGGCGGAATAATTAGCATAAACGCTTTTACGCATTTCTTCAGCAGAAGCTCTCTTCAAATCCAACAGATAGGAACATAATTGCCTTATTTCCTGGTAATGGAATCAATTAATATTAAAATTATCATAATTTGAAACAAATTCTTACTGAAAAAGAAAAGAAAAGAAAAGCAAACAGACCTTGTCGTTGAGAGAACACTTGGACTGAACAAAAGCATCGGCGTCGAACCTGTCGGATTTGAAAACATTGAGGCCTTCTTCGATCTTCGTGCCGTTTTCTTTGGCAGCTGTGGTGGGTCGAGTGGACCGACCTGTTTTCGCGGTTGCCATTGCCGTCTCTAGTAGTTGAAATCAGATCGAAGCAGAAGCTTAGAACAAATGTTGATTGGGAAATTTTTGAAAGAAGAAAAGGAAAGTGGGTTTAAAGGGCAATTTAGGGAATTTCAGATGATTCCGGCCATTGGAACCCAACACAATTGGTGACTTCGGTGGAAAGGCAGGCAGCAGATGGGCGTGGTGGGTTCAAAGAAAACAAAAACAAAATAAAACAAGTTTTTTTTTTTATGGAATTTTTCATAATAATCTTAAGGTTAAACTACAATTAAGGTCACTAAATTATTAATAAATTTATATTTTCATCATTCAATTTTAAGAAGTTACAAAATAGTCATTAAATAATTTACAAAATTTTATTTAAGTCATTGGGTCGTTATATGACCTTCTTTGTTCAATTTTTCTTATGAAACAATTTTAAATATCACAAATTTGCGAAGCTAAATTTCAAACAATTTTTTTAATCTCCAACATTAATTGTCAGATTAGTTTGGATTTAAAATGTATTTTTTACTCATTGATGAATACTAATTCACAATTTCAATTGTCAAATTGTTACTTGGAGGTTACTAATCGAACATTTAAAAGAAAAACTTAACAGTCCAATAACTCAATTCAATAATTTAAATGAAAATATTCAAATAATTAATTACCAACACATAAAATTACTAATAATTTAATAACTTTAAATCTAATTTACCCTAATCTGAATCATAGTAACTAGTAAGACGTGGCACATACTTTTATCCCTTTAGATTTATGGCATCTACGCGTCAGTTAGGATTTTTTTTTTACTCTTCCTTGTTGTCATAGTCAACAGATGTTTGGGTTGTATATAATCGTCAACTCACTCTATTATAACTTAAATTCAGTAGTTAAGTTTTCAATAGAAATACTTTTTCATCCTTTACTTTTATTTTAGGAAAATCAAATTTTAAAAAATTTTCAAAATTAAAATTTGATTTTAATATCAAAAAGTAATAAACACTTAATTAAAATTGTACTTTATCTTTGTCGAGTGTAGACTTGTTTCAAATAAATTTAAATAAATAATAAAATAGTATTAAGACAAGTATTAAATTTAATATAATATTAAATATATTAAAATAATATTATTTTTGGAATAGTTAATTTGAAATCAAATTATATGGTAAAGTCCAGTAGGATTGAAAATTTTTCATTGTTCAACCACCGGAGAATTGCCTTTGTAAGCCATCAGAATACTACCGACGCAGTCGCTAGTTCGGCTGCTATCAGTTTGTTCTAAGTCAGTGACAACCCGATCGATCCAGTCTAGCCATCGGTTGGACCATCAGTCTAGTTTCACATACCAGACCTAGTTCGACCAATTTTGGGTCTCGTTTTCGGTTTTTGATTCTTAGGCTCAATTTTCATGTTCAATTATCCATTGGGCCAATTGTCTAGCTTTAACATTAATTTAATTTTATTTGATCATAATTAATTTTCTCAAAAACCAGTTAGATTTTCCAAATTTATTTTTCAAGAAATTTCTTTAATCAATTTCTCTAGTTGAATAATTCTCACGATCACCTAATTTAATTTCATATCGAATAATTTGATTCAATTAAATTATTTCCAAAGTCGTAGAATTTCTTTCTGATTCAAATGCAGTCTGATCGAGCTTTTGTTAAGCTAGCGGAGAGATCAATCGGACATATACAATTAGACTTTAGTAATTGCAATATGTCTAGAAACATCGCTTCGATAATTTGTAATTATTTACTTATTGAGTCAATCCACAAAAAGTACCATGATTGAAAATTCATCATTGTATACTCTTTACGAAAGTAATTCATCAAATAATTTTCTCTAATGATCTCGTCATGTGCGTGTTACCCTCATATGATATCCTTAATTCTTTTAAGTTAAATTCATTCACTCAATACAATCTTATTTTATCTTATTATCATAATCGTATCTTCTTAATGATTAATATTATCATCGTCAACAAATGAATATGATAAATTGCTCGTTCAATAACGAGCTATGAATTCTATTGTTGTTAGTAAAGTCATGCCATACACAAGTCATGTACCCAACATATCGACTATGGGTTCGATCATCCTTAAAGTATAAGCTTATATTTATATAAAAGCACATGAGTTACATACGCATGATCAGTGACTAACTCAAGATTTAGGTAAATCACGTTATGAACGTCACAAGTTAAATTCATAAATGAATTCAGAATTAATTCATCTTGGGTTATGTCGAATGTATCATTCTTTCAATAAATACATCTATGTTTTTATCCTTGGAGTCAATTGCTCCAATAGTTAAGACCAACCATCTCCCTAATTAAAATTGTAGACGACAAAATAATCCTTATAAGTATTTGAATCAAATGCTCATTTTGATTCTTTTGCAGGATTACAGGCTCGTTTAGATTATCTACTGAAGTAAGTTATTTTTCTTTCAATGTAACCGTTCTTACAGTGTCACTTATCATAAATTTGAACTTAAATAATTAATTAACTAATATTTGATTGTCGTTATTCATATAAAATATAAAAGAAATAAATATAAAAAAAATAATAATGAAATATGAAATTATCTTTATTATTTATCATTTAAATAAATAAAAAATAATTACATATTTATTACAATATAAATAATTTAACAATAACACATTGAAGCATTATAAAAATGTAAAAAAAATTTGATAACTTGACCTACTACTTGCAAAATAGGTCATGGCTCACTATAAGCTATTATTTAAGGAGCTCACACTGGAACCCTTATACTTTGTTAGTTAATTAGTTTTAAGCATGTCCTAACAAGGGACTAGGATGCATTTGGGCCTGTCATGTGCTTAATCAGACAAAAATTTGATGTGCATGTGTCCAAACTTTACAAATTTATGTAGTTTATACCATTTGTTTTATATGTTTTTTTATCTTGACTGATTAAAATAGTAGGACACATTATTTAAAAAAAATTAAATTTAAATATTAAAAACGATATTATTAAAAAAAACAATTATAAATCTCGAATATAAATTGTAAAATAGATTGAAAACCATAAATATCTTTTAAATACATTTACAATAAAATTTGTTAATTTCAAATTTTTTATGTTTTAGTTATATAGGAATTGAGTATAGATAGATAAATACCAATTCCAACTAATTGTAATATTAATAACACTGACATTTCTACGTTTTCAGTCGTACTCCTTCCACGTTTATTCGATCTCGGTATGTAAGGGTAGCGTCAACTCCCAAACGGCGACGTTTTGGGAAATCAGCTGCGGGACAACAAACAAAAACTTGACAAGAAAAACGAGAGAAAGAAAATCAAACTAACGAAATACACACTCTTTCTCAGTCTTTAATTAATCCCTCTTCCGCCTGACTCAGATTAGATCCGTTTTCTATCCACAAACAAAGAAGCAATTTCGTTTCTTTGTTTCAAGAAATCAAAGAAATGTCAAATTCGCATAGCGATACGATACCTCTTCACCCCTCGTCCCAATCGGACATCGACGAGATCGAGAATCTAATCAATGCCAGCGTCCAATCCAGTCCAGCCACTGTCCTCCCGGCCCGCCCTCCAAGTCCACCTCGGGCCTCCATCCCGGTCTCTTCTTCCCCCTTCATCCAGTCCAAAATCCCTCCTCCGCCTCTGCAGTCTTCATCATCGTCCAATCATAAGGTGCCGTCTGTCCCTGCTGCCCCTCCTCCTCCTCCCCCCGTCGGTAACTCTACCAGCATCGTGGCCACCGGGTTCGGTCCTCCGCCCAACACCCTAACGGAGCCTGTTTGGGACACCGTGAAAAGAGATCTGTCCAGGATCGTTAGTAACTTGAAGTTGGTGGTGTTTCCGAATCCCTACAGAGAAGATCCTGGAAAGGCGTTGAGAGATTGGGATCTGTGGGGTCCTTTCTTCTTCATTGTCTTCTTGGGACTCACGCTTTCTTGGTCCGCCTCCGTTAAGAAGGTTTTGCTCTCACATTTGACTTCGATTTACTTTCCTTTTTTCTTCCTGCGTTTGTTAACTTGTGATTAATTGATTTGATGGACATCCAACTAATTCTGGCAGTTATCTTTAAAATCTCATAAACTTGTTGTGGATCTTGCAAAAAAGAGTATAGCACATCATGTTAATTTAAGTTAAATTGCAGAAAAGGGGAAATTAGTTTTATCTTGAAACCTTCTGATTGTTTTCTATTTGCTTTTCACTTAAAAGTCCTTAGGAGTTATAAGTAAATGACGATACAGAAAGCGAACAAATCTCTAAAATGCAACACTCTGTTCTATAATAATTGTTTTACCCTAAAGTAGCATTCTGCACTTTGTTTTTCCAATATTTGTAATTACTTTTTCATAGAACAAAAAAGTCGGTTGAATGGATCAAATTCATCCCTTTCATGGATGGATCAAGGAAGCTATTTCTTTTGAAGGATTCAGATCTATGTGTATCTTAACTATTGGAATTAGATAAGGATTCTTTATGTAGATAAATCTTCACCGTAATTTCTTTTTCCCCTTTCATTAACTTGGACTTTTCTTTCTAAAATTTATCTCCATTTTTTTATCTATGTAGTAGACTGCTTATCAAAGGAGAAGGCTTAGTTTGTAATTACTGTTATATTTGACAGCTTTCCTATGGGTTGTGTTTTGAAGGTTTATTCAACTCTAGGCTTGAACTGAAGTTGTATTTCTTAAGTTTGGATCTAGGGCCAATATATAGTTTATGCCTCTTTCCAGTAGGTTGTATATCGTTATTCTCAGCTGGTCTTATTATTTTTGTAATATCTGCTCTTGGCTATTTTCTTAAGTTTAGTTATCTTGGAATGCTATTCTCCGTTGATCATTACCTCTCCTTCAAAATTATAGATTTTACATGAGTTTCGGCACTCTCCCATCATGGACTAGGAGCTAGATGATTTGGATGCTTTGTCCTTAAGACTTTTGCAAGGTTCTGACGCAATTGAAGTTCTCATTTCATTTAGAGATGGAAATGATCCAGAACATTCACTGATAAAAACTGAAACCAATCTAGCGAAAATTGAAGATAGCTTGAGGTGCTGCATTGTCTATTTGCAAATATCTTTTGATGTATGATGATATTGCTTTTATTTTAAAGAGATATCATCTCATTGTATTTTGTGATTACCGGTGGTCTTGCATAACCTTGTATTATATTTGTGATTTCTCCTCCTGCAATCTTGCCTTTTCTTTTCTACTTTATAGTCTTTTAATTTGACAACGGTATTCTTGTACATCTTTCTGTGATGCATATTTTCACTGTATAAGAGGCATCTCTTGTACTTAGGCCCTTCTTCCTTTTCTCTGCTATATTATTAACCTATATTTTGTTTCTTATAAAAATTATCATTTTTTTTTGTCAGTCAGTACTAACTTTTTCTCCTCTTAAAAAATGTTCCAGTCTGAGGTATTTGCTGTCGCATTTGCGCTGCTTGCAGCTGGTGCTATAATCTTGACATTGAATGTTCTACTACTGGTAACGGCCTTTCTCCTTTAGAGAGTAAATTTTGACTTTGTGCGAGCTTTTGAAATCTAGTTAATGTTATATCTGGTTTGGGAATTCCCATTTAACTTATGATTGAATACCACTATTTTGAAATTTTGGTTTAAAATGCTGTGCATAGATATTAAGTGAATGATTTGTGCTGAAGTTTGTTTGCTTGGCATTTTTTCAGGGTGGGCATATCATTTTCTTCCAGAGTCTGAGTCTTCTTGGTTATTGTTTATTCCCTCTGGATATAGGAGCCCTTATCTGTATGTTGAAGGACAATGTGATAATCAAAATGATTGTGGTGGGTGTGACATTGGCTTGGAGCTCATGGGCGGCCTATCCTTTCATGAGTTCAGCTGTGAATCCAAGGAGAAAAGCACTTGCACTCTATCCCGTTTTTCTTATGTATGTATCGGTTGGTTTTCTCATCATTGCCATTGATTGAACTTCTTCCCCTTTAAGGGTTCGAAAACAGTTACAGAAACTTATATGGAGTAACATAGTAATGTCATGTGGATGTGGTTACTGTATTTTTTTTGGACTTGACACAATGTCTTGGAATGCTCAGTCGCCAAATATGATATACTGTCTGTATCAAATCCTTTTTTTGTTCTACAACTTACTTTCTTCATTTCTTTTGGTAGAGTGATGATTTAATGGCTCAGGCTGCAATTGGGGGGGGGGCATATTAGGTATTTGAGCTTGTTTTGTTCTTAGATTTTTCTCCTCACCTCTGCATGCATGTCTGAAGTATTTGATGTACCAAAGTTCACACTTCATTGCCTTTGAAATAAAGTAGGAATATCTAGTAAGGTTTATTTTCATTTGACAATGAATGGCAATGGGCTTTTTCTGTGTGGATGTTGTTGATCATGCCTACTACTAGAGGTTATCGGGGCCTTACGTCACATCTTCGGGAGCCTGGGTTGTTTATTTAGTGGAGGTGCCATGCTACTTGAAGAGGTGAGTTAAGCTTCTTCTTTTTTTATCAAAACGAGTTAGTCTGTACGTGCAGAATATGAACATATTTAATCCTCTCTCCGCTTCTCCTCTTTAAATAGTTGGCCTGCCTTATTTTTCTTTTTGTGCCCTGTTGTCATTGTGCGGACACCTGCTTCGTTCACATTGCGTGGTAGTTAAGGCATATGTAAGTGGATTGTTTGCATTTTCTCTTCAATTCCTTGGGTTGTAACTTAATCGAATTTGACCTGTTGACTTTTCGATTTAAATCAGATTGGATCGAATGAGTTTATCGAATTCGGTGAGTTGAGTGCGTGTCAATAATAAATTTAATGGTAAAAGAACTATAGAAGCTTTGAATTGCATATTACCCTCTTCACTTAAAAAAGAGTGCATATTAACCTCTTTACTTAGAAAATGAGTCTCTTTGTATTATACTTATTTGGGTGATTTATATAATAATAGTAAAATTAGCTCTTGTTTTTTTTACACATTTATGAAAAAAGATCAATGCCAACAAATAATTTAAAAACTATAAAATTATAAATAATATTATAAAATTTTCCAAAATTTATGAAGAAATCTCTTCGAAATTTTAAATATTTAAAAATATATGTTTTTCACATTTTCAATAAACAGTCTAAGAATAGAAATACAAAAGAGTTTTAAATTTTAAAATTTTTTTTGAAGTGTGCAAAAATTTATGACAAACAAAAACTGTAAAAATTCAAAATAATATAAAAAAATAAAGATAACTTCATTGCGTAAGTAGTATTAAAATATAATGATTATTTACAGGTTTTTTCTTTATCATGTTTTCATAAAATATATTGGAAGTGATAAAATTTATGTTTATTCGTTCTATTTTGAATTTTTTTTAATTTTATACATAATTTTAAGAAATTATAAATTTCTTTTCCATTTATAGATTTTTATATAATTTATTAGAACATCTTTAAAATTTTAAGTTCTTATCGAAAACTTAAAAAAGTTTTTTTTGTGGTTCTACTTAGAGTTGATTGTGGATTAGGTTGGACCAGATTTTATTTGGGTTTCAACAAAATTTTAGGCCCAATTATTAGGAACGAGTCTGGCTTGGCCCGAAAAAAAGACCTGAAATTTTGTCCAAGCTCAACCCAAATTATAGAAACCAAATTCGAGCTTGACCCGACTCGGCCCGTATTAATTTTTTAAAATTATTTTATTATATACAATAAAATTAAAAAATATATAATATATCAAATATACTTAAAAATATTAAAACAAGAACCCAACAAGTGGCTTCAGTGAAAAAGAGAACGTTATTCATTTTAGAGGTCCCAGGTTTAAGCACTTGTGTGTGCAAGGTGTGTGTGTCTTGTCAAAGGGTTAAGAAAGTATGAACATATACTACCATGTAATCACACCAATATATTCATAAAAATATATTAAAACAAACATTAAAAAATAAACAAATTTAAAATACATTAAAAAATCTTTATATTAAGATAGTTGCAAATAAAATAGTAGAAAAATTAACAATAAAATATAAGTTCTACAATATTTAAATAATATTAAAAAAGACAATAAAACAATAGTAAAAACACGTAAAAATAACATCTAAACAACAAAAATAACAATAAAAGTAGCACAAAAACAATAACAAAAATAGCAAAAACACACACTAGTAACAACAAAAAAACAACAATATAATTTTTTTTATTAAAAATGCTTAATTTATTCGAGCTGGGCTAGACCGAACTCAGATAAAAATACTCTAACTCGAGGCTCGATCCGTTTAGAAAATGAGTATTATTTTTTGTCTAAACCCATTTTTCGGGCCTATATTTTTTTTCAAATCCTCTCATTTTTTGGACGGGTCTTCAGGTCGGATCAGACAACCGACTCATGATCAGGTCTAGCTGTACGTATATTTAATTTTTATTATAAATAAATTTTATTAAAATCTGAAGATTTATTCATATAATATTGAAATTTAAATTTTTTAAAATTTTTAGAAAAATATATTGAAATTAAAAAAATTATTTTTTATTTTTATGTATTTGTTATGTTTATTTCTTAGAAAGTTTTGAAGGGTGTTTTTTTTAATTTTTATAAATCCCTTTTTTCCAATCTTATGATTTTTAATTTTTTAAAATTGTTTAGTGAAATTTTTAATACTTTTTAAAGTTATGAGTTAGCATTGCATACATGATAAAGTAGTGTCACGAGACCAATAAAATACTCAAATGAATTGTAATGTCAATTGCCATCATTTGATGCAATTTTTAATAAAGCAAATTAAAATTTAATAAAATTTATTTCACTTGACTTAAAATAAAAGGTTGATGGTCAGTTTATCTTAAATTAAAAAATAAGAATTTAAATTAAATTAAGATATGAAAGCCTGTGACTGAATTTATTATTATAAAACATTAAATAAACTTTTACTCAACTTTCTAATTCACAATCAAGTAAAAAAAATACAACGACATCTACCTAATTGATAATATGAATTGATGTGAGTGTATTACTTTTTGAAGTTTATTTTTAACACGAAAATATCTTTGTATAAACTGATTTTTTTTAATATATTGATTAATTAGATGATAGTATTTGTTAATACTTTTTTAAGTTTTTGACAACGTACATAAATCTTACACACAAGTGTTTGAATTCGAATATCTTAAAATGAATAATATTTTATTTTTTACTGGAATCATTCTTTGAATTTTATAGAAATTGATTTTAAAATTAATTTGATTGTTTTTCAATTATCCATAAATAATTCCACTTTCGAAGTATAGATTAAATTTGGTTGAATTCACCCACAATGCATATTTATAGTATTATTAAAGAGGGCATAGTAGGAAATGAAAAGTTGGGTTTGGCGTTAGTCAAGTCTTAAATTAAAACTCGGAAGCTTCCTAGAAACTTTCGCAAATTTGTTTGGAATTAGTTAGAAAAAAGAGAGTAGTTTTGATAAGTTAGAGTGAGATGGGTGGTTGAACTGTTGATAGTAATATTATCCCGTAATGGGAGAACTCCGTCAATCCCTTACAGTCGTTTTATTTCATCAGATAAGCAGCGATCCAGATTTCTCTCCAAATAATCTAACCGTCTTTCGTATTTATTTAGACATAAACTAAATTCAAAAACAAAAATGTTATGCCGCTGCTGCTGCTGCTGCCGGAATCTGCGATTGGCGCATTCAGAGTTAGGGATTTTTTTGTTATTACCGATTAACAATATCCTCCGCATTTTCTGGGAACTCCAGTACTAATAACTATATCTTTATCGATATCAATATCGCTCTGCCGCCGCTTCTTCTTCTTCTAGTTTGAGAGTTCAAAAGTGAATAAAATTATTTGTAAAAATATAGCTGTGATTCTGAGTTTTGGCGCTTCTAGGTGGCCCGCTGCCTCCTTTTAAGGTGATTGTGCCGCTGTTTTATGCGGGTTAGCCTTCTCCCTTGCGACAGTTGTTCTCTCTGTTTTTCTGCTGAACTAGGATCTCCATCAGCAATATGACCGGCTTTTCTTCCGGCGATGATGGCCTCCAAGACTTGGAGGCCGGCCCTTCAAAGGACAATAATGACCTCAACACTAACCTTGACCCTGATGCTGGCTCCTCTGACCCCTTCGACATTGATCAAACCAAGAATGCTACCCCCAAGACCCTCAAGCGCTGGAGGGTAATCCTTTTTTTAACCTTTTTTCTTATCTCACTATCTGTTTGCTCCTCTCATTGTAATTGGATAGAAAAAGAGTGATTTATATAGGGATTTAATACTAATATAATGAATTTCCATTTCAACTCTATGTGTGACCTATTATGTTTCTATTTCTATTTTTTATTCACCACAATGGACGAGGGAGGTCGTTCAGTGATGAATAAAATTTTTAAATGCAAGCTTGGAATGATATCATTGCATATTTACATCTCTTAAGCTGAATGCTTGCATGGGTTAACATCATAATGCATTACGTCTGGCATGTGTCTCTAGTATGAAACTTTTACTTAAGGTTGCGGTGCCGCTATATTTTATTTATATGACAGCCTGAATGAACTGAATCATGGATAAAACATCAGCTTCTTTCTTGTTATCATGTTGCATTTACTCAGTGTACTGAGCAAGCAATTAAGAATGCTGTATGATTAGTCTGAAAAGTGGTTGCTTTACAATTAAGTCTCAATTTCTATATGATTGCTATCTTATTTATTCAAAGAGAGCATGATGCCCTGCTACAAAGTTCAGCATCCTGCAAACCATTGCAGCAAACAGTTCTAAACGAATTTGCATCAACCGACATCAAGCATACAACTGACTACTGAAGTAAAAAAAATCATTAATTTTTCTTCTAATTTATCGTCTGCCAACTCCATTTTTAGAGTAGAGGCTTATTTGTAGGCTTAGTTTCACAATTTTCCAGGCAATTAAGCTTGAGCTGGATAACCTATTCTAAGCATGCCATTGAACCATTAAGAGATCGAGGAGCCTTCCCATGACATTTTCTGCTTCTTTCCCCCTATGTAGTGGCCAAGTAGCTTTACAATTGGGATGCTATTTTACATTAACCTCATTCTCTTCCTTTTCGGAATGAGGTTGTAAATTTATGTTTGTTTCTTTTGAGGTGCATTTTTAGAGCTAAAGGTATTAAAAAATATGTTGTTTTTGAGTGTTTGGAGTTTACTGAGAAGATTTTAAGTTATTATATCCTTACAATGTTTTATTAAGTTATTATATCCTTGCTATTTTATTTCTTTCTTTAAGAGTTATTGATCAAGACAATGGTCTCTGTAGCTTTATTAGTTCTGTAAAAGATAACTAGCAGCTCAGAGAACACTTTAACTCAGAGAGAGTGAAATGCACCTGAAAAAGTACTAATATGGTAAGAATGGGTAAAGGCACAATGCATTTCTTACGAAGTCAAAGAATCCCATGTATCGTATTATACTTCGGAATAAGCAGGCTTGAGAGATGGTGTTCACATTGAAGGCTGTATGCTACGAGCAAGAAGCATCTTAGTTTATCATAGGTGACTTAACTTTAATTGCTCAGGAACGCCTCAACATGTTGCGTGTTAAGAGGCCCAGGAATTAAGCTCTCATTGTCAATGTTGCTTCACGAGTTTTTCCTTATCATCAAGTCAATCTCTCCAATAGTTTAACAACCTTGGGCAATATTAGTTGTGACCACTTATTGCTAACCTCTGTGTGTGGGTAGAGAATGGTTCCTGACTTGTGATAGACTGTTACTCTTAATACTGCACAAGTGATTGACAAATGAAACATATCTAGCCTGCAAAAGGATGGTGTTTAACTTGATCGTGTTTTCATTGTACGAGGCAAATACATTTAATTCCCTATTCATTGAAGTGGATATTGTTTGTTTGACATTACTAAGTACACTCCTACTTTTATGGTTAAGTTAGAATCAATGATTCTAGCGAAAGAACAATCCTCTTTATTAAACCATTGAAGTTTTTTCCTGATTATCTTTCTTATCCTTACAAGTGTTGTTGTTTGTTAAAAGATGCAAGGAGCTACTTTGTTAGTTGTTCTTTGTCACATTGAGATATTTTTAAATAGGGTATTATTTTTATATTTATATGGTTTGAGTTTGGGTACTTTTTGGTTTGTTGAGGACCCTTGAATGGGTGACATATCTTGTACTTACAATTAAGGTTTTCTTGAGTAGTTTTTTTTATATAATATTGTGGTTGTGTTCCCTAGAAAATTTGAATACTTAGCCTCATATTCCCAAGAAAGTGTAATGGCTTCCTTCAGATTAGTTGGTTTGACTATAGAAAGAGACTTTTTTTTGGGTTCAATAAAAAGTTAGAGACTTAGAGTATGTGCGAATGCCCTGTGTGATATTCTCCTTTTAAATCTTCAACAACCATTTGCGTTGAGCATGTCATTGACCTTAACAATATTTTATAAGCAGCTTGAAAGTACTTTGTAGACTTTGTACTTGCGAATTGAGGTACTAATTTTCTTGACAATTGTGTTTTCTCGTATTATTGTTATTGTAAATTGACCCGATGTTATGAACTAGTGGTAGGATTTTGAGCAACATAATGGGCGATAGTACTCTCACATCTGATAAATTCTGCCTTAACCTTGTTAGGATTTTAACCTGGGGACATAAAAATTGAAGTCTCAAGTTGTAATTGTTGGGTTGTTCCTTGCAGATGATTGTTTGGTTATCATACATCTTCTTGGGAACTTGTTAGATGGAGCATATGGGCATTTTTTCTTAAAAACTTCATGCCTTTATAAACAAGTGTTTCTAACTTCATATAGTTATTATTATTATTTGCATTGTGCCATGTTAAAGTCATGGTTTCTTTTTTTTTTTTTTTGGTATGCACTAATAGTTGTCCATATTAGTCTTTGCATAGGATGAGGAGTTGGGGACTCTCATTTTTCTTGGAGCTTTGACTAGTTCTTTTTCCTTTACAGCAAGCGGCACTTGTGCTAAATGCTTCTCGTCGATTTCGGTATACTCTGGACCTAAGAAAACAAGAAGAACAAGAGCAAAGAAAAAGGATGATTAGAGCTCATGCACAAGTCATAAGAGTAATGTTACATATTTTATTTGAAATTTCACTTGGATACGTTTGTCCCAGTAAAGTCTGACTAATGTCTTCATGTTGCTTCAGGCAGCATTGCTTTTCAAATTGGCTGGGGAAAAGGAAATTGGTATGCTTCTTTGCAGTAATACTTAGCCCCAATTTTTCTTGTAGTTCTGTTTCTGAGGGCTTTCTTTGTCTAAGTTCTCAATCCAATTTCTAGTTTTGGTAAATAGTAGAAATATAGTAGTGACTTTGTTGTTTAGCTTGCATTGTTGGAAAGTGCTTGGAGGAACACAGGTATGGTATAGTGTATAGGATAGAAGAATCCTTCACAAGAAATCATTGTTCAAGCTGTTAGACGTCAATTATGGCTTGACTTAATGTGGATTCCTTGTTGAATTGAATCTAGCTTGAGCTCAAGTGATGATGAATGAATTGGGGCATGTTCAAGTCTTTTTATCTTTTTTTTTTTAGCTGTTTGCAAGCCTACTCAAACTTTTGATTTCATGTTTTCCACATAATATGCATATATGTATAAAGCACAAATACTGCCCTTCTTTTCCAAACCCAAGTTATATTTCCATTTTTAACTTTAATACTATTGCAATTTTTTATATTTCAAATTTCATTTTCATGATATATTTTGTTTTATTTTTTTTAAAGAGCCATGGAATATTAAATTTATGAGAAGCATTTTGTAGAGGGTTTGCAAACAAGTGATAGGATGTGTTGGGAGATGGCGGAGAGGAAGATGAAAGCAGACCCTAAAGTATTGAGTGTAGTGGCACGTGGTGGTTAGTAAGGTGAAGGAAGTGTAGGGTGGAACAAGGCTGAGGAGAGAATTAAGAGAATTTTAGAGAGAGTTTGCTGTTATGCATTATTCCACCTAAATTATTTATATTCATGTTAACCTGTTTGTGCTATTAGTGTCAGGTACCCCAGTTACACTGCCAGGTGCTGTTGGTGATTATGCAGTTGGACTAGAACAACTTGCTTCGATGACCCGGGATCATAAATTATCTGCTCTTCAACAATATGGTGGGGTAAGTTACCTGTTAATGTAATTTTATCATTTTACTTTGTGTTTCTTTTATGGTTAATTGATGTGACTCATGGTGGATTCTTTCATCAGGTTAAGGGGTTGTCTGATCTGTTGAAAACAAATTTAGAGACGGGAATTTACGGGGATGAGGTTGATTTGTTAAACCGCAAGACTGCATTTGGATCAAATACATATCCACGGAAAAAGGGACGGAGTTTCTGGGTATATTATTTGCTTCTTAGCCCTTATTTATTATTATTTTTAAAATTCTACCTTTATGGTCGATTTTTTGCTTGCTGGTATTGATACCTATGCTGTTTTGCAGAGGTTCCTTTGGGAGGCATGGCAAGATTTAACCCTTATCATATTGATTGTAGCTGCTTCGTTGTCTTTGGGGTTGGGAATAAAGACAGAGGTTCAACTTTTCTTTTTACTATTGTATTTACTAATGTTTGTATCTTGGATAGTGGTTTCTTTGCTAAGGTGTTAATGCTCCCCTTCTTCATACGGGTTTGAAAGTTTTAACTATTGTGCTTTTTGGCATGAATTGGCACTTTGTTTATATGCCATGATTGCACAAAGAAGTTAATGTAAAGACGGTAGAAGTGCTAATATCTTTATGGCATGGGTGATTAGGTGAAGCAGAATTTGTAATTTTAAATTTTAATTTTTTTATCATATCTTAGATCAACTTAACTTGATGTGAATGAATTGCCGGTTCTGAATTTTCCACATTTGCAATTTTACATTTCACAAGATATGAAGCATCGTGATATTTGTCTAAAGCATGTATTGATTCTATGGTTTTTAAAATTCACTTTGGCTTGGATGTTCTTCTGATGTGTGTTTATTCCTAGTTGAGTGGCTCTGAAGTGAAGAAATCTGTTTTACTCAAATGAATTATCAAACGTGATACATACTTTTCTTGCACTTGGAATCTATTATTCTGTTTACTTTTCTTACTCTGCTTATTACCTTTTGTTAGTCACCTATGTCTACTTTGCATTGACTATGCATTTTCTTTGTTTCTCTCTCTTGGATCTTCTTTTGTTGTTCTTACTGGTACTTATCCTTTTTTTTCCCCTTATTTATTTGATTGTTTTAATTGACATTCTTTCTAGGGTTTGGAAGAAGGATGGTATGACGGGGGTAGCATTTTCTTAGCTGTTTTCCTTGTTATAGTTGTTACAGGTATAAAATCTGACCAATGTTCAAAAATAAAATGATTCCCTTCCGAGTTAAATACTGTTGGTGCTTTTAAAAGCAAGGTGACTGTTTTTAGTGCAGGTTAATTCCTTTCTAACTTTTTTGTCTTTTACTTATTCACTAGCTACTAGTGATTATCGTCAATCTCTTCAGTTTCAAAATCTTAATGAGGAAAAGCGAAACATCCAATTAGAGGTGTGTGTTCTTGCGGTATGATGACATCCATTTCAATTCACTTTCAATTTTGTTTATTCTCAACTTTCCTGTTTTGAATATCCCCTCAGGTCATGAGAGGTGGTAGAACTGTGAAGGTTTCAATATATGATGTTGTTGTTGGTGATGTTGTGCCTTTGAAAATAGGTGATCAGGTGGGTCATTCAGTTGTTTCTTCAGGGTGTTGATATTGATGTGTACTCGCACTAAATAATAGTTGGATGCTTTGTTTAGGTCCCGGCTGATGGAGTCTTAGTTACTGGCCATTCTCTAGCGATTGATGAATCTAGCATGACTGGAGAAAGCAAGATTGTAAGTTGCTTGTGTTGGTGATACATTTATCTACAACTCAGCTTTCATTGTTTTTAACCATAAGCTTTCTTGTAGGTTCATAAGGATAAAAAAGAACCATTTTTGATGTCTGGCTGCAAAGTAGCAGATGGTGTAGGTACCATGCTGGTAAGTTATACCTGTCACTTTTTCTTTTACTTTGTTTGCCGTCCTCGGTGTTCTTCAGCTCTTTTTATGCATTTTGATGTTCACTTGTAACTTGTTAGTTCTGCATTATGCTGTTTGCTATGTGCACTGAACTTTTTACTCTTCCTTTTGGTATGGATTTTGTGACGAAACAGTAGGAATGGGTGTGTACTTTTGTTTTGGCATTGCCCCTTTGCATTTCTAATTGTTGCTTGTTCTGTGTATTATATAGTGGTGGGTTTCGTATAGGCTGGTTTCTGATTTGAGCTAATGGTAGTTTGTATCTTTTAACTCATATTATCTTTTATGTTTCAATTCATTATCTGATATGATTCTTGTACAGATATGTAGTTTGAGAAATATTTGATTGCTTTATGATTGCCAACGAATTCTGATTGTTTGTGCATGTTATAACACTTTTTGTTGGTTTGAAAAACAAATGTTAATTTGCCAACAGCATGTACTAGGTTTATGGTATGAAGTGCAGCATGCTTCTTTTTTCTGGTGAGGAATAGAAAATTTTCTTTAGTATCTGATTTTGTATACTTTGGCACGTGGCACTTGATGGTCTGTGTCTTTATCCCTTTAGTAAGGACTTTGTCTTGAGAAGAGATAGGCTCTTAGGTAGATTGTGATCTTTGTCATCACTTTCTTCGATGTATATTTGATCTTTCCTTAGAATTTTTTTTATTATAACCTGGTTTTTACCTTTTTGTTTTCAGACCATTTAAAATATTCTTTCTCAAATCATTTGTAGGTGACCGGTGTAGGAATCAATACTGAGTGGGGATTGTTAATGGCCAGTATCTCAGAGGACACTGGTGAAGAGACCCCCTTGCAGGTATCACCTTAATGTGCCTTACAGTGCCTCTTTCCAGTTAGTAAGATGCATCCTGAGCATATTATGCATCACACACTGCAGGTACGCCTGAATGGAGTTGCAACTTTTATAGGCATAGTTGGGCTTTCTGTAGCTGTTTCTGTGCTTGTTGTTCTTTTGGCAAGGTATGTAAGAATCTGTAAATTTCTATTTCCGTGCTAGTTGAATTGGGTTTCATCTAAGGCATTGCTATTTGATTGGTTTTCTAGATACTTCACTGGACATACAGAAAATGCAGATGGAACTAAACAATTCATCAAAGGGCGCACCACATTTGATGATGCATTTAATGATGTTGTTAACATTTTTACAATTGCAGTAAGTAAGCTGTAGTCCCTTAGGTCATGTATGGTTGGAGGGGGAACCAGATAGTAATTATTAAGAATAGACTGGAATACATCTACACTATTACATGATGGGGAGAAAAACCTAGTATAGTGTCACCAGTGACAACTTGGTGAAATTATCCAAAGAAGAAGGTAATGGTAAATAGACAAAACTAAGGATATAAATGTTATCTTACCTTCCTGAAAATGAGGATTTTGATCTTATATTTCTGTTTGTTTTTGTTTATAAACTTTCACATTTCCGCATGCAATTATCTAGTTGACAATAGTGTTAGTTTGTCTAGTTAGAATAGTACCAATAAATATGTAATAATAATCCAAAAAGAGACTATTTAACTCTTTAGTAAAATGACCACAGTTCTTTTATATATATATATATATATTAGTTTTCCTTCTGTTCCACCCCCTGTTTTTCCCTTCGTCTTCCTTTAGTGGCTGATGCAATAATTTGGTGCTGCATCGGGTCAGATCTGCCCCCCAGGCATGCCTTAACAGTGCATAACAGGCTGCAGCTAGGTATGTCTGACAGTTCCAGCATTGTGGTGCTGCAAAGGCCCGATTTGGCTGCTGGCAGCCTGACTGCCCTCATATCGTGCCTTTGCGGTGTTGCCATTGACATGTCATTGCACTAGAGTGCCTTATAGGTGTGCTGCTACAGATAGAAATATACGTGGCCTTTGCTGCTTGGTATACTATGGCAGGCTGCTACATATTTGGCAATGATGTGTGCGTGTGTTTTAATTCTCTGGCCACTAGTGGTTGGTAGGATTAACACCACTGCTGTTGTTTTTATCTTCATACTATATTACTACTTAACATTCAAAAATAATTTTAAGATTAAAGTTGTCCACAAAATAGTGTTTCTATTCATAAAGGGTTAGGAATAGCTAATACAATATGGGACTGGGGAATGGTATTTCAAATTTGACCATATGACTAGAATTATAATAGCTGTGAAGTGAGCCAAAGAATAGGAAAGACTGTTCCATCTGAAATAGCACTAGAATGGAATAGCTATTCCTAGAGGTATCAAAATGAACCCAAATCCCAAAGTCCCACCCAAAAAAGTCCAAACCTGGTTTGACCAAAAACATCAAAGACCTGAACTGAGAAAACCTGAACCAAACAAGCTTGTAAAAACCAAAAACTGAAATGATTTGAACCCAAATTCTACCTTAACTTAAAATGCATGCTGAAATAATTACAACTTGTATAAAATATAAAACTAGCCTGACTAGCCCTTACTTGATCTCTGCCTAAACCGGATAATTAGAATCCAAAATTACCTGAACTTTCAAAGGACCTGAACCTGAAACAACTTGAATCCCATAATGATCTGAATGTAAAAATGCGCAAACCTGCTCAACCAGCATGTTTTCCAGCTCTTGCTATTCTCATGGAACAAAAATGATGTTAAAATTTTTATTCTTATTTAAAAGTAAGTCCAAGGTTTCCTAACTATGGAGTTGTCCAGGTTACAATTGTTGTTGTTGCTGTGCCTGAAGGGCTTCCTTTGGCTGTTACCTTGACGTAAGTTTAAGTAGCAGCTTTTTAGTTAGTGATCCCGGCTCAGTGAGTCCTTTTTTGTTCCTGCTACTCTAACAATTAAATTCCTTCTGTTGAATACACTTTCCTATACTTTTCCTTCTCACAGTTTTATGGTTTTGCTCTTTACTTGAACTTTTACAGTTTGGCATACTCAATGCGAAAGATGATGGCAGATAAAGCTTTGGCAAGCTCATAATTCTACTTTCTAAATGTTTTACTTCCATGGTTGCTTCTGTATTGAAGTTTTTTGGTTATAGCTTATTTATCTAACAGACGTGATTTACAGGTGCGTCGGCTTTCAGCATGTGAAACCATGGGCTCCGCAACAACAATTTGCAGTGATAAGACTGGAACATTGACTTTGAATGAGGTTAGTTCTATATTAAAGAACATGGATGCTTCTAAATTTGATTATATGTAATTTCTTTTAGGACCAAAAGACTGGGTAACTTTTATGTGGATAGCTATTCTCTTATGAGTAGAAGCTGATCCTCTGTAATCTACTTGCCTTTTGTTTTCACTACTATGGTTATGCACTTTCCATGTTCACACTTGATAGATGGGGAAATGCTTCAGTATGTTTGGTTCTTTCTGTGAGGAATAGATTTATGGGAGGAAAGTTGCGATGTAAAAATGCTCAACACAGTATTGCTTTCTAGTAAATGAAAGAGGGTTAGGGTTTATATAATCTTAGGTGTTGTTTGATAAACTGGAAAAATTAAGTGTTGAAAAATTAAGTACTGAATTTAAGTTATATAATTTGTTTGGTATATTTCTTAAAATTAAGTACGGAATGTAATTGGATTGTTTGATAAATAATAATTTTAAAAAGAATTTAAAGGTAAAATGTTTAAAGGATAATGTTAAAAAGAATAAAAATAATTGAAAAAGAAATCCACATCAAGTGATAAGTAGCTCTCTATCTACTTATTATTTTCAACCCTTTTTCATTGTAAAATTCTATCAATTGTTTTTTTAGTTTGGATTATCAAAAATGCTTAAAAAATTAATTCATTGAAAATATTTCAGCTGATTTAATTTTTCCAATGACTTATCAAAAAAGCCTTAGTGTTCTAATGTTCTTCTCTAGTTCAGGTTACAGTTTCTATATTTTAATTTAGTTGTTTGAAAGCATTAGATATCAGACTGATTAATCGTATAACAGATGACTGTTGTTGAAGCTTTTGTTGGGAAAAAGAAGATAAATCCACCTTCTGATTCTTCCCAGCTGCCTGCATCAGTTGTATCTCTATTGAACGAAGGAGTTGCAAAGAATAGCACTGGGAATGTTTTTGTGCCGAAGGTAAGAAAGATTAGTTCTGTTATTAATTCATCTAATAATTTATGCTAAGGTCAAAAGATGAATAACTGCTCATGCATAAATTAATGTTCCTACAAAATATTTGCGTGTGATTTTGGAATGAGGTCTAAGTAATTGTTTTTGTGTTAGTAGGAATCATTTTTCTTCCTGTTACATCACATAGTTTCCTAACGGAAATGTGCTTTGTTTTGGGTTTTTGTGTGTGTGTGTATTTTCCCTGTACTTCTTAATTCGAGTGATTAGATTGCCTTGCTTAGTTCATATTTTCTCAAGTATCTAGATTTTCCACTGCTTTTGTGACTTATTAGTTCATATGCTCATAAGTCAGGAAATCTCATTAAATTGCATTCATCTTTCCAGGATGGAGGCAATATTGAGATTTCTGGATCTCCCACAGAGAAGGCTATACTTTCTTGGGCTGTAAAGGTACCCCTATAACTTGTTTCAATCATCTACTTAGATTCACTTTTGTTTGTACATGCTAATCATTGAAAATTGTTTTGTAGCTTGGAATGAAATTTGATATTATCAGATCAGATTCCAAAATCCTTCATGTCTTCCCTTTCAACTCAGAGAAAAAGCGAGGAGGTGTTGCATTACAAGGGGTAGTGGCTTCTGTCACATTTTTTTATGCATTTTGATTTTGTTGTTTGCACTATAATGGAAAGTTTTAAAATGAAATTACAGAAAGCAACTAAACTAATTACATTCTTTGTTCATGGCTAAAGCACTAAGGACCTTCCAAGACAATTGATGATTTCTATCTTGGGAATATTGATACAATTGTGCATGATTATTTTGCTAGCATTTTATGCATATTTGAGCACTTCGACAGAAGCATCTTGGTTATTTCCCCAGTTTAATTTTTTTTAGGAAGATGAAATTGGTCAAACTTTTACTGACAAGTTTCCTAAGCATGAATTTCAATAAGCAGATTTTCCTGCTTACATACCAGTTTTGGGTTTCAAACATATCTAACAGAATTTTGGCCTTTTTTTAACTTTGGCTCTTATGATGTGAATTCCGATCACCAATCGAATTGATGGTGACTTGCACGAATTATATCATTGTTAGCTTCATTGTCAAAATTTAATTATTCTAAAGCATTCATCAAGTTATGTTGAGTGATAGAGTTTAATTTCACTTTATATTTCATTAGATGCTGGTGAATTTGAATACTGATGGTAGTTAAATTGTCTGCTATATGAATTTATATCACTATTAACTGCACCAAATCAACTTTCATTGGATCTTGTGAAGTGACAACATTTTCATTCCAATTTATAGTTGAAGTTGTTAGTGTATTACTGGACTGTCTTAAGGACATGAATGTTATCTGTTGTCCAGAACTTCTTGATTGGGTTATGCAGGCTTGTCTTTTGTTGTATTTGGCTGGTAGATTGGGAAAGGAGTTGTCTAAACCTTGGATGCTTTATTATCTACATTTTGCGAGTTAGCTCAGTGGAGGAAGAGGGAGGAAAAGAGGAGAAATAAGGGGGGCAAAGAGGAGAAATAAGGGGGGCAAAGAGGAGAGAGAAATTCTTATGAGGAATATTAATCTGCCGTCCCCTACTTCTAACCATGTTGGTCAGAGATGGTGCAGTTTTCCCCTACCATGCAGATAAAGGCAGAAGCCAGTTATGGCTCACTTGCCTGCTGGAATAACATAGGGATATAAAGAAAAAAAGAATAAAAAAAAAAAAACGTTTTACCGGCTTTGGGTTTTTATGAAGAAAAAATTAAAAGAAAAATGGAAAAATAAGTTTAACAGGTTTTGGCTTTCGGGAAGAGAAGTACTGCTGTTGTGTGAGAAAAAAATTTGGGGTGGACGACCTTTTATTTTTTGGTGAAAGTAAAAAAGATGGAAATAATTATGAAAAGCTTTAGTACTCTGGCCTGATTCTGATTTCCCTCGTTTCCATTTATTATTTTTTTAAAATTATCTTTTGATATTTTCTTATCAGATGCTAATGATTTTTAGAAAAGATAACAAATATTTTTTATTGATTTTTGTTTGTTAACAATGCAAATGTCTTTGCTTCCCACAACAAAATGTGATGGCTTTCCTGGTAGTTAGTGATTATTCAGCCTATGTATATGGATCGCTTAGGTGACATGAAGTTTTGGTCGAGGAAAACAGTGATTCTTAGCTGCTCTAAGTATATAACTGCCCTATGTACAATGATGCTTCTTTGCTCAAGTGTTTTTACTTGATGGGAATATGTTGAAGTGTCCAGGTTCATGTGCTTTCTTGTAGAATTTAGTTAAGGTGATGCAGAACATTAAAAGAAAACTTTTTTGCCCTACATTTTGAACTTTCTGGATTATTGAAAACAATTTATGAATTTATACAATGCCTTTTACTTGTGAATTTGTTTCTATTCTCTTTATGGCAGGCTGATTCTGAAGTTCACATACATTGGAAGGGAGCAGCTGAGATAGTTTTAACGTCATGTTCTGGGTACATTGATTCAAATGGTTGCCTGCAGTCCATCAATGAAGACAAGGTTTGTGATGATGTATATTTAGGCACACATAAGCATGCATGCACGCTCTAGAAAGATCTCCTAAATTTTTACACATTTTTTATATGATACGCACTTGGCCTCCAGCATTAGCTTTTAGCAACTTTACCATATTTATGCAGATTCGTTGCTGTATGTGATGATATGCAGATTGATTATTGTTTTATGAAAACCATGTGTAAACCCGTTACAAAATAATGGTTAATTACAAACTAAACCTTGTGAAAAATACATTAGTAAACAAAGGTTGTCTCTTACACATCAATAAATTGCTTAGTCCGTAAGAAGTCTATAATACTATTTAGACCTAGGTTTTGGGTCGAGCAAATCTGGGTAAAGTTAATTCGGGTCTTAGAGTTTCAGGTCATTGAGGTTCAGGTCATTTTTGGGTTTGAGGCCGGGTTTGTTGGGTTGGGTCATTATGGATTCAGGTCATTATGGGTTTTGGTCCAGATTCAGGCCATTTCGAGTTCATGCCATTTTGCGTGTAGGTTGTTTTGGATTCGAGCTGTTCCTGGACCTGTTGACTCTTTATGGTCAAATCAAGTTTGGGTTCGGATTGATCGAGTCTAGTTTTCTGGTTCAAGTAAGAAATATACACTTGTTTCTGATTTCTAAAATCCTTTATGTATTTCATAATTACTGCTTCAAAAAACCTGTTTTCTGCTGTCAATTTGTTTGCCATGCTGCTGATTATTGATACCAGTTTCATGCTAATTGATATGTTTAAGTAACAGCATTGCATATTTTTGTTATCTGTGTTTGAGAACATCATGCAAGGCATCAATTGCCTCCAATCACAAACAATGGGCCATCATTCAATGTCAGTGGATGCTTCAATTTTCATGTTCAACTGCCTTTTTGCAGGAATTTTTTAAGGCTGCTATTGATGAAATGGCTGCAAATAGCTTGCGTTGTGTAGCCCTTGCATACAGATTATGTAAAAAGGAAAATGTTCCCACTGATGAAGAGGGCTTTAATGGGTGGATCTTACCTGAAGATAACCTTGTTTTACTTGCTATTGTGGGTATAAAGGTACACTTATTTTTTAAGTTATGGTATGAATTATCTAATTTTACCAAAATAGTATCTGCAGAACTGGTTACTTGTCAATTAGTGGCCTGTCTATCTTTTATCTGACTTTATCTTTTGTAATCTATAAATTAATTTATGCCTAGCATCTTTGAGTGGAAATGCAAAGCTTTGTGTCAAAGATGGAAACAACTCCTCTTTCCCCTTTAACTGCAACAATTTTTTTATGATAAATCACTAAACAAAGTATTGCATACATGGGCATCTAAGTAGATCTGTTGTTAGAAACCAAATTACTCATTGAATTTTAGTTGGGTAAGTAATTCTGACAAAAGAAAAAACAGAATAATTTGACAATGAACTATTAACCTTTATGCCATGGCATTTTCCCTGTTATTTCCCCCACTTTTTAACTTTGGTAGTGTCGTTCTTTTGTGCATGTCGGGATTTTGGAATGTCATTTATACTCATCTTGCTATTTTTTTTTGTGCCTCATAATTATTGCATCTTCTATATTCTAATTATTGAATATTTCCTGTCAGTAAATGTTAGTGCTTAAAGAAATTCATTGTCCATACTTCTGTCAGTGCAAAGAAATTACTGACCCATCGATTGTTTTATACTGATAAGAAATAAAATCTTGCATCTATTAAGAAAAGGTGGATTTCCTTATACATTTATTAGCATTTGCAAGGACTTATGATGTACTTGAGTTGCAAGGGACGCACAAAAAATTTCTTACGAGTGAAGACGCAATATTTATATTTGTTGTGTGCATGTGTGTATAATAAAATAAGCTCAAAATATATAATTCTGTTGATAAACTTTAAAGATTGATCCACTTTTGTCCTAAAAAACATGCAAATTTACCTCTTCTTTTTTTTGGCTAACATGCGCCATTTCTTACGTTCCAAGTTTCTTGTTGAATACTCAAATGAGTTTGATATGTTCTTCTTGTCTGCTATCAAAGGTAAAGTTAAAGTTAAAGAAAAGATTGAGTATAAAATAAATGCGAGAGAACTTCACTTAGTTGAGCTTATAAAAAAGCATGCCTAGGCCACCTGATCAAATGCAATCAACCTGAAAGGGGTCTGAGATACTTCTGTTCTTCAGTGCTAAGGCAGCACCTCGCATCACCAAGGCATAAGCTGCCTTTTCTTTATCTAATATAGTTTTCACTTCCAGGATCCTTGTCGTCCAGGTGTCAAAGATGCTGTGAAAAAATGCATGGATGCTGGTGTTAAGGTAATTTGATGCTTAGTAAGATTAGCATCAAAATTTATCATACCCTCAGTGCCTGGCAATGCTACTTATATCAAGTTAATATGTTGAATGGCCAAGCTTTCTGCCTCCTTTAATTTTTAATTACTATAGTTTTGAACTAATGCTTGGTATTTGTTACGAATGATATTACTTTTTTGGAGAACTACATGGACACCTTTATAATAGTTATTAAACCACCTGAAAGTCACTAATTGGAGTCAATTGAATCTCTAGGTACGTATGGTCACTGGAGATAATATCCAAACAGCAAAAGCAATAGCTTTAGAGTGTGGAATACTCAGTTCTGCTGAAGATGCTACTGAGCCTACCATTATTGAAGGAAGGGTTTTCCGAGAGTTTTCTGATAAAGAAAGAGAACAAATTTCCAAGAAAATAACGGTATCTTTTGGCTATAATTTCCTGATTATATTTCCTTCAGATCCTGATAACTTTTCTCAAGCTAATCTACATAGTTTATTCAAACATGAAAATGTGGTTAACTGGGAGTGTTCCGTAGGTAATGGGGAGATCTTCTCCAAGCGACAAGCTTTTGCTTGTTCAAGCCTTACGTAAGGGAGGGGATGTTGTGGCCGTGACTGGAGATGGTACTAATGATGCTCCTGCACTTCATGAGGTTCGTTTTTTAGGTTAAATTCGTGAGAATTTTTTTCCCTTGTAATGATGATTCTTTGTGATGTATCTTATATGTGCTACGCACTGGCTTAGTATCCATACGTACCTCGGTATACTTGCATATCCTCTTTCATATTCATTTTGAAATGCCAAATTTTATGCCTTTCCACACTATTTTGAACCTTCACCAATTTATTAATGCAAAATATTGTCTGATTGCCTTTTCATCAAACATTGAAAACAGTTCTGTTGCATACAACCAGCTGTGTGAACTCTTCCATTCAAACAGCTTTGTCCCTAAATCCAGTGAACCCTTACTTTGTCTCTGGTACTGCATGGTGACTGCACCATGTTTTTCATACCTTAATTTGCTTATCTCCCCTTTTTTTGCATTTTCAATCTGTATTTTAGGCAGATATAGGTCTGTCCATGGGTATTCAGGGGACTGAAGTTGCAAAAGAAAGTTCAGATATCATTATATTGGATGATAATTTTGCTTCAGTTGTGAAGGTTAGTGGATGCATGCTTTCTTATAGATATTATTATTTCCTCTGTTCCTGTATCCTACTGCTGAACTTGAGGAAAGTCTCATATCAAATTTTCATTAATTGAAGCTCAATGTTGTGTCCTTAATTTAGGTTGTTCGCTGGGGCCGTTCTGTCTATGCCAATATCCAGAAGTTTATACAGTTCCAGCTTACAGTTAATGTTGCAGCTCTTGTAATCAATGTTGTGGCAGCGATATCTTCCGGTGATGTTCCTTTAAATTCAGTGCAGGTACAGCTCTTCTTCACCCATTCAATGTCCCTACATCTCTTCTGAATTAATTTGACTATACTCAAAAGGTTAGACCTTAATGATAGTTATCTAGTTTTTGCAAAAAATTAAAAATAAAAATGGTTAAAATACCCTATTTTACTCCAACTTCTTATGAAATTTAGTTTTCTGGTTAACAGCCCGATGATGGTTGAAATCCTTTACATATTAGTACCATAGTATCATCATAGATAGTACAAATAATCTATGGATTTGTCATTTGCATCCTTGATGGTGCATGTTTCTGGATGGGTTGGGTCCATAGTTACCAGGAACGTGATACATCTAGGTTTCTGTTATGGGAAAGGGAAAAGAGCATTCTATTTAGCTAATTTTGTTGTATGAAGGTTAGTTGGTGTCTATTTTGTGCAGCAATATGCAGCAAAACATTTCTCAGGTTGCATGTACTTTTGATGATTATACGCAATTTTTTTAAGAAATAAATTATTTTAATTTAATTAAGATATTCAAGTGGTTTGTCTTTTAAAAAAATTTAATGGGCTTTTCTTTTTCTCTTAGCTTGTAAATAGGCTTTTCAAGTATTAATTCATAATTGGTTTTATCATGTTTTAAATATGGGCATTACAGTTTAAAAGCCTGAATAATTGGGCTGTTCACTGAACTTTTTCCTTCTGTATCTGTCTGTATGTATCGATGAAACTTCGAAGTTAGTGGAATGTGTATGCTGAATAGAATCCAGACATTTTATTGTTTCTCTTGGGATACAGGAAGTTGAAAAAACTACCGGTGGGATACGTTACTATAATTTAGTCAACATAAGGAGCTAAGCAAATTAAATCTTTTTGATGAGCAAAGTTTGAAAATTTGAATTCTCTTGGTACAGTTACTATGGGTTAACCTGATCATGGATACTCTTGGAGCACTTGCATTGGCTACTGAACCACCAACAGACAACCTTATGCATAGGTCACCAGTTGGCCGAAGGTTTGAACTCCCTTGTTCATGTCAATTTCCATTGTGTACTTTGGTTTTTAGAACTCTAATTTTATAGCAACACTTTTTCTAAAATTGATATGGCAACCATCTATCAAATTAATTATTAAAATTCATATTTCTCTATTTAGAAGGGTAAAATACTACAGTTTTCTGGTTCTTACAAATAACTTGATCTTTTTTCTGAGAAAATATACCAACGTTTTCTAATTTGGAGAATTTTCCAATTCGGTTTATCTTTGAAACATTACCATGTTTGTCATTCTAAGTTTTCAATGAATGTACAATAATACTTCATAGTTCTTCTCTTTTCTTGGATTATCTGGTGTGGAAGAAACCAAGTTTCTGCCTGTCACAGAATGTGACTGATTTAAGAGAATACAGTATGAGAAGACATAAGAGAAAGATGGATTCTTGGGTTGATAGTACTATTCTTGGGTTTTGCAGCAGATTTCTTATACTATAACACTTTAATTCTCGAGTACTGGTTTTCTCCAAGGGAAGAATGATGCAGAATGCTAAGAAACTAATTATGGAATTAGTTGAGATTTTATTTTCATACTCTTGTTACATTTATGAAGATTAATTACAATATTTTGTAGATCTAGGTTTCATTTAGTATTTTACATTTAATGAGGGTTTATTATCTGTGTTTTCTTTTCAAGTCAAGTTTATTTTCGGTTTTCTTGAGTTTGAACTCAAGTTTATTATCTTCTGTTTTCTTGAGTTCAAATTAAGATTATTAACTTGGAGTCCAAGTTAAGGGTCTATACAAATTAGTATACTCGAGGGCATGGAAATGCACAGAATTTCAACTTACTGTCATCCTTGGCTGTGACTCCAAAGGAACCCTAGGTGTGATACAAAATCTCTTGGTTGTGTGAGTTAATCAAGTAACCCTAAGTTATCTAATTTTTATTCTTTCTCAAGAAATAAAGGTTATGATTTAACTTAATATCCTAGCCCCTAAGATGTCCTGCATCAGGATATTTTTTTGAGCTTGTTGAAGAATAAATCAGGTTTGAAGAGGAAGGGAGTTCAGTGGGGAGAAAGGGAAGGCTTGTAGAGTCGCCTTGCTTTTAAAAGTCTTTCACTGTTACTGGTCGCTCTTTTTAACTTGTTTACTCTTTCAAACTCGTCTAACAACCATGATCTGGATTTACTCTTTCAAGCTTGTCTTTTGGTGTTTAATATAATTGTTTGATTTCTCAGGGAACCTCTAATTACAAACATCATGTGGAGGAACTTACTCCTACAGGTACATGTTTCTTGGGCCCTCACAATATGACTAATTATGTTCTCCTCTTACCTCTTCACATGTCATAGTTGCAAGTTTATTAAATTGAGAGAGTTGTTAGTCTGGAAATGTAGCTTTGCAGTTCCATGTTCTTTTATCATCTTTTAACACTTTATTTCAGGCTTCGTATCAAGTTACTGTCCTCCTTGTGCTCAACTTCGCGGGCTTGACCATTCTTCAGTTGAAGGATGACCATGACAGGGAACATGCTTATGACATGAAGAATACTTTGATATTCAATGCATTTGTCATGTGTCAGGTAAGTACTTGATGACTTGGGTCAGTTTTTCGATTTGCTGGTATTAGTTTTGAGGTTAATTGCTCATTTGGTACCCAAGCTATAGTTAAATTATTGATTTGTTACTAAAGGGTTTAGATAATCGCAAATAGGTACTCAAGCTTTGCTCCTATTTATCAATTTTTCCATGAGAATAATACCATTAGTCAAATGAATGACATGCGTAAAATCAAATAACCACATCAATGTGCTGCTTGTTGCAATTCTATTGGATATTTTGGACACATTGTCTATTTGAATAATTTGGTTAGCATTATTGATGGAAGGATTCAAGCACTTGGTTTCAAATTTTTAAACTTTTTAAGTACCAAATTGAGAATTTGGCCATAGTTCAAGTACTAAATGTGCTGGTCACCCTTGATTATTTTATGTTCGAGACGTCTACAACTCTACATTAATGCTGAAGCATATATATCTTAATCAGATTTGCAACTAGTGTAATAAACTTAAATACTGTTCCAAATCACAGATATTCAATGAGTTTAATGCTAGAAAGCCGGAAGAAATCAACTGCTTCAAAGGAGTGACTAAAAACTACCTCTTTATGGGAATAATTGGATTTACATTTTTTCTTCAGGTGATCAATCATCTTATCCTTTTTTTCCCTGTTTGTAGTGATATTTTATACTCAGTATATACGTGTGAATGGTGATACTAATTCCAAGCCTGTCTTAGATAATCATAATTGAGTTCCTTGGAAAGTTTACCAAAACGGTTAGACTTAATTGGAAGCTATGGCTTGTATCCCTCGGCATTGGCATCGTCAGGTAAGCTCTTTTTCTTCTTGTCAATTTGAGTTATCTGAATACACCTTGATATAATGTCGGAATATCCACATTTCTCCATATTTTGCTCATGCTAATTAATGTGAGTTGAGATTAGACAAAACTAAGTTGTTTTGTCATTGATTAAACGGGTCATTGCAAGAATGGTTGAAATTTGAAGTAGCTCCTAGTTTTTGAACCTTAAAGGTTTGAAACAAACCAATATTATACTAATTAGTTTGTTTTGGCATGGAACGTTCGTCAGTCTTCACTAAACGAAAACAAAAATAAATTAAATAAAACCCCTTTCATTGATGACTGCTATTGTTGTTATCATGTGTTGAAGCTGGCCTCTGGCAATTGTTGGAAAGCTGATTCCGGTTCCTGAGACTCCTGTCTCTAGGTACTTCACCAAGGCATTTCGACGATGCAGGACAGATCGGAATGCATGAACGTGTTTTTGTCTGTTTGTTCCCCGCAAAAGAATAATAGTATATTAACAAATAGACTTGTAAAGCTTTTGCAGTTTTTATGATGTATATAAGATTAGGGTTGTGAAAGCCCCAAGGCAGTGGCAGTGAATTATGAAACAGTTGCTCGCCTCTGTGAGCTTAAGCCGATCATTTTTAAAATGTTCATATAGTGATTTCGGTTTTTATCTTACAATTATAGTATTTTTATCAGGGAATGTGCAAATTAAATTTTCATTTGGAAAAAAAAAAATACAAAATCACTTATTTTTACTGTTTGTAATTAATGTTTTTTGAGCATTGTGTAAAATAGAGAGTCGGTTTTGTTGTGATCCATCCACATCAAGCATCAAGGAATATTCAAATTTTGATTCTTATGAACCTGATAAAATAAGTCAAAATTTTTTTGAATAATTAAAATATCGATCTAGAAAAAGACATTGAACCAATTAAATCGAGAATAGATACGAACCGATTGAATTAAATTTTTAATTATTTATTTAATCGAATCAATTAAATCAATAAACTAATAATTCAATGATTTAATCGGTTCCATCATTGATAAGCTTTAAAACTTTTGGTTCTAATACATTCATTTATGTATTATGACAACATGGTCATAGATTAGGTTAGGTTATGATAGTGAAATAGCCTCATATATATTTTACATAATTCATTATTATTTTTCGACCCTAGTTTTTAGGGTTTTATGGGTTGTGTCACTTGGTTTCAATCGATTCGAAAGGTTGTGTGGGTCGAAGGTCCGACACTTGGTAAAACTCATGTCTGGCTGCTTCAAAGTACAAACAAGGTTGTTGGACCAACTATGACTCAAAAACAGTGTGATTTGTTAATAAAGCATTTCTTACAATGACCAGAGTCCAAACTCTTACAATCTAAAAGACCAAAAAAGGATATCTAAAAAGGTGATTTTTTTTTTCATTAATTAAAGACAGGAAGGTTATAAAATATGCACCCTTATTACACTGAATAAATTATAGTAGAAATGAAGTTTTGCATCACATCAAGCAACATATTGAGACTGGAACCCTGTAACATTTCTGACCCCCCATTGAGAAACGCATTAAAGAAAAACCAAAAATCATCTTAACATATAACTTTTATCAGGGCCAGTTAACACCCCTGTATGAACACCAAAGTTGGTCTTTCCCTCTGCTTACTCAAAAAGACACCAACTGAGGTAAACCGGAAGACCCTACACCCTTTCACGAAGGCACGCATGCATCGAACCGACACGACTAGCAGAAACATGAATAAGCCAAGTGGTTCCTCTTGGCAACGTAAGGAGAGAGGTAGTTGGTGATGGGGGCGGACGTACCAGGAATATCAGCTGGAACAAGGATTTGAGGCTTCCCTGAAGCTATTCTTTTTCCAGCTACATTGGCATAGAACAAGCCGGATATGGCTGGTACAAATACATCACTCTGAGAACATATATGGAAGTCTATAACCTTTTCAAATTCCGAATCTTCTGATTCAAGGAACTTCCCCTTTTTCTCCTCTGGCATTACGCTTTCCTACATTAATTGCAGTAGCACACACAGGTTCAAAATCAAGCATTGCACATAATGGTTCAAGAAGCATATTGAAAATATAGTAATTATTATCAGAAAAAAGATGAATTGACTCACCTTTGTGTATGTCTTAGGGAAGATATCTCTGAGGACACTAAGGCTGTTATCCCACCTTGATTGAGTCAGGTATATGGTGGTATCCGTATCGAAACCGACCTTCCTCAAGAATAAAGCTATCTCCTGTGCATTATAACAACTTTTTGCTCTGGCAGAACCGCTTCCATGGCAATTCTTATTTTCAAGTATTGAAACCCTCAAGTCCACTGCTATAAACTTGCCATTAGATTTGCGACTCAAAGTCCTAAGCCGTTCGATCATTGAATCAACAACTTCGAGAACCTCTGATTGTAACTCGAAGGTTCCAAACATTCCCAAACATGCCACTGAATCGACACTACTCTTTTGTGCGGTTTTTCTCATATTTACACTAGGGAAGTAGGTCGCAAGCCTTATGTTGCCCTTTGATTTAAATACAGGTTCTACACTTTCCACAATGTGATCTTCAGTGACCCGGTTCGGAACTTTCACAGCAGCAAGATCCCTGATTGATATTTCATTTGGCAACTCTTTTGCTACTTTGACAATCCCATCCAGGCTTTTCATGAACTTGTCAACATCATAAATATCCTCAAAGTTTCTGAAAATTTTCAATTATAGTATGAGAAAAAAGTTGAAGGAAAAGGAAAGGAGAGAACATGAGATCTCGAAAATGAACACGCGCACGAACCTTACATCACCGGGTTTGCTCCCTCTAATGTCTGGAAGTACAAGAGTTGCTGTTAGATACCTTGCTACCACTACAGCATCAGCTATCTGATGAGAACATTGCACACCACAGAATGAATAATAAATCAGATGGAAAACAAGATAATGCTTTCAATAGATTATTGTATCGACTCATTCAAGATCCCATTCCTGTTTAAGGCCTGTTTGCATTAGTACCAATTTAACAAGATAAGGTTACCATGAGCAAAAGTTTACCTGAGAGACATGATATTCTGGACCATTAGTCAATGAGAAAGTAACGTACCCTCTTGACTGCTCTACCTCATCTGTCACCCAATTAACAACACCATCAGTTAAAAGAGAAGCATTAGGATAAATTTCAGCCTACTGTGGGAGATCTGCATACACATATGACAAATTTATACAACACTTGGGAGAAATTAAATGAATTTAACGAACCCAAATCCGTCCTGCTCCAACACGGCTTTAGCTCTTGGATGTCTTCCATCCAAGGCCCTTTGCTCCTCTTAGAAAGCTTAACAAGGCCATCTTTCTCAATAGCATTGACACTCTCAAAATGAGCATCCTCACCATCTCCAGGAAGCTTGTCCTACATAATGAGGGCAGGGCAAAACACCATGTAAATAAAATATGAGGAACTGAAATGATATCAAACAAACCTTGAAGAATTTAATCACTATAAATGAAGAAAACATAAGCATCAATAGAATTTATAATAACACATCTACAATTTCCTTGTTCCAATGGGTCGTTTGTTCATTCCTTCACAATCTATTATCCAAGATACTCAACCAGGAAAGCAAATCAGCTTTAATAATATTACCCAAGACAACATTTTGAAGATCATAGTTGTAATAAATTACAGATTTGATGCCAAGAGAAGCAAAGTGGAAACTGAAGGGAGGTGCAAATTCAAGCTCCTTACTCAGATTTACTTCCACAAAAGCAGCGATTCAAAAAAAAAAACAATGAGTTTAATACAAAAGATTTGAATCTTCTCAAAACAAAGATGAAAATGGTGATAAACTTTGAAATGAAACAACTGTAAAGAAAGAGGCATTACTTGAAGCGAATCAAAATGGTCTCTTTTAATCATTTGACCAAGCATCACAAACATGGTGAGAGTAAGTATACCAGCCACTACTTGCCTCAAATCAACTCCCATTTTTTCTCTCTTGAAATCCTATGACAAGATCAAAAAAGAAAGACCCAAAGAGTGGGTGTTTTCCCAAGAACTTTAGACCTACAGAAGAGAAGGTACGCTTAACAAAAAGCCGAAACAGCAAGCTTAACAAGAGAGGAAGATAGATAGGGAAATGATAACACAATAAAGCTTGTGTTTTTATTGGTCAATGAATAAATAAAGCTTAATTAAGTGCAGCGGTCTTAGACTGATTAATGTTAGTATTATTTTGGGGTCTCTTACACTACATTAACACCACCGACACTTAACCATGAAAAAGACGTGCTGCCTGTTTTTCTTGCAACAAGATATTTTTGTCCCCCGCTGTTTTTGCCTTTGTATATGGGTTTTAGATTAGCTTTTCCTTCTTTCTTTCTTTTTTTTTCTTAAATATGTGGCTTTCAACTTTGAAGTTTGAACTTCAATGAAGAACCTAATCTATCTTCCACACATTTTTCATGTCTATCACTTTCTTTTCTCTTTCTTTTATAGAAAATTTAATTATTTTCAATAATATAGATTTGAGCCACTTAATGAATCTTATTTTCATGTAGCACATTTTAAAAATAAACTTATTCACATTATTATCAATACAAAAAGATGTAAATTTAAGTGTATTATCTTTCTATTTATTAGTTAGAAAGAAGTTATGAGAAATTCTAAGCATAATATTAAAAAAACAGAATTTATAATAAAATTATTTAAAAAAATCTTAATATTTTCACTTAAGAGTATATAATTAGCAATTGAATTCAAAACCCAATTATAAACAATATTGATTGAGTCAAAATATTTATATATAGTATAGATATAGCAAATAAGTAAAGTAAAACAAAAATAATCTATTGTTTCTATTTTCTAAAGTTTTTCACTTTAAATAACTTTTTTCCTTATCTTTGTCTTTTTTCTAAATGTTCCAAGTTTGTTTCCTCTTTATCACTTTAAATTGGAGAGATTACAATGTCGACAGGATGATACTGACCTACCAATACCAAACGACCTGTCCATACTCGACAAACTTCACAGTCGCTCCATCTTCACTTTTTCTTTTCTTTTATCTTAAATTAAAATTAAAAAAAATTAGTAGTGTTGTGTTATAAATAAAAACACACTAATTTGATAAAAAAAAAAAAAGAGTACTATGAAATAATATATCTAATGAAATAACACATCTAGTATAATAGTTATAAAGAAAATGTTTATTTTATCATGTTTTCTCTCCTACATTTTTTTCTTAACCATTTTAGGTACTAAACAGAAAAATAAAATTCTAAAAATAATATTTTATATGTTGATTTTGTGTAGACTCAAAATGAGAACGAATTAATAATTAATCAGCGTAGATTCGGTCTAAAAGAAAATAATTAAGTATGTATTAGTTAGAATATCTGACTTTAGGTCTTTTGTCTTTTGTCTGATTTTCTTCTTTTTTTCCTTATTTAAAGATAAGAAAGATAGAATTTAGGATATAAAATCTTAGTGTAAAATAAATATACTTTTTTATAATGCAATGCTTATCGCCTTAATTTTTGCTAAAGCAGTATTCAACCGTTCTGCGTCTACAATATTATTAGATATAAATTCTTATTATATATATATATTTAATATAATATTTAGAATCATTTATAATTTTTTTCATGATAATGTATTACAGTGCATTCAAATTCACGTTTTTTTACACAAATAATAATATCGATGTCAATCGAATTAAAACTCAATCGCATTTATAATATATTTAAAATTACTATAGTTACATCAATTTAATCTCGCAATGGTTAAAAGAAATATTTTTATATTACTAAAAATTGAACTCAAATTTTCGACTTGAATATAAGATATTGTAGGTTTTAAAGATTCAACTTTTTTAAATCAACTAAAGTTTCAGTTATTCTTTTTTTGAAAATATTGATGTGATTATATGATAGTATCTGTTCATTTTTTTTAATCTTTTAACAATGCACACACACTTTGTACACACAAGTGCTCGAACTTAGGACCTCTAAGATGAATAACATCTTTTTTTTTCATTGAAACCACTTGTTGGATTTTTTTTCTTAATTTTTATATATTATTATTTTACATACCGTCAAAGGAAATTTTTAGCTCCAACAACAGGAGTTAGATATTTCCATGTGTTCTTTTATAAATATTAAATGAAATACAAATTAACATGTTATTCATTTAATTTTGCTTGAGGAATTAAAAATTCTACTCCCAATATATTTTTTTTAATTTTATAACATATGACAATGTCTTAAACTTTCGTGTGAATTTTTTTATTTCACTAATAATCAGATAAATGTTAATATGTTAATAATTTAGATAAAATTATTTTTTTTTCATATCGTCTAGTGAAATAATTAAAAGACTAGATTTCATAGTTTTTATTGTTTTTTTTATGTGTAAATAACAATTGAGCTATATGATATATTAGTATAAGCTATGAAAATAACTCACACAGTAAATGATGCGGAGAGTCATTAAAAGTAGTAGGGTAGTTTCACACTATAGATAGTGTAAAGAACCATTAAAAATGGTGGTGGTTCACATTGTAGGTATGGTGTAAAAAGACACTAAAAATGATAATTTATTTATATCGGGAGAATGTTTGAGCAATGTATTTTACTCCATATATGTGAGTGATAGAGTAATAGATTGTGAATTAAGAAGAGCATTATTGAAATAAAGAGATCAACGAGTGGGAGATGAATGATATTATAAGAAAAAAAAAAAAAGGTTGCAAAATCAACTTATTTTTTAGTTTTACTTTGAAATGTAGGTATCAAGAAGGAGTGATATAACATGTTTCTTCAAATAACCTAACTAATCTGTTTAAAATAAGATAATTGTGCAGGCCAATTCCTACCACAATATGGTGAGGTAACCCGTAGTTGACCTACTTTTAATATTTACTAATAATTTCGATATGATGGAGGGGACCTCACCTTCTATTCTGCCCTAATAAATATATTCATTCTATTGTTACGAGAAAACAAGCAGTTAATAAAAACAATTTCATTTAATTTGATCATTGTTAACAGGGTTAGGTTTAGGAACACAAAATTGTTGGTTTTTTTTTTCCTAATTAAAGAGATTCCTGGAAGTAATTGCGTAGAAACGAAGGTTAATTGATGGCAAGGCAAGGCAAGGCAAGGCAAGTGAATCTCTTCCAAGAAAATGACTGCTAAACAGCTATTGTTAGTGAGTCATTAACCTTTGGCAAACAAATGCAACCCAAATTATAAATCAAAACCATTGAAACATTTCTATTTTTCTTTGGCTCACCCGATTCATTGTTTGACAAGAATATCAGGAATTAAAAAATATAAGAAGAAATTTGAAATGGGAGGATTTAAATAATCTCTTACAGTAAAACAAATTCGTAAATATGTATAGAGATTGAGTAATAGAAAATCAAATGTGAAGGAAAGTTTATTATAAGTATGGATTTTTTTTTTTTGCCAGACTAACAATATGGGCTTTGTTTGGACTTGGCTTGGTCTAACATCATTGAAGTCACCTACCACTCATTTACAAACTCAATTCAATATAGACGTTAAGTTACTTATTCAAATCTGAAAGTTCGTTTGAAATTTAAAAGTGTTTAGATAAAAATATTAAGTTCAAAAAATAAATTTGGGTAAAAAAATTAGATCCGTTTAAAATATGAGTCGGACTCGGATTTGAATATTCAAGACTCGAGCTCAATTTGATCCGTTTTTAAGTTTATGATACTTTATATTATGTAATTTATAACAAATTGCAAAATAAATCTAAACTAAGTACTTAATTTAAATATTAAAATAATATTAAGATGATTATATAAAAAATTAAAATAAATTAAAATAATATAAATACTTTAAAAAAATTAAAAATGAAATGTTCAGACCTAAAATAGATTTGGATTAGTCTTTTACAAATATAGACGGATTAAAAAAAATTTTAGATTCAAATTTCAGATCGGACTGAATTTGAACAAATATAAAATATGTTAATATAATATTTAGACCCAACTCGAATCTAATCCAACACAACTCATGAGTACCTCTAACTAATACCCCATTTATATTTCTACATTCAAGCTTTTTCCAATTTATTTTAGTTTTGTTTTCTTTACCGAAGTAAGGGATAGGAGTTATTCTAGATTAAGCTTGAGACGGGTGTTAATTAAAAATTGAAAAATAAATCTTTTTTCACTTTTAGTCGATAATTTATTTTAAATTCTTTTATAAAAGAGTTTATTGTTATTGTCCTATAATCCTCGACCATTCAAGCAATCAGTAACTTAACTTACTCAATCCAAGTTCTGTTCAAATTTATATGCGTCAAGCCATCTCAATTCAGTAATATTTTTTTACGGATAAATATTAAATTTATATATAAATTTTGATTTGATGTAATTATATATACATGAAATTTAAATTATAATTTATATGTATATATTAAATTTTTTTATTTTGATTTAATTATGCGTATTTGAATAAATGAATATATACATTTATTTTCATATTAAATTATTATAATGATTTGTGTATACAATAAAATGGTGTTAATTTAATGATATTATTAATAATTTTTTAAAATTGAATCGAGTGATTTTTATGATATAAAATCATATAAAATCAAAATTCATATATAATTTTAATATTTAACCCTTTATTAAAATCTTTTTAAATTGAATCGTTTATTCAATTGTTTTTAACAACTAGTAGCATTTCCATTTCTTTATTTTTAATGTTTTAAACAAATTTTTTAAATCTCAAAATGATTTATGATTTTAAACTTTGAACTATCAAAATAGGACTTTTAAACCGCTTGTTCTTTGTATAGAATTTTAAAACAATTTTTAATATTTTTTTATTTTTTAAGGATAACATTTTATTTTATTTTTCAAAAAGTGCATAAAATAATAATTAGTTTCTATCTTATTCGCTTTTATAGCAAAAAAAAAAAAGAAGGGTTAAATTATTTTATTAGTCAATTTACTTTGAGAAAGTTGTGAATTTCGTCTTTGAATTTTAATTTGATCACTTTTAGTCTCTATACTTTTCAATTTTTAAAATTTCAATATTCACCAAACAATAATTGTTAAATTCCATCATATTCAAAAATTGATGTGGAAGACATATTATCATATGTTATTTCCATATATTAATGATTGTTATTTGCATCAATATTGAATTTTCAAAATTCGAAAAGTATGGAGATTTATAATGATTCAATTAGAGAATATAAATTAAATTTACAATTGTGCGTATAATACAAGACTAATAATTGAATTTAATCAAATATATTTAATTATTATTATTTGAGTCATGACCAAAATTAACCGATTTAAAAATTACAATGACTAAAATTGAACTAATTAAAGTATATAAACTAAATCTATAACTTTCATAAAGTACAAGAACTAAAGAGAAATGAACCGATTCACCAATATTTAATATTAAAGTAGCCCTATCATATTGAAGTAGCCCTGATTTTGTTTAGGCCTAGGGTCGTGGATACATTTAGTTTTTCGTAAACAGTCGGAACCGAGGACTGGGGACAGTTGTGAAAATATAGAAGCGGGTGGATGGGGAGAGTTGGGTCTGAAATTGAAATTGAAATGAAAAGACAAAGAGTTCCTCACAAAAACCCCACATCCACTCTTTCAAACTTCCAAGCCAGGGTTCCTTTTTTATGTTTTCAGGAAATTTTAAGGTATGGTAGTTGGAAGTTTGTGATTCACTGATACTTGTTTTGTAAGTGAGGTTTGGTTTGAGTTTGGGTAGTTGGTTGAGAAAAAAAAGGGTAAATGAGTGATACACAGTGATACACAAGAAACCTTTGAACTATACCTTGTGTCTTGAAACCCTATAAAACTACAAAAACCACTTCTTTCATTAACAATCCTCAGATGTGATTGCCCCATGGCTGAGCTTCAGAGCTTTGACAATCTTTTGGCCTGTCGGAACTTATTGAAAGCTGCCGTTGACAATTCAACGGCTCTTGCCTCGGCTCTCGACAAAACTGTACCACGAATAGCTGAGTTAGACCAAAAGTTGACATTTCTTGAGATGGCTATTAGGCCTGGCGGTTCCAAAAACTGCACGTTTGCCGCTGTTAGAGACCATATCAGTCTCGCTCTTGGCCCTTCTGCAGCTGTTTTAAAGATCTTGGATTCCATTCGTGAACTTGAAAAGTCGCTGTTATCAGATTCACTCCCACATTCTGATATTTTTTCTTATATTTCAACCATTAAGCAGTTTGAAGATGCTATAAAATTTCTTACAGCCAACTGCAACTTGGCGATCCAATGGTTAGAAGGAGTTATCCAATTCCTGGAAGGTAATTCTGTGGCCGATGATCGGTACATCTCGAAAGTTAAACAATCGATAGCGATTTTAGAGGAATTACAAGCAACTGGAGAGCAAGCTGGTCGAAATGGCCAGCTTCTTTCTGGTGCATTTGCCAAGCTAGAAATTTCATTCAAGCAGATTTTGACAGAAAGTAGTGCTCCACTTGGTTTTACGAATTCTTCATCACCATCGACAGCTGAGCAGGCCTACAATGCTGCATTGCCTCTTCCGGGGCCCATCCTTCAGAAGTTGCAGGCGATTGTGGAGAAACTAAATACCGGTAACAGGACAAGCAGCTGCATATCGGTTTTCGTTGAAGTTCGTAGTCTGAATGCTAAAAATAGTTTACGAGCTCTCGATTTGGATTACCTTGAGAATGCGGTCCAAGAATATGATGATGTCCAGGATATGGAGGGCTGCATACATGAGTGGAGCAAGCATATGGAGTTCATTGTGAAATGTGTGCTTGAGAGTGAGCATATGCTCTGCATGGAAGTCTTTGGAAGCCTTGCATCAGGTGCATGGACTGGCTGCTTTGTGAAGATTGCGGTCGAATCGGGAATTCTTTTGTTCCTCAGGTTTGGGATGAGCATTGCTGAGAGTAAGAAGAGTCCTACCAAACTGTTGCATTTATTGAACATCTTCTCAGTTCTTGAAACTTTAAGAATGGATTTCAACAAGCTTTTTGGAGGGGAATCTTGCAATGAAATCAAAACCATGACAAGGGATCTTGTCACCAAAGTCGTTAATGGCGCCAGTGAGATTTTCTGGGAACTTCCTTTACAAGTGGAGCTCGAAAGACGAAGTTCTCCACCTAGTGATGGAGTTGTCCCAAGGCTCGTAAGCTTCCTGACCGATTACTGTAACCGGCTGCTTGACGACAATTACAGACCGATTTTAACCCAAGTTTTGAGAATCCATCAAGGTTGGAAACATGAAAATTACGAGGAGGGACTTGTTACCAACCAGATATACAGCATAGTGAGAGAAATTGCAGTCAATTTGGATGCATGGTCGAAAGCCTTTGAGCAAAAGGCATTGTCCTACATATTCATGATGAACAATCATTGTCATTTCAGTAGCCTAAAAGGCACAAAGTTAGGGAATCTAATGGGAGATTCTTGGTTAAATGCTCATGGGAATTACAAGGAATACTATTCAGCTCTCTACTTGAGAGAGACCTGGGGGAAAATCCTGGCCTTTCTAACCCAAGATAATCCGGATTCTTCACCGAAGACGAGGCTAATGACATTCAATGAAGCCTTTGATGACATGTACAAGAAGCAGTTAAATTGGGTGGTTATAGATGAAAGCTTGAGAAACAAGATGCACAAGCTTGTGGTTCAGGCCTTGGTGCCTGCTTATGCAAGTTACTTGCAGAAACATAGGGTTGTGGTGGAACACAGTAGTGATGTATTTTACACGGTGCAAAGCTTAGAAACCATGCTTAACACCCTGTTTAAGGCAAAGCAAGTGAAATACACAAGCAGCACGATTGGATCACACTTGACTGGTGAACAAAGAAATGCTGTAATCGACCAATTCCGCTTTACACTTACTGCTATGTAGCTTTATGTAGTTGTGAATATATATGATTAAATGGACATTAAAGTGTTTATTAAAAGCGTGTGATTTATTGATAGTGTTGAACTCTTACTTTTAGTGATCAGAAATAAAATCCTGAGAACTAGGAATTGTACTTTGTTAATTACTAGTATTTTTTTTTTTTTTGTGAAGTGGTTAAAAGCAAGAAATGCAAGTTGGTGGGAGGGTGGGTTTTTGAAGCTTTTAGTTTGGGCATAAACACTTTTAGCTTGAAATGATGATGCATTGGTTGCTGTTAGATGAGCGGAGAGAAAGGAATGGGATCAATAAACAATATATAGGTGATTTCCACAAGTGGCACCCACAAACAGTGATAAAAAAAAAAAAAAGTAAAATAGGGAGGTGAGAAATGAGATGTGGTGGGGGTTCCAATCATCTTCTAACACTTCCCATTTCTTTCCATTCCAACTTGTGAAAGCCAACATCCACCACACTAACTACTAATGCCATAATTTGACATTTAAAATGCCTCTCTCCCAAACAACATTACCGAAACTGTTGCTTATTTCTCTTCCTATCATATTTATATTATTTTCTCTTTATCATAGTATCGTTTTTTTACATAATTATATATACAACGTTTAATCCTTTTGCCAATATTTTAGAGCAATAAATATATTTTATGAGAAAGAGGACTGCATATTTTAATCATTATATGAAGACCAAATTCCAAATGTAGGGAAAAAAAACACGACTCGAAGCATATTTTAACGTTGGGATGTTTATACATTATGGTTTTAGTTATGAAGAATGGAGGACTGCAGCACCAACCATAACTACCCAATCAGTAACCCACCAATTGACCAAAGCCCTCCTCAAATCTTGAAGAAATACAAGACTCCAAATTATATAAACTGCAAAACAAGTGTCATCTTCCGAATAAAAGTGAAGATAATAAAATTGGCATTACTTATGTAGCATAACATAATTTGTTATTCCATTTCTTGGAGTCATGAACAACCACTTACCAATTCATGACACTTCAGTTGACCTCCTAATTCCACTAAAAGAAATTGTATTTTTTTTCCAGTTCCCAAAATTGGAGGGTCATCGACTAAATCAGATTCACAAGCAATGACTTAAACAAACTTATCGCCCTCCACTGTAAACAATTTTCTTTAATTGTGTCACCTTCTCAAAGTCAGGGGAATGGAAATTTTTCTCCGCCTCCCATGCAAGTTGTGACATACCATTGAATGAGGATTTAGCACCCTTCTCATCGGTTACTTCCCGGGGAAAAGGAATCCGAACATCAAATACACACTTCTGAGGAGAGTAGATTCGCAAGTCAAAGCCAAGACGATCAACCCATATCATCTTTGCTTCTGATACCTGCCATGCAATATGCAACCCCATTAGAGTATTACACAAACTTCAATCTGAGCATGCATTTTAGTTGAAAGGCAATCATGGACATTTGAAAATTTTATCACACGAAATGATTCAATGTCATTGGTGCTCATATTATGTTCCAGATACCAGTGAAATAGCATCTTTCCATCATGCAAAGCATGTTATCACAAGCAAAAGAACTTTTAGTCTTTCAGAATAACACAATGAATATGTGAAGGACACTAATAACATTTGCAGCATGCATATGAGACAGCAGGAAGAAACCGAAAAATGATGAAATCTGTAGACAAGACACCTGTAGGTAAAGATGGATAACATAAAGTGAGTGAATTCACCTTCTCTCTCCCCCCTAAGATCTTTAACTCAGCATATTTGTGATAAAACTACGCATAAATTCAAAAGTTGAAACACCATGATAAATTAACTACTAATTGAGTAAGTCAATATCAAAGTTTCCATCATTTTCCAAAAATTGTAAGTTCACAAGAAGTGTTCAAAAGTTCCACAACTGCAAGCATCGTCTTAAAATAAGGCATATCTGCTTGATCCTCATTATCTGATAATAGATCAGAGCTCAGACGCTCAATTATAGTTTTCCATTACTGGTGGCGAGTGGTACTCCAATCCTTGAAAGCAGATAAAACTAAGATGCAACATTTGAGCTCCTTCCTAACCTCAATAGTTTTAGCCAAATATAAATCCAATCGTCATAATAGATCTTTAAAAACAGCTTAGCTGTTTAAGTTCCACATCCATTTTCCCATAACTCTCTTCAAGGAAGCAAGAGTTAGATCAGGTGTTGTTTCCATTTGCTTTCACCTGGTTTAATTTGACATAATTTTATATTCTTTAAACCAACATAAAGATCAGAAAGATAAACAAGGGTGCACCAAATGAACTTTGGATTTAGGTTTCTATCGGCAATTCCTAAGGCAAGTTATAACAAATGAAACATTAAGCAAAATATGCCCTCTCAATTTTTAAATTAAAAAAAGAGAGAGATGGAAATGGATTGGACTAATTTGAGGATTTCTCACACAACATACTAGATAAGCAGTAATCAATGGTAAAAGATAGAACAGAAATTGTATAAAAAAAAGGATGAAATGGGTGGATATTCACCAGGAAGTCCAAATCAACATAGACATTGCAAAAGCGGTGGACATCTTCCCTGTTATTGGTATTAATTTCATTGACAATTTCTTCAGCAGAGTTGCGAAGTGGATCAGGATTTGCATTTTTATAATCTGATGAACTGACCCATAGACCATCCTGCATGAGTTATAAGCAACATACTAAAATTAATACAATTGACCATATCACTTCTAACTAAAATATAACATTCTAATAGAAATCCGTAGTCTAAAATTATTACACATAAAGCATGGACGACAGCAGAATTCTCGGCATACCTCATTTAAGTCTTCCATTTGAAGTACTCTTTGTACATCAAAAGTATATAGATTGTCTAGATCGGCGGTTTCTCCAAACCTCTTCTTCCATATTGAATCAAACCGCTGATGAAATATTCAATTTAAAATTCATATAAAGTTGATTCATCAGACCCTAATCTAACAGTAGAGAGATGAAAAATGAGCAATCAGATAACTGCTTAGCACAGTGTATGAATAAACACAAACCCTCTAACGTTAGATCCCTACTTCTGAGATACATGCGAAGAAGGCAATATTCAATTTAAATCCCAAATCACAAAGTTGGTTTAGGTTCAGAGAAAATTCATGATAGACAAAAATGGAAACAAGAGAGAGAAAGGACAGTGGATGCTTTAACCGTTTATGGAATACGGATGTAAACATAAACTGCTGCCCGACAACCACCATCTTCAATGCTAAAAACCACTAAACATTTACCTCTAAATTTTATCATTCTATCCGGGATTCATAGGCAAAACACCAACAATATTTGGAACTTATGCAATACCAAAAAGGAGAAGAAAGGAAAACTTGAGGATAATTTTCATAACAATTGGGTATGGGAAAATTCAAACTTTAAGAAATTCTTGTAGCTGAATAAAGAATAGAAATTCCTCTCAAGTTCTATCCTCAATATAACTTTCTTTACTTTTCCTGTTTATAAACTAGGATTAAAAGTGATTAACAAGTAGAGTTGTGAATCCTACCTACATTAACCAAACACCAACATACACACACATACTTATAAAGCTTCTACAATTGGGGTTGAGTTGAGAAAGTTGTTGTAGTCAACTATCCCAGTTTGGCCTGTGTCAAAGATTAGGCTCAAAATACTATCCTAAATTGCCACATAGTGTTGGTAAAACATCATGTATAAATTATAAAGTAATATCACTTGAAAAAAAAAAAAAAGCGGCCTTACCCTCAAAATGGTTGCATCAGCTGGTTTGGTAAGACTGCCCTGTATTGTACACTGGGGAGTCCGTAACCCACATTGATCTAACTGATCGAAAGCAAATCATATGAATAAAAATCTCCAAATATAAACATGTAAATTATGTCAATATCTATCCAAAAACAATTTCAACATTGTCTATGGAGAAGTTACATAGAGACATATGGATATAAAAGAAATTTACCTGAACATGAAGGGTAGAGCGGTTATCAGGAGAAGGTTGAGGCAAGCACAAAACAGGGGTGCCCTCAGCATCGACAGCAAACCTTACACCAACGCCCAAGGGCCACCCATCTTGAGCTAGAGTGGAAAGGGTCCCTATACAAGACAATTCCACTATGGTCCTGGAAACCTCGGCGGGAAATGGCTTGTGGCTGGATTTTGTTGGTGGGGCTGAAACAGTGGAAAGCGAGGAGCATAATTTGAAGGAGGGTTTGGGTTTTGCTTGAAGGAATTTGGGTTTTGGGGGAAGGGTGGAAGGGGAAAGTGTGTCGACAAGGATTGAGTTTGGATTTGGAGATTCATTTTCATTTCCCTTCGGATTTCCTTGCTAAGATAGATACGGTCTGATATTAGATGCCTTCGCTGTCTTGGGTATTTTTTTAGTGATAAAACAGGGGATAATATTAGAAATGACTCCGGACTTTGTTTAATGTTCGCAAAAAGTCGGTCATTTTTCTATCAATTCTTTTTCAATTAAGATAATTAGATGACTCAATTGACATAATTTACAAAGTTTAATGACTTGTTTGGAACAAATTAACCTTCAGTGAGCCATATGAAAATTTGATTAAAGCTCGATCGTGACTCTTGGGTGCTTTTATTTTTAGCATCTCATCCATGATCATCTATTATTACATTTTATTTCAACAAGATCAAGCTATAGAAACTTAAAAGATTAGGGAAAGAATGAAACTTTACTTGAAGAGGTGTTATACTACTAAATTCATAATCACTATAGTAGTATAATTTTTTCCCAACTTATGAATAAGAGAATAATGTGTTTCAATGTACTTGAAATTTATCCTATATAAATGTTGACTATAATATATATCTTATACAAATATATTCAAGTCTTAGAAGATTGTAATTTTATATTTAAATGAATGTTAAACATAAGTATTTTTAAAAAATAAAATCAATTTAAATACAACAAGTAATAAGTTTAGTAGTTGATGTAACACATAAATTATTAATTTTGGAATAATTATTCGATACATAAGTGATTGAAAAATTTTAAATTCATTACTATTAAAATCTTAATTTATTTGTAAAGTTAAAATTATTAACTATTAGTGTACCAAATAATTATTCTGAATTTTGTAGTATTTGTATAGAGGTACACATAGGTTGTTGCTCCACAATTTGCAAGGTTTCATAAGGTTCTTTGCGTAGCCTATCAGCTTGTGTTGCTGAATTAGGGGCGGAGGAGCCCCTCTTTCTTCCTTGATCTCTGGATCCTGGTCTCCAACTTGCCAAAGTCGAGTGAATATGCTCTTTAAACATCCCTTCCTTGAAGGAGCTGCCCATCTTTCATTTCACAAAAAAAAGAAGAAGTCACGATTCAAACAAACACCACAACTAACAAATTAAGATTTTAGTCAAGTGTACAGATATCAACCTGTGTAACTAGAACATACAAAGGCAAGGTGATGTAGCTACACAGAACTTGAACGATTACGCTGCAACAACCAATGAAATAAATATGATAAAAAAAAATACCCCCAGATTTGTAAAACAAGTAAATGATGGAATTTAGAACGTATGATAAATAGAGTAGTAGTTGTTTGGTTTGGATACCTACCCCATTATAAGTCTAGTGATAATATAGCCCAGTTTTTCCATGATGCATGAATGGAATCCATATGTGCACTTCACAAAACAAAACTTGGTTTCAGTGTGTTTGTTTTTTGGTTATAAAAGAACTGGAAGAGAATGGGTTAATTATGTATTTGAGAACATACCAAGATCCAGAAGAAGAAAGCAAGTTCAAATGCGTTTTGAAATAAGATGAAGTGAATCAAGAAAAAAACAATGGATGGATTCTTAAACCAAAAATGTTCGTCGGAAGGTTTAACTTGTGCCGTTTCGCCTCGTTCCTTCATTTCATTCATTTCTTGAGCTAAGCGAATGATTATGTGCTCCAACTTCGTGCCCACGATAAGTAGAAGCTGTAATAGTTGGTTTAATTTAACACGTCAGTTAAATGCCATCTGAATCTCAATACTAATTCTCAAAAGCTGTATATACTTACAACAACAGGGAGAAATGATAACCAAAATATGTATTCCATCCTGCTTGGAAACACACGTATATATATATATATATGTTATATATTTTTATGGAATACATAAAAAATGTTGGTACTTGCAGATTAAAGGAACATTACCTTTCACATTAAATAACAAAAACATCACCACAAATAGCCACAGGTACCAGCTATATAAGAGACAAGAAGGATTTTAGTGGGTTATTTGTGCTAAATTTGGTGATGATCGTAAGAATGAATGAAGCAATTTACCTTATGCCAACAACCTTTTTGAAATCCAGTTGGAGTGTTCGCATTATATAATCGTGAAAATTATATGTAGGATTGCTAGGGCAATGTTCCTAGATGATAGGAAAAGAGGCAATTGGTTTAACATCCTTTTTCAAGAAAAAAAAAAGTAATCCAAATCAGTATGATGGTTTGGCCATTTACTCTGATAAACCCCTCTCGAAGTGCTGTGTAGTCTGATTTGGTAACAGAGCCATGAAACTGCTTGAAGAATGACATCTGCCAAGAGCCACGACCCCCATAACTATGTCAATCATTCACTACATAATCTATAGACAAGAGTCATGTATAGCTGTGTTAAGACTTACAGCCCAGCTCAAAATTGCTGACTTTCTCCAACCTTGTGCATGTTGCACGAAAGACGTATGGTGATCAGCCACATCCCTATCTGGACCGTATGAAAACAAGATCATCATCAACCTTTAACTCTTGTTGCCTCATGGATTAATTTTGTATATGATTGATTTCGTGTTACCATTTAGGTGTCCTTGAATCTCGTTTTCCCATTGTTTCCATTGCCGTATCTGCATATGGCAAAATATTTAATGCTAACCAAAGCTATATTAAGGACTGCACCAAAAAGTTTAAGTAGAAAACATCACCCTTGCTCCTCCAAGGACCATTGTAATGAGGCAATATATAACGTGAACAACTGCCAATACAAAGATGAAAATGTGCAGCTGATGTAATGCTTCCAATGACAATAAGGGGACCTTCCCCTGAGCTCCGAGAAAATATACAATCAGATTTAAGTATGGTTTGAAGGCATACACATATTGTGACTCAATTGGCATTAGTGAAATCATATAACATACCTCACGAGAACAATGATCAGAGACAATATCGGAGGAAAACAGGCGCCGCCTGTGGTTTATAGCTCGAGGAAAATGCTCTTCGGGAGTTTTTCCTTCACTATGATTCTTGCATGGAAGCAATACCGTGGAGACGTAATAAGTAGGGATGCACATTTCACTCACTAGACCTTGAAAGACAGTTAACAGAAGGGAAATGAATCCTAATAGCATGAGTTCTGCCAACAAACATGAGCAATGAATTGGTTAGTAATAATAGAAAATTCATAAATTCAAAAAAGAAAGGAAGGAAGCAAAACCTTCTTTCAATTTTTGCAATGCCTCAAACAATGCATCTAGCTGCTTGTGCTTTAAGAACTAGGTTGGCAAACATACAAATAGATGAACGATTGTGACTATATGACCAAATGAACATAATGTAAACATTGCAGAATTATGAATTGAACACATGGTAAGGCATTTAGGTACCTTCCCAAGGTGATGAAGAGCTCGTTCAGCAACAAGGGATATGAGAACAATGAAAAAACAAAAAACAGCAACCACCCAGGTTGGTGTATACTGGAAAGAGTTGGACTCTTCTTCTGCAGCCATTTCTTAATTTTTCACACAATCAAATATCAATGTGTTTGTGTGATGGTTGATTTCATGATCATGACATGTATTTGAAAGAGAAAATTAAGATGTGAAGGTGACAAAATGATAAGTATATACAAAAGTGAGGGAAAAGAATATAATTAATGACTAGTAGAAGAAAACTAATGTGCCAAAGGAATCGGCCAAGTGATAAAGAAAAGCATAAAAGTATGATCAACTTTCATTGTTGATAGGGTATGTTTGGTTCACTGTAATTTATGTTTCTCTGCAAAACAGCTTACACTGGATTTTGCTTGCCTAGGGCACATGAAGTTTTAGGTTGAACTAGATCAATGCAGATCGCTTTACACAGAAATGTGATTTCTTTTTCTTTTTAATTTCGTCCTTTCTTCCCTTGAGTGCTGGCATTTGTCATGGACACTCAATTATCTATAAAGAAATCATGGCAGATGTATAGTTTAACTGAACAATTTAAGCACTATTGGTTTACACGAAAAATAGAGGGCATAAAACAACTAATTATCATGGGTCTTAAATTTTGAAGAAATCAACAATTCAACATGAAATCAAACTTGCAAAATGTTATTTAATATTGATTAGTAGTCGATATAGCAACACTAAAAGTACCATGGAGGCCCCTGTTTTAATATTTAGATTGTATTTTACTTTCTCTACTTAAAAAATGGGTAAATTAATCCATGTATGCTAAATCAAAAAGTAAATCTATTTTTTTGTTGAAAATTTCACTCATTTCTTCTGTTAAAAATCGATCCTTGTACGTCAGGACGAGGTACATGTAACAACTTTGTTATTGTTCGGTTATTTCATCAATCACGATAATTTTTTAACAATATAAATGAATGAAATTTTTAATCGAAAAGATCAAATTACTCTTTAATCTAATATAAATAAACTCATTTATCTTTTTTTTAATATAAAAAGCAAAACACAAGCAGACTCATACAACAAATGTAAAAATTATATTTTTTCAAGTATTAACTTTGCCAAGCTGTTGCCCGGTAAAACTAAGATGCAAGCAAGCTAGTCTAAAACTTTATAACTCTACTGTGTTGATTTGTCATTCTCTTTTCATATTCGTAAAAATTTTTAAAACAACAATGAGAATTCTGACAAGGGGTGTTTGGTAGGATGAAAACTAATAACTTTCATACAAATTTAGTTTTGGAGAGTTATTCCCACGTTTACTTTTTTATTTTTTTAGGCCTAATTGAAAATTCAAGCCTTTAAGTTATACCCATTTTCCAAATAGATACTTAAATTTTTTTGATTCAAATTAAAGGGTTGAATTTAGGTAATCAAATTAGTGTGCCATTACCCATTTGAAAAGAGGTAATTTTTTAATTAAACTTTTTTTTGTACTGTAAACTTCAACCATTGGCAGCATAATTGTTGGCATGGTTGTTAATACATACCATCTAGTAGGTATAAAAAGGCATTTGTAAAAGATATAGAGTTTGTTGGGCATGAGAACAATGAGGAAAACAAACAGCAGCAGGTTGTCGTATACTGTAAAGTGTTGGACTTTTCTTCTTAATTTTACACGATCAAATATCAATATGCGCCAAGGAAAGGGAAATTAAGATGTGAATCTGACCAAAAATAAAAGAGCATATAAAAAGATGAGGAAAAGAATTTAATCAATGGCAAGTACAGGAAACGTAATGTGCCCAATCAGCCAAGTCACAAAAACACATGATTAACTTTTATTGTTGATAGGAATCACTTGAGTTGGATCAATATCAACCTCTCTCCTGCTCTTCTTTTCCTGCAATTTCACTCTTTTTCTTTTCTTTTTTTTCTGTGTTATTCCATTCTCCTTATTTTTTTATACAATATTTAAAATTATTTATGACCCTTCCACACATTTAAATTTAAGTATAACACGTTTTAATACATTCAAATTTATTTTTTTTATATTAAAAATAATATCAATATACCAACTAAATTAAAAGCTCAATTGAAATAAAATTCTTAAAAAATTAGGAGCATCAAAAGAATTATAAGCAAATAGCATAAAAAAAATAATAGCCTAACTCGCAACGATGACCTTCATAATTTATTTTTACTTTTCATGCTTTATTTATTTGTTTTTTTACAAAACTCTTCTTGTTTTATTGTTTTTTTTAAAGCTTAACATCTATGGATTATTTCTTACATTTATTTCTCCGATAATTCCTTCACAAATATGGAAGGAAATCTACAATTTTTTCCTATTTTAATTATTTTCTCTATATTTGTGAATATTTTTTGGCGGAATAAATATTTGTGAATAAGGTATATTTAGTTTTAAGTAATTTTTGTATCAAATAAATATATATTCAACGTTTCTTTTGGTTTTAAAATTTGACTTTTGAACAATGCATCGGGTTTGCTTTTTTTAGGAGATGCATTCTATTATTCAAATTTTTAAAATTGATTTTGTTAATTTTGGAAAAAAAAAAGTGGGACAAAAGGAATATAAAGAAAAATAAATTACGTATAGGAGAAACATAGCATAAATCCGGGTAAAAATAAAATTCTCAAATCTCTTTCAAGAATCTCTCTTTTACTCAGATCAATATCCTTTCACTCATCTTTTTTCATTAATAAATACATAAAATAAAAAGACAAAAAACCCTGTCCGTACTCACTCAAAAACCCTTTTGCTTCTTAATAAGCAAAAACACTGAAAAGGCTCTCATTTTTTTCTCATTTTTTCATCGTAGATCTCTTTGTTGTTCTCCAATGGAATCTCTCTCAAGTTCAGTGTTCATCTCTAATGTATCTGAGACACACCCTTTTCTCCACACCCACTCACTTCCCTCTCCACCTTCATCATCATCATCGTCTTCTTCTTGTTTGATCAAAGGGCCAAACAGACGAATTGAGTCTCTCAAATTCAACGCCGAAACCTCTCACTCTCATGGTTTTCGTCTCCACGCTCTATCTCGCGAGGTTCCCGATGAAGGTGAGGACCAGCCGCAGCCTCTAACCCTCAATGTTGGGTTTAGCTTTGTTTCTGAGGAGGATAGTCTTTCTGTATCTCAGGTAATCTGATTAACTCTGTTCTGGCTTTGCTTTTTGGATTTTTCTGCTGTTTGCTTATTTGGGTTCTTTTTAAGTTTTATATTTATGTAATGTTTTGCTTTGTTTACTCTACAATTTGTGTAAGCACTTTGAGAAAGATGCATGAGATGAGAAACCTCTATAACTTTGCGCTTTATTTGATAGAAAAGCAAAATTACTGTTTTGAATGATTTAGAAAATAGCAATATAATTTTTGGGTTTAGCAAAAATGTAGGTTTTACTTTTTCAATGTTATGTTTAAATGTTTCTTGAATTTGAATTCTTGAAGAAATTCGAAAATTTAAAGGGCCTAATGCAAGGGATCGGTGGAGGTTTTTAAATTTTGCAACGGTGTGGATGTTACTATAGTTTATGATCTTTGGAACCCCTTTTTTTTCTTTTTCTTTTTTGTTTGTTTTTGGTTGTCATAGAGACTTGTTGGATGTATCAAGTGGCTGCTTCAGCTCAGTATTGATAGTCTCTCTTATATTCTGAAGGGTGATTCAGATCAAAATGGAAGCAGCGAGAAGGTTGACGATAAATTAACAAAGGTTGAAACCTCTGTCCTAGCTCCTCATAGTAGTGGAGCCACTGGGGGTACAAGAGCTGGGCTTTTCAGAACCCCAATATCTGGTGGAGTGCAGAGTGCAACTTCAGCGCATGGATTACCCCGACCATCCTTAGCAGTCCGTAATCTGATGGAACAAGTAAAGGCTATTTTTTGAGTTCTAAATATTGTCATGTCTTGATAAAAAAGAATTTGATCTATTCTCTTTCTCTTTGTCTCTTTTCCAGTTTTGCTGTAATTTAATAGTCCTGTATTTATTGGCCTCTGTAATTTAAGGCTAGATTTGCTCATTTATGCACTGTAATGTCTCGGATGCACCACCGACGAGAAGGGTATCCCTTTGGCTCACTGGTCGATTTTGTGCCTGATTCAATGGGCCGTAAGTAGTTTACTTTTGAAGTTCTGTTAGTTTTTTATGCCTTCTTTCCACCATAAATGTTTTATCAGAACATTTGTTGAACTTTCTCTGTTTCTTATATTATTATTATTTTGAAGTGAAAGAGCCTTAATAACTATGTCTTTATCCTTTATGAAAGTAGCAGACTTTCTTTGCCTATAAGTTGGACAGCTGTGTAAATGGAAGTTGGTTTTTGTGTATAAGTTGTTAGATTAGTTGATATATCTTTGTCTTTCAATCTGCAGATCCAATATTTTCATTTTCTCCATTGGCTATCCATACGCGGAATTTATTAGCAGACCCTAGATGCACCCTTGTTGTGCAGGTTAATTGTTTTGATCCTTTTGCTCTGATGGAATATCTTGGTTAGTTATTGTCCACTTATCAAAGTTGGATTTACAGATACCTGGATGGAGTGGCTTATCAAATGCAAGGGTAACAATATTTGGCGATATCTACCCTCTTCCTGAACATCAACAGGTGCTTGCCTAAATTCCCTTCTCTTGCCTTGGAGTCTATCCTATAGCTTGTAGAGGATGTCTATTTGGTGGATTCGATTTCCTTACCATTGAAAGAATGCATACTTTTGGATATTTTCCCCTTTCTTCTATTTGATCACATGTTTAAAGGGTATTGTTATCTCTAGGTTCACAAAATGTCTTCCATTATATGCATTGTGCATGTCTGTAGAATTTGTGCCTAAAATACGCCTCACCTTGGGTTGTTATTTTGCTAGGAATGGGCTCATAAACAGTACATAGCGAAACATCAGCAAGGTCCATCACAACAGTGGGGGAATTTCTACTACTTCAGGATGCAGAACATAAGGTCTGCTTGGGTCTATAGGATTTCTTATCTCTGGTGCCAGCTGATGTTTCTTTATTAGAAAGCCTATGGACTAATTCTTTGTGCATTGCATCTTATCTCTGACCTTTTTTTCTTGCTGATGCTTTCATTTGGAAACTGCTAATATCTAGTAGAGGTTAATTTGTTTGGTGCTGAGGGATGGGTTCTTAGTGTGGTTGCCGGTGTCTTCAAGCTAGCAGTCGCTCTAACTTGCGCTGGCCTAGTTCATTTGTTAATGAGATACGAGGATTTTCATATATGACTGCACTTTTTGCTCTTAATGGTATTTTATTTTTAGTTAATAGAAAACAATCTGTTTTTACTGAATTTAGGAATCAATGTTCTTGTTGCCTAGCTTGTATGTTCAGTTTGTTGTTCTACTAAGTACTACCCCAAGGTTTGGTTTAACTGAAATTGGTTCAACATGGAGAAATAAAGAAATATTTCTGGTGTGTACTTTGGTTTTAAGTTTCATCGTCTTACTATTTACCTTACAACTCTTGGTTTCTGTGTAACATATGCGACCAAGTAAAATAACCCTGCTTTCGGATTCAGAAGTCTGATTAGTAGTGGGATAAAAGTAACCAGTTAATTAACATTCCCCTGTTTCCTTTGATTTTTTCCTTTTTACGTAGTAGTTACATTTTTATTGTTATTATTATTTTGAATCTTTTGTACTTGATGTAAATTTGCCGTATAATACACACAGGGAAAATATTTATTTATCAAATTTTATTTCAGTGACATATATTTCATTGGAGGATTTGGCACCGTTGCATGGGTTGATGTAAAGGAATATGAGGCGGTTAAACCGGATAAGATTGCTGTTGATGGAGGTGAACAAAACCTGAAGGTGAACATTTTTAATTCTTAGAATCTCAGTTTTCCTCTTCTAATTTGCCTGGATTATATGTTATCTTATGTGCTTCATTCTTCTTTTCTTTTGAAGATCTAAATCTACTAATTCATTTCTTATACATATGCCCTTATGAAGTTTGCCAATAGGCCCTATTTTCCCAGGCTAATTTGGGTTTCATTTGCTTCTACTGTAGGAACTAAATGCAACCTTTTCAAAGCCTCTGAGGGAGCTGTTATCAAAAGAAGCTGAGGTTGATGATGCAGCTCTTATATCAATCGACAGCAAAGGAATTGACATCAGGGTCCGTCAAGGTGCACAGGTATTGATTATTTTGGAATGTAAATTCTGGGTTTGTTTGGGGGTGTAGGTATTTTATATGCCAGTTCCTATATAAATTCTATTTTATGCCATTTTTCAGTTCAACATACAGAGGTTATCATTTGAAGAAGCGCAAACTGTTGAAACGCTGGTGGAAGCCAAAGCTGCTTTGTGGAACGTAATAAAGAAAGGTCAAGTGCAGAATCTGAAGAAATAGAATAAGTTGCATTTTTCGAGAAGAATAAAGGGCAAATCACTCAAATGTAATATCATAGAGAAGGTTATTTATTAATACATGAAAGTTTGTAATTTCTAACAAGGATTGTTCCCCCCAAATTTTTGTTCCTACGTCACCATTTTGCTTGAATGACTTGGAACTAATGCAAATTCTCATGCTCTTTTTCCCTCCCCAGAATTGTTGGCAATTTTTATAGGTGGAATGTCGGCTAGACTTGTCAAATGGATCGAATTATGACGTAATTTTATTTTTTTTGTCGGAGTTCAATTTTGACTCGGCTAAGACCGAATTCATTTTTAACATATTCTTTTGAAAAAAATGTCTAAACCCAATCCAATTAGGGCTGGATGAACCATTTAATTATAAACAAGTCTGTTTAGCATATCCAAAATGGTATTGGAAATGGATGTTAATATGATATTTAACAACCTATTCATAATGGAATTGACAAGGACTATAAGAATGTTTCTATAAACTAATTAATACAATGATTTTATGAGTTGTTTTAAATGAACAAAATATTTCGATTTCATCACATGATAAATATTGATCAAAAATTAAAAAAGAATGGATGTTGAGTTCAATTTTAATTTGGTTCTCCACATTTCTCCAATGACCTTTTGTGCCGGATCAGTTGGCCCTTTGTCTCGCTGCCCTGATGTGAAATACAGCCATCCTTGCCAATGCCCGACCAGTGTGGTTTTCACCCGGTATGGAAGTTTTCCAATCACCGACCACTTCTGTTAAAGCAGTGGCACAAACATCGGACCTTATAAAATAATTTGACAAAACACATGAACAATACTCTGTTGTTTAGTGCAAAGAACATACAGAATGTAGTATATGCAACGCATATTATGAGGTTTCACACGTATCAATTATATACAATGATTATCATGTCTTCTTGATGCAGTAAACTCGAAAGTGAACCATACAAAGTCGTCGTCCAAGTTAGATAGTTGCGTCCCAGTTTTAAATGCAATATATTTAATCAAAGACCTTTTACTAATTAAGATGGAAGTGCGTATGGGTAATATCTGAATTCTGAAATGCAATCAATACCGTAAGGAATTGACCCAAAAGCATGCATATGCATATGTCCTCGATTTTAACTCTTGGTGCACAATGACCCCACTAGTAATAGAGGGAAAGCAATAAAGTCTGGCAGTCAAAAAATAAAACCAAGTAATGCTTTCAGCCAAATGTGAAAACTACTAGGCTGAAGATTGTAGTCTGCTCAAATATAAGCTAGAAAAGGCTGAATAACAGCAGCAACTCCACTTGAGACATGTGTGGGCATCCATGGGGGGTGCTCTGTGCATAACTAAGTACACATGCCTTTTTGCAGACACTATGAGTATGCACATACCTCTGCAATTGTGTGTATGGATAATAGAACAGAATGCAAATCATCCAACCTATGCGAGTATAAGCATACATATGCGCATATATATATATATATATGAAAATCTTCTTTACGCAACTATACAAAAGATAAGAAGATAATACCAGTGTATCAAAATTGAACTGAAATATTTCTCCACCCAGAACCATCTTTTTCGTTACAGGGTGTTTCTCTGTTGTGCCTCCAACAATTACAATGGAATTGCTAACGATTGCCCAAGCAAATTCAATATGTGAATCTGGCTTTGGCATAGGAGGTAATGTTTTCCACTTCATTTCGTCATCCAACATGTATACATCACCAAATACAACCTGAAGCAAAATTAGAAAATAAGTTAATTATAAGGCTCTATATATATTTACAGGAAATGATATTATTCATAGAAAATTTTGCAAAGAATGGTAGAGATGCAATAATCTGACATTAGACAGAACCTACACCTCTAGTTTGAAGAACATTTTGTAAAGTATATAATCAATCAGTTAGTTAAACCCATTTATCCACAGTATTATATCACATCGCATTTATCATGCATCATAAAATACTCACAGATGAATACATGCACAGGACAGAGGAAACAGCATAGCAAGCATAACTTTTATTTTGCCTATATCCCTGATAATATCAGTAGAGTTTGTGGTTTAAGAAAAGAGATCAACATGCAGGACATGAATACGTGCCAATTACAATCATAAAATGATATAAAATGCTTTAAGGAAACAGACCAACAAAATAATATACTATTATTAAAAAGGCCAATCGAGAGAACTCTCAAGAAAAACACAAATGTCCTCCTTACCTCGTTCCTTCGGGAGCATTTGAAAATAGGTGATCCAGGTTTAGCCATAAAATCACCCTCCTGGCCCCCAATAACATAAAGACGATCTTTAAACACAGCACAGGCCCTACATTAATGACATTTGAAAGACTAAGTTTAGGTGAGACTACACGAGGAACGCACAACTGAAACCAACATGCTATTTTATTGGCTCCCAAAAACAAGTAGATGCTCGTATGATATGACGAAAGCAGCTTTTTAACAATCAAGGACAACAATTCCAAATATTTCAGTGTTTCAATCGAGCCAACAGTGCTTACATTGCTTGCTTCTTCTAAATTAGATAATGCAATTGTGTTCATTCAGTATATATTATGGCTTAAAGATATAAAGAAATACACGTTAGAACAACATATCAGCAACAGAAGATTAAAACTAAAAATTTCTAACACCCCCACATGATAATACAGCATAATTGCAGTGATGCCATCCTGAAATTAACTATTGTCTCAATTTGCTTTAAATACCATTTCAATAATGGTAAAAACTAAACATGCATGAATACATCTGCTCGGATTTCTATAATACAAAAACGTATAAATCATCAAGATAAGATGCTATGAATTCATAATCCAAATGTATGACATTGTAATCAAGAACATGCATCCAACTCCAAAAAATTCACAAAAAGAATAATCAATCAACTTGCAACATAGAAAAGCAATATTAGAGAACACACCTGTGAGGTCCCCCCCGTGGAATGGGTATTTCACTCCTCCACTCCTTTCTAATGCTTTCCCATCCTTTACAGCAAGACTCCAATGCTCTAACCCAGGTGTATGCCTATTCTCCTTGCTGCCACCCATCACATGAAGTCAACCTCTCCAATGTTGAGTGGCTGGTGCATACCTGAAAATATTCAAGTGCATTGCCACTTAAACCACAGAAACTTCAGTAGATGTATAATATCTACATCAAAAACAAGAAAAAAGCAAGAAAAACGGGTTAACAAGGCAACATATCCAAGAAGAGGAAAAAATGAAAAGTGAGGGGGAGAGAGAGAGGATAAGACAACCAAAACTATAGTTAGAATTGCAAAATCGCATTGAAGTTGTACCGCAAACTCTGAGGGTCAATAATTAATGATAAAGATGCAATTTATTGTTCCATATGATTGTTGAATAAGCAGAAAAGAATTGTAGCAGATCATCCCTTTTGTCATTAGATACTCAGCAAATTATGCAGACAAGTTCAGGCCTTATGAAGCAGAACTGAAAGCAAAGAACAAAGGAAACTCATCAAACCAATAAAACAGCAAGATACAACTTACACAAAGTAATAGTAAAGCAAGCAGTAGAAACTACATTGAACAAAATCATTTTCTTTTCCACAATGCAGGTTAGATACATTAAAGAGAGCTCACACATGTACTAATCTAGGGAAAAATGGAGTCCGAGTAATAGAAATGACAAGCAACTATAAAGTGTTATACATGCAAAAACACCCAAATAGGCAAAATTCTGAATGAAAGTCCAGCTGTTTTTCCTTCAAACATCTTTATCACGCATTTTATGCAGACAAAGTTTCTCTATGGAACAGCCTACTGTTTTCCCATCATAATGCACATGTAGAGTGTAGACATTAACACTTACAAACATACACAGTTTATCAGGGGCAAGAACATTCTGTTTCCTCCACAGTTACTCTATACCTCCAACATAACTTGATTGATATATGCACATACCTAGGGACTGGCAAAGGGGGGAAGTCACTCATGCCATTTCTTTGTCTTCGTGTCAAGAACGAATGTGTGAGCCTTAGGACCCCTGCATTGAGGACCATATTGTCCAGTGACCACGTAAATATATCGCCCATCTGTTACCATACCTAAATGTGAGTGTGCCATTTCTTTTGGTATATCAAATCTTCCTCCCCATGAATTATCCGTAAAATTGTATATATCAACGTGTGAATGCACCTATGATACAAACATTCCAAGCGAAAAGAAAACAGTACTGAGAAGCATAACTCTATTTAACACAAATATACATGCTCCAAAATCACCATAGAAGAAGTCGAAAATGCAGTCCCCAGGAAGTAAAGAAAGTAAAAAAGAAAAAAGAGAAAGTAAAGCAGAGTACATAAGAAAAGGTAGAAACGGTAGCGGTAAGTAAGTAACTAACGTGGTTAATGGTGCTATATCGAGTTGAGGAGCAGGCAAATCAGAAAAAAGTAGCTGAAAACACTCTGCCATCCTTAACATTATTGCCTCCATGCCCCTGCAACACCACCAAAGGAGTAAGTAAACAAAATTGATGAAGTGGGAATTCCCCCAGTGATCTAAGAAATAGAAAGATAAAGGAGTAAGAGAGTGTTGGGTTTACTATGGGGTTGGGGTTTGAGTGATGGTGGGAAGCAAATGGAGGGGCATCTGAAGAAAGAAGAGACCAATTGCTGGAAAAAGAAAGAGAAAGATAAGGATTGAAGGAAGGAGATGAAGAAGCCCGCAATGAAACGGCAATGAGTCCGACCCCCAGTAGACCAACGCAAAGCAATACCAATCTCGCCGTCACCGATGCCTGCTGCTTCGCTGTCGGTCTCACCATTCCTTACTCTTTCGGTTTTGGGATCAAGTTGCAGGCTGCTAAGTGACTACCTTTTTTTTTTCCTTACACCGACGTTAAAGTTATTTTCTTGTTAGCAATTAAACCAATCTCTCTTACCATTTATATTTAAAATTGTTTTAGTCTAATATATTAATTAAACCCTTAAATTTTGTTGTTTTATCCAAATAACCCAGGTTATTTACTAAAAAAAGCTTTTTTTATTTTTATTTACGGAAATGGATAATATTGTAAATTATTTATTGAGATGAGTAAATTTTAAAAAAATGCGCCTACATGGATGGCATGTAAGTAAAGTTTTTTTTCTCAAAAATAACTTCCACGTGAGAGTGTTTTTCTCCGTGTTTTTCAAAAAGGGGGTTTTACAATTTTGACCCTCAAATTTTAAGGAGTTTTTAGCATGATTTTAGTGGGAAATTTACTATTTTAAACTGTAGGGTTTAGGATGTTTTTGTTTTAATTAATTTTAGGGTTTTTTAAATTAGGATTCGTTTAATTTAAATTAGAATGTAATTTAAAAAATTAAAGATTTCAAAATATTATATAAAAATTTAAAAAGTATTTAACTTTTAAAAAATTGCAAAAAAAAAAACTTAAGTTTTCAAAAATATATATTCAGGAAAATTTTTCCAAATAACCCCTTTCTGTAAAAAAAAAATTATACTTTCATTATATCCAAATTAACTCTTAAATTTTAATTGGTACTAAAATAGAAGTCAGTATAAAAGTGGACTATATATTGTCCTTTATATTGTATATTTAAAATATTTAACATTTAATGTTATATGTAAAACTGATGTTGATGCGTCTTTTTGAAACCTTTTTCTTTCCATTTCACTGCTATAAATTTGTGACTTCGATAGGTTTATCTCATCAATAAGATTGCTTGCGTCGCATCGTTGTTTTGATTAGAAAATGACGGTTGAGATTTAACATCAAAAATTTAATTAAATTGTTTTTCTTCGAAGGAAATATAAATAAAATATATAGCAGCCTTCCATGAAGGATTCAGTTCAGTTTTTGGTTATTGTTTATGGAAGATTGATTAAATCGATTTTTTATTCTTTTGAACTTATTGAACCGACCAACTGCACAGCTCGGCTGATGCTTGATAAAGACATTCCTCCTCCTTCCAAACTAGTAGTAATAATGATGATGAAACCAGACCAATGCAACGCAATCAAAAAAACATCCCAATTCCAAGTGGTAAAAAGGAAACACTGATCTTTTACACAAATTACCAATAAGAAATTCAATCCAAAGTCATCAATGGATCAAACTGAGCCTGTCATTTTTGCAAACAGGACTTAGGGTAAAACCGTCCATGTAGATAGAAACAACGAATATACTTGAATACCTTGTTAATGTTTTTTCTTTTCTTTTCCCTGAAACCTTGACAAACACAAAATCCCCAACTGCACGAAAGCCGATCAACCCCCACGACAACACCGTTTGAACCCTACACCATAAAACTAACAGCAAAGAAACCTGGAAAAAGCTATACACCGAATTAAAAGGTAAGAGAAGCCGCCACCCTCTCTCGTGTTCATCGTTTGTCCTTACCACATCCCCAAAATATTAATAGAATAACAAGGGAAAAAATAGTGTTGTAGCTGAAAAAAAAAAAGTTTACAATGCACATGCTACTAAACAGGTATGGCATCATTATTTGACGTGTCTTCACATCTCAATACAATACCCTCAAGGCTAGCTGGGAAGATACATTTGGGCCATTGGCAACCAGTTGCAATGGGTTCCGGTGGAGGAACAATCATAAGGACATTGTCGTTTCTCTGAACAACTCCCATAACGCTAACCGTGCTTCCTTCCTTGATATACCTACAAAAATTTGCAATTTCAGAATAGGTTACAACATGATGAGGGTTCTCCCAAACTCATTCAACTATGGTATCCCATATGCTTACAAGTTAAAGCTACAATTGTTCTTCAACCTCCGAGCACCCCAAAGAGGTTGTCACAATTTAATTGAAAACGAAATTTTCAAAAGGTACGAAGTGTCCATTCAATATAGACTCAATACATAAACAGTGTAACCTCAGCAACAAAACAAACAATGGTCTACATTGCATTCAAAGCTCCAACCCTACCCGAAACAGCCTTCCTCTAGATTTCCATATTATTTAATTTTGTAATTACAGTATAGACTTAGAGGAATGGTAGATCAAATGAACCATAAATGAGTAGGATGCTGCTGCATAAAGCATAATACACACGCTTGACATCAATATAAGCTACATGTACATCTTTATGCTAGGGCTTAGAGGTGGCAATTGAGTGGGTTCAGGTTATTTCAAGTTTGGAAGACATTTTTAGGCTACTAGCCATTGGTCAAATAGAAAGACCCATTTACTGCTCCTGCGACATAAGCACTTAATATCAAGGCAGAACTATAAATAGGAGAGAAATTTACCCTTCTTTCAGTCGCATTAAACGGTCATCACTTGAAAGGTTCCTTTCTCCCAACCACCTGATGAACTCCGGAGATAATGTTTCGTTGGCTGGGTTGACATCTATAACAATTGAGTCATCCACATAAGGAGTCACAACTGCTCCATTACCTGTTTTTACTAATGCTCTCAACCCAGACTGGAAATCAGAGATGTAGAAGTCAACTGCACGCCTCTGTTGAAATGACATACACAAAAGGTTAATATTCAAAACAGAAAGAATGCTGGAGAACATTACTAATCCATGTTACTTTGACTCTTCATTTTTTGAAACCTATGTCTGACACTCGCATCGACATATATCCAAACATGGGTATATGGGGATATGAACCTCCAAATACATGGAAACTTAGAAAAAAAATTGAATATGCACGCCACTCACATAATCGTACCAAACAGTTACACACGAGTCCAAGTAACATAGAAACTAAACTAAAGAGATGGGAAAAAACTAACAGATCATTTCACATACAGCATTTATATAATTAGATGACACAAATACAAATTTTGGCCCATCTGCCCAACTACAGCTATAACCAGAGGGCAATGTACCATTTCACAGCATAGTAAGCCAACAAAGCCATAAAAAATTTTCTTAAAAGTTCAGGAGAAGATAATAAGAATTAACAATTCAATTACTCACTTCCAACAATCGGAGTCCCCAGGTAAAACGACGATGTTTAGGATTGGCAGCTTTGGAATCCCATCCTCGATACTCATATAAACTAGTTGATGTATAAACACATCTTGGAACTTTCTGGAAGGATGACTCAAGAGGAACATTCCCACATGTTACCACCTTCAAAAATTACAACCAAACAATTAATCAGTATCATCTACAGATTACAAGTAGATCAAATTAAATGATTCCAACAAAAAGCACAAGTACACAAACATATGCAACCAGTAATTCAATTTCCACTAGTTGGAAGATGTTCAGCAGTTACATGGGATCATATGCGCATAAGACAAATGATCTTGTATTTGTACATGGTTTTTGATACAACGAGGCGCTTAAACCCATGGTAACCAATAAGACCTTGAGTTGGCAAATTGACATCCACTCAAATTATATCTTTTATTTTGATCATACTTCAAACCATATAGATAACATGAAAGGAATATCTTGCAGAATTTAGGTTAAACAATATTATGGTGAAGATTTTACGATCAATAAGGCTCAATCACATGAAAAAACTATATTTTATGTGCATTACTACCTACACAAGTACTTGTAAGGGTATGGCACCACTGTTAAAACAGATTTGTGCTATGTTTGATAGGAGTATTATTTTTCAACATGTCTTGGTACATTAGTTTATTTCGCTTGGTGATTTTCAGCCACTAACATGACTTGGCTTTAGCAAAGGGAAGGAAAACTTTTCAATTATTTTGAAGAGTTCTTATTTTTTACTAGAGTTTTGCTCATCCTTCTAATCTCAAGTTAAGATTTATATTAATCATTCTTTATGTTAATACAATCTAATTCAATATTTATGTAATAACCAAGCTTTTCCTTGTGCTAATACACTAATCCCTTGTTCAGTTATCTAGTCTATTAACACAAGGAAGAACTTAATTATTATGTAGTATTAAAATAGTTTGTCATAACATAAAGAATAATTAGTATAAATTTAAACGAGTAAAACTCTAGTAAAAAGTAAGACTTCTTCAAAATAAGTAAAAAATTCCCTTCTCTTTGCTCAAAACAAGTCATGTGAGTGGCTAAAAATTACCAAGTAAAGTTAATTTATTGCTAACTCGTGTACTAAGACGTGTTGAAAAAATAATACTCCTACCAAATGTAGGTTAAATGACCAAACGAGGCCTTAATATCTCATAATCAACTACATTAAAGACGGTTAAAGTATTTCAATCCTTCTAGTAAACCAAATAACATCTTATAAACTTCTCTATGATCCATATATAAAGATTCAACAAGATTTGACGATCATCATCAACAACCTAATGAAACTCCTGTCCTTAATCTGGCTTTGGACTGACTATAACAAGGAACCCTCAACAAAGCCAGTGTTTTCATAGTGAGAAGGGGAAAAAAGAGACAGGATTCGAGGAAAACATTGGATAATTTAGGATGTTCATGTGATTATAGATTGCTATTTTCTGGTAGCAAATATGAAAATATCATATCTGAACAGAAATTAAATCACTTACCCCAGAGATTTTCACGAATTGCCCATTTTTTGCATTTCTAAGCTCTGCATCTGGATAACCAGCAATGAAACCCATAATAGCTGTTCTCCCATAGGAAGAGTTCCAAGCGAATAATGCAGCAACAGTACCAAAAAGAACCACAACAACAATGAGGAGAATGGCATTGTGAACCGCTCCAAGAATAAAACCACCAGCAATGAAACCCATTACAAAGAGCAGTATCAGTGCATATAATATTAGTTTGGGGAAGTTCCTCTTGAAAGAAAACTCGTCATTTTGGCCAAGAATATTCACGGCCTGATTATGAACAACAGCAGAACCTTTTACTTTCATTGATCCCATAGATTCCAGAGGACCAGACACTTTCCGAGGAGCACCGGAGGAGTTTAGTGGCCCTGAGGAGATGGGCCCAGATGTAATAAGGCCAGTTGCAGGCAGAACAGGAATCGGACCAGAATTTTGACGTCCACTTGGTGTCACTCCACCAGATTGTGGACCAGATGATTTCTTCGCAGGATCCCCATGTCTATTTAGTGGTCCAGAGTTTGACTTCTTCAATGAGACTGAACCAGACATGCCTCCAGCGGCACCAGGACCTGACGTGCTGTAGCCAGCCCGAGGTGCTGCATTAGGCATGATTGGTCCAGAATGTGAAGCAGCACCCCAAAAGATCCAGTCCTTGAAGGAGTACCACTTATAGGTCCAGATTTCCTGGATTTAGAACCATCTGTAGGGATATCAAACATTTTCCCTAGTTCTCCAGATTTCTTAATATCTCCACCAGTATAGGGCACGGCCACTGAGCTCATGGTCGGAGTCCTTTCTTTAGGCTGCTCTGGCCTGCCTGACACGTAAAGCCCATTGCTGAGCTGATGAGATGGGAATCTGGAACCCATCTAGCTTCCTATGTATGACGCAGAAGATACTAAACAAGAAAGGTTTCTAGTAGTACACCAATAAGTAACTCAAAGCCCCCCTGACAAAATAGCACCTTAGCTATCAGAAGAATAGTTCAATTCTAAGGAACACAAAGATATATTCTGGCATTGAAAGAACCAAGCATCAATAGATACAGATCGAACTGATCAGGTACTCAGAGAAACACTCAGATAGCAGAACGGAAAGGCACATAATTACATTACTCTTCTATATGATAAAAACTGTTATAACAAAATTCACATAAACAAAGAAGCAGCACAAGAAGCGTTCAATAGTCAATCGTCCAATTCTGGTCATAACGGTAGAATGTAATGAAGAATAACAACTGATGGAAGCAATGCAGAAATCGTGCATCCAAAAGAAACAAATTCACTTACAGGAAAAACAATGACAAAGACAATGAAAATTGAAAAGACCAATTTGATCAAATTAATGCATCTGTAAACAGGTTCAAAAACCAGTTGCTCGGCAATAGTTGTTGAAAAGAAGAATCATATAACACAACCCGAATCCTCTGATAAAAAACAGCCCCATAGTAATCCCAGTTTGTAGTATATGAACCAAAAAGCCCTTGCCTGCTAACTGTAATGGTAAAATCCTATGTTTCACAAAAAGATTCCAAAAGGAAGAAATAAAGTAGAAGAACCATATCTTCTGCTGCTTAATATTCTATAAAATTCTTATTAAGTCCTACAACTAAGTTCAAGACCATCATAGTGATTGAGCCGAGACTACTTTGTTCACATGTTTTGTATAAAACTATCCATGCATGCTAGAGTCCACAAACTAGACATCCTGTATTACTGAAGTTATCCACACAAGCATTTAGAATAGAAATGAAGAGAACCATGAAGATCTAAAACCATGAAAAGAGAATCAGAAGTTGCCAGTCCCGTTCATCAAGAATTTACTGACAGAAGACTAGATTTGTTCACCTCTTGAATCGTTTGAAAATATGAATGAACTACCAAATCAAGCTATAAGTCAAATAACTTGGATTGTACAAGAGATCATTAACATCTTCATAAACCCAAATATAAAGACTAAGCATACCTAGATCACAATTTGAAACAAATCAATGAACAGATTGAGATCCAAGGCTCAAGTAACAGAAGTTCCCAATGATCAAAGATGTTGATTCAATATTTTCAAGCTCCTTTTATGGCTAACACAAAAGATTGTAGATTACCATAGCTTTCCAATTAAGAAAAACACCCTACAAAAAGACAACTAAAGAACCAATTTGACATCCCAAATCAAGAAGGAAAAAAAAAAGTGCATTCCCATCCTATTTTTCTTTTCCTAAAAATAGATAAAAGGAAAATCTAAATGTAAACAAGCAGATACTTTCAAGCTGAAGCTCAATGTACAATAAAATACTTATTACATATTTTCTTTTCCTTTTCCTTAGCCTTAGCCTACATTTTTCCTCAACAGGCTCATATAGAAAGGATTACAAGGAAAATGGGAAAAAGGATAGTTTTTTGTTTAACAACACCCTAAAGAAAAAAGTAAAATCAATGTCTAGATAACAAAATAAAGCAAAACCAGATCACCAGTTTGAAGAAAAACCAATAAAATGGGATAGATCTGAGGAAAAATAAACAAGTTATTAAAAATAGTGAAAAGGACTATGAAGACAGAGAGACATACCTGGAAGTGAAGAAGTGGAGGAAACCAGGAGATTTTGAGACATTATACGAGGAAAAGAATAATCATACATAACCAAACAAAAACAAAACAATAATCCCACTCTTTTTTTTCCCCTCTCTCTCTCTACCTTAAGTTTTTAGCTGTTTACTGGGTTTTCTTTTTTCCCTTCTCTTTTTCGGTTTTTACTTTTTGTTTAAGAACAGTAGTGAGTTTTTTTTTCTTTTTCTTTTTTGTTTTTTTTTGGGGTTATATTATTTTTGGTGTATCAGTCTTTTAGACTCTGAGACTTGAGAGAGCCGCAACGCAACAACTGGTGGGTTGTCTCATCCGACAACTTCTCCAATATTTTTTATCGTTATTATACTAATAAATTAATTTAGGAACGTACCACGGGGTTAGCTTTATCTTTTTTAATAAGTTTTTGATATACATAATTAAAGTTTAACTTTTTATCAGTCCTTGTATTTTTTACATATTAAAAATTTAATTTTTTACTTTCAATTTAATGAATTTAGTCTTTTTATTATTTCGATTTAATAATTAAAACCTAATCGATTGTTATTGAAATTTCATTTAATTGAGTTCTGTGATTTTTTTTAAATAAAAATCATGTGACCGATATTACAATTTACAAGTGTGAAAAATCAAATAACAAATAAAAATATTAAATTTGAAATTCTAAGATTTTTCATTATGAATTTAGTTTTGTAAAATTCTTCAACACTATTTTAAAAAATAGAGTAAATTTTGATTTTTCCTTTTCTTTTTTTTTGCTTACACGGGCATTTAGAAAAGCACATAATTAAAATTAACGAAATTTTTTTGAAGATGCTATTACATGTACTTCAATTATTAAACCAAAATAATTAAAAATTAATTTTTTATAATTAAAAATAGAGTAGTTAATATAAAAAATATTTAGCATAACAATAAAATGTTAAAATAAAAGCAAAATATATATAATTATTTATAATTTAGGAAAATATTAAGTATTAAAGTTTGACAAGTATTTTGTAGAAATATAATAAAACATTAAATATTTTAAAAAAACACATAACAATTTTTAAAATTATATGTAAAATAAAAAAATATTATCAATATATTAAATACTAACCTTTTTAATTTATGTCGTGTTTACTTTCATACACTTGTAAATTCAATAAATATATTTATTTGGGGGGATTGATTTTGAATATTTAAATAACGTAAATGATAATTTGCATTTTTTGTTTCCTCTTAAAGGTTGCACGCGGTAAAGATTATGTTAGTTTTCAGCTTGTTTCCGAATTTTCTTCAAGAGCTTGACATTTGATGCATAATCAAAGGAAAAATAAAAAATAAAAAATAAAAATTGTAAATTGGTGGAAAGGTCTTTAAAATATTAATGAAATGATACAAGTTGCAGAACAGAAATTATTAATGTTTGAATATTAAAATCAAAGTAGTGAGCTATGCGGTGACATAATATTATCAATTCATCACAGCCTTATTGGTTGCTGGTATGACTAAAAAGGGCGTTGTCTGGTTACTCTCCCTGCTCTCTGACTATTGATGATTGTTATTGGCAGACAGCCCAACAAACCCCGTTCGGTGGAGGCGAAAACGTCGTCGTTCTGTACCCGGCCTGGAAATTAATGGTTTTGCTGACAGGGACATGGAAATTAGTCGCCATCTCATTGTTCCACCTTTCATGCTAATCCTCATTCGTTCCTGGTCCCTAAATCCTTTCCTTCAACCCCCTGTTATTACCCTGACAATAGACATATTATATATACCCACAGGTTTAGTTTCTTGTGTACGTGCATGAAACATGCAATCACCGTTGCCTTTCTGGTCTAATTTGGTTACTGGAGCTATCATTCATTGTCTAAAATGCTTTTCACTTTTTTATACTTTATTAACTTGTCTTGTCTAAGTCCAGATTTGTTATTGTTTTCTAATGTTGACTTGCCTCCTTTTCTAACATGGTGTTTTTTTAATCTCTTTGGTTTAGATCCAAACATGGCAGCAACGATGTCATTAGAGTCCCTTTTTTTACCAAGGATGCAGGTCAGCTGCTAATGTTTTTGCCAAATTTCTGTTTTCCTTTTTCCAATCATGTTGGTGCAAGTCATGTAACTTTATCAAAAGGATTTTGCATTGGGGGCCATATATAACTTTATTTTCAAGGCTCACTGTGTGTAAAAGCCTAGAGATGTTGATTTCTGGGGATTTAGTTGGGGGTGGTGGTTAAACTTTCCATGATTACTTTAGTTGTTGGTTTTGGAGATTTAGATGGGCTGCCAGTGGTTGTCACATCATGTTCAAACCATTATGTAACTTGGATTGCCCCAGCAATTTAGGTGTAGCACTTCTGCCAGGTCCTACACATTATATGCATATCTGTGTTCCTTTTCCTTGTAAATTATAACATAGCTCATTCACTCTGCTCAATTTTTTTTAATGTAGTTAGGCATACGTGGCAGCAATCCTCTGCGGAGTCATGCATCTCAAATCTTAATTGATCATCAACGTATGCATAATGATGTCGGCACTCAGCATTCCTTCAGTTTTTGTCCTATATATTGTTGGAAAATTGTTTTGTCCAACATATATATAGGAGAAACCAGAAAGACTATTGTGCAAAGCTACTACTCTGTTCTGCTCTGAGTACTCCGTGAGTTTCATGGTTTACAAGTAATGAGTCCAAGAAAAGTAGCATTAAAATCAGCTCTTAAGCTCTACCGGTAAAGTGAAAAGAAAATTTGATGAAAAATTAGAAAAATAAAAAATATAATTTATTTTTTTATGGATGGATCACGGGCTTGAAGAAAAAGTAATTTTTATTTATTTATTATTTGATAGAATTGAAATATAAAAGAAAAAGAATCAACATTTTGAAATTTGCATAATTTTGAATTAACACACACATCTCTTTCCTCTCATCATTCCAAAAGATTAATTCTTATACACTAAAATGAACAATGATCATCTCTCACTTTTCTTCCTTTTCAAAGCACACCAACTTATGCTTTTCTTTGTATTTTTTTCACTCTCTCCTCTCATCTCTTCATTTTTCCACTCAACCAAACACATCCTTAACTTTTCGATTTTAAATCAAACGTTGTAATGGGTGGGTAAGCAAAGTTAATCCAACGAGAGCAGCATGGAATTGAATGAGAGAAAACATGACAAACACTCTAAACAAATAGTTAACGTACATTAATCCCGCATCGAGTAAGAAAGAAAAAGTCTTTGTATATATAAGTGACTCTGTTATACATTCCATCAAAGCATGTATTTTGGAAAGAAAGTAACGCTATTTTATTTCTTACTATCAAGATTCAGTCTGATTTGAGCATGCATTCAACAAAAAATAATTAGTATCCTGTCATACTATTGCACAACATACAGGAATCTCAAAAGTAATGGCATGTTTGAAGAATCATATCACAAATGTTTTTTTTTTCCCTTTTTTTGTTTCATGCGGTTGTGAAAATTCTATCAACGGAATGGGTCAGCAGTACTAGCAGTTACAGGAAAGGCAGAAAATAAAGACAAGAAACAAGAGTTGACCGAAGGTTGTTAGTTTGTATAGTATCTGCATCGGGAACTTTGTGTAGTTGACATGGAAAGTGTAATAAGATAGCACCTCAGGTGCAGCAGCAATTGCAGCATTTTCGCACCAACCATTCCAACCTGTATTAATTCCATTACATTACCTGCTGTGACAATCGGACTTCAAAATGGAAAAATTTAGTTACCAAAAGGTAACAACAACTAGTTTATTTTGCTTCATACATCTTTGTTATTATGATGAAAATCCATACATAGTCATACAGTAGAGTTTCACTTGAAATTAAACCAGAACAGTACCAAAGTTTACCCATTATTATATTATACACAACATTAGCATTACCAGTCAGTCACTGCTGATTTATTTATTTATTTTACCTTGAATATTGTCTTAATCAGTGTGTTGACTGGTTGTTCGGTGCTGGATTTCTGAACCCTAATGCCTACCATTTTAGATTATTGGAGTTGGTACTAAGGTATAAGCTAACTGTGTCAGTCAGTGTAAAATTGCAGGTAGTGAAAAAGCTTAGAAAGGAGAAAAATAACAACTTACAAGTCCTTAAGGCATGAACTTTGATCTTCCAATTCATCGGGGAGTTTCCGGTCAAGTGAAAAAGCTGATGTTACTTGAGCTGGCGTGGACGTCGGGTTATGACGCAAAAGAGGGAGGCTTTCAGTGGAAGCATGGCCGGGAGTAGGCGGTGAAGGAGTTGGGGAAGGTGAAAACAAGTAGTTACTGTTACCAGGTCCGACACTGATGGGTAGAGGTGGTGATGGGGGAGATGATGGAGGAGATACATAACCATTCATCATCACCTCTTCCATCACACACAAATTAATCACTAAAAACTTTGGCTGTTTCTGCCCTTTCTTTGCTGATGGTTTGTGTCTGGTGATAGGAAAGGGATGGTCTTTTGTTCAGAAGAGCTTGGACGATTTTGCCGGCACTTCTCATTTGAACTTTAGGTACAAGCATATGTGTAAACCTAACGGTCGTGCCTCACCTGTCAGCTGCACTCTGCACACTTCTCTTCACACTTCTCTTCACACCCTCCCTATTTATCATGTCTACCCTTAAAACTTCCAATTTCCCGAAGCGGAAAACACTCCCCCAATTGTATTTAGTTGTTTTTCTTAAAATCATAATAATAGTGACCCAATTTTGATATTTTAATTTATTAATTTCAGAAAAAGCTCGAGATTAATACTAATAGAGAGCATGATGGGCTTTAACTATGAGCCATAGTTTTGCACAATCAATTCACATTTATATAAATTATTAACAAGTTTATTTTAAACCCACTTTGTATTTTTTTATTAAGATTAAATTACATTATATATAAAAATAATATATATTCAAAATAAAAAATAAGTCAACTTTCAATAAAGAATAAAAAATAGGTCCGCCCAACTTTAGACTTAAATGTGAAGCTAAAGCTTAATCAAAATTTTTAAATGGATTTGATTTTTTTGTTTAAACTTTGTACTTTTGTTCAAATTCTTCTTGGTTTCAATCTTAAACAAGTTTATAAAAAAATACCCCTTACAAATTAAAAAAAAAAAAACAAGAATACAAGTTGTGGTTAAAATCGAATTAGTGAACAGAAAAACCCAATCTAAATATAAAAGCACAAATAATTCTACATTTAATTACTACTTTAACAAATTCAACGAAAATGAGAAGTAAAAAGAAAAAAACAACGAAATGAGAAGAGAAATTATGGTTTGAGTGATACAGATAATAAGCACATAGAAAATTGAGAAAATCAACGACCAGAGACCCGAGAGATAGAATTGGTAGCATTAGATGAAGAAGTGGAAATGGATCTCTTATCTTGGGGAATAATATTAACCCTTCTGTCAGATTCAATGAAGGCAGGTCGAGTGGGCTGTCTTGGCTCTAAGGAGCTCACTGTTCTAAGCATTGTAACTACCTCTGACATTGTAGGCCTCAAAGAAGCTGATGATTGAGTGCATAAGAATGCTATTTCGATCATTCTTTGCATTTCGTCTGCATCATATTCTTCCGGATCTAAGCTTCTGTCTACTATGTCCATTGCCAAATTATCTTGGTACAGTCCCCATGCCTACATGTATATATATCACCAAAAAAAATACACATAAGAATTAGCAGTGATATATGAATCAACTCAGATTAGGAAATTAAAGTACCCGTTTTAGAAGGAACTCAGCAGTAGGATCAAGAGAGGTTTCATTGTTCTTTAGGCCACTGATGATTTCAAGGACAACCACCCCAAAGCTATATGTATCAACTTTCACTGACAATTGCCCATGGATTGCATATTCTGGTGCTGTATATCCACTGTCCCATCCAACTTATTTCATTATTAACCATATAATATGCATGCTAATTACCTAAATTTACTCACCCAAACGCCAAAAACCTAGAAATTTGGGATGGGAAACTTACAAAGTGCCAGCAAATTTGGTGCTAAGATGAGTCTGATCCTCAGGTAAGAGCCTAACCAATCCAAAATCTGCTATCTTAGGCTGAAAATCTCTGTCCAAAAGTATATTGCCAGGTTTGATGTCCCTGTGGATGATACATGCATGAAACTCCTCGTGTAAATAGGCTAGTCCCTTTGCTGTGCCTAGTATTATGTCAAATCTCTGTTTCCAGTTCAGAGATCCATGCCCTTCACCTGTTCGACAAAATGAAACAAACATAAATTTGCTTTCAAGATCAATAATTTTAATACGATCAAGATTGAATTTCTGACAGTTAATTACCAAATAAGTGCTTATCAAGGCTGCCATTAGGCATGAACTCATAGACGAGGAGAAGCTCAGGGCCTTTACTACAGCAGCCAACAAGGCGAACCAGATTCCGATGATGAACATTACTTATAAGCTTCACTTCTGTATCGAATTCTGCTTTTACCTTTTCTGATTTACTTATGGCTAGTTTCTTTACTGCTACCACCCTTCCATTCTTCAATATACCCTATATTTATATATTAAAATTCCAACCACCCACAAATTTGTCAATTTTCTTTTACAATAATATAAAAATAATTTCATTATTGCAACGTTAAAAATATTTACCTTGTATACTTCACCAAAACCACCTTCTCCTAATTTATTTTGTTCACTAAAATTTGTCGTTGCAAAATTCAATTCTTTGTAAGTGTAAGTCAACGGACCTTGCAGTTCAGGTGGCGCCTCTACATCCTCTGCAATGGTTTTTTTTTTTTTTTAAATGGGCACATAATTATGATTTTATTCATTTTAACCCACAAATATAGAATTAATATATTATGTTACCTTGAGGAACTGCCATATTGTTTCTTGATCTTTTAACCCAAAACAATAATAAAGCTATAAGCAACAGAAGACCTCCACCTCCAACCAGTCCTCCAATCAGAGCATCCCTTTTAGTTGTATTTCCTGCATAATTCAATTTTTAATATAAATTCAAGGGTTTGAATAGTCCAAATATAATTTCTTTTTCATAATTTTTCTTTAAAAAATTTTAAATTCGATTTTAACCTTTTTTTTACAGTCCAATCAATTCTCAATAGGCTTGATTTAATTCGGTCCAATTTGTTAACATGGAAGGAGATATTATTGGATTAATTGTCTGTATATATTTATATTAAATTCAAACCCTTGGAAGAAATAGGCGAGCCATAGTAGAAAGGGAGGAGAGGTGCCTTAAAAGGACTTACTGGTTTTCAAGAAGGGTTTAAGGTCAATGGTGTAGTTAGCACCAAAGAAGGGGGAGTCTGAGTATCTTAGGAAACATCCAGTGTCAACTGCCCGACCATCTGAATCAGGTGGGCATCTTTGAATATTGGCTAAAGCCACTTGCAAGCATTCCATGCACCCTTTCTCGTCGACGGTTTCCACGCATTGCGCCACGCCATACGCTGTTACATTGCCATTTACACCACCCACTTCCTCGCTGCTCGCAGCAAAGAATGAATCGATCCTTGGCGTCGCCTGTACAAGATCCCCTAATAGCCTTTCCACCGTCGTTTGGAAAACACTCTGTTGCGATGCTGTGCTGCCACCGCAAATTCCGAGGTTTCCAACTTCTGTGCTTTCTTGGTAGAACATGTTGCTCTCGTACCTAGCTCACCAAAATCAGCACATAACTTCATCATTATAATCATATTCATGAAGATGGTATATATATAAGTAAAAGAAAGTTGAAATATATATACCTGAGGAAGCAGCCGTCGTAGATGACACGAGCACCATTAGCGGCGGAGCAGTTGCGGATTTGTGAGGAAGCAGTATTGAAGCAAGAGATGCAGTCGTTTTGAGACATGTAATTCCTGCACTGCACCATGGCATAAACGGGGTCAGAACCCGTGGCTTCTTGAGTCACTGCGAAATGCACGCCCCTGTCTAACTGCCCTAGGAGATCCGTTAACGCGGCGTTTAGATTTCTGGAGAAACCGGAGAAGCTGGTGACGTTGAACATGCTGCACCCTTGGTTCAGCAGAACGGTTTGTGGATTTGAGGCACCCATTTCCAACAGGCACCATATTACTGTCAAGGAATAAATGCAAATTCGAAGAAGCTCCATATCTCTCTAATCTTTAATACGACCCTCGAGTTTTTTTTTCTTGTTTAATGTTATTGCTAAAACAAGAAGAAAGAACGTCTAATGTCTGGTATATATATAGTGGAATTCTGTACAGAATAGTATAATCTGTATGAATAAATAAATCAATTTAAAATTTTTGGAAATATTATACCAGTATACGACAAGGAATTACAGGACGGGGATAAGTCAGGTTAATTCCATGAGATGATTAATAACGGTGGACTTTAGTTGAGTTTGGTGACTTTAATAAAATTTTGAAAGGATTTAAAGAAAATTTTAAAAAATTTATAAATCTAATTTAAACTTTGAAAAATTTTAGAAACTTAATAAGAATTTTAGGAAATTTCGAAAAATGCTAATTAAATTTTTTAAAATTTTATAATCTTCATTTTGGTGTAAACCATAATTTTCATTGCGGGTAGCAATAATTATTTCCTTAAGGTTTAATTTAATTTTTAAAATTCTAATAAATCTTTTAGAAATTTTGGATAAGACCTTTGGCACTGATGAAGATCCGCCCCTGGTTGACAAAGTCCGAAAGTCTTTCATTTGGACTTGCTCAACTTCATAAAAGTAAACTTTCGTCCAAAGTTCTAATTGAGTGACAGAGTCACTTCTCAATAACTTTTTTATTTTAATATGTCAAAATTCCTTATACATTTTTTTAAAATAATGAGTCGTTTTACTTTTTTTTTACTTAAAAATTTTGGTCCCTTCATAAGTATTATCGTTATCGTTATCGTTATATTTGATGATGTGGCTATTATAAAAAAAAGTAAAATAATTCTTTTAGCCCTCGTGATTTATAGTTTTTTATCAATTTGGTCCAAACACTTTAAATTGTAAAAATATATGAAAAACCATAAAAATTTCTCAAAATTCAAAAAATATGTTATTTACTTCAAAAATAGTAATAAGATTTCTCGAAGCTTTGAGCTATTTGTTTGATTCAAATTAATCAAATTTGATAAGTTTTTTATTTTAAATTAGATTAATTATGATTTTTATGTAAATTTAATTTAAAAATGTATAAAATATTTGTATAAAATAATTTTTAAATAATGATACAAGCTCTGAATCGATTTAGATTAATTTAATATATTTTTTTTTCAAAATACACTATATTAAAAGAATTTTATATAAAATGGACAAATTTTAGTAAAGTACAAAAGTTATAAATTAAGTCTTGAAATTTTATAGTGTATTTTGAACAAAAATTACTTATTATATTTAAATTTAATTAGTACAATTTAGAGTTTGTATAATTATTTAATTCAAATCATTTATATATAAAATACTTTTGTTAGACTTAATTTATTTAATTAAAAATAGAGTTTTTTATTTTTAAATGTTTTTAATTTTTCACAATTTTTTATTGAAAATATGAAAGACATTTAATTTTTAAAACTTTTTTTGTAATTGTTTATGTATTCTGAAATAGTTTGAATCAAATTGGGGAAAAAAACTGTAAATTATGAGGATTAAAAGAGTTATTTTACTTTTTTATAATAACCCATCATCAATTTTAACGGAAATATTAAAAAAATTAATATTTATTTAAATAAAAAAGTATAAAAACTTAATGTCTCAAATTTAAAATATAATGATAAGAATTCAACAAGTGGTTCCAGTAAAAAAGAGGATGTTGTTCATCCTAAGAATCTCGAGTTCGAACACCTGTGTATATATTTTGTCAAAGAATTACTATGTAATCATACCAATATATTCAAATATATATATATAATAACTAAATTTTAAAATTCTAAGGCATACAAAAACCTTGGGTAAATTTAAACATTCTTTTTTATTATTTTTTTCACGTATATACACTCTATTATTGTTTCATTGAAGAAACCAAGATTTATTGTTTATGATAGAAGTTATATGGGTTGAATATAAGATTTGAGTTTCTCCAAATTTATTTCCATTTAAATTTCATTAAGTATGTGTCTTTTTTAAATGTATTTCAATTTAATTATATTTATTTGTTATTAGTTCGATTATGCGTCATAATTGATTACGATGTAATTTTTTTTAAATGGAGTTTGTGCAGTTGAAGTTTTCAAAATAAAAAAAAAATGGAGTTTGTGTGTGTGTCTTTACTTTATTCGCTAAATGCAATTTTCTTAAGGCATTTGCTTGAATTTATTATTTTATGTGCTGACTGTGAAAAAAATAATCAGGAGTAAAGTTATAATCTTATCAGACAAATTCCAACCCTATAATTTCCATTTTTATAATATTGTCACGTCATTTAATTATATTAAAAAATTTATTTTAAAACTTCATGTAATGACTTGATAACCAAGAGTGTTTATCGCTTCATATGTAGTCTAAATTCAAATTGTGATAGTTGTATTTATTGTGCGAACTTTACATTATTATTGTAATTCACCAAAATAAATTTATTCCATATTAAAAATGTCATAAAGCAAAATTATGTGGGTGACACATACTCCTTTACAATGTAATCAAATAACAAAAATAAGTTCTTTTTAAACGTGACATGCAGCAATATTTAAAGTTTTAATTTCTTTTAAAAATAATCTCTTGATTTAGGACCGTAGAGTCGTTGCATTTTACTTTTGTAATTTTTCTTTTTGTTGAACATGTTGGAAAGGCTCACCCATTTACAAGGGTGATTTTATTCCATGCGAATCACATCGAGTGGAGTAGGCCAATTTCAGGTCTATCTCATATTAATTTTAATTTTCAATGTTACGCGTGATATTTCCGATGAAAGTGAAAATCATAAGATTGGATATATGAAATAAACTTATTAACTCAGTTTAGTTTACTTTTTTGAAATTAAAAATTTCACTTTGCCATATATAATAAATTATCTCTTAAAAAAAACCTGGCATTATAAAATTTTGTATTCCGTCTAAAATAATTATGTTTTAGAAGCAATCATTTTTAAATGTTTGCTTGATTTCTAAAGGGAAAACAAAAAGAAGATAAATAAAAGCGTAATTATTTTATTTATTTATTTACTTATAATATTACGTAGTTATGAAAATATTTAAATAAAATTAATTGTACTTTGATAAAAAAATTTAAAACTTAACCGAAACATAACTGTTTAGGAAATACCTTGTAACATATATCAACTTTAATTATTATTTATTAAATTAAGATATTTATTGAAAAAAAGGGGTTGAATTGAAATTTTGATACATTAGAGGAGGGGTGTGTGTGTTCAGAGTTCAAATTATTTCATACGGGTGTCGACATCAAAAACTTTCAAGATTCAGCTATCACATTAATGAGGTCATCGCCGGCTGAAATTTTATAAAGGAACCTATATTTTTCAAGAAATAATTTATGTTCTTTTAAAATTTAAAATTAAGGTTGTGACAACTGTTGTCAAATTTTCTACGAATAATAACTTTCAAGCAAATTGACCCGACACTTATGATATTGAGAGTTAAATTTGATAAATTCTTTTATCTTTTGATGAATAATAATAAGGTAATGTTTGAACATTCAATGTAATTAGTATGATTCAAACTCAAATCATATTTAAAATAATAAATATTTTTCATCAAGCCATCATATGAGATTCTGAATATTAATTTTTTTAATAATAATAAATTTAAATATTTATAAAATTATAACTATTTAACCCTAAACCAAATATAAAAAAAATAGCATTGGGAGAAAAAGTTATAAAGTCCAATCAAACTCTTGAAATCCAAAAACTATATGAAAGGAAGATCCATCTTTTTGTAAACACGTAGCTCACCATGAATATTCTCTCTCCCTTTTCATAAAAGTGGTTAAAATTTAATTTTGATTTTCCTATTATGTTTTTTAAATATTAATTTATTTTATGATCGGCACTATATAATTTAAGTAAAAAATAAATACTTATTATTGATAATGAAAGATATACTCTATCAACACGACAAAAGCTTTAACCTAAACATTAATAGAACATTAGGCATATTGATAATCGATTTTTTCACAACTCGAGCACAACGTATCTAGAATAATTGTAAACAATTATTACGATAAGGAAATCGCCTCCAAATAGTTCAAAGCGGTGGGCAGACAAAATCGACAAAAGAACAGATCGTTGTCCAAACTGGAGAGGACAACAATAAAATCATCCCTACAATCACTTGCAAAAACAAACCTACATGCATAAATAAAACTAAAAAAATATACTACAATAACAACCAAAAACTACTAAAAGTGAAAACTTAATAAAAAATTCAGAACAACACAAATTAAAATCGAATTGTAAAATAATTTATTATTCTAAAAAACTGTCGAAAGAGAAATAAATTACCAATTGTGTCAAAACTTGATTATCTAAATAAATAAATATCATTCGCTCGCTAATCTTGCGGTTACACGATACAAAAATGATAAAAAGAACAACCAAACATAATATATCAACATAACATGACGCGAACGTTGATGATAGAAAAAGCAAAATTGTTAAAAATTATTACAAAATTAGTAAACAAATAGCAGGTCGGGCAATCGTGGAAGAAGCCAACTCTAACTGATAAAATTGACCGCAACTTTTGAAGAAGACTTTGAAGAAATTAATTTAATGATCCAAAAAGTAGCACTTTGGAAGATTTGTGATTTAAGATTGATTGTGATTTGTTACTTCCTCATAAAATTAGAACAAAACAGTCCCCACAATTTTTTTAAAGTACACTAACATAATAAAAAAGATTGTTGCCATGGCTAAAAGGCACACTAACATTTAAAATATTTAACCAAATTATATCAAGTAACAATCCCATCAAATCTAAAAAAAAAGGTTTCATACCCCCAAATTCAATATTAATTTTCAATTTGGGTTCAAGTAAAAATATATTTGGAGAATAAAATCTTAAATGTATCAACTGAAAGATACATTTGTAGATTCTATTAAATGTATAAAGTGTGAACCATAATTTAATTTAAAAATTACTAAAAATAATTATTTGACAAAATAAATTATATTATTATAAAATTCAAGCTTAGGATATCATTTTTGCACTTTACAATTTTATTCAAAACTTCATTTAGTCTTCATATAAATTATTGATAAATATACTTTTCGTAAGTTTTTTATTTTGATCCTTTAATTATAAAGAGTTACATTTTGGTTACTGAACTATTTAAAAGTTTTCATTTAAATCATTAAACTATTAAAATCGATATTGTTTTTTTTGTTCATAGTATCTACACCAATCTAAAGTCCTCTTTCCCTTTCTCTTCTACAGTTCAGTTTTTTTTTTTATATAAAATAGTTTTGGACGTCATGAATCTATAAGCTAAAATTCAAACAATTTTTTTCTTCAATTTTCGACACTAATCGTCAGATCGACTTGGATCTAAAGTATGTTCTTTTATTAGTCGATGGGTACTAATCCGTCATACCGATCGGCAAATTTTCGTTTGGAGCACGTTAGCAGAACTTAAAAAAAAATTAACAACTTGATGACTTAAACGAAAACTTTCAAATAGTTTAATGATTAAATCGTAAATCTTTTAATTAAATGACCAAAACAAAAACTTATCCATAATTTAGTGACTTATGATGTAATTTATCGTGAATTTTTTCATCCATATTAAGAGAATAATAAAAAACCAAGTCAGGGTTAAAATTCACTTTTGTTCGCTAGCGTTTGGACATTCTGTGCCAACTAAATAATTAAGGATGTGATACATGAAATTATGGTGAATGAAAAATTGTGGATACATATTTATAGCTTAAAATATACGTTATTAAAATTGAGAAATCATGGATAAAAAAACTGTCAATTTACATACAAAACGTATGTCACATATTTATTCTTTTAATGAATTTACAAAATATAAAAAATTAATCACTTCTCTCGCTCTAATATATATATCGAAAAAAGGCAATCAATTTGCTGTAACTAATTAACATAATCATATATTTTGTTATATTAATTTTATAAAGTAAACATACATGCATCACCCCAACTTTATTTATGCGAATAATATCTTCCAAATAATAGAAAACTATATAGTCAATGCCGCATGGCTGCTATGAGGCAATTATGGAAAGAGTCCTCACCCTATATCATTTATTCTTTCTTCTAATAGAATTAAGGAACAGAATCACTCCAAAAAAAAACAAGGAAATAGAAATAATACAAGGATTTAAAGGTTTATACATTGTGGACATATCTATACATACAATTATTGTAATGACAAATATTTATTTTAGGTAAAAAAACATAGGCTTAAAATCCATTATTAGATATTCTATATCTACATTACAGATTTTAGGCTTAATGATAAATTTGGTCGTTAATATTTACACGTTTTATCAAAACGGTCCTAATTATATTTTTTAATATTTTTTGGTCATCAACTTTTGTTTTTTTTTTCAAAATATTTTTTCTAATAGATATAATGAAAGTACCATTAAAAAAAGTTAACGGGGATTAGTGGAATTTCAAACGTGGAATATTTTTAATGAGATGCAATTCATTACTTAAATAACCCTATAAGATAATTACATGTGAAAAATAATAAAATAAATAAATAATACATGAAATTAAAAAAATAACTTTTAATTTAAAGAAAATAAACGTAACTATTTAAAAAAAATTAACTCAAAAGAAAAATCTCTCAGTAAACAAACATATGAAAGATTGAAACTTTTTGAAAAAAAAAAAGAAGAAAGATTGAAACCTTGAATTTATTTATTAGATTTGTTAGAAAAAATAGTTTGCAAAAAAAAACATAGGTTGATGGCAAAAAAAAAACTCAAAAATACAATTAGGATCATTTTGACAAAATATGTTGCATTAGTGGCCAAATTTATCATTAAACCTAATTTTTAATAAGATACCATATATATTTATTTAAAGATGTCAACGGAATGACATTTGAGGAGGTGAAGGCTTTTACTTAATTTTTCGAGTTAAAGTTTTAAATGAATTGAATTTGACTGGATAGATTTCTATTTAATGGTTATTTATTTGTTTCTTTTAGTTTATATATATTCACTAATATTAAAAAATTTATTTGTGTAATTTTTTGGTGAATAATACTAACAAAATAGGTTACATAGAGCTTAAAAATCCTCTCTCCTTATCTACTACATGCAAATCTATAACTTCCTTAGGAGGGTATTTAAACATTTGTAAATCCTCCTTATTTACAAAAGTTAACTTGACTAAGCAATCCGTCCATTGATTAAGCTCTCGAGATGTATATATCAAAATTCACTGACATTCTTAACACAAATGTGTAAATTAATTCATTAATGTTAAATAAATGTGTTCGTAAATATATAATTAAATATGTTTGGGAACAATCAACCAACAATTTTTTTTTTGTATATAAATCACAAACAAATATACTGTTTAGGTTAAACATAAAACACGAATGGAGTATCAAAAGTAGATAATTGGTGGATTCAACTTCGGTTTTGATGAGAAGGATTTATCAAATTTTAGAGATTGTGGATTAATGAAATATCAAACACATTTCAAGAAAGAGGAATCCAGTAACTGACTGCATTGCCAAGTTGATTTCTCATTTGTGCAAATTTTTGAAAACAAATATGTGCAACTCGAAACACTTTTGTGTGTCGACAAAGCCCACAACTCATTTTTAGCTTATGATGGTCTAATTAGTTTTCTATTGTATTGTTTTTATATTCTATTCCTAGCATGCTTGAGTTTAAATTAAACTAAAAAGTTATCCAATACTCGAATTTAGCTAATTTGATAAGTTGAGGTAGTTTAGCTTGAGCTCAATTTTTTTTTCTTTTTATAGATTTAAATCCAGCTCTCTTTTTTTCTCCAAACGTATGGGCAAGGAAGAATCTAAATAAAATAAGAGAAAATATAATAATGCATTTAATATTAAAAAAAGGTTAAACTTAATTAAATCAATTGTCAACGGTAGTCTCAAAAAAGAAAATGTCAACGAGTGATATATGATATATTTTAGCTTTATATTTAAAATACGTACCATCGATGTAATTAATGATGAGGTGGCATTGACTGCTAGAAAATAAACAAATGTATATATAAAAAAATCCATTAAAAACTGAAAGAGTATCATAAAAATGTTTATATAATCTCAATTTTATAAATTCATGTAACTTATATTTGCTTAATTTGATTAACGTGTTTTATTGTATATTAATATAAATAATATACATTAAATTTCTAGTAAATTGAAGATTTAATTATTTATTTTATGTGGTAGAAATATCTGATACAAATATTGAATCAATTTGAATCTTATGTGTATGGCAAATACTACTATATTATCAAGCCTAACTAATAATTTGAAAAAAATAATCATATACAAAAATCTAAATATGTAAAAGTATTCAAACTTATGCGGACATAAATTAATCACTTTATTTTAGAAAAGTCAAAATGGCACAGTAGATGTTAACCTTGAGTTTTGGACACATTATTGTGCCATGCAGTTATGCTATCTAAATTTTTTCAACATTTTTGCACAATTTATCATCATTATTTAAGTTTGATTATAAATTTATTTGCATTTGAAAGATCCCAAAATATTAAAAGTGTTTCTATTTTTTTTTATAAAAAAAACTCTTAAATAAAATTGATCTAAGAAACATAATAAAGACATATATATATGCCCAAATTTTTTATCCAAAATATAATAAACCCAATGTTGTAGGAATACTGTCTTCGAACTGAACGATGAATTGTCGTGACTCTCAAAGATTCTTTGTTTACCACACACTTCACAGCATAGTTTGGTTGGCATAGTGTTGGAAACCTTAATTGCTTTTGATTAATTTTTGGTTCTCTTTTATACCTTTAACCCAATTATATGCTTTTAGGTTGAAAAACTTGAGTGTGTTTCTTATTTATAAATTATATTTTGATTTTTTTTTTAAGAGTTTCTAACTAAAATAGCAAAAAATTTTAAAATTTTAAAAAAAGTATGATATTGTTACACATAGAGGCTCCATCATCACTATATATTACTTAAGGCAGTGTATCAGAACATTGGGACCGCCACATACACTATTCCACCATAGCTTGGGAAACATGCAAGCAACCCTGTCGATCATGTCCTCGCCTTTCCTTTTAAGAGCCTCAGCTTCTCCATTTATATCGTATGTCTTTTCGTCCAATAGAGAAAATCATTTTCTATGATCTCTTTCAAGCCACAATCCAAAAGAAATTATTCTTGCATTGCATTGGATATATTATGAGGACCCACTCCACAATCCAAAGGAAATTGCTTCAGTGGTCGATATGTGAGTTTCCCCAAAATCTTGGGTAATGATACAAAACTTTTATCAGGCCAAAATTTTTAAGGGACCAGAATGATTAAAAACATTTTAAGGAATCGAATTTAGGATTTTTATATAAAACAGGGTAAAAGTTAGATATTAAGCCTTTAAAAACAAGGCCGTGGCCCAGCCCGAAAAGTTAAAAACCCACTCAATACAATCATATAGGCGTCATATAAAATCCCAAAGGCCGAAACCTCGGACCGGGCAAAGAAGTTTCAGTCTTTTCTCTCCTAACCTTTCCTTTCGCTTGGAGAATCGGATAGGAGATATATCGCTTGTTTACAAGATCTTCAAATTCAATTTCAAATTTGACCATCCAAATATTTTATTTCTTGTCAAATCGGAATTGCTAACCCGCTAAAGGTGAGTTATCGATTTGATTTTCGCTTTCCTTCTTCTTGTTTTAGGGTTTGCAAATTGATGTTAAATTGGAATCGCTTTCAGGGGAAAAGGGAAAATGTCAGCATACGAAAATGTTGTAGGTGGGAAGCTGAAGCTGAAGGGGAAAGCCTTGGATGTTAAAGCTGGTGGAATCAAGAAGAAAAAGAAACATAAGAAGCAGATTCAACATGATGAAGAAATTACCCAGAACGATCCCTCTGATGCTGCTTCTGCTGGTTTGTTTTCTTTTCTCCCTTTTTGACTATGTTAACTGGATTCGGGTGTGACTTTCGTCTATATATCCAACACGCTTTGTTCAATTTTTTTCTTTTGCTCATGTTCAATTATGGGTACGTGTCGATTCTGAGTATCAAATAAGGATGCTTCAAAAAAAAAAAGGAGCCGAGCAACATTGCTTTTTCATAATATGGCAATTTTTCTTTTCCTTTTGTTTACTCAAATTTATTACGTTTATTGCAATGTTGATACTGCTTTTAGGTGGAAGGAAAATCCCTATTCTCTAAAATGTTCATGCTTTGTTCCCGTGAAAGTCCGCTATAACGTATTAGGGAAACATAATTCTTAGTCTTTTTGCTGGTTAAATGGCTTTTAAACAGTGCATTACTGAGATATTCAAATCTGTATGGCTGCATCCTTGGTCCTTTTGCTTGACTGGAATTTGGGTGAACTGGTGTTATAAATGGTATGAAGCGCATTCTAGGCACCATTAATTAATAAACTCAAAAGAGTTGTCTAGTTTATTCTTCTATACCTGCTATATTTTCTTTTCTTTTCCTTTTTGTTGGCCAAGATGCATGATCTTATGGTTTCATATCTTAAAGAAATCAAAGAGAACACAAATCATGTTGCCTTTTTTCCATGTCTAAACCCTAAAGTGCTTTTGTTGTCTGGTGTAGCGGTGCTCGCCTTAAAAACACTGGAACAGACTAGAATTTCTACAGTTATATATATGTATTTGTACATATGCATACATGTTTACATATATGGCTATAACATAGCCTTGTTTATACACAATTTTTTTGACTCAGCCTGCTTGTATCATGTTACACACGGTTGATTTATTTGGTTCAACATTCTTCCATGTTTCCATTGTTAAGTTCTGCATATCATAGTTGTTTCTAAATCTTATAATTTTAGCTGGTACTTGACATAGGTGAAACCACGGAAGTTTCTGTTGATCCCAATGAAGAAGATATCAACAATGCAGAGAAATCAAGTGGGGAGAAGAAGGCTCCTCATTATGATGATCATCTTACCCCAGCAGAGAGACGATACATTGAGCAGAGGGAGCAACTCGACGTTCATAGGTTGGCTAAGCAAGCTAATAAATCTCACCGTGATAGAATCCAGGATTTCAACCAATATCTGGCAAACATGAGTGAGCATTATGACATTCCTAAAGTTGGCCCCGGGTAATTCGCGCAACACCAAGGTAATCTTCTCAGTGGTTTCGGAAGGAACTTCTTTGTGTTATGTGCCAAAGGTCAACAACAGAGAACTGCTTTATTTTATTGTATATCACAGATTATGCTTTTAATTTGTAGTCGCTACATTCATTCTCCTTTACTTCCTGCATTTAGTTTGTGGCTGCTGTCTTGTGGAGGCTATGTGTTTTTTTTACTAGCACTTGCCGTCATGCACGGTACGGATGGTACTGTTTAGTTCGATTTTGAAAAAAAAGTTTGTGGCTAACGTGTTTTTTTTGGTTATTTAGAGACTGAGCTGAATGCAATAGATAATTGGAATCAGCCGTAACGAATTTCATCGGTTTTAAAAATCTCTTTTTTTTTCGGATTTGGTCTGAAATTCATTAGAGTTTTTAACTTATGAAAATCAAATCAGACCAAATAATTTCGGGTAGCATTTAGGAACTAATATTTCAGAATTTGGATTTGGATTTAAAAAATAATGTAAATTAAGTAGTAAATTATTTAAAAATATTGCATTTATTATCATTTCTCAAATACATGGTTTTGTTAGAAGTCTATTGGTAATGAAGAAATTTTTAAAATATTTTTGTATTTTTCTAATATATGTTTCTTATCATTTATAAAATAATTGAAATTCAAATTTAAATTTTTAAATTCAATTTTTCAAATGGAGTATTTTCATAGCCTAAATCAAATTGAACATTATGGTTTGGCGTTGTTTTTGGTTTTTTTGCCCAGTCGTAATGCTCTGTTAATCGTATGAGTGGATGACCTAGTGACCTGATCTTTATTCTATTAACTGAATATTTTTACAATTTGTCTGAAAGAGACATGAATTGACTCTTTGAGTTCATTAAAAGGAATTGGTGATCCATCGTGTTTGTCATTTAAATCAGTTGTTTTTGTTTTTAATTTTTTTCATTCTATTTTTTTAATTAAGAATATTAAGTTTTTGATGAATAAAAATAAAAACATTACTTTAACTTAGTTTTTTCCACTAATGTTTTTAAATCATAACGAACATTTCTATTTCTTAAATCATAAATTTTAAATTAGTATAAATAAAATTTTATAATTTTATTTATAATATTTTGAAATTTGAGAAAAAGACAGTTTTTTTTTTTTTAAAGCCATTGTGAAAACGCTTAAAGGTTAAACGTAGAGAAGAAAAATGATAAGAGAGTCCAGTTTTCAAAGAGAACTGAGATAATTTAACACGGGAGAGATTCATATCATCCATGGAAGCAAACAAGCAAACAGAGCTGCCAAAAGCTCCCTTAGACATGGAATGGCGACAGCTCCCAAAAAACACATAGGAACAAAAACCTCACAGATACGAAGGAGAACCAAGCTCACAAAAAAGCAACAAGGGAGACAGCTCCTATTCAACAATGACCAAATAGATTGAATAAATAATGCACAATATACATCACCAGTCCAGCAAAAGAACCAAGGAAAAACCAATTTTCATCTTGTTGGCAAAAGAGATCTATCCCAATAATAATACGCTTAATGGATGTAGTCTTTTCCTCCTTTTTTGGGAAAAGGGGGGGGGGGCAAAAGGATGTAGCAATTTAGTAGATCAAAATTTAGGTTTTGTTTTTTGATCCAAAAATTTAGAATTACTTCGGGTTTTCGGAGGTACTGTCAATTTGCAAACCGAAAGAGCAAGAGCAGGCGCACAGCCACTCTCACCCCAGCCAAACTCAACGAAGAAATTAAATAATAAATAAACATTTTATTGCAAAAAATACATGAAATAATAAATTATGGTTCCAATCTCCTGCTGTCAAAAAGGGAAAGTGCAAACAATAATAATACATAATAACGAATTCAAAGCTAGAGCACTCTAGAAAGCAGGCCAACAGAAGCTAAAACGCCAGCACAACATGCATCTACCCAGATAAACAAGGACGCGGAAACACAGAGAAAGCGAAAGCCTAGTGAATTTAGCCCGACAATTGAAACATTGGGGCCAGGGAAGTCAAATCTTTAAACTCCCGTTCACCTAGTCTCATCCTCCAGTGCACGGAAACCAGCAGTCAGATCCTCGTTAAGCTTTTTGAATTTTGCCACGAGAGCTTCTTCTCCTTCTGCTGGGTCTTCAAATTTCTGCGACCTGTGATGTAGACATATTGACACATTAAGCACGGCATTCCGTTTGTAGCCAAAATTCATATCATCCTGAAACAGTAAATTTTGTTTTCCAATCTTAATTTTTCCTATGATTTCTGTCACAAAGCTTCAACTTACACTAATCGATAAAAGAGATCTCCAAGACGATGCTTGATAAGACTGTATGTTATCTTCTGACCATCCATACCAGCTGCTTTCTCAACTGCCTGCACATGGAAATAGCACTACACATTAGTCTCACAGACTCCAGTAGGTACACCAAAACATAATAATTGTATGCAAAGTAGAGCAATGAAGTTGTGTAGACACCAAAGTGTTTGAGATATATAAAGCTAGAGGCAAGATGATACATGCTCGAGGTATATATCGTTCAAAGAAAACAATTGCTTGACCTACTTATCTACAATTCCAGAGGAAACACAAGAACAACAACAAAAGGACAAAAAGCCTTAGCCCCATAAATATTTAGATTTTAAAATACTAACTTCATCAACAACTTTTCGAGTAAAAATAGCACAGTAGTAACCCCACTTAAAAGAGTTTTCATTCCCTTTTTCCTAGCTTTTCCAAATAACTTAAAATGGCCATAATAGAATTTGAAAGAATGGAAGAGAGCATAGGAACTTTACCTGGTTGGCCAAAGCATTGAAATGAACAATGTTGCGCATCATCCAGACAGACTTGTAGAATGGGCAGAACTTATCATATCTGTCACAACAAACCCAAAACCATGTGCATAGAAGGATTATCATACAAAGACAGACATTGATACAATGATAGCACTGAGATAATATTCTGTTACAAAACACAGTAACAGCTGAAGCTTACGGAGTAAAGGCATTCTGAGCAAGATAATCTTCCCTTAAAAGTTTAGCAGTTTCAAGCGTGATTTTATCTGTTTCAGCTAGAGCATCCTTTCCGACAAGCTGTAATAGTACAAATTCCAGTGAGTGTTGAAGTGAGACAAGATAAAAGATGGTGCTAAACATTTGCAGTAGTAAGCTACATAAACTAACATTAACATTACAAAAGAAAATAAATTAGCGAAAGCAAAAAAAGGAGGGGACAAGGAGGAAGTAACATTATGCTCAGTATGATTCATGCTTTGTCAAAAGTGACATACAGAATTCAAACTTATAGTATAGAATAATCTCCCTCTTTCAAGTCATTATGCAGTATAATAGCTCCATTTCTTCCAAAGACTCATCGCAAAATAAGGAAGCATACCTGGACAATTTCATTCAGATCATCTTCTCTCTGAAGAACCTCTCGGGCTTTTGTCCTGATGCTAATAAAATCTGGATCAAATTTCTCATAGAAAGTTTCCAATGCCTGCAAACACAAGAGAAACAACCATTGAGGACCGGTGTCACTCGGAAAAAAAAGGCCAGCTCAGGAGAAGAACAAATGGAAAATGTATTTTGGGAAAATTCAAACTAAGAGGGATCAGATTATGAACATACCCCCGAATACTTTGAGTATGAAATAAGCCAGTTGACAGAAGGGAAATGCTTCCTCTGAGCAAGTTTCTTGTCAAGACCCCAGAAAACCTAAAATTCAAACCAACAAGGCATACATGCTAAGTTTTCACTGTATATAGGTATCACATTCATTCAAGCTAAAAGGTAGCAGCACGGACAAGCTGGCACCTTTATAAGCAAATAATGAACTGCTTCTACTATGTATACCTGGACAATACTGAGGGTTGCAGACGTCACAGGGTCAGAGAAATCTCCTCCAGGAGGAGAAACAGCACCGACAATTGTGACACTCCCTGTACGTTCTGGTCCACCAAGGCATTTAACTTTCCCAGCACGTTCATAGAAAGAGGCTAATCTTGCTGCCAGATAAGCCGGATATCCACTATCAGCAGGCATTTCTGCCTGCAAGACAAATTAAAACAGAAAACAACATTAGCTTAATAGAAAGAAAGCTGTGAAGCAAACAGAGTGAATACAATAATTATAAGACACCGAAACAAACAAGAAAAAATATATATTTTTATTGATGAAGTGAAATTAGATGTACAAAGCATAACCAAATAAAAATTATTGAATATACTGCTGAATGATAAAACTAAATAGCACGCACCAAAGTACTGCACTTTATGAAAGTGTATACAAATAATTTTCATTAGTGAAATTCTGTTAGAGTTTTACCAGCCGCCCAGAAATTTCACGCAATGCTTCTGCCCAACGAGATGTTGAATCTGCCATCATACTAACATTGTAGCCCATATCTCTGAAGTATTCAGCTATAGTGATCCCTGCAAATCAAAATAAAATAAAAGTTACTGGCAGTATGATCATTTCAGAATACATGATAATGATAATAGTAATATTTAAAAAAAAAAACTCATTATCATAATTTACGGAAAATAAATTACCCAAACATAAAAATAATATACTCATTGCACTAAAAGTTACTCTTCAAGCAGTTATTCAATATGCAATTGATATTGATTAGTTCATAGCTTTTACCTGTATAAATTGAGGCTTCACGAGCAGCCACAGGCATGTTAGAAGTGTTAGCCACAAGTGTTGTGCGCTTCATGACAGATTCTTCACGACCATCAGGCAATGTCATTGTCAATTGAGGGAAATCCATAAGAACCTGAAATTAATAAACAAAGAATCAGGAGACAAAAATCCCAGAGATTGATTAATAAATATTTCAAAACAAAAGACGAAAATAACACCTCAGCCATTTCGTTTCCTCGCTCTCCACAACCAACATAGACAACAGCATCAGAATTAGAGTACTGCACATGATCAGAAAAATAAACACAATGAACATCTATGATAGGAAGAAGCTGAAGCTCACTAAAAAACATTTATATAAAACATTACCTTGGAAAGAGCTTGACTAATCACAGTTTTACCACAGCCAAATGCACCAGGAATGGCACAAGTTCCACCAAGAACTGAAGGGAATAGGGCATCAAGTACACGCTGATAAAAAAAAGTCATCAGCAAATCACATCTTTTGAAAGAAACATCAATGGAAACAACCCACAACAAAACTTACCTGTCCGGTAAGCAGAGGAGTATCTGCAGCAAGCTTTGTTGCAACAGGTCTAGGTGTACGGACAGGCCATGTCTACAAACAGATGTAGCACATTCCACATTAAAAATTTGAAAGTTATAAAAACATGTAATTAGTAGTTTATCAATATTGCAGCCAAAGCATTGACCAAAACCAAACATAAAGTGACAAAAAAATTTAACAATAAAAACCAGTAACACAGCTTAACCTTGCTAGGTACCAGTTGGTACAAGAAAGGAGCAGACCCACCCAACAATTTGACTAAAGAAAAAACAAACCAACCCCAAAACCCAGCCCCTACTATTGTCACATAGAGTCATGGAAAATGTCATGATATGAAAAAAAACCAACCAACCAACCAACCTGAAGCATGGTGAATTGCTTTTTGACACCTTGAAACTCAAGTTCCAGCACAGTATCCTGCCACGAAGTAAAAGGATAAATTATAGCAAAAAGAAAGTTTTTACCACATTAAAGCGTCTAAAATGATATGATATAAAAGTTAAACAGCCAAACCTTCAATGAATATTGACCAGGGGGAGCTATGTAAGTGATTTTTCCCATTGCATCAGGAGGAAGGGCAACATGATGTTGCATCAAACTGTTCTCAAAGACGGTCTGCATTTGAATTTCAAGGTATCAATATAAAGATCTTAGAAGAAATAAAAGAAATGAAATGAAGTGACAAAATTATCATCCTAATTCGTCTGAAGTATAGGTATTAAAGGGCCATTTTACTGTTAAAAGAATTAAATATTGAAAAAATCATTTTATTAAAATTTATATTTTATAAATTAAATGAACAATAATTATAGAGGCCAAATTGAAAAAGAAAATCCAGCCCCATTCGAGCCAGGCTAGGCAGGTAAATTCTAACCATAATAGTGATCTGATTATTTTCCAATTTCAGGGAAACTATTACCAGTCTCTGAACATGGGATTACTGTGCTACCCAACAGAGCATTGCATCTCGCACTAAGGTTTCACCTAAGGATACTCAGGTGCCGAGCACCTTGATAGTGGATTGTAATGACTAATGCCGCTTACTTAAGAAACCACTACTATAAAATATAAATAACAGCACAAGGCCAATAAACTTACAGCATAAAGGTCGCCACCAGTTAAAAGGTCCCCCTCACCTGCAGGAAGAAAGCATTGTATTGAACAACATCACAAGCCAGTCTCTTTTTAAGTTCCATTTTAAAAGCTACATACCTATTTTTTTGGCTGAAATTCCCAAAGAGTATCTTTGTCGAGAGCCGGGACAGAGACTCCACGAGGGATATATACATCACCTGATCTTTTAGCAATGGTTTTCAAAGGCCTCTGTGCCGATATAGCATTGAAACAAAAGACAAGAAGATATCAATTAATAGCAAGTACATGATAGCATAGCTAGTAACAGGTTAGTCGGTTTTAGTGACAAAATAAACCAGGGAAAGACCTAGGGATATAAGAATTTAAACTGCATGTGAAGTATGCTTGAACCTGAATTCCATCAAAAATATTTCCCAATATTCCTGGTCCCAGCTCAACTGACAGAGGCTGCAACATGAACATATGATTATAAGTTTGAAAATAGAATCAACACTGTCAGGAACTTTAAGTGTAAGTTTTAGAGTGGTTTTAAAACAATAAACAATAATACACCTTGTGTGTCCGCAGAACTGGATCATTCACCATCAGACCAGCCGTTTCTTCATAAACTGAAATAAGAATAAATTGGAAGTTTCTTATTAATTTTCTGCTAAGTATCCTCACTATAGCCACTAGTAATTCTTACTTCTTTTTTACGTACATACTATCTTTTCAAGAAAACAAAGAGCATAATTAGGTGACAACTTTAACAGAAAAGGCTAATGTTACTATTAATAAAAAACCTTGGATTGTAGCAGAGTCTCCTTCCAACCGAATGATTTCACCAATCAGATTGTCATGACCAACACGGACTAATTCATACATGGCAGCACCAGCCATTCCATCTGCAACAACGACTGGTCCTGACACCTGCAATGTGATAATTTAAGCAGAAAAAACAATGAACAGAAAAAGATAAAATGCATTAACCCACCTATTTCAGTAGGTTGGTAATCAATCAGAAAAGAGATTCAAATTGATAAAATAAAATTTTAAACATAATAAGTAAGAATCATGATCCGTTTCTTTCTGGGAAATACAAAATTGACTATCAAACAATTTCTTCAAATACACAATTACTTATATCTCCACATTTTTTTTTTAAAAGGCCGGTTTCTCATTTTGTGTTATCATGGAATTCATAATTCTGAACCAGGCTTAGCAACCGAACCAAGTAGATCATTTTAGTTCACATTGAGCAACGGAAGCAACACAAATGAAAATATGAAACAGATCACAACATATATTATCACTGGTTTAACAAAAGCAACAATAGTTTGACAAAATAAAGTCATTGGAAACCAGAAAAGGAGTTAATTTTGTGTATTACCAAAGCTCTAACCAAAAAATTTACACAGGAATAAAAGAAATCAGAAGTAAGCTAATAGACCACAAAGCAGTGAAAGCGTAATATTCGTGTAAACTGACATCCAGATCAGGCCAAATTCATTGATCATCAGATCAGGCCAAATTCATTGATCATACATTACAAAGAAAAAAAAAGGAAAAAAAATCCTCAGAAAAAATGTATCAAAGTTTTCAGATCATTATAACTGGTGTTAACAAAAGAAACGCAGATCAAGAATATTAAAAAAAAAGCTTAAAACTCAATTCCAATAAATCAGATCAAAAAATCATAAAGCTCGTAAAAACGTCTAAAGTCAACTAAATCAAAGAAATTACACTAAAAGGATGCAGATCATTGAATAGAAACTTCGAAACAGACCCTGCTGAAATCAATCCCACGTTAAAAACAAATCAAAATGAGGTTGGAAAGGTAAGTAATAATAAGAGGAGGGGCAATTCACCTTACGAACATAACCGAATTCACTCTCTTTCTCTGAATCCTCAAACGTCGTCAATCTGGCTCCGTAAACCGCCGGCATTTTTTTCCCTTTCTTACTCAAATGAAATTAGACAAGAATGAAACTAATCCGATCAAGTTTTGATCAAGCGAAGGAATTCAGCTTGGTTATTTCAAGATCTGATAAACTAGTAGAGTCGATTCGATTATAATAGAGAAAGAAAAACGAAATTGAGTATCTTTCAAAACCCTAGAGGCTCAATCGAGAGAAAAATGCAGTGATGCAAAGAAAAACGAATTCTCTCAGAGAGAAGACAAGAGAGAGGGGAACGTGAATTATGAGATTTATGATTTATGGTGATGATGATACCTACTTTGTTAATATTTTATTTATCTATTATTTACTACCTTCAAAAAAGTAATTTTTCAGAACACGGGAGTTTTTGTATTTGGCTGGAATTTTATTGTGTATAATTTTATATAAAATCTTATTTTCAATCGTGGTGGATACTAATTGATTAAGAATGTATTAAATTTTATTTATATTTATAATTGTATTTATTCAACCTTTTAAAAAAAATATTTTTTAAATTAGTTGTACTTTGAAAAGTTGCCCTTTATTTAGATTTAATTGTATTTTTTAAATGTATTTGGAATTTCTTATGATTAAAAAAGAGTGTAATTATTACACTTTTTTATTAGGAAAAAATTTATGACTTTACCTAAACATGTACAAAATTTTAAATAATTCTAATGCCATTTTTAGAATTTACAAACAACAATAACTGGTATACTATTTTTAATATTGATAATGAAAATATTCATAAATATATGACTATACTATTTATAAAAAAAACAGTTAAATTTAAATAGAGAGAGTAAAAGCATGTATTTAACAAAATCTAAAAATATCGGAACGGCGAAGTATAGATGAGAAATGTAGTCCATAAGTTGGTAGTAACGTGGATACGTAGGGAAAATGTGAAGGTAGTTTCCTGAAGGTTGGGCCAAAGCCTATGTGTCACTCTCACTCTCACTCTCACTCTCACTCTCACTCTCACTCTCACTCTCACCCTCACTCTCGATGGCGTCGCATCTTAATTTGGATGGCAGCGTATTGCTGTTTTTTTGGCATTTTCTTCTTTACTACCATTATTATTTTACTTCTATCCTGTGTCCACTTCTTCTTTTTTTTAAAGTACCGTTTGTCCAACTTTGAATCGAGTTTTAAATATTTTTACTCGATTTATATTTTAAAGTATTATTTAATGATTAAAATTTTTATTTCATTCATTTAATAAAAAATAAGTAAATTAATTATTATATATTTTGAAACATGTAAATTAGTTAAAAATTATGTTTTTATGGGTAAATTATAAAAATAATTATTTAATTATGTTTTTATTTTGTTTTGATCACTTAATTATTAATTTTTTTAATTTAGTGATTAAATTTTTTGAAATTAAATATTTGAGTTATTCCAGCTCATATGGGTTCAAAATTAGTCATCTAATTTTTTTTAATATATTAATGTGATTATATGATAGTATTTGTTCATATTTTTTAATCCTTTGATAACTCACACACACCTTGCACACATAGGCGTTCGAACTTAGGACCCCTAGGATGAATAATATACTATTTTCCATTGGAGCCACTTGTTGGGTTTAACCATCTAATATTTATTCATTCTATCAATTTGATTCTAAATATAAAAAATTCAACAAATTGGCATAATGATAAAATTAGCCCCTAACGTTTGGGTGTTTGGTCACTTTAACCCTTAAAGTTTTTTTACTCACTTTTATACATAATTTTTATTTTTTGGTCAAATTGGTTATTTTTAACGGTTTTGCTAACATGACCGTTAGTTGACTAACGGTGCTGACGTGACAATTTTTTTCCACCTAAGCAAGTCCACGTATGCAACTGCTGACGTGGAACTATTTTGTCTTATATGTCACGTCAACAAATGATTTTAAAATTATTAAAATTATTTTTTAAAATATAAAATTATTAAAATTATTTTAAAATTATAATTATTATCCTATTCTTTTGAGTTTTTTTTCCCTTCCCCTTCCCCTTCAAGAACGAAATCCACCCACAGCCATCTCACTCTTCCGCCATCTTCAAGCTTCTCTTCCCTCTCTCCCACAGCCAAATCCACCCACAACCATTGTTTTTGCACTATTCCCCATGCATCCACCACCCAACTCGCCCCAAGCCTCCGCCGGTCATCAAGACAGCTCCCGTCATCATCATTGGAGCCGACCTCGCTAGCCTCATCACTGCTACCCGTCTCAACTCCGATAACATCCCTTTTCTCCTCTTAGAAGCTTTCGATGGTGTTGGTGGTCGCGTCCATACCGATATCATCAATGGTTTTCTCTTGGACCATGGCTTCCAAATTTTTATCACTGCTTACCCTAAAGCTCAAAAGCTGTTAAATTATAATAAATTAGATCTCCAAAAGTTTTATTCCGGTGCCAAGATTTACTACGATTATAAATTCCATACTGTTGTTGATCCTTTGGGGTTTTTTCCAGAAGTTTTCTCTTTTGGGTTTAAAATTATTTTAACAGTAATCTCATTATTGGTAATTTTTTTATTCTCTGATTTTCTTGTTATCGATAAATTCTACGAGGTTTTTAGCTAATAAAAACATGCATGTACTTAGCAGGTTTTATATCATGAAAAAATTCAATCTTCAGTGTAATAGTTGCAAAGAAAGCTATGAATTCACAGCTTAGGGAATTCTCCGATAATAGCCATATCCAAAATCTCGACCGGAGCTCTAAAAAACCGGTGACTGTTGGTAAACTTTCATTATTGAACAAGTAAAATGGTGCATTTATAAATTAGTTTTACCCAGAGAAAGAAAATAAGGGGAAAGGGGAGGGGAATGAAAAAAAATACCCAAAAGAACATGATAATGATTATAATTTTAAAATAATTTTAATAATTTTATATTTTAAAAAAATAATTTCAATAATTTTAAAATCATTTGCTGATGTGGCATATAAGACAAAATAGTGTCATGTCAATTGCTGCATACGTGGACTTGCCTAGGTGGAAAAAAATTTATCACGTCAGCACCGTTAGTCAAGTAACGGTCATGTCAGCAAGACTATTAAAAAATGACCAATTTGACTAAAAAAACAAAGATTATATATAAAAGTGAGCCAAAAAAACCTTAAGAACCCAAGTGACCAAACATCCAAATGTTAGGGGTTAATTTTATCATTTTGCCCAATAAATTTAACCTTCAATGTTTATAAATTTTTTTACTTTAGTTCTAATTCTAATAAAATAATAAAATTGGCCCTCAACATTTACAAAAGTTGTCAATTTAGTCCTAACTCTAAAAATTTTAAAATCTTTTTAAAAAAAATCATTTTTAATCCTTATAACTCATCGACTAACCTATGTGAGATATTAAAATAAGAAAAATGATATCCTCTTTTAAGTCATTTGCAAAACAACTCTAAAATATTGGTATAAAACATAAAAAATAAAAAATCCAAAAGAAAATAAAGGCATTAGAAACCTTGTTTGTTCAGGTAGTAATGCAGCTAATTATTCTAGATAAGTTTCAATTTGGTTTAATGTAACATCCCCACTTTAAAAATATATATTTATGGTAGAAGTTCTTGAATCAAGAATTTATAAATAAACAGTAGTATAAGAAGTAATGATCGTTTTTAGAGGAAACTATTAGGCATGGAAAAATAGAGAATTATTATTAGGAGCATGTGGTTAGTTAAAAAAATTCGTTATTGAGTTCAGGGACTAAATTGAATAAGTTAAAAAAAGTATAGGAACTAAAGTACAAATATTCTATTTTTATTTTTATTTTTATTTTTATTTTTATTTTTATTTTGATGGAAGGACCTAATGGCAATTTTACCATTACTTTAAAAAAATCAATGATTTTTATTATTATCATTATTATCAAAAGATATATTAATTAATAATATTATTATAATAAATAATAATATTTTATTATTAATAATATACAATATAAGAAAAGAAAGACAGAGAACATTGTTCTCATCTTTCTTTATTTGAGTTCCATGTTCTCTGTTTCTCTCACGAAAAGGGGGAGAGAAAAATTTTATTTCACAATTTTTCTTCAAAATTAAGTATAAGTTATGGTTTTTCTTCAATTTTTTATAGATTTTGAATATTTAAAGCTTGTTCTACATATATATATTAATAATTTTTTATTTTATCAAGTATTTTGAAAGTTGGCATTATAGGGTATTGATGGAAGCTTAGGAAATTTAAGTGAAATACGTATATTTTCTTAATAGAAAATTATTAGAAGATGAATTCTAGCTTGTTAGAAGTGGGAAAAAGAAATGAAATTGGATGAGAAGTTTATTTGATTTATTTGGCTATGGTGAAGGGGTAGTAGAGAAACTTGATTATTTTGAGTAATATTGGTGCTAAATGATAGCTTATGAATTAGTGAGTACTCCAGTAAAGACGGAATTGAAAAAGGATAATCGAGTTGAAAGATATGAGAATTTCGGATTTGTAAGCTTAGTCTATTAACTTGATTAATCATGCATATTTATGTTGCTTTTATTAGTTTTAGTATTAAAATGAGTAAATTATATTATTTTGTATTGAATTGTTCATATTGTAGTTAAAAACGAAGTGAGCACCTTGAAGGAGAATGACAAAGAGAAGAAGTAAAGCGATTAAAATTTCGGTTTGTGCTAATATCTTATTTTCATTACATAAAGTTTTAATATAATTAGACAATTATGATTAATTATATTAATTTTATTTTTATATTATTTTTTATGACTTTTGAATGAGTTGAACTATTTAGTTAATATTTATAAAATTATGATTTGAGTTGAAACATGTTTATTTTTCAAATGATTAAATTAACAAATTCATGGTTATTGTTTGAGCTTGAGTATTATGATTTTATATGTTTGAGTAAGAAAATATTTAATATGTTTTAGAATTGGAAGCCTAATTTTACATTAGGCAATATATATGATTTGATCATGATATGAAACAAAAATGAGAATGATGTGAAAAATAGAATTGAAATGAAAATTTATTTTTACCTCGGTACACTAAATTAGACTAGATCATATATAGTTGGCATGCCATAGAGTCTTTATATCAGAGAATTTAGGTCTTCCCAATTCCCATAAGGTCAGGGGAGAAAAGGCCAAATTGGTCAATTTTTATTATTGTTAACCCCAATTCCCAGAAGGTCGTGGGCAGTCCCAATTTCCTGAGGGTCGTGGACTACTCTGATAGCCATCGTTGCCGAACAACTCGGGGTGGCGGATTCGTGTATCTGATTATGGGTCTAAACTTTGGTACGGGGTTTAGATTGAAAGAAAAGCAAAAACAAAAGTTGAATATATTTGAATTTCCTTATTGTGTGAATTAAATTGATTATATGATTTTAAATTTGAATAAAAAGTTTATTGTTATTTATTTACTTTTATTAACTAATCTATATTTAATATTTATGTAATGATTTATATGATATTAGCACCATTGAGCATAAAAATTTTCTTAGCGTACTTTGTCTATTTTTTCGTGCGCAGGTAGTTAGATTCAGTAGATTGTACGAACAGCATCCGAAGAACCGGAATTCAGCTCAAACAAAGTTGATGAAAAATTTACTTTTTGGTTAATATTTATGGCATGTACATAGGCTTATATAGATATAATATTATCTCATAAATTAAATTTAAATATGTTTAATATGTCTCTTTTGTTAGTACTTTATAATTAATGTTTTGAAGAAATAGTTAAAAATAGATATTAAGTTTATTGAAATGCTTTGAGAAATTGAAGTGTTGAGAATTGATTTGGGAGATTATTTGAATGCGAATATATTGTGAAATGCAAAATTTTATTGGGGGATTTTACGTAAATAAGCAGAAATGTTGTCGAAATTTTTATAAAATATTTTTTTTCATTACGCTTTAAAAAAAATAGAAACGTAAGTTACTTCGACAACGAAATGTGATATTTTATATTCGGATCTAATAACTGAATTGGGTATAATGTGTCACATTTAATCTAGTGTGAAGCTTAAATTATAGTAAAAAAATTATTGAAGTGAGGAAAAAGATGTTACCTACATTTTGACTTCATCCATTTTTACATTAAAAAATATATTTAAATTTATTATTCCATTTATTTTCATTACAATATTATTTTTTATAATCAGTGTTACTTGACATGTTGATGGCATCATTTTTATTGTAGAAGACATACCATTCTCGTAATTAATTTACAACCTATCCTATTTTTGTAATTAATTTTTTGTATTATTTAAATAAAAACCTAATATTTTAAATTATTCAAATTGCCTTTTAAAATTTATACTCAGGGAGAATTCAATATTTCCCATTGGTTCAATCAATTTTTTTATTAAATTAATTTAATCGATTATAATTAAAAAAAATCGATGGAATCAAAGTTCAAGAATTGATGAATTGATTAATCAATTTTAATTATTAGTCTTGAATAATATATATATATATTATATTATAAATTATATAAATAATTAAAAATTTAAAAACCGAAAACCCAAAATGTAAACCATTCAAACTGCATTAAGTCAAATTTGTGAATTTTAATAAAAAATTGCTCTTCCTTACGAAGAAATAGATTCATTTTTTTATAGAAATAAAATTCGGGAATGCTTGACCGAGATAAGATAAGAAAAAGAAAAATATAGGATGGCAGTGACTGGCCACTTGGAATCCTATGATTGGGTCCGGCTTTTCCGACTTGGAATTCGAATAACATCTTGAATTACTGTGATTGAGTAAAGAATGGGATCTGAGTTTGAGAATTCGAGACACGTGTCCAGATTAGGAGAAAGAAAAGATGGAGTAGGTTTCAGCTTGATATGTAAGTACAACAATGGACAAGGAAGCCCATTTGCAACCCTCTATATCAACCCAATCTAATTGGGTTCTCAATTCAAACCCACAAAATCTGTTTTTATTTTTTCAATTCAACTACAAAAGGAATAATACTAGGATTTATTTCAGAAAATTCGGATACCCAGTGACCCGAAACCGCAACGATAATGCATGTGAACTCGAATCCTATTCATTGCCAACAACAACAAGAAAAAAGAACGAAACAATATGGTGAGTCAAAACGATTGAGTTTGCATTTCAACATTGGGGGCTAGAAGAAATTGAAAAACAAGGCTTCAACTGTAAGGAAAATTTTAAAAGGATCGAAATTAAAAAGGGGATTAGAAGGGAGAAGAGATGATGGAAGGCGAAGGAAGGAGCGAAGCCGGCAAAGCATTGGGATTGCTGATATGTGGTACGTTGGTGTACTACCATTGTGCTTACCGCAATTCTACCATCCTCTCTCTCTTCTCCGATGTCTTAATCGTTCTCCTTTGCTCTCTTGCTATTCTTGGCCTCCTCTTTCGTCAAATGAACATCTCGTACGATTTATTTTCTTTTTTTCCTATTCTCGGTTCCTTTCAATTTATTCATTTCTTTGTTGGGTTTTTTGTTTTTTTTGTTTTTCTCTCTTGCAATAATAATAGTTTAGGGTTGATGTACTGTGTGTTCTGAGAAGACCGAGTTTATATTTTCAAGTTGCAATAATTAAGCTGATTGATAGGTTTAGATTCCATTTTGTTAATGGGGATTGGTGAAATTTATTATTTTTTATGCTTTGCGCTACTTTTGATTCGAAGAAATGGGTGAATTTGGACTGTTGTCGTCCCTTACCTACCAAATTATATTACCTTTCGTTTATCATGCTATCAAGTACCTTCTTATAGTGCGATTGCAGTAGTCTCTGGATTTAGATTTAAGTTGGTTTAACTAATCATGGTGAAAGGAGAAATTTTGTGGGTGGTCATCAAATTATTGATCATCTTGATGATGTTTGACAAGATTATGCTTATAGAACGATTTAGCATTTCGGGTGTTTGTTTGATCTTATTTTCGTTATTCGACTCTATTTTAACTTTCACTGCATCTGGGGAATTATTAGGGCATTAGGGTTAATTGAGCTTTGTATTAGGCTCCATTGTTGCTGAAGATATTTTCAGTTTGTTCAAGATCTGAACTATAGTTTGATTTGAATATAGTGTTGAAATTGTCCTCCACTTGAATTGTCTCCCTATTCTTCTAATATTGTCATGTGTTTCTTATATTTCTTTCCTCTTTTCAAATTTCATCTTAGTGTTCTGCGTTTCTGGAACTGCTGATATGTGCAATGTGATTTGTCTAATAGCATTCATATATGATTTAGCTTTTTTCATTTTAGGCATGGATTTTTATTCTTGAACTATTTCACCCTCATAATGGAAATGCTGTTTTATAGGGTACCAGTGGATCCACTTGAGTGGCAGATCTCACAGGATGCTGCTAATAGCATTTTTGCATGGTTAGCTAATACTGTAGGGGCTGCTGAGTCAGTTCTACGAGTTGCAGCAACTGGACACGACAAAAGGCTATTTTTTGGGGTGAATTTTTGCAGCTTAAATTGCTCTTCATTATAAAATCAGCTTGTTTTTGCTATTTAGATCCTAATTGCTCTACTTAATTGATATCTTTTGAATATCCACCTCGAAGGCATGTTACTGCAAAGCTCCCAGATAACTGCCCTTCTCCTTGGAACCCTGGCCATCTGTTTTTCTCTTGTTGGTTGATTTGCTCAGTGCTTTGAAACCTTTTGATGATTATACATGCAATTATCTTGATTTTTTTCTTGTTTGTTTTCTTCCATGACTATTAACCTGATGCGTGTCTTCCTTCAGGTTGTTGTTTGTCTTTACATGCTGTCAGCCATTGGACGATTGGTCTCTGGTGCTACAGTTGCTTATGCAGGTATGTTTGCCATTCAGTTCCGTTTCCTGTTGCTGAATCAGTTAGTTTTTGTAGCCAAAACATAGATATTTGAACTGGTTAATGTTGAATGAGCTTCACTCTATTTATTTATCTTGAGATATTGTCAAGTTTCTTTTGTTCATTCAAGCACTATGAATTGATTTTATGCATTGGGAATTTCGTATTTGTACTTTGTAGCAATCACTGCATTAGCAGTACTTTTTGAATGCCATTGAAATTACTTTACACATGACAGGATGTTGGAACGTGGCCAAAATATGTAAAAAGTTATTTTTTGACCGACAACAAAGAATACTTAATTTTTCACAAGATCACCATAAATTTTAGCAAGCTTGATAGTTTATTTTCTTTGATTCCGTATCTCCATGAGATTTATTAAAAATCAAACTCTTTTTGTTTCTGAAATAGGATTATGCTTGTTCTGCCTTTACATGCTTGCTGAGAACTCACAGTCAATCAGAACATGTGTTCCTCAGTTACAGAGGCAAAGAAATGGCACCACCGTCGAAGATGATAATATGTAATTGCAGGTGCAGTTTGAAAACTTAGTAAAGCAATTGAACAGAAAAAAATTAGGAAAGCAAGTTGAAGCTTCTGAACTTTGTGTTCAGATCAGGCCAAGCCTTGTCGTATCCTTGCTATTCTTGGTCCCAGACTGTAAGTCAGAATTAGTGATGTTTAGTGCTCTACTTTTCCTATGGTTGATCTTTATCAATAAAACTAAATTCATTTATATCAAGTGCGAATGTAACCTCTAAGAACTTGAGAGAAACTTTTGATCTTACCTCCTTTATCGCATTTATAGCAGTAAACCATTTCGGACCATCTACATGACTGATTTTAGTAGAATGTTCTTAGGACACAATAAGGTTATATAAATTCCTCAAGGCTGGTACCTTGCTTTGCCCTTGATTTTAACAGAATAGACAACATAGTGGAATAATTTTTGTCTTTGCCACAAACAAATTGCTGGAAGAAAATGTTATTTCTTAATAAAACCAAAGTGCCAGAGCATGATGCCTTAACAAGTCACTTTCCAAACAACCATTGCGGTGCAATATCAGGTGATACGGTTCACTTATCCCATCTCAAGACACACACACACACACACAAAGGCTAATATCAAAATTTCATGTGATAGAAGAAATCTGTGGGTACATGTCAATATCCAATATATCCCCAACATTGAAGCTCAACTGATAATTCAGCGGAACAGAACTAAAAAAGAATTTTGTAGAAATTGCTAAGGTTATTCAGATTAAAAAATATATGTGGGCACTGACACTAATAAATATCATCAGCCATCCCAGAGCTTCCACAAACAACCCTGTGTCTACTACCATGCTAGCACAGCATCCTCTTGCACTTTAAAGAGAGGAGTGTCGACTAGCTTAGCTATGGGAGATGTTTTTGTAGGGCCATCATAATATGCGTTTCTCAACAAGCAAAATGTCTTTCCAGGCTTCATAAAACGTCCAGGTGATACCTGAGGCGGGCATTACTTTTAAACAGCTAGCACCCCACCCTCTGTACAGACCCATGAGGCCCTCATCCCGGATTACTTCAGCAAGTGCTGCTACCATATTTGGTGGACACTTACCCTGCAAAGCTCCCACCATTAGCCGTTTTCTGGCAACTTCCAAGGGAAAGCTGATGGTACTAGCAGTAAAACCTGGCCATTTGAATTCAACCAATTTAACAAGTTGAGCATTGGTGCACTAATAGACTGTTCCATTTAAAATAAAATAATAAGAAGCATTGTCAATGATATCCAGAGAACCCCATATATATTTTCCAATTCTAACAGTAAAGGCAAAGACTCACCAGCAAGAGCTCCAACTACAAGCATCTCTGGACGATTTAGAGATTTTTTCTTCTTTGATTCACAGTAGGATTTCTTTAGTTTTTCGTACATAAAATAGTAACAAGTACTATATGGAAGCATGCCCACTAGTGTTGGGGAGAGACCAGCATAGAAGGCACCAGCACCACCATCCTTGTAAATCTTGCTAATTGCAATGCTTAAGCTAGGGTATAAGTCAGGGCTAACGGTCAGCCTATCCTGTGAAAATTACAAGCACATTGAGCCCCATAGGCAAATGGGTAAAACAGGAAAAACTCTATAATACCTTCAACATGATAAGATTCAAGTTAATTATTTACCCAAGTGTCAAAACAGCATAAAGATAGGCTACTCAACCATTTACCCAATGCTCAGACAAGTGAGATACAAAGAGGAATCTGAACTCTGAAGTATTAGAAAACTGACGAGTTCGATGACATTATACAGGCCAAACTCCTAGATGGACTTCATGTAGAGCCAGTGTTCAAAAGCAAAAACTAAAAGAAATAATTAATCTTGTTGCAGAATGTTCTGCTTTTGTCTTTCTTTTATTTGAGAAAAAAGAAAGAAAATGAACTCATGAGATATCAGATACCTTGAGAACTTCAAGTGGATGGCATGCAAGTGTGCTAACAATTCCGGCAGCTGCACCAGCCACAGCAACTGGAGAAATCCAGGAAATAGAAAAGTTAAAGCTAACATGACCGATTTGCAATTTTGGGCTTTCAATCTGCTTCCATTTCTCCTGTGCTGATGTCATTGTGCGCTTGACGCACTCAAATGTTCCAAGCTCAATAGCTTGGGTAGGAATTATTCTAAGCATATTGATTCCATTTCCAGCCCACAGTCCTTGCCAACCTTGCTGCTCAATAATCTCAATGAAACTACCAGTTATGTTTTTGGATCCAACACCTACCACCATTCTGGTCCTGCATGTCAGAACCACAAATTATGAGTTGAACAAACAAGTTACAAGAAATGTCTCAACATAATTCATCAGAAATTTTAGCAACAAATACATTCATGACAAACACATGATAATGATTTTAAGGCAAAAAAGATAATGAATAAGGTAACAATGATGAGAACAAACTATCCTAAGATTTCAACAATGACTTGATATCCAAAACATTGCAGGTCAACAATTTATTATACCCTAGAAACTAAACAAACAATGCACACATCCAATCCTATGATACACTGATTATCCTGAAACTCATAGGAGCAATAAGTGGACCTCAGTGTAGTAGAGGGAAAGAAATACAGCAACCACAAGAATCCACACACAGAGACTTCCCTTCATTTTTTTCTTTTTTGGGGGAATAAAACAACAAGGGCAACAACAAGCAGAAAGTACCAACTTGGTTTAATGTCAATCAATTTGACTAAATTTGAAGGATCTATATAACTCAGTATCACAATAAAAGGCCTGAATGGACATTCAAATTCTCAAACTTACACCAAAACGTTTAATAGTTGACAAAAGTTTGTCAACCAATTTATCCACCATAAATTTCTAATGCTCAATGGCCTTAAAAATATGGAGAACAAATGAAATGAAATTGAGAACCATGTTTAAAATTTATGATCAATATGGAAAGAAATTCAATAGTTTTTACTTAAAATCTAATACTATGCAGTGACCTATATAGTACACCCATCTTCAAGCTTCCAGATGAGTTTCCATATATTTTAAAAAATTTAATGCTCGTTGAAAGAAAAAATTACACTTACCAGACACCAGATAAAGAAACATAAACGATAGACATAATGGTAGAAACAAGAACTCAGCAAAATAATGAAGGAACCCATATAACACAACGTGTATACCAACCTGATAGTTTCTAAAGGAGCGAGGACAGCTTTGGTCATAGCACCTGCTAAAGCTCCACTAAGAAACTCACCAACTTCTCTAGTCCTCAAGAAATCCTGAATCACAATCAAAACACGTTTTTGTGATATAGGCAACAATCATTTGAACCTTATACATAGGGTTCCCAAAATTCACAAAAACGTTTTTCTTTCCATGGTCATCTTCATGAAACAAAAGATAACAGTTATTTGAAACGGTAGCCTTCTAAACTCCAGATCTCTTTATTTCCATAACAGCTGTTTTGATGCTGCTGGCAAATGGTTTAGGGAAAATAAAATTAAATGAGTTACATCAAAGATATCCATAACTCAAGCTAACTCTAAGACCAGCAACCATCTTCGGCCATTATAGAGCAGGGAGTCATATAGATCAATAAAATTGACAAAATCCAATATCAAAATTTTCCAACAGTAAAATTCTTAACACGAACAAATTAGGAACAATATATCTCTCATTTCCATAAAATCTTTTGAAAATTTAGAAAAACATGTAATGAAATATAGTGAAAATAAACAATTTTCTTGATGGACAAAAAGAAAACAATATTCTTAAGAGGCATTTTCTTTTATGTCTTTTACCCGGTGTATTTTTTGTTTGGAATAGTACTCTCCCCATTACTATCAGCAGCTAAAAATTTTATAAAGAAAATTGAAAATTTTTTGATGCAGAAACGCATGTTGTTTATTGCCACAGCTTTTTGCCTCGAACAAGTGGGATACCAAAGAACTTTCTTGTTACTTTATATTTTACACTTTCCATTTTCCCAGCACCCAAACAGCACCTTAGGCTTTGGAACGACTTGGGGAAAAATGTACATAACACTGTAAAAGGGGGGAAGGAGAAAAAACTCACTCTAATGGGAACTCTCAAATCGGGAACTTGAAATCGGATCTCAAAAGGCTTTGGAGAAGGCAAAGAAAAAGGCTTCTCGAGTTCGTCAAGCTCCTTCGGAACAACCAACGCCATGTTCCCAAACACCCTGTGCCTGTTCTTCTGCGATTCAAAATCCGTTTTCAACATTATTGCTACTTTACTTTCTCTGTAATAAAAATATATATAATTTTGTTCACAATTTTCAGATATCCCAAACTCAGAAGATTAAAAATGCAAATCTTTTGATCGAGCATGCAAAGAAAGACCCCTTGATTTTAAATTTTCTCTCAATTTGTAAGCAATTATAATTACAAAAAATTAGAAGAAAAAATTAAGGACAGAGAAAAGAGAGGAAAATTGACGTGCCTGAGGCAGAGAGGGCGATTTTTGGGGCATTAGATATTTTCTTACGCTTTTTCCCTTGCTTTTTTTATTTGGGGTATGGAAAGAGAAAGAAAGGGAGGGAATTTGGTTTGTCTTTGGGGTTTTCTGGAGGGATTTGGCTCTTTGATTTTGTGTCTACTCTAGGGTTTTTCACCTTGTCATCTTTCGGGGGGTTTTTTAAATAATTCAATTTAATTAGTTAATTACAAAAATACCCAAGTAAAATTTTATATACCTAAAATTCGAAGTGTTCACCCCGGTGCCCCTAACACCAACTTAAATATTTGTTTCCTTTAAATATTTAATTTCCATTAAGATTTTCATTAAATATTTTTTCCTTTAATTCTTTTTTAAAAAGTTGTTACCAACTTTAAATTTCTCATCCAAAAATTTGTCCTTTAAATATTTTTTAAAAACTTGTCATCAATTTTAAAATTCTCATTAAATATATATATTTTAAATATTTTCACCAACTTTAAAATTCTCATTTAATTTCCATTAAATATTTTTCCTTTAAATTTACCTTTGGATTATGGAAATTAAACGCTTCTATTTTTTGGTTCAAATTCTCATTTAATTCTCATTAAAATTCACAAAATTTTCCTTTTTATTATTGTTTTAGTTATTTTTTCTTTCTTCTTTTCATTTTGTCTTTTTTGTTTTTTATATTATGTTTTTTTCTTTTTATTCTCAACTGAAAATTTTAATTGCCGTACTCAATAGTCATTGATGTTACCATTTACGATGACCTTTCGTGTCAACTTCAACGTTGAAAAAGAGATTTTCTCTTCTTGTTGATTTCTACGACTCAAATCTCTCAATAATCAACTCCATATATTTTAAAACAATTACCAAAATTTTGAACTACTCTTTCTACAACGGTGTTTTTTAAATATCACCAATATTATTTGACACGATAGAGGCACCGGTAATTTTCGTATATAATTTATCTCTTAAATCATTTTTATAATTAATTTATTTATTTATTAAAATTATTTAAAAAGTCACCTTTCTTAGATTTCATTATACATAGTAGCAAGTAAATTTTGGTAACGGTCAATTTAAAGAATAATATTTTCAAAACAAATTGTTTTATTTGCATTTGGTTCAAGCTGGCCTGTGGACGAGAACTATTTATTCAAGCCTCGATGTAAAATCGGACAGAACACTCAATTTATGACCAACTTTAACTATTAGCAAACAATTATTCCTATTCGATCAATAACTTACGAATATAAATACTCTTGACCAATCAATTAAACACTCAAATTAATTTAGATATATTATTATATCATATTTTATAAATACAAAATAAAAAGATCATACGCTTGTATGCATTGACCAAGTCAAAAAAAAATTTTAAAGGAAATGAAATTAAATTGTAATTTTTTATGATAGTAATAATACAACTTTTAAATGATTAAATTAAATTTTATCATTTTTAAGGAGACCACAATGTAATTTAATTTTACTATTTTAAATTTTAAAAAACTTCAATAAATTAAATGAATTTTTTTTATTTTAGGAGATCAGAACCCTACCAATCTTTGAATTCACCCTTGCTTGTATGATTTTTTCGAAGTTTATATAGTACAGTACATATTATTATTATGACATGTAAAATTACAAATACTAATATGAATTCATAAATAGTTAAATTTCAAACGTAATAACTGTTTTTCCTCTTGTACGTAAGCTTTCAGATCCATTTTTAGTTTGTTATATAAAATATATTTTTAAATTACATTTTTTACAAAATTTAAAAGTATATACACTATAATTTATTTATTTTTTTTGCTTTTTATTTATATACTATATAAAAATAATTTTTTCCAAAATTTAAATTAATTTCCTTTATAACAGATAAAATTAATTAAAAGAAGACAAATAAAATGCAAAAGAAAAACACAAGACACATATGTTTCTAAACATGTTAAAAAATCAAAACTGAACAAATAAATAATAATAATAATCCAATTTAGAATTATTATATGTGTTTTTTTTAATTTAACTCCATTTTTTTTAATTGTTAGAAATGTCAATGTCAACTAATTTAAGACTCAATCGATATTTATTATATTTTTTAAATAAATTTTACTGATATTCGGTAGATTAAAATTATTTGTTTATATGTAAAATAAAACTAGAAAGTATATATAGTTTGATGTTGTTTACAAATAACATTTACAACATGTTTGATTTGAGAGAATGGAATAGCTTTCCCTCATAATCATTAAATGGTAATCCATTCATTTGTTTGGTTGAACGTAATAGTCATTCATTGAATGAGTATTACTTACCCTCCCGTAATAGTTATTATTGAGTGATACTAAAGAATAGTTATTCCATGCAATTTTGAATAACAAAGTAAAATTAATTTCTAAATTAGTCTTTTGAAATTTGAATTAAAAAATATAAAAATAATACATTTGAAATATAAAATGTAAAATATTTTCTTTCAAATTATAATTTAAAATAAAATATTTTAATATAATTTAATATAAAACTAAAAAATATAATTTAATATAAAAACAATTATATTAGAATTGTTATTAAATTATATATTATTATTTTTATTAAATTATATTTAATAATAATTATATTTAAATATGATTAAATTATTGATTATTATTATTAAATTATATTTAATAATAATTCTATTATATTTAATAATAACAAAATTAATTATTTACCTAAAATAATTCTGCTAAGGGTTCTGTTTATTTTAGCTTTTTTCTTATACTATTACAACATCTACTACATTCAACCAAATACAATAATACAAATAGTTTTATTTCATTACATTAAACCAAACAATTGAATTACTAATTATAACTTTATTCTAGTACAAGTTTATTCCATTACAACCCTATTCAATTTCAGTAAACCAAACATACCGTTACAATAACGAGTGAGACAATTTTGTAAAGTGTTGTATTACAGCACTCACAATTTATGATAAAAATAAATTTAAAATTTTTTTGAAAACAAATTTGAAAATTATTATTTTGTTCCTTGAAGCCCTTAATAATCTGTCAATTGATGATGTGGCATATGGTGCATTTTTTTATGAAGACCTTAATTGGCTTTGTAATTATTTGACGAGAGTTTTCAGCTTTTATTATTAATTAATAATTTAAAATGGTACTAAATTATTGTTTGTGTTATATTTTAGTTGTTGAATTTTTATTTTTTTTATTTTTAGTAATTAATTGATTTAAAATTAAATATTTTGTTCACTGAATATTAACAAGTGTTTGAAAATTGACAAAAATATAAATTTAAAATTTTTATTGATCTAATAATAAATTTAATTCTCTAATATTTATACATTCTATCAATTTGATGCTAAATATAAATATTCAACAAATTTAGCCTTCAATATTTATAAATTTGTCATTTTAAATTATTTTTTAAAAATCAATAATTTTAACTTCAACATTTATAAAATAAAAATTTTTAAAAGTAATTTTGTTGATATGAAAAAGGTTAAATTTACAAATTTTAAATTTAAATTATACATGTAAAATAAAACATAATTGCTTTTCCTCTATGGTTTTGGCGAGTAATCACCCTTCATTAACGATCTTCATGGTAGGCTTTATTTTAATACTCTTCACCAACTACCCAACTTCCCCAACTTTCATGGAAGGAATTTCTTAAACTTCTCTTAAGCCCTACTGTCGAAATCGTAATAGTCATTAATTAAGCACCTCTTCACAATTTTTTTGTTTTAGCCTTGCTATGGATCAAACTGTGACATGTAAAGGTTAATGTTTTATTTTCGGGTGTAAAATAGAAGCTAAAATTTAACCCTCAGTAAAATAACCAATTTTTAATTTTTTTTAATTTTTTTTAATTTTTTTTAAAAAACAGTGTTGTTAATCTGGAAAATGTTAAATTTATAATTTTTTAAAATAAAAAAATTGATTTTGTAAAAATTGAGAGTTAAATTTATTGATTTTTTAAAATTTAAATTAAAATGATAAATTTTGTAAATATTGAGAGTTAATTTTATTATTTTTTTATATTTAAGATTAAATTGATAAAATATGTAAATATTAAAAGGCTAAATTTATTATTAAACAAAAAAAATCCATGTCAACATTACCGTCAAAATATGAAGAGTGTAGTGATTAAATTAGAAAAATTAAAAATTCAGTGACCATTTCTATACTTTACCCCTAAACTAATCAATTTAATAATGAAAAGAGTAATTTCACCTAATCCTATAATAAAGTGACCTGATAATCATACGAACGAAACAAATATAAAATATATTGAAGTGCAGCAAAATTTGAGAGCGCGTTTCCCAAGCCTCATAGCTTGTGACATTGTCGGAGTGCCGACCATAGCCGCTCGTGATGCTGGTTCAGGTCAAAGTTGATGCGGTAGTCGCTACCCTATTTGCTATTTGCTATTTGCTTCGGTGCTTTATATACTTTAAAACCTGGAAAAATAAAAAAACACAACAAAGAGAAAATAATATAAATTATACACGTTTGAAGGGAAAAAAAGAAGAAGAGAAATATTGAATTAATTCGTACGATGATAAAGGGCAGAAAATCCTTTTATTATTAACAACTATTATTATTATTATTATTTATACACAATAAAATATGAATTATTATTAAAAATTGGATACTCATTCCGTGAGTAAAAACAAATTATGTATGGGGGATAATTTGATGATTAAAACTTAAAATTGATACCAAATTGTAAATAGTTTTAAAAATATTTTTTTATAAAAAAGATAGCTTAAAGTGAAAAATTCCAAGTATTACATTAATTTCTTAAAAAAATAACACAGATCGTTTTAATTAAATTTCTAATTAATTGTGAGACTCTTCATACCAATAAATTTATGTGAAATTTGTCGCCGTACAAATATGAATGGTTAAAAAGTTTAAGTGAGTACATGTGAAGAAAAATAGTGGGTAGTTGTGGAAGTTCGTGAAAATCGATATTTTAATTTGGATTTTTGTCATTTATTAGGGAGTTGTGTTTTTTTTATTAAAAGTAGTTTTTAGAAATATAATTTTTAAATAATAAATTTATTTTTATTGGAAAATTTAACGTCCCTTTTGGTTTTTGAATTTCATTTCATTTTTTACTTTTAAAAAATTAAAAACATGTTTGGTAAATAAAAATAATAATGTGTTTTTACTAATGAAAGCATTAAAACAAATTTAATAATTATTTGTTAATCAAAATAATTTTTTTATATTTATATGGATTCGAAATATTAATATTTAACAATTGTTTTCATCTTTTTTCACTTTTACAAAACGCTTTTAGATGGTGTTTGAAAGTAACTAGTAATTATATTTGAGCTCGGGGTCTGAGGTTCAAAGTTCAAACTAAAAAATTATCAAAATAATATATTGAAGACATGAAAAAATTATTGTTTATCTGATTAAGTATTTATTTTAACATATAATTTTATAATTTAATACAAATAAAAAACTTTTAAAAATATAAATTGTATGAAAATTACATTTGCACCATCCGTGGCAATTCTAGTTTCTGTACTTCATTATATATGTATGATTTAAGAGACTCGCAATTTCTTCGCTTGCGAAGTTTTAAAACCACTAACAATACAAAATAATTATCCTTAGAGAAATTGCCATGGGCGTAAAACAAAATCAACGAAATACTATTTTCGTAGAATAAAGTGAAAAGAAAATCACAATATTCACGCCTCTCTATATTTTTTAAGCTAGAGGAGCCTAAAGTTGGAAAGAAACAGAAAAAAGGACAAGAGAGATAATGAAAATGATGGAACAACTTTGGATCACCTTCATATGGGTCCTAATGCCAAGTGGGTCTATAATTTTCTTCTTTTATCACCATGGATGACTTGTTTCTACTTTAAATTCGGTCAAAACCAAGTACAGTGGATAAACATCTTGTCACTTTTTTCAAAGAATCATTTTTAAACATATATATTGATTTTATATTTCATGATTATGTAATTATATAAATTTTATATATTTATGCATTCTTATATTTTCTTATTATTGTATGTTAAATTAGGGAAAATTATTTGATAAAATGATAGTGGATATTTTTAACTTTAAATGTGAATTAATACTTATCTTTCACGCCTATATAAAAAGTTGAAAATTAAAAAAATTAAAAAAATAATATTTAATACTGTTGAAAAGACTGAAAAAATGTGAAATCATAAATAAATGAATAATACTTCACTGTATAATTACACATTATCTACTCTCTTTATATATTATAGAACTAACTAATTGAACTAATTAACAATATCAAATAGACTACTAACTTCTCTTCTCAACATTCCCCTCAAGTTAGAAGGGTGAAACAAATCCTTAACCCCCAACTTAGACATTAGATATTCGTGCTATTTAAATCCCAAGTGCTTTTGTCAATAAATCTACAACTGTTCAGACGTCCCTATGTGCTGAACCTGAATCAATCCTTCGCGAATCTTGTCACGCACAAAATGACAGTCAATCTCGATATGTTTGGTGCATTCATGAAACACATGGTTCGTTACAATTTGCAGTGCTACTTGACTATCCGAATAAAGTAGAGACACACCATATGGATTAAGACAAACTTCCTTCAATAAGCCATTCAGCCAAATAATCTCTGCCACTACTGTTGCCATACTTCTATACTCAACTTCTGCTGATGAACGCGACAGTGGTCTATTTTTTTTTTACTTCCATGAAACAAGGGAATCACCAAGTTTAACACAGAAACCAGTAACTGATCGTCTGGACATGGGACATAAAGCCCAATCTGAGTCACAAAAAGCAACAAGTTGTGGTTTATTCGATGTAGCCAATAAAATACCCTGTCCTGGATTTTTCTTAACATATCGGACTATCCTGAAGGCTGCTTCCAAATGTAACTTCTTTGGCTGGTGCATAAACTGACTTAGGTGTTGGACAGTAAATGATATGTTCGGACGCGTATTGGTCAAATACAATAATCTCCCAAGAAGCCGCTGATATACTGTTACATCAACAATCAACTCATCACCATCAGGCTCTGGTTGTATGGATTTTTCATACTCAAACAAAGTAAGCTTTTGGTTCTGTTCAAGAGGCGTATTTGCTGGCTTTGCCTCTCCTAACCCAACATCAGCTATTAAGTCTAATGCATACTTCCTTTGACTTAACACAATGCCTTCATTTGACATCATAACTTCTATACCAATAAAAACTTCAAAACACCCAAGTCATTCATCTTGAAACTCTGGTGTAGAACTTTTTTTAAATCAGCTATCATATCAACATTACTCCCTGTGATTAACAAATCATCTACATAGACCAGCAATATGACTATATCTCCCCCTTGCCTATTTGAAAACAAAAAATATTCATGTCTGCTTTGTGTGTATCCACCTTGCAACAAAGCCTTAGTAAGCTTCAAATTCCATTGCCGAGAAGCTTGCTTCAGACCATACAAGGACTTAAGTAAACGACACACCTTGTGCTCCTCCTGTTTGCGAAAACCTTCAAGAATATCCATATAAACTTCTTCTTGGAGATCACCTTGTAAGAAAGCATTGTAGACGTCCATTTGAAAAAGAGGTCAGCCATACATAGCAGTTACACTAATGACTGTTCGAACAGTAACATGCTTAATCACAGGTGAAAAATGTTTTTTGAAAGTCAATACTAACCTGCTGGTTGTACCCCTTTCCTACCAATCGGGTTTTAAACCGTTTAACAAAACCATCAGACTTGTACTTGATTTTATACACCTACTATCACCAAATGAGAACCACACCAGATGGTAAAGAAACCACCTCCCATGTGCCATTGTCCTCCAAGGCCCGAATTCCCTGGTGCATAGCATCAACCCAACGTGGATCCGTAATAGCCTCAATATAAGTGGTAGGTTCAATCATAGAAGAAAGTTGGGCTACAAAAGACTGAGTGTGAACTAGTAAATGAGAAGTAGAATAAAAAGGAGACAAATGGTATGTACCTGTGGCAAGAGAAGCTGAAGATTGATTAGTGTAAACATAGTCTTTCATCCAAGCAAGTTGCTTGACAGACCGTGTGGTGCGGCGTAATGGAGAAGGAGGTGGAAAAAAGGTATTGAAGGCTGTTCAGGTGATGAAGAGTGGCTTAGAAAATAAGGTATTAAAGGCTGTTCAGGTGATGAAGGTTGGTTCGGCAAGGTTGATGGGTTAGAATCTGCTAGTAATAATAAGGATGTTGGATGGAAAAAATTAAAGGCATAGGCTCAAGATCCAAAAATACAGGATTATCATTCGTGGGAAAAGAAACAAAATTGTTGTTGGAAAATGGAAAAGGGAATATAGTTTCAATAAAAACAACATCCCGATTAACAAAAAAAAAATTCATTTCAATATTAAACAACAAATAACCTTTCTGAATTGTAGAATATCCCATAAACATAGAAGGAATAGCTTTTGGGGAAAACTTATCATGATAGTTTGACGTTATGGCATAACAAAGACACCCAAAAACCCGTAAACGAGAAAGATCAGGGGGGTGTTAAATAAAATTTCAAAAGGAATCTTCCAACTTAACAAATGAGTAGGCAATTGATTAATCAAGAAACAGGCAGTCAACACACACTCACTCCAAAATTTGCTAGGCACTTTAGATTGAAATTTGAAAGATCGAGCCACCTCCAGCAAATGGCGATGCTTACACTTAGCAACACCATTCTGCTGAGGAGTATAAGCACAAGAACTTTGATGTACAATACCAAGCGAATTAAAAAAATCATTGCACTCGTTCTTAAAAAAATCATATCCATTATCATTACGCACACATTAATGTTAATCGAAAACTGATTTTTTATCAAGGCAACAAAGTGCTTAAGATGTGTAAAAGCATCACTTTTATATCTTAACAAATATACCTATGTCATTCTTGAGTAATCATCAACAATAGTCAAGAAATACCTATAACTACTATGAGTGGATACCCAATAAGGTCCCCACAAGTTTATATGAATAAGAGAAAAAATAAAATCAACGCGAGTTCTACTTTTTGGAAATGACAACCTAGTTTGTTTAGCAAGAGGACACACTGGACACTTGCAACACCCCCATGCCTGGTTCACACGTATAAACCCGGTATAGAAGTATTACATACAGTATCAGAGAATTTAACACGAGTATAATAAAATTTTTCTTTCAAACAATGTGTTTTAAAGTTATTTCATTCAAAACTCATCATTTCAATTTATCAACTCGTAGTAATCCAAAACAACATTTATAACCATCCATTGGAGACACATAATAGTACCATTTGTGCATGTCATTTTTACCAAAAGTAATGTACCTAAACTTGAGTCTTCCAATATGATGATGTGATGTGAGGAGAGGACCCTTAGCTCGACTTAACTTCTCGTAGCTTCTGTACCTACGCGTTAAAATAAACGCGTTAAGTCGGTGAAGGCTTAGTAAGCACTACAAAATTAATGAACAACTATTAAATAACTCATGCTTATACACTTCTTGCCTTACTAACATATACCATATAACTTACCACATTGGCTTAATTCAAACTTTGATCCATTTTTTTTCCACTTATTAGCCCATTGTAAACTTTCATAGAACTCATCGGATAAACGAAGCAATCAGGAAGTACTAAAGTACTTAACAGAGCGCACATAAGTGCTGGCAACAATAGGCACACAAAGTGCTGAACAGAAGCACACACAGTGCTGAACAGAGGCACACACAATGTTGAACATAGGGCATGAAACGTGCTAAACAGTAGGCGCACAAGTGTTCCTTAATGGAATGACACTAATTTCACAACGGTTCTAATTCGTCTACATGGGCATAATCTCATTTAACATCATTATTCATAATTTATTCATCATATACCTCTTTACTCTTATTTTCACATTAATTTTCAAAGTTGTCCATTTGAGTCACAGTCACTAAATTATTTATATCTTGAGCTAAAAAATTCAAAATTCTTATCCGCTTAATGTTTCTGAAACTAGACTCAAATATTTTTCTACCATAATAATTTCAGAATTTTTACTTTATCCAATTCGTACAGAAAATTCTTTCAATTTACTCCTTCTCTGCAGCCTGACAGTTTTGACCTTTCCTTACTAAAAATTAATTATCTTTTAGTACAGGAATCTAATAATATTCCCGTCTATTTTTTTTGAAAATAGACTCATTAAGGATTAAGTCATATAATTTTAAGTCTCTAATAATTTTTCTAAATTTTTCTATGATTTTTCAAAGTCAGAACAGGGGAACTCGAACCTACTCTAACATTGTTATACAAAAACTAGTATATCTTGAAATATACAATTCTTTTTTTTTTCACTATTTCTTCCATATGAAACTAAACTCGATAATATTTAATTAAATATTTAATTCGACCCTTAATTCATTAATACAATTTTTGGTGAATTTTCGAAGTTAATCCTTTGTTCTGTCCAAACTGTTTTAATGGACATGTTTCCTTTTCCATGTTTCTTTACACTATGTTTTACTCAATCACACATAATTACCATTCTTATAATTATACATATCATTCTATTTATTTTATCACAATTAATCCCTTCATTTCATCATTGTAGATATTCATACTATGTACCTGTATAACAATTTTTATGCTAATAATTTATATACCATTAGAGAAAGTAAACTATAATTCAAAACTCTTGTAGTACTTACAACAAAAAGTTGATATTCTTCTTCTTCTTACTCCTTGCTCTTCTCTTTTCCTTTCCTTTCAATTTGATCCTTGTCCCTCTTTCCTTTTTCTTCAATTTCATATAAACACACATATAAGTTATAAGCTAAAATTCAATGATTTTCATGCTAAAGTATGGAAATATACATGTATATCATTAGAATTTATTCATCTCTTACCTTAGCTCTTCAAAACACAAAACTTTATTTCAATCCCTATACTCTTTAACACCTCAAAGTGAACTCTATATGAAAATTAAGGTGTCCATTAGCTTCCTTCTATGCCTTTCTTAAAGAAATTACAAAGAAAATGGAGGTTTTTGAAACTTGGAAGGTTTAACAATGGTGAAAGGACCTAATTAGAATTAAAGCAAATGTTTAGAGAAATGACATAGGCATGGACGACTTTGCTAGAAAAGATGTTATTTCATCTTTTTAATTAATTTTCATCTCTCAAATTCTCTAAACTTTTCCACAAAAAATATCTCTCTTTATAAAAATGGTAAACTTGCTCTTTTAGTCCCTAGGCCATCCAACTTTACACTTTGGCCCAAAATCATTGCCTTCAAAAATATCACCCATGCTAATTACTCACTTGCCCTTCTTTAATCTCTATAATTCCCATAATGACTCATAATTCATTTTAACTAAATTTCTACTTAGTCCTTCATTCTTTCACACAAGTACTAATTAATCCTTAAATTTTCCTAATCTTATATTTTAACCTCATATTCTAATTCATAACTCGTACCTAATACTGTTCCAAATCCGGTTAAAAAACGCGGATGTTACAATTGTTTTATTTTAGTACTATTTGAAACTATATAAGGAAGGTTATGCACCTTGTTCAATCTTGAAACCGAGGCATGGCCAAGTCTAGAATGCCAAAGGAAGGATGGCTCAACAGTGTTTGGAAAAGGAGTAGATGGTATATGTGATGATGGTGAGACAGCTATAGCCACGCGAGTCTGCCGAGCAGGTTCCATGATGTAAAGGCCACATTGCTCTTTACCAATCCCCCTCATCCTTCCACTTGAGAGGTCCTGTATAAGACAAAATTTAGGACAAAATGAAACAAAACACTTTTGATCAGTAGTAAACCTGGAAATAGACAATAAGTTGTAATGAAAATTAGGCACAAATCGGACTTTGGTCAGCTGGAGGTCAGGTTGGATAGTACAGGTTCTAATGTGTGTAATGGGAATCGAAGAACCATTTGGAAGTCGTACTCAATTAGAGTTCGAAATACTTGCAGCAGGAAGTTCCAAAGATTGAAAGTCAAACAATATATGATCAGTAGCTCCTGTATCCATAACCCAATTATTAAGCATAACAACCATACCTTCCAAACTCACAGCCGTTTCAACTGTTGGTTACTTGTTCAACAAGCTTAAAATTTGCTGATACTGTGCTTGAGTAAACACAGTTGCCTTTGACACACCACCATCCCTGCAAGTCACTTCACAACCAGCAGCAAAATCAGTAACTGCAATAACTGAAGCATTATTCACCGAAGGACCCACCACATCATTTGCCTTCTTCTTGATGAACCTGAAATCAACTGGATAACTAATAATTCGATAACAATTTTCTTTCTTACGCCCCTTAACCTTGCAATGGTCACATGTTCTATTAGAACGTTTATTTAGAACCACATTTGTAGAATAAAACAGTACTGGATCAAAACCCACAACACTCGAGCTATGCTGCCTCTGTGACTCCTCTTGAACAAGCATTGAATAAACTTGATTCACAAATGGTAGTAGATTCATCAACAAAATTTGCCTTCGCATTGCACTATACGACTCATTTAACCCCATCAAAAATTGAAACAATCTCTGTTGTAAAACGTGTTCTCCATTTTTCTTTGATTGATCACATCCGCAAGAAGCAAAAGGAACAAGTGCATCGTACTCATCCCAAAGCAATCACAATTTAGTGAAATATGCGGAAATAGAACTCGTACCTTGAGGATGAGAAGTAATTTCACGATGTAAAAAATACACTCTGGAACCATCAAACTTATGAAACCTCTCACTAATATCCTTCCATACGACTGTTGCACTGGAAGCAAAGATGATCATTGCTGAAAGTTCCCTACTGACCGTATTCAAGATCCAAGACAATACTATAGCATTGTAGCTCTCCCATTGATTACCCAATTCATCTGGTTGCTTATCTTTAGAACAAGAACCATCTACAAATCTCAATTTTTTTGCAAGCAGCGCGATCTTCATAGATCAACTCTAGATGTTGTAATTCTCAACACCAAGCAACTGATGATAAGCCAACAATGCTCTTGGAGTATTTGATGGATGCAAATAAAAAAAGGGTCATTAAAATCAATCTCAATCACCGATTCTAAATTGCTCGGCATATCTGTAACCCACAATCAATTCTGAACAAAGGGGAAACATCGATCAAGAATAACGTAATTGGGAAAAATTAGGAGAAAAAACAAAAAAAACCTTAAACTTCCAATTGAACCATGCCTAATAACAACATTTGGGCCTATACAACCTAAAACACCCAAAAAACCAGCTTCAACAACCTATCACCGTAAGCAACAACAAGTAGGTAACAACAAGCAGGTATAGACCAGACTTGATCGACCGAAAAAATGCTGGAAACGTGACGATCATCGTAGCTCTGATACCATGTTGAAAAGATTGAAAGAATGTGAAATCATGAATAAATGAATAATACTTCACTGTATAATTACACTCTATCTACTGTCTTTATATATTAGAGAACTACCTAATTGAACTAATTAACAATATCAACTAACAGATTAACAGACTACTAACTTTTCTTCTCAACAAATGCACGAGAATAATATAACATATTATCATAAAATAAAATAAAAATAATTAATCATGTTTAAATAAAATTATTCGTATTTATTTTGTCCAGCTATTAATACTGTTAATTTTTTGGGTTAAGTTTGTTGTTGTGACATTTTGAAATAAAAAATATTCATTTAGTAGTCATGTTATTAAAAACATGCAATTAACCTGAATTCGACAAAAAAACTATTGCAACACAAATTATTCGAAGAATCAAAAAGTAGAACCAAACTATTACAGCAGGATCAAATTAAAAATTAGTCAATACAAACTAAAATCCATCCTTATTTAATTATATAATTACAAATAATGAATTTTGAACTTGAATACTCAATACACTAAGCTTTCACTTTGATCAACATAGATCATATTAACTCTTTAAAAAAAAATCAAATTTCTAATTTATGAAACTCTCGTGTACACACTAATTTAATGAGACTTGTGCTAAAAAGGAAAATGCTAAAAACAAATCGGCTGAAATCAATATTCTCAATTACCAAAACCTCAAGTTCCTAGAGAAGTTAATGCGATCGCAAACCACATGGCAAAAATTAGGCTTACTTGAGAGTCAAATTTTAAACTTTATGATAAACCCCCTTTAGAGATGGTTGGATACGTTTAGCAAGATAAAAATCAAAGAGTGTTAGTGATATGAGTATTTTGTAATATCGTTCTTTTTTATACACAAAAAAATACAAAAACCCCATATTCTCTCTAGTCACATTAATTAGTTGATTTGCTCTATATGTTACACTATTTAAAAAAAATCAAAATCAAAATCAAATTCATCCTCTCTACTAATAAAATCTGTACTACTTTGATAAATAATCTTAAATTTAAAATTTTGTTGTTAAATTTGAGAAAATAATTAAAGGAGATTATTCCATAACAAAATATTGATATATACAAGAATTACAATTTTTTGGTTCTGAAGAGAGCTAACGTTTTTTAAAGAATGGATTTCCAATTTTTTTGTCAAATCAGTTGAAGGAAAACAAAAAGCAAAAGAAGAAATCGGGTGTTTCTTTTATTATTTTCAACTAAAGACAAGATGAGGTGATTATATATATAGTAATTGAAAAGTGTAATCAGTTTTGTGCAGACTGATTTTTTTTATTAAGTAAAAAAGACATCTGCCTTATATAAAAAAAGTCTTATAAATGGTTATTTTCAGATAATAATTTTTTAATGTAAAAATTTAAAATATTAATAATACGAAAATTTTTCTCTGTTGTGTTAGTTGTTCGAGCTAATGAGTCGTGCAGACTTATTTTTTATGATTCTTTTAAAGAACAATTGAAAAGGGAAATGGTTTCGTGCTGCCCCATTTTCGGGGAATCCGATTCCCACAGCCGACATGCCCCTTTAATCTCCACCCGCACTTTAATAAACATCGTAAAGCCTATATCCACATGATTTTTAACTAACGATGATGGGAGCTGAGTTTGTACTAATGTGTTTTTTAAGCATAAAATACTTTGTACCACTACTTCAAAACAACAATAAAAAAGACTTGTCTAAATGCTTAATGGTCTTGCTCTCTCTTCGGGAGCGAAGCATCAAAAGCTGGTCAAATTTGGATGATCAATTTTTAAATAACTCATTATATTAATTCATAATTTGTTAATTTTTTTAAAATAATTTTATCATATTTGAGGTCAATTTTTTCGACTCTTTATTTACCTTTTAGATTCGTCATATCTTTTATAAACCATCCACTTATCGAATTATTCACTAAAATTTATAAATATGATTCATGCAAAAAGAACATTCAATAAAAGAATGTTGAATTTTAGATTAGTCGGGCTCAAATTAAAATTAAATATAATTATATAATTGCAAATATTAATGCAATGATACTTTTAATGTTTTCTATTATCATTTGAACAATATAATAAATTAACATATTAAATTTAATTTAATTGGATCTAAAAATGATTTTTTTAAAAAAAAATCGAATCGACTTTTGATTGAATTCGAGGTTTTATTTGAAAAACATAATCTATACTTTTTTCAATTTAAAAGTGTTCATGGATCAAGTCGGATCAAAGCTTAATTTTAGTTTTTTTAAGCCTAATTACTCTACCCAAAAATCTCATATAATTATTTGAAATAATAAATAATATATTTATAATGATATTAATTTTTTATCACTACATTTATATCAATATTTATATATTTTAAAAATTAAATAAAAACATTTCAAAAACCATTTTATTTGCATTTGAATAAGCTAAGTTAACCGGTAAAAAGTTTTTTGTCTAAGTTTGACATAGGTCAAACCAAATTGACTAAGTTGGATGGGCCACTCAACGGTATCAAGTCAGCTCTACTTCTATTAGGGATGATAATTCAGATCGCGAATTCTGATATTCGAGGATATACAATCTAAATTTTATGGATTTGAATAATATTTGAATTCAAATTGAAAAAATACTATCTGTTAATTGAACTCTTCATATATTTATTATTTGAATCTATATTTGATGTTTGGATAACGAATATAAATATCCAATTTCAAATCTGATTAATAGTTATAAAATGTTTAACATTTTGCTTCTAGCTCAAAGAAAATTATAAGTAGAAATATTAAGTAATGGATTTATTGGCTATAATCTAACAATAAAACTCGTTTTAAAATTAAAAATCTGAATTGTTTTGAATACTATAAGTATAATTTTTATAAATTTTAAGCTCAATAACATAAACCCACACCAAATTAAAAAAAAAAAAAAACTCTGCATGTCCCCAACTCCACAAGGCCCAAAACTCCATGAAAAGAAAAAAAAGAGTTAAAATTCTCCCCAAATAAAGAGCCCCCGAGCTCCGAGTCCCAATTCCCAAAACCTAAAATCAGCTACCAATCATTGTAGAGAACCGGTCAGGCACCGCCGACCACCGGCCTTTAATTTCTTCTTCTTTGATTGGTTAGCTTTTTCTTTTTCTCCTTCTGACAGACTATGTGTATTCATGTTACTATTTTTAGTTTCATTACTTGTAAACCAAGCTATTAAAGCCTACATCTCCGACACAGGTATCCATCTCGAAGGGCCCTCAGAAATGGGCCTCACAGACTTAATTCGTAATCCCTTGCTCAAGAGGCTAAGTGAGGCATCGGGTTTCCCCCTTTTACATTTCTTATGAAAGAAGCCTAATACAACAACCCAGATTCATGAGGATCAATCTTCTCAAGAGTTAGGCCCATTCATGACCTATTTGAAAATCATCAATGCTCTTGGAACCCAGAATCCCCCACTGACTTGTTTATTCATTTTGACAGAAAAAGGCTATGGTATTGTTTTGCTATTATGTTTTGTACCAGCCTCTCTTTTTGTCGAGGGGAATAGCCGAAAGGGAAAAGAAACGCCTGCTTTGATTAATTGAAGAAGTAAGTAGTTAATGGTTACAGATGCAGAAGAATAGGCTCGGCCACCATCTTTTATCTCTAGCGAGACACTACTCCAGAGTGGCTCCGCCTCCATCTGCGTATGCCGACCCAGTCATCCGTGTCTCTAATAACGTGGCTTACTTGGGCAGTCCTAAACAGGGTCCAAAGCCACGCCAACTCCTTTCCTTGCCCCCTTTCCCTGGTCATCATTTGCCCGGAAAGAACTCTGCCACTGGTCATGTCACTTCTATCAGCTGGCTCAAATATTACTTTGATGAAATTTCAGACTCCGCCATTCAGTCCCATTTTAACAAGGGCCTCGTAAGTATGCCAAACTATTTAATTTTCTTTTATAAATATTAAGATACCCATCGCTTTGCTCGATGCTTTAGGCCAATTAGTCCTCTCTGCTGCTTACCTTTCTCAGCATTCATTATATGTATGTATGTCCTTGTTGTAGGTTGAGATTGAATCCTCAAATCCTAATGCAGCCGGTTCTTTTATAGAAAGGGACGGGCAAAGGAAATCCTTGAGAAAGGTACTGATTCTAAGCATGTTACCCTTAATCTCAGAATTTTACTTCAAAAATAAAAGAAATTGCTTTTTTTTTTCTTGGGCCCTTGTCTATAGTATGCCCTTATGTGGGGATTTAATTACTCTGCACTTATACAGCTTACCTACAGATCAAGCATAATGAGGTGATGGAAGTAGGGGCAAGAGTTTGGGTACCAGTATCCATTGCGGAGACTCGAGTCCCCAAGAGATTTGACTGTATACCGAGTGGGACTCTTAATCCTAATGCTGATGAGATTGACTATTTGCGAAGGCTTGTCAAGTACAAGGCATGTGTTGAGTTTAATTGCTTGTTGGTATCTTTTATCAATCTCTTATTGACAATTGCATATGTTTGTGCTTGTTTGCAAACCTGTAAGTTGATGTGTGTCCTTCTTAACTCCTATGTTACTTTTCACTTGATGGATTATGCATGCTCTAAGTTTTTTGCTTCATTCTGAATTGTTTTTCAAGTTGTTCCCATTTTTATTATTGCTGTTTAATGTTTCAGGACTATGCTATACTTGTACTAAATAAACCCCCCAAGCTGCCAGTAAAGGTTTGGTCACATTATTCAGGGCATTTGTGTTGTTTTCTCTGTATATTGTGTTTCCTCTTACTTTGTTTTGTAACAATATCTTCAGGGAAGTCTGCCTGTACATAACAGCATGGATGCATTAGCAGCGGCAGCTTTGTCTTACGACTATGAAGAGGGTCCTAAACTGGTACGCTCATTTTTTTGTAGATTATATGGTGAATGCCTTTACCGTACCTGGTTTCTTTTTTGTCATTATTATCTGCATATATCAGTAGTTGTTAAAAGTTCAATGCTTTTCATCATAATCTGGTATATGATAAAAAAATTGGCTTGAATGCTTAAATTTTGGATTTAAGCTGAAGACGAGCTTCCTTGTTTGAGAGAATCATTAGGATCATGGTGGAGTATATGGGATGAATAATAGCCTGGCATCACACTTTTAGATAGATAGATTTTAATGTAGTTGCACTTTTATATGTTTCCTTTCGTCTCTGTGTGCATGCAGTATGCACGCAAGCACCCTTTTCTGTTTGAGTTTATAATTCTTTCTTGAAAGGTTTTTGACTTCTGCTTAGACATCCATATCATGGTATTTTATTTTTATTTTTGCTTCAATTATGCCAAGATACCATGTCTCATTATTTCATGGGAGGAACATATATTTTTCTGCTTACTTGGTTAAAACTATATCAACCTTAAGGGACATGTTTTGAAATAGGATCAAGAATGAACCAAGTTTTTTTAATGTCCTCTTTCTTTTTCATTATCATTTATTGAAGTTTCAAGTTAGTTGGACCTCTTATATATTTTATAAAGTTGAAGGAATTTTAGTTTATTTCATTGATTCATTGAGGTTAAACTGCAAATCTTGAGAGTAATGAAGATTAAGATATTAATGACTTTTTAAGGGTTGATGATGCTTCTTATTCAGCTAATTGTTGAAAAGGACATATGTGGTATGTTGAATTTTTGTGTACTTGGGGTAAGGCTTAGTGGATTAAAGTTGTGTGTCCAAAGATTTTCTTCTAGTTGTAAGTGAAATGTAGTCTGTAGCTATTAATGAGTTATGATTTAACTTAGAGTTTTCTTTTGCTTGCTGGTAAGCCATTTTTCTCCATCTTTTCACTTTCGCTGCTTTTCTTGTCAACTTTTGTCAGGTGCATAGGCTTGATAGAGAAAGCAGTGGTCTCCTCTTAATGGGAAGAACTAAAGAAAGCATAAGTTATCTTCATTGGCTGTTCAATGACATAAATCCAGCGAAGTCCTCATGTAAGGTACATGTACCCTAAGGAAAACAAATAGTCAAATGCCTGCTACCTAGATTCCATCTTCTTGTTATTATGCTTTTTGTTTCGTTAGCGCGATGGCTGCCAACTTGTACAGCATTATAGACTGCTGGTTGAACACTTTTGTTCTTTTAGTTTACAAATATTTTGTTGGCAAACTTAGGCTTGGAATGATGCTTGTGATGCAAAGTTTCAGCGCTACTGGGCATTGGTGATAGGCACTCCAAAGGAGAATGAAGGCTTAATTCGTTCTCCTCTTTCAAAGGTTCTCTTTTGCCAATTACACTCTTTGCCTCTACCTTAACTAGTACTTTAATCATGTACCTTTTGTTGTTGTTTTCTAGATTCTTCTTGATGATGGTAAGACTGAGAGGGTCATCTTGGCTCGAAATGTGGGTTTAGAACCTTCTCAAGAGGCTGTGACTGAATATCGGGTATTAGGTCCTATGATAAATGGATGCTCGTGGATTGAACTGCGCCCATTTACTAGCAGGAAGCACCAGGTACCATATCTCTCTCTCTATTTCTTTCTACGCCTTCTTAATCAAGTGATGTATGAAGGCAATTTGTAGTTTTAGAATCCTATTGAGAAGGCGACAACTATAGTCTGCAAATAATGTGTATACACCCTTACCTCCACATACAGGCTCTTGATGATTAGGGAAGGAAATGGGAGCTTCTTTGGGGTGAAGGGGGGGATTGACTTTGTAGTCCAGAAGTAGGTGGCAAATACCTATAAGGCTATAATGAATCTGTCTGTGTGCCTACTTTCAAAGAGTTTTTACTTGTCCTATCAAGTCATCAATTATAATTAATCTCTCGTATTTCCGATTTTGTTCAGCTCCGTGTCCACTGTGCAGAAGCTCTAGGGACTCCTATAGTTGGTGACTATAAGTATGGCTGGTTTGTTCACCGGAAATGGAAGCAAATGCCTCGAGTTGATATTGAGCCAAGGACGGGGAAACCGTACAAGTTACGAAGGCCAGAAGGTCTGGATGTTCAGAAAGGAAGTGTATTGTCCAAGGTTCCCTTGTTGCATCTGCATTGCAGGGAGCTTGTGCTTCCAAATATTGCAAAGTTCCTTCCACTGTTGAGTAATAGTGCAGAAACCCTGTCTCCTGGACTAAGTGGCAAGCCTGATCTCCTGCGCTTTGTAGCATCAATGCCTAAACACATGAAAATTAGTTGGAACTTGATGTCATCCTATTTGGTGTAAATATCCAAGATTTCAACTTTGTTGGTCCCAGCTTTACATTCATTAACAATATTTGTACAACTTGTCAACATCTTTTTTCTTTATTTTATCTTCTGCTGCGACTTCAATTTTGTTAAGATCATTACCAATTTAGATCTAGTTTTTTTTTTATTTACAGTTTCAGTGTGGGCAAGGAGTTTTGTAATTCTAGATGGTTAGATCGTGTTTGGATTATTATTTATTTAATGAAAAAAAATTTCTTTAATGTTAATATAAAAGAATTTTTAATTTTTATTATTTTTAAATGATGAAATGGGCTTTCAGATTTGATCCAATTTGGATCAAGCTTGAATAAACAAAAGTATTATTCTTTGGGCATGAACATTTCTATTTTGAATTCTTGATCCATCTATAGTTTGATATGATATTTTCATATAATACTCTGTTGATGAAAGGGTTAAAATTAAAATATTAGTTTTCTCATTTTCATTAATCGATGTCTTAAAAATCAAAATTTATTTTTTATGAACAAAAATTTTAAAAGTTAATTTATTGAAGGCATAAAGTTATTTTATTTGATAAACAAATAGAAGCAACCAAGTAAGTAGATCTTATAATGTTTTGTTTTTTTATTGTTTGTTATTTGAATATGCTATAATGTTTGTTTGTTAACCATAAAAGTAATTGAAAACAACTAAAATTCAACAATATCGTTTATTTTATTTTTTCAAAAATAAAATTGTATTCACTTTTAAGTATTTCTATGTTGTTTTTATTTTTATTTTTAAAACCTATAATCGCAAACATGAAGATGGTTGAAAATGTTTATTTACTTAAACTTATATAATATTAAAAATTCTACGAATTTAATTTTTTTAGGGTCTTTGAATTTAATTTTAAAATCTAAATATTCTCATTTTTATTATATATAGATGAAGTTGGATATAGTCACATATTTTTTAATTGATATATGAAAAATTAAAAATTACATAAACAAGACAAATTTTTTTTTAATTGGAATTAAAAACTTTACTCTCATATAAAAAAAATTCGTGTAAAATCACAACTTGTTATAAATATTTTATTTAGTGCCTAAAATTAAAATTAAAGTTCTATTATATTTATATTTTCTACTCTCTAAATATAGATATTAAAAAACATTATAATAGACTTCTATTAATTAATAAATTACGTTTTCTCTTTTACCGTATTATTTATCAAACGGTCTGTGTTGAAGCCGCCGAATAAAAGGACGAGATTACACTTGCACTGCAAGCACTTAGCCAAAAGCATTTTTTTTGAACGATAGCCAAAAATAATTAAAAAAGTGAGACACTAGGGTAATAGTAAAATTTGGATTAGCCAACTTTGTATTGTAAACCCTTTGCCAACGCCGTCGCAGTATTCTCTGAACCGATGGCGGACCAATCTCCTGCGGATCAGACCCCACCGTCCTCCGGCATACAGTCTCTCTCCATCGATTCTCAACCTCCCTCCTCCTCTTCAACTACACAGTGAGTCATTTTCGTTGTAATTTTAGTTTTTTGTTTTGCTGTTTCTTTTTAGATGGAAATCGAGTAAATTTATTTATATATTTTGAAATCATTGTTTCAGGATGAGTTTCGAAGAAAAGTTTAAGATTATAAGAAGTATAGGGGAAGAATGTATTCTAGAGGATGAACTGTTAAATCTTCTAATTCACAAACCTGAACCCATTTGCTATGATGGCTTCGAGCCTTCTGGCAGAATGCACATTGCTCAGGTATTCTTCTACTTTTTCTTTTTTCATTTTTAGAATCTTCAAGTATATTTTCCCTCAAAATTTTCTAGTCTTCGTATATTGAATTCTCTGTAGATGTAGGGATTGAATCTCAGACTTGAACCAACTCTTTGATGGATTTGATTTATACAGAAAAACTAATAATGGGTTTGTTTATATATTCCTAACACATCATAATAGATTGAAATTTGACAATTTAACTTTTTTCTGATTATTTGACTTAAAAGTTTTAGCTTCTTCGTAGTTATTTTATTGATTTAATTGTTTTTTATAACAATTGCTATATGCATATTTCCCTTTCAATAAATTTATGCTGTTTGCTGCTTTTGTTTTCAGATCTAAGTTCTAACATGCTTCTTTCATTCACTTTGTTTATTCATATACTGTGGCTCTACATTTAGATTTATGGTGTTTCTCTTTTAATGTTATCTCCCTCTTCCACTGAATTTTCTTTTGTTGTTTGTGGTAAACAGGGAGTTATGAAGGTAATAAATGTTAACAAACTGACCTCTGCTGGGTGTAGAGTAAAAATCTGGATTGCAGATTGGTTTGCACAGCTAAACAATAAAATGGGTGGTGACTTGAAGAAAATCAAAGTAGTTGGACAGTATTTGATTGAAATCTGGAAGGCAGTTGGCATGGACCTGAATGGAAAAGTTGAATTCTTGTGGTCTTCAGATGAAATTAACTCCAGGGCATCAGAGTATTGGCCACTTGTGATGGATATAGCTCGCAGAAACAAGCTGCCCAGGATAATGAGGTGTGGGGCTAATAAGATCTTTTTGCTTTGTTTTATTAATATTTGTAGTAATTCTTTTGTTGACTCCGAATACAAAATGTGTTTTCTAGGTGTTGTCAAATTATGGGCCGTAGTGAGCAAGATGAGTTGTCAGCTGCCCAAATTCTTTACCCATGCATGCAGTGTGCTGACATATTTTTCCTTAAGGTGCTTCTGCTTTGGATTTTATCCTTTCCTAATTCCTAGGCTTTTAGAGGACTTTAGGCTGGTTTATATGTAAATCTCAATAAAAGTGCGAGTGTCACTCCGTTTCAAGTTATTTCTACGAATTACTCAATTTCTCAACCATATAAATGCTTATTAGGCATATTTTTGAAGTTATATCTATTGTTTCATTTTCTTTTTCTAATTGAGAATTTTCATTAGGACATCATTTGGTATCCTTTTGTTTGGGTCATTGGATTTTTTTCTCAATGTGTCCAAATAAGGAAAGTTCCAATTTCCGATTGAAGATCCAAATGTACTATTATATTCCTCTACAGAGCTATTTTAAGTTTGACAATTTAAGTAGAGAACAACTGTTAAGGATCTCCAGAATTGTTGCTATTGATCTCCTTCCATTTTTTTGCAGTTCATTCTGGTCTATTTTTTACAAGCTTTACCCTTGCTTGTGTACATTCTATGTTTTCTTGTAGGTTATAATGTTAATTCAAACTTTTATTTATCTAAAGCCACTGTAATTGCTTTATATGGACAGGCGGACATTTGCCAGTTAGGCATGGATCAAAGGAAGGTTAATGTGCTTGCAAGAGAGTACTGTGATGACATTAAGAGGAAAAACAAACCGATTATTTTGTCTCATCGTATTATCCTACTTCAATATCTATTTCGGTTCTTTTGCTCATTTTCTTTTTCCATTTATCTTAGCTGCTTTTGGTTTTCATGATGTGCAGATATGCTTCCTGGTCTCCAGCAAGGACAGGAGAAAATGTCCAAAAGTGATCCATCATCATCAATCTTCATGGAAGATGAGCAGGTAGTCTGTCTTTGACTGGGTTGATTAATTATATCTGGGTTGCCTTTCTAGAAAAGTACTCAGAGTCTGATGAGTGGCCAGAATCTTTGAGTCATGTACTGATACTTCTTATGGTTCGTGTTACAGGCAGAAGTGAATGTGAAAATAAAAAAGGCATACTGCCCACCTAAAATTGTTGAGGGCAATCCATGTTTGGAATACATCAAGTACATCATTTTCCCATGGTTTAATGAGTTCAGGGTGGAGCGCAATGCAGACAATGGTGGTGACAAGTTAGTAGTTCCATACCTTTTCACTTATATTCCAGCATAAGAATGGATGGGTCTTTTTGGAAATTAATGCTTATGCCTTCACATTGGAAGTTTCAGAACTCCTTTAGGCTTTAATTCACTTTATTTGTATAACAAGCTATTTGTTATCTGTTGTTATCATGCTAGTTTAGAGTGGCATAGCACTAATGTGTTTATCATTTCATTCAGGACTTACAAGGATTTTGAGGAGCTTGTTTCTGACTATGAGAGTGGAGGGTTGCATCCTGGTGATTTGAAGCCTGCTCTTTCTAAAGCTTTAAACAAGATACTACAGGTAAGCATGAATTTACCTTTTGCTTTTTTCTCCCTCCTGCTGTTAATAACAAGGTAATGCATGAAGAAAATACCTAAAACCCTCTGTCAATACTATCCTGTTGCAACTGACTCCAGTCACTGGCAGGCAAATCTTTTTGTTAAACTCTACAAATTTTAAGGATATACCACCTCTACCTGATTAGCTTCACCTGGCTTTGTATTAGCTTTTTTCACCTTACCAAAAAGGGTGCTTAGGAGCATCAACTGTGTTTGTTAAAAAGTGCAAAGCTCAAAAGGGTTTGTTATGATCCTGCATCCATAGAAGCTAAATTTGTTACACAGGACCCTTAGTATAAGGGTAGGTAAATATGTCAAAAAGTTTTTAGTATATATACCAAAACGAATATCGCGCAGAGTAATGTCTTGATAGACCTTGCGTAGTCATTTAAGTTTACACTTTAGTTCCTTTTATTTTCTAATTATGTATTGAGAGACTCTTATTTTGTTCTGAAGTTGTATTCTTCATGCTAAATAGAGTTTATTTACTTGGATAAAGATACATTAACCCTTTCGGTCGTTATTTTTCTTCTACAATTATTTGAGCTGAAAGACTTGTACAAAATGAACAAATTATGAAATAAATTAAGATGAGAAAGTATAAACTATATTATGAGTTTATTTGCTTGTAATGTTAAGTTTGGTAATATAAATATTTTGTATCTAATGAAATTACATTTTCAAGAATTTGTGAAAAATTGCTTATTAACAAGAAGGAAAGTTCTTGAATGAATGATTATTCAGCTACATGCTGTGTCACTCCATGAGTATGCTATTCTTCTTTCCCATTATTCTAGCAAAAGGTTGGCAAACTTATTGGGAGTAATGGAGTAGCATGAGACAAATCCTTTTTGACTTGTTTTCATTGTTGCTCAGTTTTATGTTTTTGTGCTTGTGTTCATGTTTTTTGGGACACTAAAATTTGGGAGAAGGGGATCTGTTTACAGGGTTTGAACCCTGGACTTTGATGCAGACTTTGCACATGATTCCTTCACATGTCTTTTTACCACTAGACGAGTAGCTTGTGGGCATTTTGGTTCATGGCTTCTCATCTTTTGCATCTGAGGTGCTGTTGTTGGAAGCTTAATGCCATTGAGCTTTGTCATAATATTCCTGCTAGTCAATGTTGAACTTATGAAAGATCCTGTCATGGCTTTACAATGCTGTGGGCTAAATCATGTAAAAGATGCGGTTTCTCATGTTATGTTTGATGATTCTAGTGGTAAAACTTAAATACAACAGCCGCGGAACACCTTATTTTATTTACATGCCTATGAACTAATTTTCTTTATGAATCTTTTATCTACAGCCGGTTCGTGATCATTTTAACAAGGATGCTAAAGCCAAAGACCTGCTCAAACGGGTTAAGGTATTGATGCTTATTTCTTGATTCCCTGCATTTTAGTTAATGATGTTTTCATGAGGCATGCTATGCTTGACTGGCTGTGCCAGTATTTTCAGCTTGTCAGACATCGTTCTTCATCTCTCACTGCATATGAAACTTGACTTTTTAATATTGTGAATGATGCAGAGCTATCGTGTCACCAAGTGACCTCGATGAAGATGATTATCAACTTCTGCTCTCAGGATTAAGTAACTTTTAGTTTTGTGTTATTTATTACATAGCATATTCAAATGAAAACTTGATCATGCATGTTATATACTTGTTATAGATATACCTTAGCCAGAAGTTTGATTTGGGTATTAATTATTGCTACCCTCTATTGCAAGATGGATTATTGAACTCAATTCTTGATTTTTAGAAGGCATATTATCAATAATATGATCGTGATGAGTAGTTTCGTATGAAATGACAAAGCTATTGTTTTTTAAAAATTATGTTTTTGTTGTACCAGATATGTATTTAATTTGTTTTCAGATAAAATTTTATTTCAAATAAAGTATTAATTTATGCAAAGTTTTGTTAGATATAAACTAAAAGTGAGCATGAATACAAATTGAAAGATTGGAATTTATTTGAATGTAATTCAGAAGCTAGTAAAAGTTCTATTTTTGGTGCAATAAAAGTTTTTGAGCTCTGGATTTAATATTTTTACTACTGATCAGTTGTCATTAAACTAAAGAGAAATAAGTCTCGGATATTTTTCACCAGTAAAAGTTTGGGTTAAAAAAAGGCTTAGAATCTGGATTAAAGTAGTAAAATGTATTTAGGTTGAATTCTATTATTAATTTTTATACTTCTAGAGTTTGTTATTTTTACATATTGCTTATTAAGAATTTAACTAATGATTAAACATTGACATTAAATTTCAAATTTTGAAAAATGTACGCACTTAAAATGATTATGAACTAAATCTAGAGTCGGACATATGGTAGAAAATATATAAATTAAAATTGATTGATTCAAAAAGTATAATAATTAAATTCACAACTTTCATAAGAATTAATGGTATATTTAATTAAAATTTTTATTAGTTTGGATTTAAAATTTACTTGCATAGAAGCGAATAATGCCAATGAGGTATTCGTCAACTAACGAGGTATAAGCACAGTTGATGATGGAGACTTTGACACTCGAGAACTTAGATTTGAGGTGTGCGCCATATGCATTCATGGATATTTGAGTTATATCATGTGTGAGGTTTTAGATTGGTTAGTCAATTTTGGTTTTTTGGACACGTATTTGTATTTTACTTGTAAATTTTTTAAAAAAAATCATGAGACCCATTAGCTAATATTATAATTTTAAGACTTAATCAAATGTTTAAGAGATTTATTATTATTAGATTATGGTAGATCGACAATATAGATGAAAAAAAATGATGTTTCATTTAAAAATAACTAAGACAATGAATTTATATAAAATTTTCTAGATTTTATTAAAAAATATAAATTGATAAATATTTTCAAAAGAATATTGATTGTTTTATAAAAAATAATAAATTTTTAGTAATCTTGCAACTCAACCCAATTAATGGGTGATACTAAGTTCGACAAACTCATTGAAATGAGAATATGAAGGTGATGGTCAATTTTCCTATTATTAGACATTCGATTGAGTGGCGCATCTAAGCAATACCTTCTCAAAATATTGTTCATCACATGGAATCTGTAGTTCTCCTGTATTTTGGAACCCAAATTCCTCAGCTACCATATCCATCAAATCTTTAAATTCCAGCATTGTTAAATAACTTGTCGGAATCACAAACCGCCGGAGCTCTGGCCCTACATAGACTGCTATGGAACCTTTTGGGACATGTCCTGAACCTTGGGTATGTCCATCTGATAGTTTTCTGGCCGTCAACAACGATTTCTTTGACATGGATTTGCAATTGTTTCCAGTTAAAAGTTTTTGGTGTCGTCGCCATCTCCGATATAAAATCTTTTGCAGCTGCCTTATCATAACTAATAAAAACAAGAGATAATATTATTAAAATAAGAAACTTTGGGATTTAGTTTACATTAACTTAATCCAATGCAATGTTGAATTGAATTGAATTTAAAGAGACGAGAAAGGATCAGTCATTAATATTGCATGCGTGCATGCAATAATATTATTGACCTGATTTCATCCATGCATTCTTAACGTATGCATAATATAAAGCTATTCGAAAAACAAGTTATGGCTAAAGAAAGAGATTTGCTTATTTTGGGAATGGATTTATGATTCTTAATCTACATGTTTTTATTCAAATCAATAAAATTGGATGCCCCACCGAAAAAACCTCTCAATAATTATAAATTAAATCACCCCACCACACCACAAATATATATGGACCATGCCCTATGTTGGGGTTTGCCTCATCTCTCCCTTATCACTTAATAGTTATTACAACAAACACCTATTGTTATTAGTCTTCATTAATATGATTAACATTTAAGGGTTAAACTTTTTCATTCCACAATTAATTATATGGTTTTAATTTACTTATAATTTGACATGAAATGTTTTAATGCGAATAAAGAATGAATTATCAAAGTTGAATAAGTAAAATATGAATCGTATAAAAAATTAAGACTAATATAAATTTGATTTAATTTTATAATAGTTTAACCATATCCCTCCTTATGTAAGTAATTGATTCTTAAAGAGGGTAAACTTATATTTCAGGTAAATACTATCATACTTTGAAAGCCATGGGATGTTACATTCTCTACTACATTTTTTATTTTTTTATAAACTTTCATAACTTTTCAATTTAGTCCCTTTTAGTTTCTTCATGACAAGTACTGCCTTTAAAGGGTACAACGACAGGGAAGACAATGGAGGCTTATATTGCCTGTTTTAGGAAGACCATGTTTGTAATGCAGAATAGCAGACTTAAGGAGCTTATTAAAAAGAAATGCTGTAAGTTCCAATACTAATAATTATTTCTTTTTAGAATTTAGTAATATTTTGCATCATAAACAAAAAAAAAAGGGTGGTGGTGGGAATGCTCAGGTTACTGGATGCAATAGTTTTGGCAGAATAATACCAGTTTGAAAAACATTGGCACAGCTATAAGTTCATTCAATAGGCAATTCAAGAAGCGAATTTCAAACCATGTAAACTCACAGTTCATCCAAAAGAAAAAGGGAATTACTACAGAGCTTCAAATTAAACAAAAAGAGTTCATATTCAACACTAATGTTGCACATCAATTCTAAAATGAGTGGGAGAGCAGAAAGGTTAATATCGTGGGGAATATATTGGATAAAATGGGAAATCTATACTCTAAGTGTGGCAGAAACCTTTTCTAAATCAACTCAAGAAATGCAAATGTTAGTATTATTTTATAAATCCAAGTACTTGATTCATGTTGCTGGGAAGGATCAAGCTTAACTACTCAGGAAGCTCAACTATAAAATAGAACCAGAACCATCTTTATTTGCCTCTCAGGTAGATCAATTGTCGCCATGCATATTTTCAACACTCTTCTTATTTTTCAGCCATTCCACAAATTCCCCTTCATACAAGGATTCTAATCCTATTGTATGTAAAGCTTCAGTTACCTCTAGAAAGACACTGATGATGATGTAATGCTGAAAATAAAATGCATAATAACACATAATATCATACATACTGACAATCTGTTTTATCTTTTCTAAAATTTGACTCAAATTCAGTAGCATTGAAGTACTCTAATTAAAATTCCCAAACCAGGATTAGCCAAATAAAATAAAAAACAAAAAAGAACTGTGACTTGAAAATTTTAATCTAAATATAATTAAGGAGAAGAAGAAGGCTTGGTAGCAGTCCTAACAGAAGACCAAATCTGAGCGAAACCCTCAAAAACATGAGGCAAAACACTGCAAATTCCATTAAAAGCAGCCCCAGAAGCAACCCCAATTGCAAAAGTCTCCAAATAACCAGGCTTGGAGTCGAGCTTCATGTCAACAACAGCAAGCCTGGTGTTGATACTGTCAATCTTTCTGGAAGTGTCCATCAAGAACTTGTCTTTCTTGGGTTTAGAGTTGGAGGAGACGACCCTCATCACCACGTTTTGAAGATCCTCAATGACTTTGATGGAAGCTTCTTGGGAATCGAGGCCTTGGTTTTGGTAATGGGATATCAGCTCCTGGGGCGTTGGGATTTTTCTCTTTGCTTTGCTGCTGCTGCTGTCTCTGTCACTAAGTTTTTGAGGAACAGCATTTGGTGTCGCAGGTTGCTCCATTTTACCTTACAAATGATGGAAGCACTGATGAAAACCCTACAAATTTCGGGGGGTTTTGGAAGTGATATGGGAACGGATAGGACAGCCAGAGATGGCTGATTGGAGGTATAAATTTTGTTCTTAATTTAATAAGCCCATTTTGCTCTTTTTGGCATTAATGGGCTCATACGCAAAGCTTTATAAACTCGGCTTCACTTGTTTATTTATGGGAGTAGAAAAACCCTGTTTAAATATACATATAAATATAATTATATTTAAACACGTATAATTGAACTTATATATAAATTTGTGATTTTGATAAATCAAAAACATATTTAAATGGGAGTTTAAAAATAGTGTTAATAAAGTGAAAATTTAATATGGATTCTGTTGAAGGGAAAACGCTCTCTGAAAACTCTGATTCTGATGATAGGGTCATGAAAGTTCTCACCCTTAAAAAGGTCTGATTTAAGGATAAAAAAGATGGATCGGTAAAAGAAAGGATGTTAGATGGTAATATCGCCCCTTCATCCTCTTGAAAGGATAAATTGTTGGGTCAAACCTCTAAGTCTATGGACTTTCAAAAGGAGGAAGATGAGATTGAAGATTTCGATTTGAAGGAGGAGGATGTCCTGGTTTCAAGTCTACATGGGTCACCTTCCATCGAATTTTCTGAAAGAATCCGGCAAATTCTTTTCCGGGATATGGATAACACTGTGGTGTTAAAGCTTCTTGGTCGAAACATTGGGTTTTCAATTTTACAGAGCAAAATTTATAATCTTTGGAAACCCACGGCGTCGATGCACCTAATGGATATCGAGAATGGCTACTTCTTGGTCAAATTTCAGAACAGTTTTGACTGTGAGAAAGCTTTATCGGAAGGACCTTGGATTATCTTTGGTTAGTATTTGACTGTCCAACCTTGGACTTTGTCTTTTAGTTCTAATCAAGCATATCCTAGCAATGTTTTGTCTTGGATTCGTTTTCCTGGTCTTCCAAGTTATTTTTATAGGAAAAAAATTTTGTCCAAAATTGGTGGATTGGTAGGCAAAGTGGTTAAATTGGACATGAACACTGTTAACAAAAGCAGAGGAAGATTTGCTCGTTTAGTTGTGTATGTAAATCTGGACAAACCATTGATATCACAGATTTTCATTGATGGGAGAGCTCAAAGGATTGAATATGAGTTTTTACCCACTGTATGTTTCCAGTGTGGAAAATACGGACATTTAAAAGAGAGTTGTGCTAGTCGAGTTCAGAACATGCAGAATACAGGAATTCCTTACTCATCGGAAATTTTACCAGAATCGGAGAATCTTAGAGATGTTGAATCAGATGGCAAGACCGAGTGTTTCGAGCCCTGGATGTTGGTGGAGAGGAAATTCTGGCGTAAATCAAGGGAATCAGATCCTTCAGCAGCAGGTTTCAAGCAAAAAAAAACAATAAGGATCCCGTTTTAGAGCTTTAGCAGACATGGAAAGAGACGTTGGGGGGGAAAGAGATGATATCTCAAAAGAGAATGAAATCAGGAAAAAAAAGGAAAGGCTATTAATGTTGTTGATTTTTCTAGAAGAGAAACGGTTGAAAATTTTAAAGAAAATTCAAGGAAACTGACCTCTTCAAATGTATTGAGGATTAAAAATATGCCCAAGCCCAATGTTGATCATACTCATGTAGGCAGTTCAAGTTCCAGGCCTGTTACTAAAAATATTGATGGACAACAAGAAATTGGGTCAAGGGATCCAGTTCATTCTTCTAAACAGGCAGTAGTTGTTGGACTCCACATTGAATCTATGCCATCTTTAGTGTCAAGTTTGAGGGCTGTCCTAAATCTCTCCACTGATGACATGCAGGTGATGCACTCGGACCCTGAACCAATTCCCTCCAACGAAAACATGCAGGAGCATTTTCCTAATGCACAGGTGGTGGACGTGACAACAAGCTTGGACCCTAACCTCCATTCGGCAGTAACTTTCAAGGAGCCTCCTTCTCCCATTCCAACTGATCATCGTGAGGTTCAAATAGCTAATGATTCTCCTCATCCAAAATCAAGTGCATCTGGTTTGGTTAATAACCTTAAATATGGGGGATTCAAAATACAGTCTTCCATAAATAAGAATAAGCAACTCAAAGGTAAAAAATCCAAGGTACCCAAAAATAACCAGGTATTAGTGCGGGATTTTGTTAATAAATTAGTTAGAGATCTAGCTAATCCTGCAGATTCAATAGGCCCACATTCGGAGGATCCAAATAATGGACGAGAAACAATGGATGATTTTTCCAGTCAGTAAGATGCATTTTATTTGCTTTTGTGTTTCTTTTAAATTTGAATTTTTTCTTTATTTATATGGATTTAAATTTAACTTTCTTTACATGGAATTGCCAAGGATGCGCAAGTCCCAAATTTATTAGAGCCTTTCGTGAGTATAAAAGAGATTTTAATCCAGATATTGTGTGTCTTTTAGAACCGAGAGTGAGTGTAACACCCCTATACCCGATTTATACGTATAAACCCAATATAGGAGCATTACATTACATTACGGCACAGAAGGTCGAGTAACAGAAAATTTTCTTTAAAAAAAAATCGATGTCTTTTAAGACCATTCAAATTGAAATATCCTATATTAATCATTTTATTTTCATAATTCATAACATTCGAGATAACATTTTCCCACTCATTAGGGATTCACATAGATACTATTGTACAGGCCATTTCCTAAAAAAATACCTATATTTGGAGTCCACTAAAGGATGATGTGATGTGATGAGAGGTCCCTGAACTCGACCTTTACTCCTTGTTACTTTGTACCTACGCGTTAAAATAAACGCGTTAAGCCGGTGAAGGCTTAGTAAGCACTACAAGAATAATAGATGATTATTTATTTATTGCTTAATTTTATCAAATATTTCAGTGCTCATGCGTATAAAATTTCTAACCTTTCTTGCATGTAACATTTAATTTACCTTAATGCCACCATAACACAAATTCATTCTCATATACCAACTTACTTCAATGGTAGATATTACATTTTCATCCCTTTTTCACAACTTAGTCATTTCAGCCACATTAGTTCACTTAATTATCAACATTTAATTACACATACACATATAGTACTTATCTTTCATATATTCATCATTTCACTTACCTCAACATCATAATTTGCACATTCTTTCACTTTTCACAATCTGGCCATCATAGCTTTCTTAACCATAGCTCACTTAGCTTATTTATCCACTTGGCCCATAGTAGACTTTTATAGAACCTATCGGATAAACGGAACAAACAGAGAGTACCGAAGTACTGAACAGAGAGCACATAAGTGCTGGGCAACAGAGAGCACACAAAGTGCTAAACAGAGAGTACACAAAGTACTGAGCACACAAAGTGCTAATCAGAGAGCACACGAAGTGCTAATCAGAGAGCACACACAGTGCTAATAACAGAGAGCACGAGACGTGCTAAACAGAGAGCACACACAGTGCTAATCAGAGAGCGCGCTAGTGTTCCTTAATGGCATGCCACTAATATCACAACGGTTCTACTTCGCCTACATGGGCATAATCTCATTTAACATCATTATCCATAACTTATACATCACATTTACATTTCTCACATATACATAATCATGTATTTCTCACATTTATTTTCTAAAAATGCTTCCACAACATCACCATTTAGTCATATAATCAACAATTATAATTAAACACATAATATTTCACACATATATTTTTCTCACATATTCATCATCATATACCTCTTACTTTTATTTTCACATTAATTTTCAAAGCTGTCCACTTGCGTCACAGTCACTAAATTATTTATATCTCAAGCTACAGAATTCGAAATTAATATCCGCTTGATGTTTCTGAAACTATACTCAATCATATTTTTACCATAAAATTTCCAGAATTTTTAATTTATCCAATTTGTACAGTAAATTCTTTCAATTTACCCCTTCTTTGCTGCCTGACAGTTTCGACCATTCTTCACTAAAAATTATCTTCTTTTAGTACAGAGATCCAATAATGTTCTCGTCTGTTTCTTTTGAAAATATATTCATTAAGGATTAAACCATATAAATTTCAGACTCTAATGATTTTTATACATTTTTCTACAATTTTTCAAAGTCAGAACAGGGGAACTCGTATCTGCTCTGACCTTGTTATACAAAATCAGTTATAACTCAGAATATACAGATCCATTTAATTCACTGTTTCTTCCATATAAAACTACACTCAATAAGATTTAATTACATATATAATTCGACCATTAAATCAATATATACAATTTTTAGTGAATTTTAGAAGTTGACCCTGTGATTCTGTCCAATCTGTTTCAATGAAAACATTTTCTTTCTCATGTTTTATTACACTAATCTCACTTAATCATCTTTATAACACCTAATTAAACAACAATTTCCATGCTAACAGCTCAAATATATTATGAAGAATAGACTATAAACTAAAATTCTTGTAGTACTTACAACAAAAAGGCTGAATTTCTTCTCTTTTACCCCTTGCTCTATTCTTTTCCTTTGTCTTCAATTTGATCCTTGCCTCTCTTCTCTTTCTCTTCAATTTCACATAAACACATATAAGCTATAAGCTCTAATTCAATATTTTTCATGCTAAATAACAGTAAAATACATGTATATCATGAGAATTTAACCATCTCTTACCTTAATCCTTGAATTCAAAATTTTCTCGATTTAGTCCCTATGCTCTCTAACACCTCAAAATAAATTCTATAAGAAGTTTGAGGTGTCTACTAACTCTCTTTTATGACTTTCTTTCTGAAATTCCAAAGAAAATGGAAGGTTTAGGAGTTTGGAAAGCTTAAAAATGGTGGAAGGACCTATTTGGAATAAAAGCAAAAGTTGGAAATGGAAGAAAAGGGTATGGACGGCTACTTAATGAAAAAGATGATATTTTCATCTTTTTAACCACTTTTTCTTCTCTCAAATTCTCTAGAATTTTCACTTAAAATATCTTACTTAAGAAAAATGGTAAAATTGCACTTTTAGTCCTTGGGCCTTCCAACTTTACACTTTAGCCCAAAACTTTGCCTCCAAAAATATCTTCCACCAAATTACTCTTTTGCCCTTCCTCAATCAATCTAATTCCCATGATGACTCAAAATTCAATTTGGATAATTTGCTATTTAGTCCTCCATATTTTCTCTCTTTTACTATTTAATCCTTAAATTTTCTAACCTTCCTTATTTCAACTAAACGGTTCTAGTTCTCAATTCTATTTTATTACTATTCCAAATCCGGTTCAAACACACGGATGTTACAATTCTCTCCCCCTTAAAATAAATTTCGTCCTCGAAATTTACCTGTACTGAACAACTGTGGATACTGTTGTTTCATTGTTTTCCTCTTTTTCCCAAGTAGCTTCTTCTGAACTATGATGCCTCCACAGCATTTTTACCAGAGGAACTCTTTTATTTCTTAATTCTTTCACTTCTCGAGCTAGTATCTTTATTGGCTCTTCTTCATAAGCCAAATCCGGTTGTATTTCAATATTCTTCGAAGTAATCACATGGAATGAATCAGACCGGTACCTCCATAGCATAGAAATATGAAAAACATTATGAATTTCATCTAACTTTGAAGGAAAAGCCAATCAATAAGCAACTGGACCAATTCTTTCCAAAATCTCATATGACCCGATAAATCTTGGGCTCAATTTCCCTTTCTTGCCAAATCGAAGAACTTTCTTTCATGGAGACACTTTCAAGAAATTTTTTTTTACCCACATCGTACTCTATATCTTTTCTTTTCAAATCATCATAGGACTTCTATCTATCTGAAGCAGCCTTTAATCGTTCTCGGATCAACTTCACTTTTTCTTCAGTTTCTCGAATCAAATCAGGACCTACGAGCTTCTGTTCACTTAACTTAGTCCAGCATACAGGAGTTCTACATTTTCTTCCATATAATGCTTCATAAGGCGACATTTGAATGCTTGACTGATAGTTGTTTTATAAGTAAACTCAATCAACGACAAATACCTTTCCCAATTGCCTTCAAACTCAATAATACAGCTTCTCATCATGTCTTCCAAAATTTGAATCACCCTTTCTGACTATCCATCTGTCTGAGGATGATATGCTGTACTAAAATTCAATCGAGTACCAAAAGCTTCATGTAATTTTTCCCAAAACTTTGATGTAAATCTTGGATCTCGATCAGAAATAATAGATACAAGCACACCATGTAATTTAACTATCTCATTTATGTACAATTGAGCATACTTTTTCATTGAGAAATCAATTCTTACCAGTAAGAAATGAGCAAACTTAGTTAATCGATCAACGATCACCCATATAGCATCTTTCTTCTTCAGTGAAAGTAGCAATCCCGTGACAAAATCCATTGTAAATTTTTTTTCCCATTTTCATTCTGGTATAGTGATGGATTGAAGCAACCCCAATGGCACTTGATCTTTTGTTTTTACCTTCTGACATATCAAGCACTTGGAAACATACTCAACTATATTTCGTTTCATCCCTTTCCACCATAAAATGGCTTTAAGTCATGATACATCTTGTTACTTCCTGGATGTACAGCAAACGAACTATGATGAGCTTCATCCAAAATTCTTCGTTTTAAATCTTCTTGATTAGGCATATATAACCGATTATGAAATCTTAAACTTCCTTCACTATCAATTTCAAATTCATTACCTTTGCCTTCTTCAAGTTGTTTCTTTATCTTTATCAACTCTTCATCATCTTTTTGTGCATTTTTCACTTCTTGCAATAGAGTCGGTTTTACTCTGAATTCAACTAATAACTCACTCTCTTGTTGCATTTCCAAACGTGCATTCATTGCCTTTAAAGCTGCCACTGACTTTCTGCTCAAAGCATCAGCTACAACATTTGCTTTCCCGGGATGATAATCAATGATACAATCATAATCCTTAATTAACTCAATCCACCTCCTTTGTCTCAAATTCAGCTCTTTCTGAGATAGCAGATATTTCAAACTCTTGTGATCTGTATAAATATAACACTTTTCTCCATATAAATAATGTCTCCAAATTTTCAATGCAAACACCACCGCAGCCAATTCAAGATCATGTGTCGGATAATTCTTCTCATTTGGCTTTAATTGCCTTGACGCATATGCAACTACCTTTCCATCTTGCATTAATACACAACCCAAACCATTATAAGATGCATCACTGTAAATCACAAATTCTTTACCAGATTCTGGTTGTATCAACACCGGAGCTTCAGTTAATACTATTTTTAATCTATCAAAGCTTTGTTGGCACCTTTCATCCCATTCAAACTTCACATCCTTCTGCAACAGTCTCGTTAAAGGCAATGCAATCATAGAGAATCCCTGAACAAATCTTCTGTAATAACCAGCTAAACCAAGGAAACTCCTTACCTCTGTCACATTCCTCGGTGGCTTCCATTCAAGTATAGCTTCAACCTTTTTCGGATCAACACTTATACCATCAGCCGACACAATATGACCCAAAAAAGTAACTTATTTCAACTAAAATTGACATTTACTCAATTTGGCAAATAATTTCTTTTCTCTCAAAGTCTGTAATACAATTCAAAGATGTTTCTCATGTTCTTCTTCTCCTTTCGAATATACCAGAATATCATCAATAAATACCACAACGAATTGGTCCAATTATGGCTGAAAAATTCTATTCATGAGATCCATGAAAGCAGCTAAAGCATTAGTTAATCCAAATGGCATAACCAAGAACTCATAATGTCCATATCGAGTCCTAAAAGCAGTCTTTGATACATCCGACTCTTTTACCCTCAATTGATAATATCCCGATCTCAGATCAATTTTAGAAAACATAGTAGCTCCCTTCAACTGATCAAATAAATCATCAATCTGGGCAGTGGATATTTATTCTTTATCGTCACTTTATTTAGCTGACGGTAATCTATACAAAGTCTTAAAAATCCATCTTTCTTTTTCACAAATAATACCGGAGCTCCCCATGGTAATACACTTGGAAGTATGAATCATTTATCCAACAATTCTTGCAACTGAGTCTTCAGTTCTTTTAACTCTGCTGGTACCATTCTATATGGTGCTATTGAGATCGGTGTAGTACCTGGTACTAAATCAATTCCAAATTCAACTTCTCTTTCAGGAAGTAAACCCAACAACTTTTTAGGATACACATCAGAAAATTCTCGTACCACCGGTATCTTTTCAATCTCATTATCTTTTACCCGAGTATCTAAAACATAAGCTAGAAAAGCATCATGCCCCTTTCTTAATCATCTTGGAAACTTTAAACGCAGAAATCACATTCGATAAAGTACTGAATTTCTCACCAGTTACAATCATCTCATTTCCATCTGCAGTTCTCAAAGAAATTCTTTTTCTTTTACAATCAACTACGGCCCTATATTCAAATAACTAATTCATTCCCCGTATCACATCAAACTCATGAAATGTAAGAGCCATGAGATCTGCTGAAATTTCACAATCTTGAATCTTTAAAGGACACCTCGTACACACTTTATTGACTCTTTCTCACTTTGCCCGAAAGAATTAGTAACATTCACTTCATGTTCAGTAGGTTCTATTATTAACTCTCTCTCTCTCTTTCACTAATGAGTTTCATATATATGAATGTGTAGAACCAGGATCAATTAATGTAACTACAAGAGAGTCAAATAAAGAAAATTTATCGGTAACTACATCAGGAGCATCTTCCTCTTCTCTAACAGTATTTGAGGCCCTACTGTCAACTTCATCTTTAGACTCTTCACGTGCCCTATTCAACATTCTTTTTTCTACAATATTCACTATTTTAACAATTAAATAACTAAACATCCTCTCATCACATCAACATATAAAATGGCATGTACAAGTGGACTCATTCCCGACCCCAAACATCAGAAAACCTTCGCTCTAATACCACCAAATGTAACACCCCTATACCCGATTTATACGTATAAACCCAATATAGGAGCATTACATTACATTACGGCACAGAAGGTCGAGTAACAGAAAATTTTCTTTAAAAAAAAATCGATGTCTTTTAAGACCATTCAAATTGAAATATCCTATATTAATCATTTTATTTTCATAATTCATAACATTCGAGATAACATTTTCCCACTCATTAGGGATTCACATAGATACTATTGTACAGGCCATTTCCTAAAAAAATACCTATATTTGGAGTCCACTAAAGGATGATGTGATGTGATGAGAGGTCCCTGAACTCGACCTTTACTCCTTGTTACTTTGTACCTACGCGTTAAAATAAACGCGTTAAGCCGGTGAAGGCTTAGTAAGCACTACAAGAATAATAGATGATTATTTATTTATTGCTTAATTTTATCAAATATTTCAGTGCTCATGCGTATAAAATTTCTAACCTTTCTTGCATGTAACATTTAATTTACCTTAATGCCACCATAACACAAATTCATTCTCATATACCAACTTACTTCAATGGTAGATATTACATTTTCATCCCTTTTTCACAACTTAGTCATTTCAGCCACATTAGTTCACTTAATTATCAACATTTAATTACACATACACATATAGTACTTATCTTTCATATATTCATCATTTCACTTACCTCAACATCATAATTTGCACATTCTTTCACTTTTCACAATCTGGCCATCATAGCTTTCTTAACCATAGCTCACTTAGCTTATTTATCCACTTGGCCCATAGTAGACTTTTATAGAACCTATCGGATAAACGGAACAAACAGAGAGTACCGAAGTACTGAACAGAGAGCACATAAGTGCTGGGCAACAGAGAGCACACAAAGTGCTAAACAGAGAGTACACAAAGTACTGAGCACACAAAGTGCTAATCAGAGAGCACACGAAGTGCTAATCAGAGAGCACACACAGTGCTAATAACAGAGAGCACGAGACGTGCTAAACAGAGAGCACACACAATGCTAATCAGAGAGCGCGCTAGTGTTCCTTAATGGCATGCCACTAATATCACAACGGTTCTACTTCGTCTACATGGGCATAATCTCATTTAACATCATTATCCATAACTTATACATCACATTTACATTTCTCACATATACATAATCATGTATTTCTCACATTTATTTTCTAAAAATGCTTCCACAACATCACCATTTAGTCATATAATCAAAAATTATAATTAAACACATAATATTTCACACATATATTTTTCTCACATATTCATCATCATATACCTCTTACTTTTATTTTCACATTAATTTTCAAAGCTGTCCACTTGCGTCACAGTCACTAAATTATTTATATCTCAAGCTACAGAATTCGAAATTAATATCCGCTTGATGTTTCTGAAACTATACTCAATCATATTTTTACCATAAAATTTCCAGAATTTTTAATTTATCCAATTTGTACAGTAAATTCTTTCAATTTACCCCTTCTTTGCTGCCTGACAGTTTCGACCATTCTTCACTAAAAATTATCTTCTTTTAGTACAGAGATCCAATAATGTTTTCGTCTGTTTCTTTTGAAAATATATTCATTAAGGATTAAACCATATAAATTTCAGACTCTAATGATTTTTATACATTTTTCTACAATTTTTCAAAGTCAGAACAGGGGAACTCGTATCTGCTCTGACCTTGTTATACAAAATCAGTTATAACTCAGAATATACAGATCCATTTAATTCACTGTTTCTTCCATATAAAACTACACTCAATAAGATTTAATTACATATATAATTCGACCATTAAATCAATATATACAATTTTTAGTGAATTTTAGAAATTGACCCTGTGATTCTGTCCAATCTGTTTCAATGAAAACATTTTCTTTCTCATGTTTTATTACACTAATCTCACTTAATCATCTTTATAACACCTAATTAAACAACAATTTCCATGCTAACAGCTCAAATATATTATGAAGAATAGACTATAAACTAAAATTCTTGTAGTACTTACAACAAAAAGGCTGAATTTCTTCTCTTTTACCCCTTGCTCTATTCTTTTCCTTTGTCTTCAATTTGATCCTTGCCTCTCTTCTCTTTCTCTTCAATTTCACATAAACACATATAAGCTATAAGCTCTAATTCAATATTTTTCATGCTAAATAACAGTAAAATACATGTATATCATGAGAATTTAACCATCTCTTACCTTAATCCTTGAATTCAAAATTTTCTCGATTTAGTCCCTATGCTCTCTAACACCTCAAAATAAATTCTATAAGAAGTTTGAGGTGTCTACTAACTCTCTTTTATGACTTTCTTTCTGAAATTCCAAAGAAAATGGAAGGTTTAGGAGTTTGGAAAGCTTAAAAATGGTGGAAGGACCTATTTGGAATAAAAGCAAAAGTTGGAAATGGAAGAAAAGGGTATGGACGGCTACTTAATGAAAAAGATGATATTTTCATCTTTTTAACCACTTTTTCTTCTCTCAAATTCTCTAGAATTTTCACTTAAAATATCTTACTTAAGAAAAATGGTAAAATTGCACTTTTAGTCCTTGGGCCTTCCAACTTTACACTTTAGCCCAAAACTTTGCCTCCAAAAATATCTTCCACCAAATTACTCTTTTGCCCTTCCTCAATCAATCTAATTCCCATGATGACTCAAAATTCAATTTGGATAATTTGCTATTTAGTCCTCCATATTTTCTCTCTTTTACTATTTAATCCTTAAATTTTCTAACCTTCCTTATTTCAACTAAACGGTTCTAGTTCTCAATTCTATTTTATTACTATTCCAAATCCGGTTCAAACACACGGATGTTACAGTGAGTGGTAAAAAAGCTAATGATATCATTAATAAATTGGGTCTCTTTTACTCTCACCGTGTTGAAGCTGTTGGATTTTTAGGTGGTATATAGGTGGGGTGGAAAGAATCCATTCGTATTAATGTTATCCACAACCATCCTCAATTCATGCTCTTTAAAGTTCATGGTATTCTTGATAATAATCACTTATATGTCTCGTTTGTTTATGGTAGTCATGATAGAAATAAATGTAAATCTCTTTGGCCAACTCTTAAAAATGTCATACCTCTTGATTCATCTCATTGCCTTTTTATGGGTGATTTTAATGCCATTTTATTTGCAGATGAAAAAAAGAGCTCATTTGGCACCGATAAGCGTTGTAAATACTTTGGGGATTTTGTAGATTTTTGTAAACTTCATGATTTGGGATTTACAGGTTCATCATACACTTGGCACAGAGCAGGTACGTTTGAGAGATTAGACCGTGATTTGGCTAATGATTCTTGGATTTCAGTTTTTCCACTTTGCAGGGTTAGTCATTTACCGCAAATCAAGTCAGACCATAGACATATTCTTTTGCAAGCAAATCCTGACCTTGAGCTGGCAAAAGGCAGACCTTTTTGGTTCATTGCTGGTTGGACCAAGCACGCAGCTTTCTCTTCTTTTATAAGAGATAAGTGGAAGTTTTCTGGTTGCATGGCTACTTCTTTATCTGACCTCACTGTGCAGGTTAAGGATTGGAACAGAGCAGTGTATGGCTTTATTGGTACTCGCAAGAGACGACTCCTAAATTCGTTGTCTAATATTCAAAAGGCACTGGACCTTTCTACATCTAGGCAGCTAGTGCAGCTTGAGTGTGCGATTCGTGACAAAGTGGAGAATTTACTTGATCATGAAGAGCTTTTGTGGAAACAAAAAGTGAGATGTGACTGGCTTCAACTTGGAGATGTAACACTAAATTTTTCACAGTCGTACAATCCAAAGAAGGAGAACTAATCACATCACTGCTTTATGTTTGACGAACGGAGTTTGGTGTACTGATCAGGACACTCTTCAAAAAGCGACTGTTATGTACTTTGAGAATCTGTATGGAGAGTCCCCTGGGAACATTAGTTCTCCTCCTTCAAATGTTTTTAGGAGACTTTGTGACTCGGACATTGAGATTCTTGGGAAGCCAGTGTCCAACGATGAAATTAAGAAGGCCTTATTTGACATGAACCCGTTGAAAGCACTTGGGAGTGATGGTTTTCAGGCAATTTTTTTCCAGTCTCAATGGGACACTGTGGGGGATTCTGTTTGTAAGTGGGTTCAGGGGATCTTTGTAGGGAATAGCATAGAGCTAGAGCTTAATAATTCTTTGTTAGTCTTGATTCCGAAGAAGAATAATCCAGAAGACTTTAGCCATTTTCGCCCTATCAGTCTTTGCTCAGTTCTGTACAAGCTAGTAATGAAGGTAATTGCCAACAGATTTAAATTAGTTTTTCCTAACTATATTTCGCAGGAACAGGCTGGCTTCATTACAGGGCGCAACATCTCGGACAATGTAATTATAGCGCAGGAAGTTATCCACCATATGCGAAAGAAAAGGAATGGTAACAATTGGTTGGCAATTAAGTTGGACTTGGAAAAAGCATATGATCGTGTTAACTAGGATTTTGTTGATATCTCCCTTCGGGCTGCGGGGGTACCTAATTTCATTCGATCTGTCATTATGAAGACTATACATTCCTCATCTATGCAAATCCTTTGGAATGGAGTCCCCACTCAGAAGTTTTCACCTTCTTGTGGAATCAGACAAGGGTGCCCACTCTCCCCATACCTTTTTGTTCTTTGTATGGAGTGGTTAGGGCACTTAATTCATATAAAAATTAATGAAGAACAGTGGACTCCTATTAGATTGACACGATCTGGCCCGGACATTTCCCATCTTTTCTTTGCAGATGATCTAGTCTTGTTTTGCAAAGCTGAGTTGGACCAAGCGCGAATGCTAGCTGACATTTTAAAGACTTTCTGTGGGTTCTCTGGTCATAAAGTCAATTTGAGGAAGAGCAACATTTTCTTTTCTAAAGGGGTGAATTCAAATATGAGCGAACAAATTAGCCACCTACTTGATTTTCAAAGAGTCCAAAATTTAAGGGTTTATTTGGGTGTTCCTTTTCTACATGACAGAGTTACCTCTAGTACTTTCAGCTTCGTGGTGGATAAAGTGAGACGGAAGCTGGATAGTTGGGAAGCTAAGAAGCTATCCATGCCAGGTAGAATTACTCTTTCTCAATCTTTTTTTTAGCTATTCCTAACTTTTTTATGCAAACTATGTTGATTCTTAAGGGTGTTTGTCTAGAAATTGAGAAGATTGTCAGACACTTCATTTGGGGTAGTACAAGTGGTCAGTCAAAAATGGCTTTAGTAGGTTGGGATTCAATTTGTCAGCCTAAATCTCGTGACGGACTGGGTTTACGTCATGTTAATGAACAAAATTTTTCTTTTCTTATGAAAATTGGCTACCAACTAGTTACGAAGACTAAGGTTTTTTGGGTCAAAGCCCTCCGCACTAAATACAGATTACAAGAACACCTCCTCATTTCCATTACAAGGAGTCAATCGTCTCATTTGTGCATTCTTTGGCTAAGGTATGGCCTCTTCTTTATGAAAACTTATCTTGGTCAATAGGGGATGGTACAATTATTTGATGCTGGAAGGATTCTTGGATACCAGGTATTGGTCCCTTAACTCCTTTTATCCCCGCTCATGCTAATTTAGCATCAGATTGTGTACTTTGTGAGTTGGTTTTGTCGGACGGTTCTTGGAACTTAGATTTGTTTCGTCTCTGGCTTCTGGGAGATATCATTAACAGAATTGTGAGCATACCGCCTCCGCATCCTTCCTCCGGACATGATAGAATAATTTGGTCATCTTCCTCTTCGGGGGATTCTCTGTTCGAAGTGCTTATTGGGCGTTGAGGCATGATTCTTGGAATATGAAAGACGAATTTTGGAAATCTATTTGGAAGTTTCAAGGCCCTCAAAGGGTGCGTTTGTTCCTTTGGTTAGCCTATAAACAAAGGTTACTTACTAACTCGGAGCGTAATCGAAGAGGTCTGACACATAATAGCTCTTGCGTTATTTACGGTAATTCTTCGGAAGACACCATTCACGTCCTACGCGATTGCACGACTGCAAAGGAAGTTTGGAAGCTTGTGGTCCCGCTACAACAACAAAACAAGTTCTTTTCTCTTCCCTTTCAATCTTGGTTAGTTGCTAATATCAATGGTCTTATGCATTTGCAGGTACATGAAATTCCTTGGACAAGTCTTTTTGGACTAATTATTTGGGGATTATGAAAAAATAGAAACCTGTTTATTTTTCAAAATGTTGCTTGGCCGACTTCTAAAGTAGTCAAAGCTTCAGTCAGTTGGGCATAACAATTTGCCTCTACACAGAGATTCTATAAAAATAGCCATCATCCTTCGACCAACCACACACATATGAATGATCACTGGGTGCATCTTTTCGCTAATGGTGCAGTGGAGAGACAAAACGGTGATGCATCAGCAGGTGGTGTTATTCGTGACCATGATGGTAATTGGATTGTGGGGTTCAATCGGTATGTGGGAAAATGCTCTCCTTTCGAAGCGGAACTTTGGGGTATACTTGATGGGACTTTAATTCTTCTCAACAAAGGATATTACCAATTCACAATCTAAACAGATAATGCCGAGGTGGCTAAAGTCTTGACCAAAAATCAAATAGAAGATGGTGGAATTACTGTTCTTTGCAGAGTCCGAAGGACTTTATCTTGTGAGGCCAAATGGATGATTAGGCTCGTTCATAGAGAAGACAACAAAATTACTGATCACTTGGCAAAAATTTGTTTGTCTTGGAAGTCTCCGCTTCAGTTATTTGAGATGCCTCCTAAAGAGGTTATCTGTTACCTCCAGCATGATAAAATCAGCGGGGTGATTGTGTTTTGATTTATATGTAATAAGCTTCGTTTTTTTTTTTCATAAAAAAAAACATATTTAAATTGAAATTTACAAGGAATGTATAATAATTATTTTAGGGATTTGGAAATAAATAAAGATAATACAATAAATACTATTCAAACTCTTCAAAGATTGGTAAGGAGGACATAATACCAGAAGAGAAACAATTTGGGTAATACTGTAGAACTAGTTATTATTTTGATTATGTTGCAGAATTTCAAATGCTCTCATTTGAAAAAGGAGCTTGGCTTTACATAGGGGAAACAGCATAAAAGGAACCGGTCATTTTCTCTTCAGCAATCTCCCTCAGCCGACACAGTTCTGGTAACACCTCCTTCCCCAGATCCGGCCTGTCTCGCCGTCTCAGTTCCGCACATCGGAGTGCTAGTTTCGCCAGTGACAAGGTTTCTTCAGCTGGCCAGTCGGGGACCAAAGGGTCCAGCATCTCATGAAACGTGTCTCCCTCGATTGCTTGCTCCACGTAGTGAGTCAACCCCATTGGTGGCCTGGCTGTTATGAGTTGAAGGAGTATGATCCCTAAGGAATATAAATCGGATTTTACCCCCAGCATACCTGTTTGTTGATATTCTGGGTCTATATAGCAAAATGTTCCTGCTGCTGATGTTACGCAGCACTGTGTAACGTTCTCTGCAGCTTGAGGAACTAGCTTCGCCAACCCAACATCACTGATCTTGCTAACGTAGTTATGATCCAGCAATATGTTGCCTGGTTTCAGGTCACGGTGCACAATTGGTTCTGGTTTTCTCTGATGGAGAAAAAGCAGGCCTGTTCCAATCTCTGCAGCTATTCGGAACCTGTGTTGCCAAGACAGTGCTTGGTGGTGGTTCCCTTTCCTAAATAGACAATCATCTAAGCTTCCCCTACCCATGTACTCATACACTAGGATCCCATACTCTGGGCAAGCTCCTAGAAGTAGTACCATGTTGGGATGGCGCATGCTGCTCAGCACTTCAATCTGCACAATCATAATCAACAGCATCAAGTACAACTAATTCTTGTCTTTCAACAATCTTTTTATTCAATAGTGTTATCTGTTTCTCACCTCCTGCAGGAACTGTAATCTCCCTTGTGCAGCATCTGGACGTAAAACTTTAACCGCTACCGGTGTATGATCGAGGTTACACTTAAAGACAGGACCATAACCTCCTTCTCCGATCTTTCGAGAGAGGGCAAAGTTATTTGTTGCTTCTTCAATTTCCTCAATGGTGTATCTTCTGTATTTGACATTACCTTGGGATAGAATCTCCAACATCCTCTTCATTTCCGCTGTTTCTCTTAGTATTTCCCCTCCTGCACCCGCTCTTCCTTTCAGTTCTGCCTCTTTCTGTGCTGCTGCAGCTGCTTCTATGGCTGCCTTGCACCTGGCTTTCTCTTTCTCTACAGCTGACATTGCAGCTTCCTCCGCTTGTTGTACCTCTTCCAATCTTTTTCGGTCTAGACTTTGGGTTTGTTTCAGCTCCGTTGCCTAAAGTAAACAAGTCTCTACGATTCAGAAAATTTCACAAGGAGGGGTGCTACATGATGACATGTTTGATGCTTGTACCTGTTGCTTTGCTGTAAGTGCTTCTCTGCATGCATTACCATATAAGTCTATTGTTTGCTTCAATTCTTGCCTCAGTCTCCTCATTTCAACTTCGACTTCGTCCTGCTTGTGCTGGTAATGGTTAGTATAAACTTATTGAGGGAGGCTAAAACAAACACACAAGTTCTGTACTCAAGGTGCTCAAACTTTGGCATGCATCTTAAATGTGCAATGATAAGAGATGAATGGAACCTGCAGGTCGCTATAATAAAACTAGTCTTCAATACGAGAGATGGTGATTAACGTACCGGATGCTGAGATGAACAAGATGATATTCCACTATCGTATCCTGATAAGGACTCATGTGGAGAACTACGGTCAGGCCACCTCATTCCTAAACGCATTGATCCTATGCTCTGTTCCGTGCTGGTTGATAATCGCCTTGAATCAAGGAATGAATCGAAGAACGAAGAAGAGCTACGGTCAGTGCTTGCTCTGTCTGAGCTGACAAATGATATATCAGTATCCGATTCTGGTAAATCCCCAAACATTTTCGCAAGACTGGCTCTTGGGCCGTGGACCGGTGACCTGATTTTATAAACACGATGGTTAGTTTCACCAGCAAGGTCATGTCATCATAAAACAAATATCTTCGTACTGATTGCAACTTATTGTTCATCCCATTTCCTACAAGAATCCCATTTCTTTTAAAACTGCATCCAACTTCACTTTGTATGACAGGGTTATTTCTCAAGACTTGCCTGGCATTGCTGTCGATTGAAGTACGAGGCTTGGTCATTGACCTACCATCAGCTGCATGGTCGACATACAGATGTTACCCCTTCAGCAAGTCTAGATATGTAAATGAAAACTAGACCGAAAGGACTTTTAGTGTAGAAGGGACACAAACCTCCTTTTCCTTGACTAGTAGCACTATTCAGGGAGATCTTGCTCAAAGAATATCCAGGGCTAACGCTCTCAGGTTTCTTAATTTGATCAAGTAATGGGGAGGGGAACGGCACTGAACGAACCGCGTTTCGTACTGAAGACACCTTTCCTTTGGAAATGACATATACAGTGCAGAAGTCCGGTGAAGTTTTCAATACACAGGTCGGTATGTCGGTCCTGAATTTCCTGCATAACCATCGTTTGCATAAGAAAGAATTTCAGTGCTGAAGAAGCACCGTCATTCTTTTAATTTTTACTCTAGGCTACACAAAAGCTCAGTATTAACGTTTGTTTCTCATTTTGTTGCTATTTAGAGTTTAAAATCTGATATCTCCTGCAAAACCAATCATGTTGAGTTCTTATCTAACCAATACCTCATAAATCCACTTCGAGAAGGGGCACCAAGAACCAATTTCTCAATTGCAGCGTAAGAAACATATTCTGTCAATGCTTTTACGATATCTGAACCTTCAAGTATGATATCAAGAGAACGTATCTGTTGCAAATCAAACCAAATAAATGTCATTTGTATATACTTGATATGAAAGAAAGCAATCGTCACAATTGCATTCGATTTCATAAACTTACGTCTTTTCGAGTACAAAAACAATGGAAGGTGAGGAACAGTTCCTTAGATAGCTTATCCTTCGTCTGTTTGTTGGTGCCGGGTTCGCTAACATGAGCATTACCTGCACCAGGGTAAACTTAAATAAGAATATTGGACCATGGGGCATGAACCAAGAGTTTGACAGAGAGTTACTTGCTCCGTTAACACCGGCTGATGGTTTATTAACATGAATAAGAACAACAGTTTGGCTTTTGGAAAGAAGATGCTCAACGGCCCATCTGAAAGCATTTTGACTCCCTTTGTCCCTATCAATGGCTACCGCTACCAGCCCATTGCCTCCACCAGCTCCTTTCTTTGATACTGTACTATGTCCCTTTGGATGCCACATTTTGCTGTCTTTTTTTGTTTGTTCTCTTCTTCTTCCAAGAATGAAAAAAAGACTCCAGGAAAAACAAAACTAGCTGGTTTTCCAAAGTGTTTTTAGTTAGAAAATAAATAAATAAAAAGAATATTTTATGGCAAAATGAAGATTCAAGTTTTTGTTGACAAAAACTACCTAACGAATCATCATTTGCTATTATCCAAAGGGAAGTTTAGAACTAGTTTTGGGAGGCCTAAAACCTCTCTTTTTTTCCTCTAATCCCCTTTACAGCAGGCATCAAAATTCTGATTTTGACCATGCATTGCCTTTTATTATCTTCTTTTTAACAGCCTGTTTGTTTTAGCCTTTGTCTATTTTGGTTGTCAAATAAATTCCTCAATAATTAGAACCCTTTGACCGAAATTTGTGTTGGAAACCATTTCACATAACAATAATTAAAATTCGAGGCCTCTATTAACTAACAATCGGTTGGATATAATGATAAGACTCTCAAACAGTGGTGGAGTCAAGGGGAACTCTCCTAATTTTTTTTTTATTTACATCTTTTATAATTAATAATGATAGAATTATATTTTTACCCTCAATAATAATAAAATTTTGATTTAATCTTTCAAAAATTATAAAGATATAGACTATTAAAATAGTGAAATTGTATTTTTACTATCGTAAAAATATACAATTAAATTTCGACCCCTTTAAAAATAGTTTTCTGGCTGCGTCACTTCTCCCAAAGAGAGGATTCAAATTCAAACATTGAAGACGATATTGTTGAGAGGGACAATTACAAACCCTAAACATGAATAATAAAACAGACCTGAAAAATATCAAAAAAAAAATTTCGAGTAGTCTGTTTCTTCCTCCTCCTCTTTACGTTTCCATGGGCTCGTTTTTTATTTAGCAATACACTAATAACTTGATGGTATTAAAATTATTTAAAAATAATATTAGTATATTAAAGAAGTTTATATTAACATTTTAGAATCAGAATAATAGTATGAGTTGAGGTTGGCCAAAGAGAGCTAGCATGCAGCTTGAGTCATGGACAAGCACAGAGGTAATGTTTTAAGCTAATGGTGAGTTCCAGTATGAATTATTAGGGTATTTTATGTTGTGATTATTGTTGTGGTGAAATGCTACTATCAATATGCTAGCAACCACCTTTTTCCTTTTCAATTTTGATCTTGTCCATTTAGCCATTTGAGGTCATTTTAATTTCTTACATAAATTATATTATCTAATTCTTGTGTTATTTTATATTAAAAAGTTATTTTCAAATTTTGATATTTATTTAATTAACTCTAATAATTCAATTATTTTTCAAGTAATATCTATTTAATAACAATAAAATTGAAGAGGGCAATAATTTAGTCGTTAAAGTAAAATGTGAGATTTTATTCAATACTAAATCGTAGGAGGAAGAAAAATTGACAGGGTTTGAACTCATCATTTCAGTATCAAATAATAATACTTGGATATTGTTTTTAGCTTTTTGCCGATACTTTTTCACTGTCCAATAATAATAATAATAATAATAGCGGCTCAAAAAAATCTTAATACAAAATCTTTATAAAAAAAAACTGTCTATAATTATAGATATTTTTGTTCTGAAATCACGATTAACCCACTAATTATCACCTCTCTATTGATTTTGAATTAGATAAATGCAAAAACTTGCTCTTCATTTGGATTGGAAAAACGATGTAAGGCTTTTTAGATTAAAAAGGACTTACTATTTTTTTTAAAAAGAAATGAAATCAGCATGTTTTTCAAATTGTGAGCAACTCAATTAATGTTAGTTTAAACAATAAGAAGTAAGATTTCTTTTTTAATTTTATTTTATAATATTATTAATTAGACCCATATTCTGAAGTAATTTAAAAATACAGTCGCTCAATATCCAAGATTCAGGATTAGAAAAGATTTAATTTTTTTTAATTTTTAACATGAAAAAAAAATTCAACCTTTTAAATTGTTTGATCAACATTTTATTGCAGATAAAAAAATAAAAAACCCCAATTTGATGTTATTAATTAGGTCATTTAAGATCTCAAAAATGTCATCAAGAAAGTTATTATTAATAGGTTAATAAAATTATTAGTGGATGCCAATTATATAAATTTTTAAAGAATAATAAGCATCACCTAAAAAGAAATCGATTGTGATAATAATATTATAAAAATAAAGGAAAGAAATTATGTCAAAAATAAAATGATTATTGAAATCTAAGCTTTAACATGGTACATAAACAACAAAAAAATAAAAAAAAAATAAAGATCTGTGTAAGCCTGAAACCTCACATAGGCCGAAGAACCATATTTGTTTATTAATTAAGCTTATTATGCTTTTAATTTATGTTATTATAGAAATTATTTAGAGAAAGTTATTAGAATTACTAATATAACAAATAAAAAGCTAGCAACAAATATTTGTATTTGCATTTTTTTTCCTTTTTCCATTTAAAAGAATTATCTATCAAATATTTGCTTTTTTTTTTTTTTTTTTTTGGTTCTTCACCAAGTTAGAAATGTATGAAGCCTCATGTCTGGAGCCCAGCCAAGTTTTCATTGTTTACATATGGAGAAAGCTAACTCCCCACATGCCATGATGTTGTTCATGAAGACATAGCTGGGCATCTATTCGTACATTCATCAAGGTGTGCTTGCTCCCCTTCATCATCTCAGAGCTCAACGTCTGAAGGAGGAATCCAAATCCTTCAAACCGCTTTCCCCAGAGATAACTGCATTCACTTCGCCTATGGTGGAAGAGACGTCGTCGTCATCGTCATCATCTTCCTCTCTCAACTCTTCAATCTCTTTCACTACTTCCTTCAACTCTGGTCTTGCCTCCGCATCTTCTTCGCAACAACTTAACCCGATCTTCAATAGGCTTATCATCTCACCTTTACAGTTCTTCGTTCCTTGCATCTCCGTGTCGAACACTTCACTGATCTTCTTCTCCTTCACCATCTTGTTCACCCACGTCGCTAAATTCGTTTTGCTGTTGTAACTTGGTGTCAGATAGTTCTCTGGGAACCTACCCGTTAAGATTTCCAAGATGAGTATTCCTAGGCACCAGACATCGGTTTTCCTACTTATGCGGCCATTCATCGCATACTCTGGTGATTTGTAAGCAGTCATCAGCGAGTGAGCTTGCTCTTGGTTTATCACCGACCTCAATGAGTAGTCACATAAAAGTGGCTCGAAGTTCATGTCCAGGAGCACATTGGAAGATTTCAGATGACCGTGTGGAACAACTAGGGCAGGAAGCTCGTTGTAGAGAAATGCCAAACCCTTCACAACACCTCTTATGATCTTCAACCGAGTCAGCCAATCAAGACCAGGTTTCTCTTCAGAGCGGTTGGCTGCACCCACCCACACAAAAAATAGAGTTAGTAACTATAATTTGTAAGTACTAGCTAGCAACTTTAAGTTAAAAGGATGGGAATCTGACCATGAAGGTGACTGGCCAAGCTACCATCAACTACGAACTTGGAAACCAATAACTTTTCCTCTCTCCTATAGTAATATGCCAATACAGGTAGTAAGTTCTCATGGCTTAGCCTTCCTAATCTTCTCATATGTTCATGGAAATCTTCCCTGCCAACGTTATTCATTTGCTTATAGTTCTTCACCACCACGGCTTCACCTTTCCCTATGATAGCCTTATATGAAGCACCAAAATTCCCACTACCAAGAATCTCAGCTGAGGCTCTTAACAGATCCTGCAAATCAAACCTTTGGACATCATCGTTCAAGAATATTAGGTCAGTCCTTTTCACATGAGTAGTAGTAGCAGAAGTCTCTGGAACTTTCTTCTCCCCTTCATTGCTTGCTGGCGGCTTAATTGACTCATTAACAAATGCTTCCTCCTCTGATGATATAGATCTTCCTCTCCTCCGGACGAGACAAAAAACAAGTAACACAATAATCGCCAGTAAAACTACAGACACCACAATGAGGGCAATCGTTACAGCAGTTGATGACTTTTTAACCGTGGGTAGAAGGGAGCTGGGTGGAGGGCCGCTAGGACTAGGTGGCGGAGGGCTCATGCCGCACTGTTTGAGAGGTGGCCCGCATAGATTTTTGTTCCCTGTATCACAACAAATATATAACATAAATAAATAGGTGCCAAATTACGTATAGCGGATCAAGGCTTTATTTTATTATATCTTGAGTAAAGGCAGGCATGCATGCATGCGTGCTGTGGGTACCTGAGAACATGTTTGCAGCCATTTTGCTTAAGCTTTCTGGAATAGGCCCCTCAAATTGATTGTTAGCCAGGTTCACCACCTTCAATTCCTTCCCATAAAATTCAGGTATTGCGCCACTAAATTGGTTCCCCTCCAATTTCAGAATGGCTAGCTTAGGCAAGGTGGTTAGCGATTTAGGAACTTTACCAGTAAAAGCATTATTTGCCAAAAACACTCTCCTCAAGGATTGCATCCCATCGAACTCTGCATCGGAAATCTCCCCAGAAAAACGATTGTTTGACAAATACAAAGCCTTCAACATGCTTAAATTCTTCACATCAGGTAATTTACCATCAAAATTGTTGTTCATGAGACTTAAACTGCGCAATTCATGCAATCCCCCGAGACTTTGAATATTCACCGTCCCTGCTAGACCCATGTTTTCAAGTTGCAAACCGATAACTTTACTGTCATGGCAAAGAACACCAACCCAGTTCCCTATATCTCCTGTACATGGTGGAACGGAAGCATTCCAATTGGTAAGAGACGATGCGATTGTTAACGAGTCCTTAAACGTCAAGAGGCTCTCAGTCTCCGTATCACCACCGGCTCCGCATGTATAGCGGACCAATGATAAGAAAATAACAAGTGCAAGAAATAACGAGGGATTTGGCATGCGCACAAGCCTAGCTATGTGCGTGCCCATTACCATTGCAAGCTACAACGTGGAAATGGTGTCTAAACAGGTCAGGCAGGCTTCAATAGAAATGATGGGAGTTTTGATTGCATGAGCTTATTATCGGGCCTTTTTGCCTTACATTGACTTGTATACTTTCGTTTTTCGTTCTGGGGAAGGAAATGTGAGGGATGAAGAGAGTTGAAAAAAACAGGGGACAAACGCCACCACGATACGTTGGCGTAAAATCCCAAGAATAGAAGAGTTGGTGAGGATTTTGTAATAAAAAGGATTGAATGAAGAGGGTCCAAAGTTGGTGAATTGGAGTAAACAATCCTATATTCTAACTTATGCCCTGGGTTTCTTCTTTGTTTTTTTTTTTTTTGTGTGTGGTTTACAGGCTGAGCTGTGCCTCGGAGAAATCTTAGCTCCTCCTTCCAATTTTAAGCCTTTTTTTTCTAATCTATTAACTTGGACGGTTTTAAACTATTTCCCTATTTTTAGTTTCCATCTTCCTCCTCCTCTTTCTTCTTCTATCTTATACCCAACCCCACCTAATTTCCATCGTAATCAAAACCAACTCTCTCCTTTTCTTTTTATATATAATCAAAACATGCCCATCATCACTCACGTTTCCCTTTTCTGCCATCTTCCCTTCACCGATTTATCAAATTAATTTGACTTTTTGTTTTTATTTTAATCTAATTAGAGATGAAAAGTTGAAAACGAGACAGCTCTAGCAATTTTTTCAACACGGTGGACCCACAACTTCGTCAATCAACTTATTTAATATCTTAAAATTATATAAATTTAAGAATATTCTCAATATGGCTCAATTAAGTGTCTAATTTAGATAAAAAAATATAAAGAAATCCCAATGTAGAATGATTGATACATTAAAACCTAGATTATATATAAATTAATATTTTATGCATCATAAAATTATAACAAAATACTATCACATCCCCCCCCCGCCCCCCAATATCTTCGGTACTTAGAAAACATCTAGCTGGTAAGTGGGGGCATTAACTTCTCTTGATTTACTAAAATTATATTTTAAGATCATTAAAATTTATAAAATCGTAGTTAACAAAATATATTTTTATTATATTTTTAATCTTAAAAAATTATAACAAAATTTGGGTTTATCTTTTCGAGAGTTTTTATTTTTTCCTTCAATCTCATATGATTTGAGATTTGCTTTAATCATGTAAATTTCTTATACACAGATTTATTTTCCCTGTGAACTTTTATTTAGTGAGGTTATCAGTATAAGTCATAATATGTCTATTTATATGTAGTTACGCAGGATAAAACTTAAATCTGTATACTCAATATTCAACACTTCAGATTTTATCAATAATATTATTAATTATTTTTTGTATTTTTCATGTCTGTTTAATATACTATATTTGAGATTAATAATTGCATCTCTTAATAATATAATATCTAAAATTCAAACTTACCTTCACTATTAAAAATAAAATATACATTACCAATACATTCAATGTAATAGTTACTAGATAGGGTTGAAATCGTAGACAACATTTATCATAGCTTGTATATTTTGATAATTTCGTAGCCAAGCTTCTAATTTTCTTTATTTGTACTAAACAATAATTTCAATCAATCAAATTTTGTTTTATCTTATGTACTATTAGTTTGCGAATTTATTATATTGCATACGTAGAGGATTTTTTGGGGGTTGAAACAAAGTCGGCCGCCGGCTTTGAGCCTTTCTTTCCGGTGGTGTTAGGCGGCAGCCGGCAGGTAATCACTTTAAAATTCATAGTAATTTTAAATATATATGCATTTATATATTGTTATGCTCAATAAATTGTTCTCCTAAGCTTCAGCTTTTGGCTTAGTATATTGAATGTTAATTTAAAAAATTTTCTGTCCAAATCAGGAGATGATGGTGTGAGTTGATAGTACTTTTTAAAATATAATTATATAGAAAATAACTATTTTAATTAAGAAAATGGTCTTACATTTGGTGGCAAGTAGAAGTAGTTCATTTCAAGATTTTATTTACTTTTTCAAGTGTAGCATAATGGTAATATTATGCACAATGGGAGCCCACCAATCGTTGACATTTGTTGATCAAACCATCGAAATTTTAGATTTTGTTGTGTTATTGACAGTCTGCGATCACTTTCCAGCAGGGTCTTGAAAGCATTTCTCGTTCATGGTTAACAAAACTCCAACACTTGTGGAGTATAGCATTTGCCAAAGAAGTAAACATTGTCCACTCATCTGTGTGTTTTTTCCTTAAACAAAATGTGGAGACTTAAGATTGCGAAAGGGAGTGTTGGAGATAGTGGGGGATGGCTAAGGAGTTTGAACAATCATGTGGGACGTCAAGTCTGGGAATTCTGCCCTGAATCAGGAACCGCGGAAGAGCTTTCTAAGGTGGAAATGGCTCGTCAGAGTTTTCGGGATAACCGCTTCCACAAAAAGCACAGTTCTGATCTTCTCATGAGAATTCAGGTTAATCTGGGTGCTGAAATTGGGGTTTGGGTTTTTTGTTAATTAGTTGTTCATATAATTTGTTTTGCAATTTTGGAAGAACTGGTTCTCTGCTGTTGGGATTTCCATATAGTTCTCTTTAGTCTTTCCATTACAGGGAAATTTCACTTCTATGATTGATTTCATGATGTGACATAAAACTTAAAAATAGGAAAAATAATAAGCTTAAAACTATTCCCTTCTTCTGTGGTAAACTTCATATCCAGATTATATGGAAACAGTTAAGGAGTGTAGAAAAGATTTCTTGCTTTTGACACGTCGTCTAAACCATTGTTGATTGTTTTAGTTATTTTGCATTTTGAAGGTCATTATAGCTCTTTCTGGATGTAGTTTGCGGAGGAGAAACAATCTGTCACTAATTTACCACAAATCAAACTGGAAGAGTTTGAAGATGTCAAGGACGAGGCTGTAATGACAACATTGCGCAGTGCCTTCGATTTTTATTCAACAATACAAGCAGATGATGGTTATTGGCCAGGAGATTATGGGGGCCCTATGTTTCTACTTCCCGGTTTGGTAAGGCTTAACAAAGCTATATCTGATTCTGATCTGTCTGTTAATGTGGAAATTACTAATGTCTTTTCTGTGGCTTAATCTACAAAGAAATTAAATTGCTGCTTCTCAGAATCTTTTGACATTTCACATTTGTACGTGTAGTGGAAGAACCCATCCTTTATTTTGTCAGTCTTTTTTAACTCTGAGATCCCATGATAATTACATTTCAATAGCTATCTGATTACCTTGACATATTGCATCTCTCAACAACTAATAATTTGATGATATGTAATTTAATCTTTGTTTATAAACTGCAACAGGTTATTACATTATATGTTACTGGAGCCTTGAATACTGTCCTATCAAAGGAGCATCAATATGAGATGTGCAGATATCTGTACAATCATCAGGCAAGCAATGTGCACTGTGTGTGTTTTAAGATTTTATAATTTCCACTTGTTGAGAAGATATTATGTTATGCACTAATCAGGCTAGCTCTTTGGAATGTTTCTCACATCAGTTGAGCTTGTTCTAAGCAAGCCTAGTGCTATCTGGATGAAAGGAAAACCAACCCGCTTAAGTCAACTGCCTTTTACTAACTATTCGCTGTCAGTTGGCATTGTCATTACCATATAAACAAATGAAGAAAATTGCTCTGTTCTGAGAGTTGTTTGTTTTCTTGCAGAATAGAGATGGTGGTTGGGGTCTTCACATTGAAGGTCCAAGCACCATGTTTGGTACTGTGTTAAATTATGTTAGCTTGAGGCTGCTTGGTGAAGGTGCTGACGGTGGACAAGGGGAAATTGAGAAAGCATGTGAGTGGATCCTAGAACATGGTAGTGCTACAGCAATTACGTCATGGGGAAAAATGTGGCTTTCGGTATATAATCATTCTTCACTATTTGCTTATTTGTTATTTTTAGAGAAGGGGTAAAACTTTGAACACCTCTGTCAACCTTTTGTCGATATTTGATCCTGATAGGTGCTTGGAGCATATGAATGGTCAGGGAATAATCCACTGCCTCCAGAAGTATGGTTATGTCCTTACTTTCTTCCAATTCATCCAGGTTTCTAGTTACTTTTTGATGGTTATGTTTTTTAATTCCTCATTCCGGGCCATGTAGAATGTGTGTGTTTTATAATGCTTGAGTTAATGATAAGAAAGAGGAATGAAAACATTTGTTTTAGTCACTAGCCTCTTTTCTTTTTTCATTTTAGACAAAGACAACTCATATTGGGGGATCTTGTTTCCTATTTTGTAGCTATTTTTCACTTTTGAGGGCTTTTCTTTTGCTATAACTTTCTTTTCCACTCTTAGTTCAGAGGTTTTTTCATATAAATCATAAAGATTTTGATGCGTTCGATCTGCTTCTGTTTCACTTTTTCCCTTCTTCACTTCATTGACCTGGTTCCTTTCAAAAGTTTGTTAGTAAATAGTCTCCCTTTTACAGGTCTTATATCTGTTGCAAAGGTTCTATATTCTTCTACTCTAGACAATAATTTTGTATAATTCTGTAGGAAGAATGTGGTGTCATTGTCGAATGGTGTATCTGCCAATGTCATATTTGTATGGGAAGAAGTTTGTGGGTCCTATCACACCCACAATTCTATCTTTAAGAAAAGAGCTCTACACTGTTCCTTACCATGAAGTTGATTGGAATAAAGCTCGCAACGCATGTGCCAAGGTTGGTTAACCATTTGCCTGTGAAAAGAAATGTTACTTTATATATGTACAGCAAATTTTAGCAATTAGCCAGTGATTCTACTTGTTTCCTATAGTTACTCTTGTTATTTCATGTGGTTAGTCTGCTTCTTTTTGGAAATTGATGTTTAAATCATCTTAAACATTCTTTCTTTAAATTTATAGTTATTGTATTTAGTTGTTTGTTCTTGAAGTTGCTTCTAGCATACCCAAGACACTTGACAATAATGCAGTTTAATTGAAATCATATGTTGCTGAAAGTTCACCAGGCCAGTACAGAGAGTTCAACCGAATTTCCTGGAAAATTTAAGAAAATGGTAGAAAATGTGATTCTAGGGTCATAGATTTACGTAATGAGTGAAATGGTCATGTTCACTGCTTTCTGTTCAATGTGTAAAATAATCGTTAGAAGTTAATAATCCTTTTCCTCACTTATAAACCATGAACACATATCAGTAGTGAGACATTTGTAGAGAAATTAACAGATCTGTTCCAACTTATATTCCTAGGGGTCTCATATTCTTGTTTGTGTTCCAACTTGTCAAGGAAAGGCTAGATTTTGTATTTCCATTTAAATAATCTTCTTGACCTTAATTTGTTTGTCATTTGGCATTGTGCATTGTTAAAGGCTTGTTGTCAGTATTTCATAATTTTCCTTATAATTTTCCCATCCATTAATTTTTGGTTTTCTATAATTCTTTAATATTGTCTCAAGTTCCCATCTGCAGTTTAATATATTGATTATGTAATCCACACATTATTATCTATCAAACTAAAGCAGTAGAGACAAGATTGTGAAATATTAAAACCAGTGCAACCAGGTCATGATATTGTTATGATGAAAATACTTGCTGTACATTTTTCTTAGTCATTTGTAATTAAATTATCTTTGAAAGACTGTATGAGAATATCTATGTAAGCAAACTATAATTGCACTGTATTCCATTTTCATTTTTGTGAAAACATGTTTATTTTTCTAGTCAAATGCCTAGATGATGGTTCTTGTCTTCAGATTTCAAGATTGGAACTTATTTCTTTTTCTTCTTCCAAATATTTTTAGGAAGATCTATACTACCCACATCCTCTGTTTCAGGATATTCTTTGGGCATCTCTCCACTATTTATATGAGCCTATGCTTAAATACTGGCCTTGTAAAAGCTTGAGGGAGAAAGCTTTGCAGACTGTCATGCAGCATATACACTATGAAGATGAGAATACCCGGTATATATGCATAGGGCCTGTGAATAAGGTAAGCCTGGAGAATGATTGCACATGATCTTAGATTTTGATCTGGAAGACAGCACATAGTTGTTATTTTGCTTAATTGCAATCAATGAAGGGGAGGGAATCTGTAAACATTCATATCACTTTACTAAGATTAGGTTGCTTCTTCAGTATAGCACAGATCTGGAGTGATGCTTAGGAGGTCATGAATCTTATCCATCTCTTCACTCCAAGGAGTTTCTGATTTCCTAGAACTTGTATTCTGCAGGTCTTGAATATGCTTTGTTGTTGGGTGGAAGATCCATATTCAGAGTCATTCAAACTGCATCTACCTAGAATCTTAGATTATTTGTGGATAGCTGAAGATGGCATGAAGATGCAGGTACTGAACAACATTGGCTTTTCTGATTCTTAAATTTACATCATTGTACTCATCTAGTTCCTTTCTTGTCTTATTGCAGTTCTAAGATTGGTACTCTCTTGTTTTAGTTTATTATATTTCTGAACTATGCTAGGGAAAAGAATATTTTGCTGTGCACGAAATTGTGCTTGATTCTCATTTATCTTAACTTCTTATAATTTCATTTCAGGGTTATAATGGAAGTCAATTATGGGATACTGCTTTTGCTATTCAAGCTATTATTTCTACTGGTCTTTCTGACGAATATGGTTCAGTTTTAAGAAAAGCACATGATTTCTTAAAATATTCCCAGGTTTCATTTATGAAGTCCTTTAATCATTGTTGTATCATTGACCATAATTTCCTCAACTTGATTAGGTTTCTGTGTTTTCAGGTGTTAGAAGATTGCCCTGGGGACCTAAATTTCTGGTATCGTCATGTTTCAAAGGGTGCTTGGCCATTCTCAACTGCAGATCATGGATGGCCTATCTCAGACTGCACATCAGAGGGGCTGAAGGTACAAATGATGAAAAACCTCTAGGAAACTCTAAACTCTAAAATATTTTAGATTTGAGTAATAATGATTTCCATGTACAGGCTGCGTTATTACTATCAACACTACCAGCAGCAACAGCTGGGGAGCCATTAAATGTGATTCGGCTATATGATGCTGTTAATGTTATCCTTTCCCTACAGGTAAATTGGATGCTACATTTGTTTAGTGTTTAAATTCTTCTAAGAAGTTCTGGTGGGTTTAGTGAATTAGTAATTGGTCACCACTGGCATTACAAATGGAAACCTCAAAATGAGGCTGACACAGTGTTAAGAGGTATAATGTTTTGTGATTTTTTAGTAATTAGGTATAATGGAAGAGCTTGTTTCGTGTAATTATGCCTAGCCAATCCTATTTGGATAGTGTAGCCTTTGTTTGTGGTATTTAAATGTTCGTTTCAATAGCTGCTACCTAGTGGACCACCTAGTTTAAGCAATAAGGTTTTACCATGATATCAGAAAAGCTTGTGATCACTTTGATATTCGTGGATCTTTTTCCCCCTAGTGGATTAATATGTAGACATGCTTAAGTTTGATGCCTTGCAAGTTGCACCTACATAATCTGTCCTTTTCTCATAGAAACTACTTTCTAATGAGACTACATGTCCTTGATAATGTAGTTTATTCCTTTTACTATGAGCCTTCTCTTCTTCTTTTCTTAGATTTGCAAATAACTAATACCAATGAAACCTTTTGTTGCCTTTTTGCTGAAGGAAGATAGGTCCTGAGTTTGGGTTTAGGCATCTTATTCTTTGTTCTTTTCTCATTAAAACTATTATCCAATGAGCTTACCAGTCCCTGCTAATGCGATATATTCATTTTATTTTGAGCCTTAATTCTTTTCTTAGCTCTGAAAATGACTTAAAGAGTCTTAATGGTATTGTAAGCTAGTGTTGCGTTTTTCACTAAAGGAAGATGGGTCCTAGGTTTTGGTTTAGGCACCAGAGTGGGAAATGCCACCTCCCATTATGCAACATGTTTAATGATCTAAAGGGAAATGAAATGCCTGAATAGTCTTAGGCAACTATGTCAAGACAAACCTTTGATATAATATGAAAGAAAAGGATAGAACCTGGTTTCAAGCAGATAGACATCACCATAGATAGTTCTTGAGAGTAATCTCTGTTTATTGCCCGAGATTTCTGTTTCTGAAACAAATCGGAATTGAAAAATTTTCAACATGGATGTCATTTATTCACTTATAAATACAAAAAAAAAAAAAGCCTATAAAATAATATTATTCTGACTAAAAATTTTATTATAAAGAGGTTATTTAATTATAACTAAATGAATAAATTATTCATTTATTGATAAATTTATAAAGAATTTTATGTTTTCAATCCTTATACACGTATATTAATTATTGTTATTTCCTTTTACCAAAATACACGAATGATCTATAAATTCTAAATACTAGATAGAGACAACAATTAATCTTGACTTATAAAACCACTCGTTAAGCATGAAAAAGAATAAGTGAATATCCTGTGTGCAGTGCGAAATTAATTATGAGATTCAATTTGGTTTAGGTAGAAAGAACATACAATTAACTGTAGATGCATTTTTAATTTTTTTTTTGAATATATTGATGTAATTATATAGTAGTATGTGTTCATATTTTTTTAATTCTTTAATAAGGCACACACACTTTGCACATACTGATGCTCGAATCCGGATCTTTTAGGATGAACAACATCCTCTTAACCATTGGAGTCACTTGTTGAATTCTTTTTTAAAAATCTTAAATGAGAAGTAAAATTAAAGTGAAAATTTTCCTTATACTATTATATCAACTTTCATGGATTTTATTATCTTATGCATTGAGTGAGGACTTTGAGATTCTATTAATTAATAAAAATTATTAGCTTACCAAATATTCGATTTTCAAGATTTTATTATACACACTAGTGAATTGCCAGCATTACCTTGATGAACTTACTTTGTCAGTTTAATGGGACATATCTGAAATCTGGTTATGCAAAAGTTCTCTTAAATTTGACTAGATTTTGGATCACTGCAGAATGCTGATGGTGGTTTTGCGACATATGAATTGACAAGATCCTATCAGTGGTTGGAGGTAACTACTTGACGTGTACATGGCCTCGTCGATTTTCCCCCTTCACATCAAGCAATTGCAAAAGTCATACACACACAAACAAATAAAGATACAAATACACGAACAGGCCTACACATTATCAACTGAAAGTAGAAAAGGTGAATCAGAAAAGAAAAAGTTTAAGGGTGCAAAAATATCTTTAAATATTTTCAGAAAAAGTAATTAAGTTCTTGTTTTTTTTATATTTAATTGAGTGTTTGAATTTTTAAAATGCATCGAAAAGACCTTCAATTTTTTTCAAAAAAAAGCAATTAAGATCCTGATTTGTTTTTCACTAAATTAGATACTTGAATTGTCAATTACATCAAAAAAATTTTTTGGCCGTTAATTTTAACAATTGATCGTTAAAGTTAATTACTCTTAATTTTTTCAATTAAAATCATCTCGTGTTACAATCATGACGTGACATGTGATAAAAAACTATAAAAATAAAAATTTATTAAATTTTAATAAAAAATATAAGATTTATTAAAAATTAGAATTTTTTTATAAAAATAGTAAAAAAATATAAAATGAATAAAAAAAATTTTTAATTATTAACTTTTACCGTTGATCGTAAAATTAATGACCCCAATGTTTTTTTAGTTAAAGCCATTATGTGTCACAACACAGTATAACATGTGACGAAAAATGATTAAAAAAATAAAAAAATTTATAAAATGCTTCTTTTAGTGGGATAATTTTTATAATTTTTTTTACGAATTTTATATTTTTTTACATTTTTTATTATTTTTTTAAGATTTCATAATTTTTTATAATTTTTATAGTTTTTTTATTAAAATTTAATAAATTTTGTAATAATTTTTAGTGGTTTTTATTTTTTATCATTTTTTGTCACATGTCACATTGTGATTGTGACACGAGGTTGCTTTAATTGAAAAAAAAATAGAGTTGGTTCAAGTACTCAATTGAGTGCAAAAAAAAATCAGGGGTTTAATTGTTTTTTTTTGAAAAATTTTGAGGGTCTTTTTGATGCATTTTAAAAGTTCAAGTATCCAATGGAGTGCAAAAACAATGTAGAGGTTTAATTACATTTTATTTAAAATTTTGAGGGTCTTTTTGATGCATTTTGAAGGTTCAAGTATTCAACTGAGTGAAAAAAAATGTTGAGGTTTAATTGTTTTTTTTAAAAAAAAATTTAGGAGCTTTTTAAGAAAATGTGGTTTTAACAAAAAAATAATAGCGAAAGCTACTAAAGAATAAAAAGAGAAATAAAATTGTAAACAATGAAGCAGTAAAAACAATGTTGTTAGTCTACCTGGGAATGAAAATTGTAAATCCTATGCCTGTTTCTGAGCCTGTTCCGTGCTAATCTTCTCTTGTTCCAGTATATGGTCCCAAGTAAAAGTTGAAGATGGAAAATCATTGACATTTAAAGTTTTATACAAAGTGTATGGGAGGATACCAAATATTGTGTATGAACAGAGATTAAGGTAACTGTGCAACGTTTGTGCAGATTTACCATAATTTGGAAGAAGAAAAGAAAACGAGATACTGCTCTTCAAAATTATTTTCTAGAATGAAATTCATTGACAACTAAAAACTTACATCAGGAGTACGAAAAAATATGAAGTATCTTACTCTTGCTCACAACTATTAAACTATAAATCACAAAGTATAATAGCTGATTTACCATAATTTTACAAACAAGAGAGAACAAGAAAGTACCCTATATAATTTATTGAACTGGATGGAGAAAGACTGATTCTTGAAATGAAAGATGGAGTTAACATAGCTCTAATATACTGTATTAAGGTTTAGTGCTTGCTTTATTATTATTAGTTGTTATTAAAACAATTTAACCTTCATAATTGTCGTATGCATCTTGTAAGGTGGCCAGTATAATTGCACTATTTCATTGTTCTCCTATTTTCAGTTAATCAACCCTGCTGAAACTTTTGGTGACATAGTTATCGATCACCCGTAAGGTCCCAGCATACTTCATTTTCTTCATAAGACATTTTTCTTTAACTGAATTACATTCTGATTTGATGTTTATGGACTGGCAACATAGATATGTTGAATGTACCTCGGCAGCCATTCAGGCACTAGCCTCATTCAAGAAATTATATCCTGAGCATAGGACAGAAGAAATTCAAAATTGTATTGCTAGAGCTGTGGAGTTTATAGAAAAGATGCAAGCAGAAGATGGCTCTTGGTTCGTTTATATAGTATTCTGTGATCTATAATTCTTCATAATTATTTTTATGTACATATTCTGCTACTTTTATCACTTCTTCAACATGGCTGACTCTGTAGCTTTTGCTGAAGAACTTGCATTTTGCTGTCATTCTTAAATTACTAGTACTAAGTAATGAGGATTTTGATAGGTATGGATCCTGGGGCATCTGCTTCAGTTACGCTGGATGGTTTGGAATAAAGGGGCTATCAGCTGCTGGTAGAACATACAAGAACAGTTCTCACATTCGTAAAGCATGTGATTTTTTTTTGTCCAAAGAGCTTGTACCAGGTGGTTGGGGAGAGAGCTACTTATCATGCCAGAACAAGGTTATGATCCATCATTTTTGGAATTTCCTTGCGTGTTCTTTGATAGGCCTGTTTGACTTTGTGGAATCTCACTTCAAATTTACTAATTATGCTCTAAATATATAGTAGTTCTAGTTCATTTGGCTCAGCTTCAAGAGAAAAAAGAAAAGAAAAATAATGGTCCAATTGGATGGAACCTCAAACCAATTAAGCCAAATTTATTTGAAAAAGACATTGAACAGGTCAAAGATTTGATTGGGTCATTTTATTTGTAGGTTCTGCATATCCAGTTACTATTCTAGACATAATGGGGATTCAGAGGGGTGTATGGTTAAAAGTTGAACCGGAATGATTCTGCCTTTTCACAAAAAAATTGAGACGAGCTATAACTTCTAGTGTCTAGTTGTGTAAAGTATCAATAATCTTTCTAAAGTTATTTTTTCTTCAATTTTCTCAAATTCCAATTCATCTGAATTGCTTGGTAAGGACTGCATGTTCGATAACATTCCTGTAAGTTTCTAATGAGACTAGTGGTAGGGACTACATGCTAAATAAGAAAAAAAAAAAAAAGTGTCTGAACAATTAGAAGAAGCTTTCTTTTAGTCATATTGAGCTGGTAATAGTTTTGATTTGTATAGTTTTTCAACATTTCATTTCTTGAAGAGTGTTTATTAAATGTAGAATTCTAAGGACTGTCTTGAAGTTGTTGATGATTTGATGGATTATTTTGAGTTACACTTTGTTGGCACTTACCTCTTTCCTTAAATGGAAGTATCTGATTGAGAACCATCAATGTTAGAAATTCAGATTCCTAGTACAGTGCATTAGACAAGACTATTGCACTAATTATCAGGGTGATTCATGTTTCTACTTTCCTTGCGTGTAGCATTAAACTTGTTGTTTGTTTCACTAGGTTTATACAAATCTTGAGGGTAACCGGCCGCATATTGTTAATACCAGTTGGACCATATTGGCCCTTATAGAAGCTGGGCAGGTATGAATGGCTTCTCATTGGTTAATGTTCCACAAAATTCAGGATGTATGATAACGTTGTATGGCACTGTTTTTGTGTGTTAAACGTGCTGATTCGGTTTACATATACTTTTAAGCGTTAACAAATGTTTCAGCTTACATGTCATTGACCTCACCTTTTTGTTTTTGTTTTTACTGGCTGGTAACTATGAACTCTTCCGCAACAAAAGGCTGAGAGAGATCCAACACCTTTACACCGCGCTGCAAGGATATTAATTAACTCTCAAATGGAGGATGGAGATTTTCCTCAAGAGGTAAATACAGTAGGTTTTATGTGTTTGTGTTAAAGATCAGAGAAGAAAACTGTGCCTGGACCAAATAATATAAATCATGTTTGTCTAAGAAAATTAGAAGTAATTATGTTTCCGCAGTGCTTAAGTTCCAAATATTAAATGCCTGTCATGGTTTAGTTGTCTGCAAGTACAAAATGATGGGGTAAGACTAGTCAAAAACTTCCGCATGTTTATAATGGAATTACAAAGAGAAAATTATAACTAATGCATCACGTTGCTGATTGGTTTTATCATTTCCCGGCCACAGGAGATCATGGGAGTGTTCAATAAGAACTGTACGAGCAGCTATTCAGCGTATCGGAACATTTTCCCGATATGGGCCCTCGGAGAATATCATTGCCGGGTGTTGCAGGCCCCCTGAGATTATCCCGCCATTCATAATATGGTCAGATGACCTTTTTATCATTCACAGCATTTTATATTTGTTAAAAAAGAAAAGCCAATATGAAGTTTCTATTAAGGCTCTTTGTGGGGGCAATGTAGGGTTTCGATTCGAGAACCAGTGTTAAAAGATTTTCAAGGGTTTTACTTTTTTATGTAATTTTCTCCACAATATCTCCTTGCATATGTTGTAAAATTACCCACGATGTGGTTCGAGTATAGGGTTACATTTGTGATCAAATATCCCAATCATTTAAATTTATCATGATTAAATATACTGATAAAACATTTTTTTTGGAGTAATTAATGTTCTTAAAAACTGATATTAACAAGCAGTTAATAATATTAAGTATTTAAAGACATTTTAAAAGTAGAAAAATGAAATATATAGATTCAATTTACATAACTGTAAACTTTTTGACTTGTGAATCAAATACTTCTTCAATGTATGTTTCACCACAAAATTTACAAAGAATGCTGACTTGATTAGTTAATATTAAAATATTAAAATATTCATTTTGAAAATTTTACTTAAGTGTTAGAATTAATTTACTTGACTGAAGAACCCAATAAGTGGTTTCAGTGAAAAAAAAGATGTTCATTTTAGGGATCTCGGGTTCGAGCATATGTGTGTGCAAGGTGTGTGTGCCTTGTCAAAAGATTAAGAAAGTATGAATAGATTTTACCATGTAATCACACCAGTATATTTTAAAAAAAAATTACTTAACTAAAATAATATTAAAATATTCGATTATAAATGTGTGAAAAATTAACTATGCTTCCATAAATATGAAATTTAGTTCCCATATTTTTACTTTCGAAATTTATTTATTTTTAAAATTTTGAAATTTTAATTATATTATTATTAAATAATTTTTTTTCATTTTAAAATGTCACATCATTAACAATTATAACTAATATAAAATTTGAAATTTGAAATAAAGATAAATAAATTCTTAAAAATAAAAATTACAGTGACTAAATTCAAATTTGTAAAGCATATAATATGCATATTTTAACCCTAATGTGTATATATATCAAATTGAGATATTATATGAAGATGTAAGAAATTTATTATAATTTAGAACGTACTAGTATCACAATGAATATAGTATGGAGGAAGTTTATCCTTAAGATTTAAGGATGAAGAAAGAAGAAGAGAGATACAACAAGGGAAGGAACAGCAGTGAAATTGTTTGCTTTGCTTGTTTGAGAGAGAGCTAAGACTGTGATGTCTTAATTATTGAAATTGGTGAAGAGAAAATAAGTTGCATGCTGGGATTAATGGGGAAGGAGGCGAACGGGGAGTCCTTTAGCAGGCATGGGGAGTGGATCCACTATTATCATCTCATCGGGTATCAGCTTTTCCCAGTTAAACCTTTTGATTACATTGTGCATGAAAACCAGTATCTCCAGACGAGCGTACTCTTTCCCAGGACACATCCTTGGCCCTCCTCCGAAGGGGACAAATGTGTAAGGAGCTGGTCCACTGCCTTCGAATCTTGCAGGCTCGAACTTCTCTGGCTCAGGGAAGCACTCAGGGTTTTTGTGGGTTGAATTCACATTCCAGTGCAACTGTTCCAGTTCCAGTAAATCACTTTAGTTGCTGATCATGGAATTTTATATATATAGAGAGAGAGAGGGTTAAGATTTCACAAGAGGAAAAAAGAAGGAACCTTCCAGCCCTTGGGAATGGAGAATCCAGAGAAGGTGAAGTCGGTGATGGCCTCTCTGAAAGCACCCTGAAGCGGAGGCGCAAGTCTCATCACTTCGCAGGCTACGTTCCATGAATATTTCATCTTTTGTATGTCTTCCCAGTTTAGCATCTCCCCTCCTTTCTTTGATCTTGCTATCTCCATTTGTTCTGCCACACGTACCCTTTGTCACACTTTTTTACTCTCTTGCCCTAATCTAGACAACTCCTACTTCATATGTTTTTTCCATACTTACCAAGTTACTCCTTTATCTATCTATTATTTCTTGACTTAATGTTCTGACAGTACTTTACAAAATCAATACTCTACCTTTAATGCAATTTTACCATTTATTTAAATATAATTAAACATTGAACATAAATATATAATAACTCTCAAATTTAGAATAATGAATTTAAGAATTTAGGGTATAAGATTTTAACATTTATTTATAATTAATTATTATTTATTTATATGTTCAAATAAAATTATTATACAAGTCCTCCACTATTTTTTGTTTTACTTAATGATAAAATATTATATTATTATTCACTCATGATGCATGAGACTTATATATCGATAATACATCAAATATTCTCCTATGTTGAAATTTCGATATTATAAAAAAAATATTTACATGACTGCATAAACTAAGCTATACTTTGGATTTTATTCTTAATTGGTTGGCTAAGTAGAGTCTGCCATTTTGTTTAAAGCGATTAAGCCAATGAAAACGAAATGCTTTAACTTGGCTATTTCGTTGCTATATGGATTACAATTAAATTTTCCATGCTGATATGATAATTTTCCAAATTTGTTTTACGTGACTAAAGATCAATGGATACGAAAGGAATGGAAGGTGAAAAACAAAGAAACAAACAGGTAATCTGTTTTTCCACGACACTTAAACCAAAGTGTGAATTTCTTTCTTGCATGAGAAAAAAGAACCAGATTAATTAAGGGTTTAGAAAATCACACCTTTGTAAACCTCGTTGTAGATGTTAGGAAGCTCAGCAAGATACTTGACAATGAAAGTAACGGTAGCACTGGCTGTATCGTGACCGCCAATCAGCAAACCCAGGATCCTATCAGCAATGTTCAGCTCATTCAAGTACTGCCCCTTCTCGTCGGTAGCAAGCAACATGTGGGACAATATATCTTGATTTGGGGTTGCTTTATTTTCTGCGAGATCCATCTTTCTTTGCTTGATGATCGCCATCAACTCCTTCCTGATGGTTTCAGCAGCATTGATAGCTCGCCGGAAAGGTGTTCCCGGTAAGTCAATGGGGATGGCGATGATTCCGGCGGCTATAGCATTGAAAGGCTCGGCAAATTTAGATACATGGACGGGGTCTTCTATGCTTAGAAACACTTTGCAAGCCACCCAAAAGGTGTATCTTTTGGCAAGTGGGAACACTGTTATTTCTTGCTTGCCTTCCCAACTGGCTTCGAAATGTCTTTGGGCAATCATATCCATCATCCCTATGTATCTTTGCAAGGCTTCTGGTTTTAGGAAATTAGGCAGCATTCTCCTCATCTTGATCGACTCTTCTTTCGAACTCGTTTGCGTTGAAGAAGGGAAAATCTTGTTCACGGAATCCGGCCACCACGAAGTGACGAGCTTGTTTTCGTTGGAGAACAAGAATTTGTTGCCCACAGCCCCGCATACGACGGCCATGGGTTCTCCGAATATCGATGTTTTGAATACTTGCGAAGAGTATTTGGCCATTCTATCTTTTAAGAACTTCTCGGGGTGACCCCTTCGACCTGTTAAGAGGTACTCGATGCTTTCACCAATGTATGGCAATCCCATCCTGCCGGGCGGAAGGTTAGGGTTCGAGGCATAATTAGATTTTTTGTAGAATATAAGAACTGCAAGAGACAGTAGCGGGAAGAAGATTGCAAAGAAAAGTAGGATGGGATCCATGTTTGTTTGTTGAAGACCAAATTTGGTTTTGATTTCTTTTAGATATTTGCTTATGGAAGTGATCTAACAAGAATATATATAGGCAAGCCTATGTGCAGATTCTTCACTAAACAGCATATGATAGGATCTTTTACATTCTTTTTTATGTTGCTTTCCTTTTGTTGACGAATTGAACTTCACAGTTGGATCCATGAAACTACTAATTAATTTATGGAACCGACACAGAACGGAATAAATGGAGGATTTATATATATATATATATTAAAGGCTATATACAGTCATCTAATGCTTTTATTTACGGATAGTATATAAATTAATTCATCTAATGGTTTCATTGTTCGCATCGTGCCAACAAAAGTGTTTTCTCATTCTCCTTATTCTCTATTTCTCTTATTTATTTTCAAGAATGCAATTAAAGATTCTAAAATGCATGCGAGTAAGAAAAATATAAAAAAAATTAAATATGATTTTATTTAAAATGATAAAATTGATATTTAAATATCATAATGTCTAATACTAAAACCATTATCATAAACAATAAAAATATAAAATGGGATGAATGAGATAGCTTAAGTTCACTGTGCCCTCCTTTTTGGTTATTTGTTCTTAATGAAAGTCAGATTTACCTTTTAAAAAAATGTCCTGCAATTTAAGGCTCAAATTTTAAGAAAAAAATTGAGACTTCTGAATTTTTTTATCATTTGAAATATGGTTGTCAGAAATTTGATGAAGCCGCTGCCGCACGTAAAATTAGTTGAAATACTTCAACTAGTATCATAAAACCTGGAAAAGAATAAACTAGCATAAATTTAATTGAACCGGTAAAAAAATGATCCAACCAGATAAAAAACTGTTTAAACCACCAAATTTAATTTTGTTTTTAAAATTATAAAATGAATTTTTATATTATTATCGTATTTGTATCGATAATTTTTTTATCTTATTTCTATAATTTTTCCTAATTATTTTTCAATTATTATGAATTTTCTATTTTTTTTGAATAAATTAACTTTTGCAATAATTGAACCAAAAATCGACAATCTCACCGATTCGATCACGATCCAGTTCTTGCAACATTGGTTCAATGGTGGAGCCAGAAATTTTATTTTGAGATGTCGAAATTAAATTGTATATTTTTAAAATAGTAAAAACGTAATTTCATCATTTTAATAATCTATATCTTTATTATTTTTAAAGGGTTAAATCAAATTTTTATCATTTTTGGGAGAATCAAAATGCAATTTTACCATTACTAATTTAAAATTTTATAAATTATAAAAAGCATAAATTAAAATTTTATCATTTTAAAGGGTCATGTCATGATTAAAATTTGTACAGTAGTGACTCTTAATCATTGATGTAATTTTTACAAGGTACTGTATCATGTAATATATAAATAATTAATTTTTTATTCTTGTAATGCATAAATTAATTGTGTATTAATTAAATTATATTTAATTGTTTTTTAAAATTTATTATAAATTTTGAAACATTTCATTAATAATGTGGTTGCAAAACTAAATTATAATAATTTTTTTAAAATAAAATATGATAATTGATATTAGAATGAATTAAAAAATAATATATTGCGAGAACACATACATTTCCTTATAGTATGTCCTAACTGGAATGTAAATGTATATTTGAACTGTAGCGGCGGATCGGATCATTAACACATTGCTGCGATATCTGGCTAACTGGAAAGAAACTCAAATCGATCGAACTTGTTGTTGTATATAATAGTTCTACTGAGCAGCAATAGTCAATAGAGGTGCAAAAGAGTGAATGGGCATGCTGGACGGACGCAACAATAGGTGAACGTACGTGAAAGAAAAAAAAGGCTCAGGTTTTGTTATTTGATCAGCAGAAAGGAATTTTCAGAAAGTGGCTACTTGATCCTCGTCAGGGTTTTTTTTCTCCAGGAATGGCTGAAGCTTTGGCGATACGCGAAGCTATACAATGGATTGTTAATAACGAGGAAGGAATAGATTAATTTATACGGATGCTCAAGAGATTGTGGCAGCCATGAAATTACTTTTTTCCATTATATTTTAGCATTAAATATTTTCTCTCTTTTGATGGGATATGTTATGCCATTATAAAAAAAATATTAAGTTTGTATGTAATATAATAAATGATTGTTAAACATTCTAACTCCAAAATCAACTTATCGAGAAATTTAGGATGAATTTGAATGGGCAGTATATTTGCTTGTGATTAGTGTAAAAATAACTATAATGATGAAATTAGATCTTATAGTGATACTATAGCATGAGACAGAAAATAAGCTAAACACACCACATTTCACCACCCATTCACAATCACCTTTAAAATCTTCGAGAATAATAAAAAACAATTGTCACCTTCAAAATCAAACCTCAAACCAACATTACAAATTTGTTGATCGTGATATGTTGTACCATTATTATAAAAGAATATTAAGATTTTTTTTGTAAAAACTAGTGTCTCCTTCCTGAACTTTAAATTCTCATCATTGATATTCAAATGATAAATACTTGTTAAATAATCAACCTTCAAAAAATCTAACTTAAATCCATCACCATTGTTTTTATTTATTTATTGTATATGTTCTATTATTATCACCAAAAAAAGCAAAAGGATGTATCAACTAACATTTCGTAAAGACTAATTTTTTTTTTAAAAATTTTGTTGATAAATTTATAATCAGTGACGTAGTTAAGGGTTGGTAGTGCTTCTAGTCCCTTTAAAATCAAAAAAAATCATTTAGATCCTTAAAATTTTTAAAATTTTAAAGTAAATATAAAATTACATTTTAACCCCCTTAAAAATAAAAAAATTGATTTTATCCTTTAAAAATTATAAAAATATAAACTATTAAAATGATAAAATTGTACTTTTACTATCATAAAAATTATAATTTAATTTTGGCCCCGAAATTATTTTTTTTTTGGCTTCATCCCTGTGTCATGTCCATAAACTTGAATACTTGAGGCGCGCAGCCTTAGACACTTCTTTAATCAAAACAACGCCTAAGTCAGCCTAATTACAACGATTGAGGATTCACAAAGAGAATTCCTCCAAGGCACTAAACTTGTATAGCGGAAGCGACTAGCCAAAAGAAGGCTCAAAAGACAACAGAAAGGCCACAAAAACAAGAACACCAAGTGTTTGAGTAAATGCTCTCAATTGTATTACTTTCTCTCAAATATTACAAAGAATACAATGAATGGAATGAATTCTAATGGATGAGTTACAAATGAGGAGAGGCTCCTATTTATAGTTGAGCTCCCTCACAACCAACGGTTAAGATCGAATTATATCAACGGTCAAGATTAGCTTATCCCTTAATTCATGGGATTTACATGATTACAAAATCAAATCTAATCCAATCTAATCCTAAAGATATGATTCTCTTATCTTCTAGGATTAGTTCCCATATTTGTCAAGCTGCCTTAAGTTGCCAAATCTTCATCATTGGGCCACTCAGGCTTCAATCTGATAGACTTGATCAATAGCTCTCTGAATCGGGCCAGCTCATGTGGGCTAAATGATCCCAATGTCAATGATAGACCTCCATGGGACTCATTGTGTGCGATGGTCACGGGCTCTGAGCTTTGGCCCGTGACACCTGTTTATAGTCTCCATTGTTGATAAACAAAATAATGAACAAATTGGAATATAGTGTTCAAGTTTTTAAATAAAGTGACTTGAAGATAAAAATATATAATTTTTTTCGCCTCAATTAGCTATTTTTATTGTCTTAGATTTTCTTGGTTAATAATTTTTTTTCAAATCATTCAATTTAAATTTGAATTTGAATTGATACATATAATTTTTATCGATCTTTAATTAAGTTACCAAATAGCGAATTGGGCTAAGCTCAAAATTAAGGTTAGATTTTGACATAATCCAAAAGTATTATCATAATTTGAGCAGTGTTGACTTACAAGTTGACATATATAACCTACCAAAATCTGGCTTAGATTTTAACATAATCCAAAAGTATTATCTGCATTTCATGATAAACATATAAAAATTCAAAAGTTGAGTTTTAAAAAAGATTTAATATTCTATTTTTTCTTGTTTTTAAGAAAGGATTTTTTTTTTAAATTGAAAATTAATTGAACTGACCATTAAATAAAAAATCAATAATTTAACAAAGTTAACCATCGATGTAATTCTAAAAATTGATAAATAATTGTGACCATTAAAATCAAAGGTTAAATGTTATTGATGTGGTTTCCTCAGGGTATTGTTTGATGTGATATTGTGGTCTGAGTAGGGTGCCGATTGTGACACCATCTATCCTATAACTAACATAGGCGTTGAAGAAAGAAGAGAATTATCTTCTTTGAAAGTTAAGGAACTTGATACCGTAGGCAAATACGAAGAAAAACAGCAGACACCAACCGATGTGTGCGACAGCAACTACAGGAAGGAACTCATACTTGAACCCAAACATTTCCTTAATGTATGTCTTAACCGGAATGTCGGGAAATCCAGGCACCTCAAGATCGGAGTTTCGGTCACCCAATTGAGATGTAATAAGGCCATAGAGTGTCCAAGCCACCGGAGTTGCCCAATAATACCACCTCCACCATACTGGGATTTGCGGTCTCGGGATGAGAAATCCCGAAAAGATGTTCCAGAAAGTTAGGAAGAATGACATGACAATTGCAGCAACTTGTGCCCCTGGAGTGAGAGCAATAACCATCATCCCATACAGTGTGAAGTAGACAAAACTTGCTGTTATGTAGTAGTAGAACCATAGGAAGTTGCTGGCCTTCCATTCATATCCAATCATTGAGTATAGGACTGCAACGTAGATCGCTGTCTGGATTGCCGTATAGATTATCTCTATTGCCACCTGAACAACAAAGTAAGGTAGGGACAATGACATTAATGATGGTCGAATTAAATACTTCAACTTAAATTCTGTCATTAAATTACTCCAACGGACATGGTTGATCATTTTCACCTGAGCAAACGCGTAAGGAAGTTCAGAATACATCCCGGCAGCTCTTTCGCGATAAAAAACGGTTCTCTCTATTGCAACTACGCCTTGCACCGCTGTAGCATTCACTGCTCCAAGGAAAAACACCGCGCTGTACATCGCTCCGAAAAAGTTCAGCACATCTTGTTGTTTTGCTCTGTTCATGGTAAATATATAAAACTAGTTTGCTGTTAGCGTTACATTGTATAATCAATGGAAATAATCTTTGTTTAATCGAAGAATTAAAGGAAACACATTACTTACATTTGTTGTCCTTTGTTCCAAAAGATAAGGCCGAACAAGATGCCGACGACGATTGTTATGAAGAACCTAATAGCATTGTACTGAGGGTTCCTCTTGTAAGACCAGTGTTGTTTCAGGAAACAAACCTTGCATTGAGAGAGGAATGGTAGAGAATATTTGGTCGGAAAGTGGAGATCCTCGGAGCCCGGAACCGGACGACTGAGCTCTTCAATAAGTTCTTGATTCCTCCTGCAAGTTTTACAACAATAAAGAGGAAGCAAATATCAAACTACCAATTCTTAATTTCGTCTAAATTATGGCATTGAATTGGAACATACTGATAAAGGGAGGATTTAGCGTAAATTTCTGCAAAGTCTGCATTCAGCTGATTCTCAACTGCAGTAGCGGTGATTTCAAGCATCCATGTTGCTGGATTATATCCTTCCTTGATTTTTGGAACTCCTGGTATAGCCTGCAATGCAAGCAGAGCACATGTTGCTGATAAATTTTAACAGTCTAATATGAATTTTCTCTCATTATTTGACCTACAAAAAACCAAATGCCCACCTCAAAATATTGTACAAGATTGTGAGAGTTGCGACCAAGAGGTCCGGCATAGATGATTTGCCCTCCTCTTTTCATCAACAGCAACTGAACAAGTAAAATAGCAAGTTGAAAATGAGTAACATAAATGTAATAATAATTAAGAGGAAAGCATAGGCAGCAAATTCTGAGACAAGAATCTAGCAAAATAAAGCTTATACACCTCATCAAAAGACTCAAAGATGTCTATGCCAGGTTGGTGAATGGTGCACACAACAGTTCTCCCCGTATCAACGGTGTTTCTCACAGTCCGCATTACAATCGCAGCAGCCCTGGCATCAAGCCCGGATGTTGGCTCATCCATAAAGATGATAGAAGGATTAGCAACCAATTCGACTGCAATTGTCAACCTCTTCCTTTGTTCTGTCGAAAGACCATCTACTCCTGGAAGGCCAACTATAGCATCCCGTAGTGGCTTGAGCTCGATCAACTCCATAACCTCTTCAATGAACATCTGTGCATAGTCCAGAGTATCAAATTTAATCCTTTTTTTTGGTAATTACAACAGAAAGGGACGGATACTTTTATTGGAAATGGCGTAACCTTTCTTGTCTTGGTGTCAATTTCTGAAGAAAGACGAAGCCAGGCTGAGTACAGCAGAGATTCATAGACTGTGACACGAGGAGAGTGGATATCGTTTTGTTCGCAGTAGCCGCTAACACGAGTAAATGTAGCTTGGTTCTTTGGATATCCAGAGATGCTTATGCTTCCCTCAATGTATCCCCCGGTTTTCCTTCCTGCTAATACATCCATTAGGGTTGTCTTTCCGGCACCAGTGACCCCCAGCAATGCTGTCAATATCCCTGGTCTAAAAGCGCCACTAACATCTCGTAGCAACTTAAGATGATCCTCTTCAACACCTTGACTCTTCATTTCCTAGAAAAAGAAAACCAACATTTCACCTTAACCGCTTGCCTCTTGAAATCAAAATTTTCTCGAATGAAATGTTGCATTGATCTTACATTACATTAATATGGGAAGTGTTGTGGAATTAGTAACTTACAGAAGGCATATCTACAGAGTAGCTAACATGGTTGAACGCAAGTGAAAGTGGTTTGAAAGGCAACACCATTCCTCTTATAGTCGGCCGGTCCGTGATGTTGGTGGCATCCGAAGAATTTCTCACTGGCAGATCAATACCTACAATCCACTCACAAAAGTTCAGGCAAAGCATCATCTAGGAAGAATTGTTTTGTTCCTTAAGATTTGAAGTGACATGTTAATACAACATTCTCGATCAAACATTCAACATGTTTCCTTACCTGGTATGTTTTTTCCCGAGGTTGACTCTTTCTTGTTCCTGTTTTCATTTTCATCAACAACTATTGCTTTGGAATCACGCAGAGCTGAAAATTGGTTCACATAAAAACCACTTGTCAAAATCGAAATCTCTTTCGGATGGAAGAGATTACAAGTACGAAAGCAAGCACCCCTGAAGTTGGATTTTGATTCATATAGCAGTTGTTTGAAGTATTGAGATTTCATTAAAATGAAAGAAACTAATAAGGTAACCTACGGTTGAGATAAGTCAACGCCACAATGAATAAAATGTTGAAGAGAATAGAGAATCCGAATAGCGCTGCAACAGAAATCCAAAACCAATGATCTTCTGTAAAGAAGCCTCTACTCTTTAGAAGGACTTGTCCGACTGTATTTGCTTTAATTCTGGTGTCATTATTTTGCTGCACATTCAGCACTTTGTGATACAGTAAGGTCAAGAAAATGTAAGTGCCTAAACAGTGCTTATACATGGAGATGCATCCATACTATATACACATACATACACATGCATATATGCTTCAAATTGGAAGATAAATAAAAGGGAAGAGATCTTACTGTATTCCATCTTTTATCAAGAAATTCATTCATGACAATGGCATTTTGTCCATACATCATTGGAGACAAATAGTAGCCCCATATCATCCATGGTTCAATGTCATCTGCAGTAAGAGAAAGGGTTACCATGCTTGAACCAAAGCAGATTATAACCAAAAAAATGTAAAATATTAATTATATAGATCAAAGGATAAACTGAAACAATCATTTAATAGAATTTTGACAATAGGAATGCCATATTGCTTTCCCTTTTGCTTACTTCTTGGTTTGACTGCAATGCTTTTCGATAGTAAATATAGACGAATTTACCTACCTCTTGCAACAATGAAACCTCCAAGCACGAAAACCATTAGCAAGGTGAAGGTACCCAATGTGTTTGCAATGACTTGTGTTCTTCCTACAGCAGCAATGAACCTAAAGAGGGATAAAGCCATTTGATGTATGCCAAAGAATGCCAGGAACTGTCTGAAGAACCTGGATATATAAAAGGGAAAGAATTATTCTATAAAAGAAACTATTACAGTTTAAAGTTTAAAGTGTTAGTTTTGAGTGTTCACTAAACCAGTGATTATTAGGATATAGAAATAGAAGAAACTACTAATTTTGCGGTATGTGAGAATGGTGATTGTGAAAATGTGGAGACACTCTACCTGCTAGCAGCTGGAGCAAATCCAATGGTGTAGTATGTGAGGCAGATCCATATTCCAGATTCCAGTAATGAAAATGGGATCTTGATGATCCAAATGGGAAGGCTAAAAGCCCATGGAGGATAGAACAAGAAGTCCCTTTGTTTATAGAAAACAGGAAGCCTGAAAATTGTCATTGCAAGTTCTGCCATCCCATTAAACATTACATTGATTAGACTGAAAAACAAAGCTCCGAAAAATTTCGAACCATCTTCCAAACTGCCTGCATGCATTTCTGTTCTGAAAAAGACGGTCATGGCAATCAATGACATGATCGTAATTTGGACAGTCTTGAATATGTACACGAATGAGTTACGTTTCATTAGCAACCACTCCCTTGCAAAGCATGCCCTGAACAACTCCCAGTTTGAAATGCCATACTTTTCTGTAACTAATGCAGGATGGCGTGCTACTGATCTGTCATAAGGAACCCTCAGATCGGATTCAAGCTGTTGGCCAATGTGGAATGAGTTGAACCCCTGCACAAACTCGGAAACCGTAACATAACTATAAGGCTGGTCTTTTCTGAACCAATATTGCTCTTGGTCCTTCTTGGAAGTTACTTCTTGCAAAAAGTCTGCAACTCCTTTTCTTTCAGGGCATTTGAAACCCATGTATTCAAAGAACTCAAGGACATCTTGGGTGGGACCCTGGTAGACAATTTGACCTTCCGAAAGTAGGATAAGGTGGTCGAACAGATCGTATGTCTCGGGTGCTGGTTGCAGAAGAGAAATGACCATGGTTACATCCATGATATGAACCATCTGCCTCATGAACTTGCAAATCTGATAAGTGGTAGAACTGTCCAGCCCCGTCGATATTTCGTCCATGAAGAAAGCCTTTGCTGGACCAACCAACATCTCTCCTGCAATTCAGGCAAACCCAAACGATTAGACTGCCAATATCTAACAACATTCAGCACCATTCTCAGGAGAAATTCAAATTTTGGTAGGAGCATACCAGTGGTCAAACGCTTCTTTTCACCACCAGAAATACCTCTACGCATGTCGTCCCCGACCAGAGTATCCGAACACATTTCTAGTCCAAGTATCTGATTAAAAGATTCTTAAAAAGGGTTAATGTGCTTGGATTGGGGTTTAGTAGACAAATAGAGAACTTAGATGAAAACCTAACAACCTTAAGAACATAATCTGTAACCAAGCTAGTTCGTTGGCCTGCCATAGCTGTTGCTTTCATGAATGCATCAATTTCAGGATCTGGCTTGATCCCTGCCTCTTTTTCCCGCCTCGACAGCTCTTCCAATATTTCATATCTGGTGCCAACACCGAGACACCGTCCCGAGAAATCCAATGTTTCCCTCACTGTCATTTCACCATGGTGAACATCATGGTGACCGATATAAGCACATGTTCTTTGAGGAATAAACTCACTCATTTCATAACCACAATATGTGATTCTCCCACTAGACTGCCCACCAATGCCAAGTTATTGAAGCTAAATATTTAAGGTAATTCCATTGTTAGTCCTATGGAAAAAGAAATCTTAAAGACTCACTCTTAGATCATGATCAAGCTTTCCTGCGAGTGCTTGCAAGAATGTTGTTTTCCCTGCACCTGGAGGACCCAAAACTAGGGTCATCCTATAAAATTTCAGAACAGATCATTAATCCTTAAATAACTGGTCCTTTCATCCTCATTAACAAGTTTAATCTAACATTTCTCTATGCAAATTTACAAATAAGTTGAAAGGAATAGAAGTTCGAATGATAATTAATGTTTTCTTTTCCTAAATTACCTTGAAGGTTTGACAATTCCACTGACATCTTTAAGCATCTCAATCTTTCTTTTCCCAGAAGGTACAAGCCGAACCAATCCAAGAGTACTCTATGCTCCATGAAACATGACATGTCACCATATATATATTAGTTATCAAAATTAGAATAGATGTAATATATTGTAATAAAAATAAAACTTTTTGGATCTAACTTAATCCTAAAAAGTTTATGTGTAGCACTCAAATAAGTTATGTCACGTCAATGTGTCATAAGTAATATTATAAAATGGTAAAATTCAAACTTTCATATTTTTAATGCCCTAAGTTCTGATCTGAATATCTGTTTATTTCTTTTGAATCTTTTGTGCTACCTAATGGTTAGGATGTTTATCGTTTCAATTATGGTCTGAATTCGAGTCGCTTTATTATTAGTATTTTGATTTTATGTAAAAATATAAAAAGTAAAAAACACCGTTATAATAATATAAGTTAGTTTTTAAATGTAATTTTTTTAATTTTTCTAAATAAATTGATATGAAATTGATTTGTGACACCAATACAACTATCAACTTAAATATAATATAAATAAATAATATATTCATAAATACCTAATTAAATTTAATTAATTTTTTATTTTAATTAATTAATCTTAAATTAAACTTTAAATCTTAATCAGTTAATAAACCCTGAATATTAACATTAATCCAAAATCCAAAATCTTATTAACACTAACCATATATCCAAAATCTTACTTCACTACATTATTGATTAATTTTTGTTTAATTAATATAAATTTTTAAAATGATTAAGGTTAAAAGATGTTAAGAGAGAATTGATATGATCGGTGGTGGAGCCTGAAATTTTTTGAGACAAAATTAAATTGTATATTTTTACGGTATTAAAATTGTAATTTCATCATTTTAACAATCTATATCTTATAAGTTTTAAAGAGTTAAATCAATTTATTATTTTTGAAGGGTCAAAGTGAAATTTTACTATTGCTAATTTAAAATTTTATAAATTATAAAGAACCTAAAGTAAAATTTTATCATTTTAAAAAAACATCTCTATTACGCTCCGCCACTAGATATGACTATATCATATTAATTAAAAATCTTGTATAAGCGAATGATGTGTTATTTTATGTAGTTGGTGCTTAAAAATTATTATTTTTATTATTTATATTTTTTTGTTATAATTAAAGATATTTTTATTTTGTGTGAGCCAATAAAAATATATAAATAAAGTCTTCTAAATAATATCGATTTAATAATTCAAGCTACTTAAAGAAGTTTACTTTCACTTTTTTTAGAGAAAAGATTATATGAAACAAGGATATTATCCCTTTCCAATAGTTTTATGACACATCAATAATTTCATCCTAAATTTCAGGATTTTAATTGTAATTTAATTTTTTTTCAAGATGAAAATGTTGAAATTAAGAATAAAAATACTGATGTGACATAAAACTATTGGAAAGGGACACAAATGACGTACTAAAACTCAATTGATTGTGTTGTAATTATTAAAAATTAAACTTACAAATAAAAGAAAAAGAGTGAAGGGATACCTCTATAATATTCAAGGTAACATTAAGCAGTGTAGGAAGAGCTCGGCTTCCTGCGTAAACGTCTCCTTCAACTGATAAATGCTCAAATCTAACTTCAATTTTTGGAATTTCAATGCCAACTCTTCATCATTCATAACCCAATTCCATATATCAGATCAGAAATCGACTTTGTTTAAATTCTAAAAACAAATTAATCAGATCAACTATAGATAAAAAATCATTTCTCTTAAGATTTTTAAAATACTTAATATAAACAGCTTTAGACAAAAAAAAATTAAAGGTTTTACATATTTGGAAATTTGTAGATATAACTACGAGTGTTTTTATTCATTTCCAGTTTGAATATAGTTGTTGAGATTGGTAAGAATTCTCCTTTCAATAATGTTTGATTTTATGACTCGAATTTGATTTAAATGCGGAGAACAAAAATTGATTTCTACTTTTTCCAATTACTTACGTTGATTTTTTTTAATATAAAGTTTATGGATTTAAACTTAATATAAAAATATAGAAGTTAAAACAAATTAAATAAAAGAAGTTGGTTTTTAGTAAAAAAGAGATAGCAGCAAGGTGGCATCATGTACATACCTATCAGTTCGATCCCTTAATTTCCTGAGAAAATTTTCATTATCTTGCTCGACAACCTTCAAAATACTGTCTATGAGTTGCTTCTTATTCTGTTGTCCAAGCTTAGTTACATCAACTTCGTGAAGAACAACTTTCCCATTATCACCAACTTTCCTTATCATACTTTTCCGGAGGCGATCATATATGGGAAGTCGTTCGATGGCAGCCCACATGAGATCCTCCTCCGTGTCATGCCGTTGGCTCCTCTCGAACACTTCGGGCGGAGATTGCCAAATATCCCGGAACCTCGCCGACCCCCAACCCGCACGCCCGCTGCTCATTGATCTTGCCGACAGATCATCTCCTGCTAAAGCTGACGCCATCTTGATCTGGATGATGAATTCACTCTAGCTTTTCATTCCGATTCAAAGGTATGAAACTGAAAAAGAAGGCAAGTATTTGGCAGTGATGATATGAAGTACGTCTTGTGATATTAAAGAGAAGTAGTTGGATCCATTAAACATCAGACTCCTGTGGCTCTCTCTCTCTCTCTCTCTGCTATAATAAATTATTGTGTGCTGACTATCTAAATCGACGCCGTACTTGTCACTGTCAATTTTTTTCCTGTGGTGTTCGTGGCTGTAAATCAACTACGTTTTATTTAATATTCAAAACAGTCTTGTACTCATATTTTGTTTTTTTAACTTTTCTGTTTCCTCCTAATATAATTTAATTTATATCAATTTTTATTGTGTGCTGACTCTAGCTAATAATGTACGTCTTGTTGTTTATTTTTAATATAAAATATTTAGAATTACAAATAAAAAAGTTTACTATAAAGTTCATATGTTTTTGTTTTTTTAAAATCTATTTATTTTTCAAGACTAATGATAGACCAGAAATTTGAAACCAAAGCAATTCAATGTAAAAACTATGATTCTTTTATTTAGATTAAATAGATTCATTAAACGGAGGATTTTTAATGAAATTAGATTATGATTATAATTTAACGAACCAATTTGGTTATGTTTTATAATGATTAATTATATTTATAGATATTTTAATGTAATTTTTATAGTTGTAATTGAGATTGTACTTGTAATTTTAAAAGATAATGTATTTATCAATTGAGAAATACATCATCTTTAAGGTATGGTTATCCTAGAAATTTGTATTTTAATTTAATAATAATTAAAATGTTTTTATAACTAATTATGTTTTTATTATTTTTAATTGAAAACCATTAAATATAAAAAAATAGAGATAAATATAATAAATTAATAAAGAATAAAATAATCCTTTTTTATTTAAAAATAACTTCAAAAAAAATCCCTTTATTTTGAATAAATGAAAACGAAGGGCCCCCACAGTAATTAATGGCAGCCACCACCCTAACAACAACATTTATATTGTGGGGTTGAATTGAATCTCTAATGCTCGATCTGTCCTTCGACCCACAAATGAAAGCGTTTAATATTTGACAATGTGTTATTTAAAAATTAAATTCATTAGGGCCCACTTGAATTTCCCAACCGTATGATAATATCTTAATCCATAGAATTCAATAGTTGTCACACTCACTCATTTGACTTCTGCCTATCGGCCAACCTAGAGTCTCATGCAAGGAAATTAAATAAACTGCCTTTATTATTTGATACATAAGGAAATTTAAAGTTTCTTGAAGAAACTAAATCCATTTCTTTCCGCCCATATTATCAATTATGTGACTAAGTGTTTCTCAAAATTGGATCAACATCAAATCCATTAGATAATTAATTTTTGATTCAATTGATTCAGTTAATTTAATTAAATAAATTATTTATTAAAATATTAAAATCAATTCAATTAATTTTTAATTTAATTAAAATTAATGTTTTAATCGGTTCTTAATTAAATTAATCTTTATTAATCCGGTTAAAAAAAATTATGCGTGGTTTAATAATTGTAAAATTTTTATTTTTAATTTTTTATTGTCTTCCAGATCAAAATCTTATATGTGGGTGTACCATATTTATATGCTTAACTAATTAAATAAAATCATGAAAACATTCTCACCGGGGGCGAAGTGGACAGAAAAGCTTCTCATTTACTTAAAATATGAAATGTGGGTATACCATTTTACAGGCTTATTTTGTCCACTCATGTGATGACATGTGCATTCATGACCACCTGTGTGAAAGATAAATAAGAAATAGTATACAGAAACCAATAAATTAATCTCTAGAATCCGCCCCTTCTTTTGGCGTTTGATGAGTAAAGTTCCAACGTGTTTGGGCAGAGGATTATGGCAATGGAACACGTTTCCGGTACTCTGCAAGTGCCCACAGTGGGTATATGTTCCTATAGGCTGCATAGTGTAACATGCAGTTTTTCATGAACACTCCAGTAATTTCCTGTCACCAATAGGATTCAATTGTTAGGTTGAAATGAAATCACTGTTTAATCTCTCTTTCTTTTAGGATTTTCACTAAGCTGTATAAATATTATATGAGCACCTGTTGGGGAAAGTCGCCATCTTCCAACTGAGCATTGATTATTAGTTTTGCAGCACGGTGCAGAGGCCTTGGGTCTCTTTCCGCCTGTTTAAAACAAGTGAGTTGTAGTTAAACTGGGTTATCAATGTCATATTTAAGTTTCAACTTGTTTCCACAAAAGCATTAGGTTCACCTGCCCAGCATGAATCAAGCCCATCATAGCCCATGCAGTATGCACCAAGTTTGATCTGCCATCTTCAAGAGGTACATATCTCTGCATCACCAACCACATGGGTGTTACTAATTAAACCATTAAACCCTTGGTATTAAACAGGACAGATTGATTGTTTGTGCCATTGGAGATTTACTTTTTCAGGACATGATTTGTAGCTCTCTCCCCACCCACCATTCTCTCTTTGTGTTGTAAGTAGAAACTCGACACCTCTCCGCATAGCTTCACAGTTGGTGTATGTCTTGCCTGCAGCTGCAAGGCCTCCGAGTGCAAACCATGTACCATATGTGAAGCAAACTCCCCAGTTTCCATACCTGTTCAAGTGTTCGATATGATTCAATTCTAATCACAAAACGTCTATTCGATTAATCCCGAATGTGAACGTACCATGAACCATCAGGCATTTGTATATCTTCGAGGTAGCGTACGGCATTCGGGATGAAATTCTCAATTTCTTTCTTCCTGTGCCCAGGGTACAACTTCTTAAACATAACTAAAGCATGGATTGAAGATGCAGTACACTCAATGTATTCATGCTCGATGACTATGTCGGCAAAAAATTCGGTGGGATTAAGCATCTGAGCAAGAACAGCATACAAGGAATCATCATTAACATGTGAAAACTAAGAAACAGTAAACCATAGTTCAATAGCCTAACAGATGTCAAGGGCTTAAGCACTAACTTCCAGCCACTCTTGAGCTCCTGCAGGCTCCCAGGCAGCTAATCCTCCATTTTTACTCTATATAGAACAAGTGAAGCATTTGAAGCTTATATAAATAGACAACTTGCTATGACTAAAAGGTATCCTTGAAAATCTAGAATGAGCACATTCTTACCTGAAGAGAGAGTATAACATTGACTGCATCATATAATTGCTGAGGTTCCATTTTCTCACCAACAATTTCTGGTGGCAACATGGACATGAGTAGGCAACACTGTAAAATAGAGGAATATCTGTTAAGTCAACATGAAATTATAGAATAGATGCATCACTCATATTTATAATGCATTTGATTGAGACTAAAGAAATCAGTTACCTTCAAGCCTTCTGCAGTGCAATCAGAAACTTGCCATCCATGATCTTGATCAGAGAAAGTCCAAGATCCCTTTGAAATATGACGGTACATTTGCTTAAAGTCACCAGAAGGGTTGTCCTTGACCTATTCGTTGTAATCGGAAGATAACAGTTATTGTCGATCGTTGAGCAACAAAAAAAGATTGAAATGACTTGATGATGAATGGATCTGATATTGAACCTGAGATTTCTTGATGAAGTCATGTCCTCTCTTGAGTACAGGTCCGATTTCGTCGGTGAGGTTACTAGCAAGCAAAGCTTGAACGGCGAAACCGGTATCCCACTGTTGGCTTCCAAAACTCTGCAGACCAGTAACCATGGAGTTTTCTAAATGAAAATCTATGCTTGCAACATCTTTCCTTGTTACTGATTTAATCAATCAATAGGTTTATTTTGGAGAATGAATGTACACAAACCTGCATCTTCATCCCATCTTCAGCAACCCAAAGATAATCCGGGATTCGAGCAAGGTGTTTCTTAAAGTAATCACTATTTGGCTCTTCAGCCCAACAAGCAAGCATGCATAACACCTACTCCATTCAATGGCACCACATGGTTAGCAATCAAATAGACATAACCTTAACATTCTTATTACCTTTGATAAATTATGATTGTAAAATTACCTTCTCCACACAACCAATGGTGATGTATCTACTATTTTCATCTTCATAATGGATGTGTTTCATTGTTACTTGGAGAGCCCTTTCTCTGATCAACTTTTTAAAAGGCCAACGAGTAAGCAGCGGTTCGGTACATATATATAGACTGTCCCACATCAGATCCTGAATCAAAGGATGTGGATAGTAGATATCCTCCTGTAACAACAAATTGTTTGTCAATGTTATATTAACTTAACTGTAGTGTGGTTCATTGCCTTTGTAGTTTGTAATTTGTAATTTGTACACAACTAAGACAGACTCACAGGTGCACATAGATGGCGTATTTTCTTCCAGTTAATTTCATTGTAAGGTTGAAGGTAGAGTTCTTCTCTGAGTTGTTCGACGAGCGGTGTGATCGGTCCAACTAACCTTTTGCCATATAGATATGACATAGGCATGTACACCATACGACAGTAGCACCACATTTTAGCTGCACATTTGAAAGCTCCGATTGAACATTAATCAGATTCATTGCTGCCATTGTTGATATATATATCAACTGATATTACTGCATGCAAACCTGGATGCATAGGAAGGAAAGAAGGAAGCAGCCAGAACTCAGGGGGCATTGGATTACTTCCGGACCAGTCAAAAACACCAAGTATCTACAAGAAAAAGGGAACCTTGTTATCTGAAAAATGGGTAAATTTTAAAGGCCAGTTCGTGCAACATTTGCATTGATGCATACCGAAAGCCAAGTCTTTCCCCAAGAGGGCATGTGGGTGACACTGCCATGGTCAAGAATCCACTTGCGGGCTCTCGCACAAGCATTGTCCAGTCCGCCATCGGGTCCTTCCCCGAGAATACGCATGCAAATGTAGCTAAGAGCTGTACAAAACATGGTGCTGTGGCCCTCTATATGTAATCCCCATCCACCATCTTCATTCTGCCATCACATCCATTAAACGCTTCAATTTTACTTGGATATATATAACAATTATATACCAAAATATAGAAAATATACGTACCTGATGATAGTATATATAACGAAGGATTTCTCTACGATGCTCTTCAGGGAATATGGTGTTAAGGTGTCCGGTAATATACATACTGAAAACCTGCAATTTTGAGTACAAAACATTAGCAGTTGCATTTAGTTAAAGAGTTGATGGACAAGTCGCAGTGAAGGAAGTTTACCAAGGGTGGAAGGAAAAACAATGGACCAGCATTTTCAGCGGGCCAATGACCGTCACTGGCTTGCAAAGCAGAGAAGAAATGGACAGCCCTCCTCAGTGTCGTTGTGGCCTTCTCATACGTGATTTGCTCACCATCTTCAATTTTCACTGCTGGTATGCTTTGATTGAAATTCTTTTCCTTCAGAAACTGCAAAAAGTAAAAAATGGAGTAAATTTTACATACTCATAATATAATTTGAATCACCAAATTATTTTAATTACTTCATTTTTTCCTATAAGAAATTTAAGCTTCTACTTTCATATAAAAAAAAACTAATTAAAAAAAGAATTTGGAAAGTGCCCGGAAATATAAATAAAAAGACTCAAAATTTTTTACCTTTTCTTTATATATAGATACGCACATTATGGTTATCATTTTGGTCTCTGCTTTTTCAAATTTTACTAAAATACGTAATTGTTAAGTCCAAATAGTTTTTATTACATTCAACAAAATTGGAATTGACCCACAACCTATAGAAATTTTACGGTAGGTCCTAAATCACCAAAACAAGCATTAATTGATGACAGTGTGATTTTGTAGGCATTGCTTGGTGGAGTATCAATTAGACTTAATTCTGAGTCGGGTTATTCGTTTAGATCCCAAAATTTGTTTGAAATTTAAGGAAGTTTGAGCAAAAATATTAGGTCTAAGAATGAGTTTAGACCAAAAAATTAAACCCGTTTAAAATATAGGTCGGGATGGGCTTGAACATTCAAGGCCCAAGCTCAGCTCGACTCGACTCATTTTAAGTTTATAATACTTTATATTATATAATTTAAAACACATTAAAAAAATAAACTTATACGAAATACTACTTTAATGTAAACATTAAAATAATCTTAAGATGACTATATAAAAAATTTAATAAATAAAAAATATATAAATTTATTAAATATTAAAATAACATAATATAAATATTTTTTTAAAAAAATAAAAATAATATGAGTTGATCTAAATGGGTTTGGGTCAATCTTTTGCAAATATGAACAAGTTTAGATACAATTTTATATCTATATTTCGAGTCAAATCGAATTTAAACAAACGGTTAAAATCATGCTTAGACCTGACCCGACTTGATATGAAACCTTTTAAGTATCATCGTATTACATTTATTTATACAAATGAAATATTTTTATAGGAGGATGTTAAAAATTTCCTTAAAAAAAAGAGTAATAGTATATTTAAAGCATCAATAATCTATATTTATGTATGGTTGATAGTTAAATTATTTTTAAAATATATATAAATAAAATGTATAAATCGTTGCTGTAGGTTACATAAAATTTTATAATTATTTTTACTAAAATTTAATTTATTTATTTGTGTGCCTATATTTAACCCATTTATTATTTAAAAAACTAACATATTTTTTTTAATATTTTATTATACTCTTTTAGAATATTTGTCAATTCTCTAATTTTATTTAGGGGTCTAAAAAATTATACTATCAAAGAATTTCCTTTTAATTATTTATTTATGTGCAAGGAATGATGAGAAATGGAATGGAAATGTAAGAAAAAGAATGTAAACAGAAAATCCACGAGAAAAACACATGGTGAGTGCTTACACGTCGTAGAAACAACTTTGGACGACACTTTCAAAGTCGTCGCTATTTTTACCCTCTCTTTTTTTTTCCGCTTTTGCCATTTCTTATTTATATTATAATTCATATTTGCCCAAATATGTGTAAAAAAATATTAGAAGACGATTTATCACCAAATATATATATATATATAAAAGGAGACGATAAAAGAATAGGAATGGTTCAATATGCGATATCCACTCAAAATATTAGTATTGTATTTATCTTCTTCTTTTTTCCGCTTTTGCCATTTCTTATTCATAAATTCATAAATTATATGTTTCCTTTTACGTTTAAACATTGGACTTTAAGAAGAAGAAAAAAAGTAGACTTGTTTAGTAGGTTTTTTAATCCAAATTCACCTTAAAAAAGACAAAAAAAAATGGGATTATAAATCGAGAGAAAAAAAAAAAAAAAAGGTCCCTTAGTTTTGGTCCTAGCCTCCAAGGAATTTACAAAAGAAAAAAAAGTTTACTTGTTAAAAGGGGAGCGTAAAAATTCCAAATTCAAAAGTGTTAATTTAAAGAAAGAGAGAAAATTAGATACCTGCATACGCCAAAGGAGGTCAGCACTAGGCTTGACGTGGTGGCGGTGTTTGTAGAAATTTTGGCGAGCCTCTTCAACCTGGGCTCGCTCTTCAGGGGTGCCACCCTCAGGGTCGAATTCCCAGGTTTGTCTCCCCACGTAGTTGTTTGTGCTGTACAAATACGGCCCATCCACACCCTCCGCAACCTTCAGCTTCCACATTCTGAATCACAAAAATGGACCCATTACTGAGTTGATCATAATGTGAGAGATGATGATTTCCAGGATAACATTCAATATTTGGTTCTGTTGTATGGACACAAATGGAACAGTATAGTTTGAAGTAAATAAGTAAATTGGATTCATACGTTACGTAGCTGGGAATTAAACCTCCCGTAAACAATAATAAGTTTTCCCGACTAAAGTTTTGCTAATTTTATATATGTTGATGGTGTTTAGTAAGAAACAACCAAAAAACTCATAGCTTGGAGAAAGTATAGATTTTGGACTCAACCTGATCAAGCACTTGTCAACTACAGAAAGGGGAATATTTGCAGAAACTTTTATGAGTTTTGCACTTGCAGTACTACTCAAAAGAAGAAGAAATAAAGATTTGGTAAACTGAAGACAAGATCCTGAACCTGAATTCGAAACTTATGGCCAGGAAAACTATGCTTTATGTTTATGATGTGAGTTTTGGGTGCAAAGGGGACAAGGGTTTATATAGAGAGAAGATGCCAACCACCCCAATGTTTTGCTTTTATTCCTTTTTTCGCCATGCTTTCGTGGTAGAAATTTTGTAGAAATTTCAGGATCCATTTTTTTGTATGGGTACGTACTTTTAAACTAAATTTTGTAGAAATAATTTCTATTAGTAGCATCCTAATATCCTCTCAAACTAAATTTCACTATACTGGAATTATTTAAAAATAAGAAATTAAAATTTGAAAAAGAATAGAAAACAATATTGAATCTAATTTAGGTCCCTCGGAATAAATGAGACATGGTTGAGTGGGTACTGAAACGTGGGATGTGGAGTCGCATCTATGCCACTGAAGTTGTATGGAAATTCACAAAGCAAAATTAAATATGATTTCTTTCTAATTTGACTCAATAATAAAAATGGGATGCTTGTTAGGTTTGGATGATTGAATCTATTAATGCCACTTTTTGGCATTTTTTAAGCCTTAGTTAAAATAATAAAATCGATTTTAGGTTGTTTAAAAGTTTTAAAAAAAAATTAAGTTGTTTAAAAGTTGATAAAAAAGATTTGAGTCATTAAAAGTTAAAATATATTTTTTTATCTCTTAAAAGTTGGTAAAAAATATTTAGCTATTGAAAGTTGAAATTATTTTAAACCCCTCAAAAATTAGAAAGCAATATTTTAAACCCTAAGCAACTACATCTCTAAACGACCTGAAAATCGAGCCTGAATCTATTTTAATTGCCTTCAACCTTGAACCACCTTCTTAACCTTTAATTTTAAGTAGAATTTTCTGTTAAGGGCAAAGAGAATTAAGCACAATTTCAGTCACAGAAAGAAAAGCAGATTAAGTTTCTATATTTTCCTTGTGGCTTACTATATTATATATATTATAAATGAGGTGCTGACTTTAGCCAAATCTTTGAAGAAGGTAGGCTTCAGTGCTTTTCACTCTTTTGATTAGTTTAATACAATACTGAGTTTATCAAGTCTTTCTTCGATCATTAGTACTTAATTATCTATCTTTTCAACATGAGTAGGGCTCTAAGTAACCCAAAAAATTAAAAAAAATGACTTTCTCGAAATGATTTATTACCTACTTCCTCCTATAAATTCTTTTACGTGGGAAAAATAAAATTACTATTTTCCAAACCATATAAAAAATATCCGTCTTTTAATATTGTTTTGACATATTAAACGTTAAAATGAATGGACCAAAAAAGGGTTAAAAGTTTAAACGCAAAAAATATGTATTACTGTGTGTCATAATAATATTGAAGGTATTATGTATAAAATTTTATATATTTCTACGTTATGTTATTTTTCATGTCATATTTTATATGAATTTTTATATGTTTATACATTTGTGTAATATCCATTTTTTTAATAAAAAAATCATGTTATGTGATGTTTAATTTTTTTTATATTATATTTATATCACATAATCGTTAACAAGTGAGTATTATTGTTTTTCTATATTAAATTTGATAATTTAGACATTTATGTATTATGTTAAGACACTTAATAATCTTAACACTCGTATCTTTCATCAAACCATAATCCGTGTTAATATAAAACAAATGTTTCATATCAAAAATTAATAAATCATTAAAGCATAACGAAAATAATAAAACACCAAAATATAAACTAAAAAGTATGTAACTATAAAGATGTTCATGCCTTCCATTATTTTAAAATTTTCAAAAAATTATTCTTATTTTTTAACCATCATTATTTTTTCCCTTTTCATGTATTCTTAATATATATTTTATATCCACCAACGTAGTGGGTGAGCAATTATAATATTTATCACATCGAAATTCAGTGCGAATCGTCAGAGAACAACTAGCAAGGGATTGGCGTATAAAAGTTTCTTACACTCCAAGAATAGTGAATACGGTTGCAGAATTTTTGGCAAAGTTGAGCAAGAATAATCCTGTTGGTTTGACAATGTATGAATATCCCCCTAATCAGATTGCTATTGGTGTGTTACAAAAAAGCATTGGGTGACTGCTACAAGCTTAATCACAGCTAATTATAATTAGCTTCTTTATTTACCAAAAAAAAATATGTATCACATCAGCTATATATTGCTTACTATATTAAATATGGGTGTTCAAACCGTTAATGATTAGTTAACCAAATCAAATTAGTATTAATCAAATTAATTGAAATTTTTAATCTTTTAATTGTTAATTGAATCAAAAAAAATTTCAAAAAAAATTAACCGAAATTTATAATTTTTTTTTGTTAAAACAAGTATAAAACATATAAAAATTTTGGATAATATTCATTTGACTGAGTTAACCGAATTAACTAAATTAATAATAGCCTAATACATATAATATATAATATTATTTATTATGTTTGATTTAATAAAATATTTTTAAAATTAAGTTATTACTAGTTATTAGGGTATGAAAGCTTATTCAGCTAGCAGAAGCCTTGTATAGCTACTTCAGTGACTAGTTAGACAGTTAGGTAATTCTCTTAAGTTTGGTAATTCTGTTAGTACTTAGGTGTTAGTTAGTTCTGTTGTTTAAATGTAATCAGTTCATTTTCAGTTAATGTTATAATCCAGAATCAGTTAGGTTGGTTGTTAGACTGAATTCTTAGTTCATATATTAATTGTTTTTGTATAAATACATTAGTTATTTACAAGTTAGGAGGGGTTATGAATAATTTTAAATATTATGCAAAAAAAAACAAATATAATCAAAACTTATAATGAAATTATTCAAGTAAAAATATCAATTAACACCACCATAATTCTAAAAAGAAAAAACAAAAGAAAAAATAAGAACAGTTAATTTCAATTTTTTACTTAAATGATAAATTAAAAAATAAAATAGTCCATTGTGCTTTTATAAATGCAAAAAGTAACATGTTTTAATCTTTTTGTTAATGCGTTTTTAAATGATTATTCGATGTAAAATGGTAAATTTTATGTTCCTAATTCTTTAAAATCATGTAAAGCGTAAAATTGAAGCAAATTTTAGTAGCCACATGGATTGGCCACACGACCATGTGTCAAACCATGTGGAAATCGCAATTTGCATTCAAAACACGCAGAAAAACGTAATTTTTAAGTTTTTTGGACATTCTAAGACTTATAAATACTAAATATGAGAAGAATGGAGTAAGCCGTCATAGAATATTCAATAAAACAACTCGAAAAAAAACCATTGAAGTCGTCTCTAAAGCATATTTCCATCAAGATTGAAGATCTCATTTTGATTTCTTTAAAGTTTGTTATGAGTTTCTTTATTCCTTATGGTTTTATTGTCTTTTGGATGTTTTTATTTGCGATTATGAACTAACTTTCTAAATACTTAGGAGAGATGAATATTAGGATGGATTCTGTTATTTGATTTTTGTTTTACGCAATAAATACTTAGATCTTACTCTCAATTATGTGTGCTTAATCTTTAGTTTAATATTTTTAGACTATTAATTCATGTTTAGTGTGCTTAAATTGAGGAGGAAAAGCCACTATTTAAGAGTATATCTAATATAATTGAGTGGGGTTGCATGTAATCCTAGAAATAGGATGACATAAATCTATCGAATTAGAGTAAAATCTAATAGCGGGATCCAAAGATCGAGTTAATGAGACTATAGGAATTTTAATTAAAAGAAATTTCAATTAATCAACCTAAAGTCAGTTGCTCTTACTCTTGAAAAAATAGGATTTTTACGGATTAAGATATTAAGTGAAAAAATTGTTTAATTCAGATTGATAATGAAAGATGAAATCTAGGTGGATTCTTTTTTGGGTATTGTTTCGCTTCTTGGTTATTAATTGTTTGCTTTCCTGATTTGTTTTTTATTGTGTTCTTTAGTTAATTAATTTATTTAATTTTAGTTTTAATCAATCTCTTCAATTTGTCGGTTAAATAATAGAAAGACGGTAATTACCAGTACTTCTAGTCCTCATGGGAACGATATCTGTGCTTACCATAACTATACTATTAATTGATAAGTACATTTGCCTTAATCAAATTTTTAATTAGTTTCGACTATAAAATGTATCACAAAAACCAAAAGAATTATTATAAAAAAATATCATAAACTAAAAAAAAAATACCAATGTCCCCTTTTTTTCTCTACCTTAAACCGAATAAATTTCGATATAAACATTTTTTCATAACAAAAAATAAATGCAAATAACAATAATATAATTTACTAATGACATGTTAATATTTAGGATATATCAATAAAATAAATAAATAAAAAGTAATGATGTTTAATTACATGCTAATTATTTTGATAGTGCTTTAATTGTCTTCTAGTTTTAAGAGAGTTGCGATTTTACTATTTCAAGGTTAAACTTAATTCTTCTACTTAAAGTTTAATTCTTTTTAATTTAAAGGTAAAATTTACATTAAAAAATAAATATTTTAAGTTTAAATGTCATTTAATATTCTCTCTTTTTCTTCATTTTATTTGCATTAAATTAATGAAACAATAATTAAAATTTTGGTATTTCACACACTAAATGTAATCAGTTTCAATCAATGTTAAGAGTTATTCATTGCTAGTTTTTTTTTTTTTTAAATAAATATTCATTTTCTCTTTGTAACATAAAGTTTCTACTTTTAATTTATTTTTCTTTTGAGTTTCTCTTTTATTACTTTTATGTATAAATATTTTTCTACATATTATTTTATTATCAAGAAAAATCATGAAATATTATGAATTTAAAAAAATAAAATTCTACTTTAATTAAAAATAAAAATAATTTTTAAAAATATATGCATTAAATTTTTAATATATTATTTAACTAATTAATGAAAAATAAAATATTTTTATATCCAATTTAAAAAAAAGGTTTAATATAATATTTGGTACCTGAACTTGACACGTTTTCCTAATTTGGTACCTAAACTTTTTTTGGTCCAATTTGGTACTCAAACTTGACATTTTTTCCTAATTTGATACCTAAATTTGACATTTTTTTATTAAGTTGGTACTTAAACTTTTTGGGGTCCAATTTTGGTACCTAAATTTGACTCTTTTTCCTAATTTGGTACCTAATCTTTTTTAATATTAATTTGTTAAGCATAGCTCAATACTTATTTTTAACATGAATTTTCTCTAAAACTGACAATATTTTTGTAGCATAACAAAAAAAATTGCAACAGCGTTATTGTTTTGCATAATTTTTATAATATTTAATAAATTTAGATACCAAATTGAATCTAAAAAAAAGCTTAGGTGTAATAACCTAAATTCACGGGCACCGAAAAAATGAGTTATAGGGCCTCCGTCCTAGTAAACTGTATTCGTAAATAATTATTAGGAGTAATTATGAGTTTAGTAGTGAGTTTAATTAAGCTTTGGTTAGGTGAATTTAATTTAATCTAGAGTAATTAATAAAAAGGACTAAATTGAATAAAGGGTGAAAGTCTAATTATAGATTAAAAGAAAGAAAGAGGGACTAAAATGGCAATTATACTTATTACATAAATTGAGGCGGCAAAAAAGATCTAAAGATTTTTCATTATTTTAATCTATTATTAATTAATATTATAATATAATAATATAAATTATTATTTAATTAGTATTATTTTATTATTATTAACTAATATCTATATATATAATAAAAAAAAGAATAAAGAAAGAAAAAAAGAAACAAAAGAAGAACAAAACAGAGACTTAAACGAAACAGGGGAAGAAGAAAAGGGGAGGAAAAAGAAAAAGGGAAAACTAGGATTTTGAAGCTTCAATCTTTAAGTGGTAAGTCAATTAAGCCCTTTTCTCTTAAATTAGATGTTTTAGAAGCTTTAGAACAAATTTTTTATAAAATTAAGTTGAGTTCTTGGAAGTTTTAAGGTTTTTGAACATAGTTCTTGTTGAACAAAACAATGAATTAGGGATTTAATTGAATGAATTTCAAGTTTGCATTGATAAAGGGATTAAATTGTAAAATAAGCTACAAGTTTTGTGATAGAGGGATTAAATTGAAATAAATTTTAAATTAGGGTTTTATTATCAACATTAGATAGTTAAGTAGAATATGGAAGGAAATTGAATAAAAATAAAGTATGAATTGAGTTAGAAAAATAAATGAGTTAATTAGGATTAAATTGGAATTAAGGTATTAATTGGATAGAAATTCAATTATTATTATAAATTAGTTTTGTAATTAATAGTGTAAATTATTATTATTATTATTATTATTATTATTATTTTTGTAGCTAGCAAAGAACCCGAAGCATCGACACAAAAAGAAAAGGAGAAAGTTATCGAGGAGTAATCGCGAAATCCGGGTTTGTATTACTATAATTTAAATTATTCATTATTTAATGTTTATTTCGATATTTATATTTAATAAGTGAAATTGAAATTGAAAGTGATATGAATTATAAATTGAAAGTCCCTATTAACTAGTCGGGCTGAGTCGTATATAATTGGCATGCCATAGGATTGGAAGAGTTCAGGGATACTTCGACTTTGAGTCGATGAGACACTAGGTGTCATTATTTTACTTCAGATAGATTAGATGAGGTACTGGGTACCACTTTACTTCAGCTAAACCGATGAGACACTAGGTGTCACTTTATTGCTTCGAACTATCCGATGAGGCACTGAGTGTCATTCTGGTGTGTTTGGTTGGATCCGTGTATCCGCCAAGGTTCAAGTCTTGTTAATAAGGGTAAACAATGTGAAAAAGAAAAATTGAATAGAAATGATGAATTTGAGAAATTAGAATGAAATGGTTATATTGATTTGATATTGATATGGAATGAAAGTGATGTATAAATTGTATTATATGATTGATTATGTGAAAATTATTTGATTATTTATAATTTGAATTATAGTAATGCCACTAAGTATGAAATACTCAGCGTACGGTCGTTTCCGGTGCGCAGGTTAGTAGAAATTAAGATCCTGGTTCCACATCCAGATCGATCCCAACCTCAGTATAAACTCGATGATGTAATTCTCATCTTTTGGTAAAAGCGGCATGTACTAGGTGTTGTATAGGTTACATGTATATGCTTGTAATGTTGGTTACAAAGATATATATATATATATATACACTATATTTTGATATTAGTTTAGTAAAATGGTAAAAAGTATATTATAAATTTTGGCATTAAGTTTGAATGAAAAATGAATAAAGTTATCAGTAAATTTTGAATAATATTAAGAATATTTAATTATTGAATAATATGTTAATGAAATGATTATGATTTAGGTGAATTTGAGTATAAATTGTTTTGGTTGCGGGTTGAAATTGTAGAGAAAGTTAGATGTTTATAAAAGGGGTTATATCGCGTTTGAAAAAAAATTACGAAAAATCTATATAGCACCAAAACAAGTCCCAATTTTCTTCTAATATGTATTTTGAGCCTCGAAGGTTCATTTAAGGAATTTTATGATTATTTTATAGTATGTTCATCAATTATTTATTTTTTATTTGTAAGTGGTCCGATATGTCTAGTAGTACTCTGTAACCCTATTCCGACGATGGTTTAGGGTTAGGGGGTGTTACATTAGGTACCAAATTAGAAAAAAATAACAAGTTTAAGTACCAAATTAGATTCAAAAAAGTTTAGGTATCAAATTAAAAAAAGTGCCAAGTTCAGGTACCAAATTGAGTCGAAAAAATTTTAGATACAAAATTAAGAAAAAATATCAAATTCAAGTACCAAATAATATATTAAACCTTAAAAAAAAATCTCGCAACGCAAGATGATATTGCTAATAAAATACAAAATGCAAAGTGGTCCATGAAAAGAACAATTTCATAAATTGGAATTGAAATTAATGTGTATAATAGTATGTAGTTCATTGTGGACTCACAATGAGGTTTTTAGAATTGATCTATAAGAATTGAAAGGTTCGTATTTATCATGTTCCAAAAATTCATAATGAAATTACGAATCATTTGACTAAAATATTATTTTAGACTTCATGCGACTTAAACTAATGGAGGAGCCACCACCCTTAATGCGAGAGCTGCTTATGATTTTCTTTTGATTTCCCTTATTGCTTTTTTTGTTCTACTAAAAAAAAAAGAGCATTCCCATTAATTTCAACGTCAATCTCATGGATTTATATATATTGAAACGAAATTAAAATTTTCATATTAGGATTGGGATAAAAAATAATTATATTATCGAAAGATTGAAATATTTATTACGCCATTTTAAAAATAAAACTTACTGTTTCAAAAAAAAATAAAACTTGAAGACAACAAAGAAAAGGATAAATTATACTAGTAGTCACTTCAATTTTTTTGTCATTCAACAATAAAAAGTTACAAAATGATCACATAACTATTCAGTTTTGTCTTTTTTATCATCAACTAGATAACAGTGATAGCTTTTAAAATTGACATGATAACAACTTTAACCTTTAACATTTAATAAATTGCGTAAATTTAGTCTTAATCTGAAAAAAATTAACCCTCAACCCCCAAAAAAATGACTTAGACATGTGGAAAATTGGGAAATTACATGGAAATTCTTGAAATTCCACATCAGCTTTCTGTTAAAAATCTAACAGCAACCAACGGAGAGTGACTAAAATATTTAATTTCGAAAAATTTAATAACTAAATAAAAAAGTTAATAGTTGAGTAACCAAATGAAATATATAATTTAGTGACTATTTTTATATTTTACCAAAAAATTTATATAACAAATATATTTATAAAAAAAATTATATGATAAACGAGTATGAAGTTGGTTTCTTGAAAGATTAAAGTTAAAATACTAAAAATTATGATGCCTCGAGATTAAATCCCATCATTTGTGTGAATTCAACAAGTGAAAAAGAGGATGTTGTTCATCCTAGGGGTCCCGAGTTCGAGCGCTTGTGCGTGCGTTGTCAAAGGGTTAAGAAAGTATGAACAGATACTACTATGAAATCACACCAGTATATTCAAAAAAAAATCTCATCATTTATGTATATTTTTTAGATTTTATATAAAAATATAAAATAACCTCATAATATATTTATTTATTTTATAAAATGATTCAGTATTTAATGATTTTATTTATTAGATAATTTATATGCATTAAATGAACTAATTAGACCTAACTTAAGAAAATAATATTTCTTCACAAAAAAAAAAGAGAGAAAATAATATTTAAATATCTATACTTAAAAAACCAGTTAAATATCTAAACAACTTAGTAGGTGCCGACCAATGTATTAGTTGCGATTTTAACTGAATTTGCATATACATCTATGGAAATGATTCTCTATATAAAAACATTTTCATCTTAAATTTTAATATTTTTTTTGAAAAAAATCAAAATCAAATAAAAATATTAAAATTTAAAATAAAATTAATGATATGTCATAAAATTATTGAAAAATGATAATATTTATGTTTCAAACAATCCTTTTTCATATTGACTATATTGATAGTACAATGAAATTGTTAATTAAATTTATATAACGAGTGAAATCAATTAAATTTTATTTTAAAAAATATTTATTTATAGAGTAACAAATATTAATATAATAATATTTTTTTATTTTTATATAAAATTTATAAAAAAACAATTTAAACTTATAAAAAATAAAAAAAATTGTTCATATATGATAGAGATATGAATTTATGACATCATTACATTCTTTTACTGTAAATGAGTAGAAATAGAATGTTTTGTAGGGTTTATTTTTTTTATAATTTTAATTATTTTAAGAAATATTTATTTAAATATTGATCTATATTTATTTATTAAAACAATTATATCTATCATGTAAAACCTACTTAATTGAAATAGTACCTTCGTTACTAATTAACAATTAATTACAAAATAATTTTAGAATTTTCATTAAGCTTTTGTAAAGTCAAAATTTTACAAAATTAAAATCTCAAAATTTTTACCAATAAAATTTTACTTTATTTTATTCGGTTGTAAAAATCTAAGTTTTTTTTTTTTTAAAAATTTACATACCATTAGTAGAAGCAAGTTATTATCACGTAGATAACATTAACATGCAATTGTTTAGTGGTGAAATCATAAATTTTTTGAGGTCAGGATTAAATTGTATATTTTTACGATAGTAACAATGTAATTTTATAATTTTAATAATTTATATATTTATAATTTTTAAAATATTAAATTAATTTTTTTTAAAAGTTAAAATGTAATTTTATTATTATTAATTTAAAATTTTATAAATTATAAATAGTTTAAGGAGAAAATTTTTGAAGGGGACGGCCCCTACCAGATTTCTTAGCTCCATCATTGCAATTGATGTAACTCAACTTCATTAATGATAATCGTACAATGATAAGTAATGGAATAACTTGGGAATTGTTTTTTTTTTTTTATAATTATTTTCCGATAATTGTTGAACAGCGCCTTTACATAAAAAAGACAACTCCAAGCATCTTATTATTGTTTTCACAATCCTCCCAATCCCCTTTATTCACTTCAATAACGCAAGACCTTCTACTATTTCAAGTAAAAATATTAAGGAAAGTGATATTAATTCCTAATCAGAGTTTGCATTATTCTGATCATTGTTTTCTTTTTCCTTTTCAGGATACGAATAACTTGGTATGTCCAAACATATAATTAATAAAAAATTATATTTATTAGAATTACAAGAAATGAGTATTTCAGAAGTTCCACTTTACACTCTTTTTCTTCCATTTTGTTTTACTATGAATTGTGGGAAGCGACTAAGTTAACTCAATATATATATGTTATAAATTAAAGCAAACTTACGTGACGTGATGTTAGATTTGAAAGGGTTGAATTTAAATTTTAAAATTTAAAATTTTAAAAGATTAAAATTTTAAAATAAAAATATAGAGATTAAATTTTGAATTTTAAAAAGTAGATGAGCTTATTGTGTGTTTTAACCCAACAATAATAATATAAATGATGATGATAATAAAGGAAAAAGCAAGGAATTGCTGGTGGGGAAGGACCTAAATTATGATAAAATTAGGTCAAAGCAAGAAGAAAAAGAAACATATAAAAAGCAGTCATAGTCATGAACTAGATATTTTTTTAAGCCTGTTTATTTCTTGTGAAACTTAGTTTAAGCCAATTTAGCCTTACTTTTTAACACCCCCCCCCCCCCAACTTTTTCTTTTTTTGAAGGAAATTGCTTCAGAAAGGTGAATATAAAGACCAGTTTGGGTCATTTCCAATTTCCATGTTTTGACCAACTCTTTCCTCATTACATACAAGTTATAACTATACTTTTTACTTTTTTTTCTTTTTAGGAAAAGAAAAAGAATTGAGCTGGTGTTGGACAAATGGCAAATGCAACGACTTTGGGACTTTACCTAAAATCTTTGAATAAGTTAATTTCAATTAAACATAAATAAATAAAAATTTAAAGAAAACCCCTACTCGGCTGTTTGAAGTTAATTAATTTCTCCCTCCATCACTTTCCTTAAGTTGCTTGAGAGTTTGAAATCCTCAAAAAGGAGGGTGAGACACACGTTTTCCACTTTTGACTAAAACACTGGTAGTATTCATTTTATCTCATGCTGCAATATTCATAGTTTTGTGAGTTGTGGTGTGGTTGCCTTGACTCTTATTATGTTAGGAACAATTAGGCGGTTAATGTTTGGATTAGCTTTAAACAGGAGCCCTTGACTGGGTCTTTTACTAGGATGGTTAATTAGTCAATGATAGCATGTGATGGTGTGCGCGCGTTGAGCTACGCTGTCCAATGCTAATCATAATAAACTTTGTTTTCAGTGCAGCCATATATTTCACTTGTTTTTTTTCTTACCATGCAACTATACTGTCATTATTTCAAGAATTTTTTGGCAAACGTATTCAGATAAACTTTATAACAAATTGTTAAATAATTTTATTATAAAATAAGAAAGGAATTGATATGCATTAGTAATTTTATTAAGTAAAATTAAGTTCTTTTGTTAATACTATAACTATCGTTAAACTATATATATATAAAATACTATATCCTTAATCCTATTATGAACCCCTTCGTTTTCTATAGTTTTAAATTATTTGCTTTTATTTTATTAATATAAATAAAATTTAGTAAATTTTAGTTATATTATGCTAAAATACATATAATTCTATTTTTTTATTATATATGCATACACATTTTAATTTAATGTTCACGAAGGTCATTTTTATTCTCACATAATCATCGCGTTTAACACAACCTGAGTCAAAAGATACTTAGCCATAGAGATAAGTAAAAAAATATCTAAGTTAATTTAATTATAAATATATATATACGAATAATATCGGGATAGAAGAAAACCTGGAAAAGAAAGTTTAAGAAAAAAGGAGAAATTCAGCTTGGTTGCTTGAATGTTTTAAAAGTTTTTGTAATTAATTAATACCTGGATTGTTTAGATTTGATTCTTGACGTTAAATGTCTCAAAAGTATGTGTGGTGTGGTAGTTCAAAATCTGTAAATTATGACCGAAAGAAAAGGAGTGGGAATAAATTAATAATAATAATAATAAAAAGAGGGCAAATAATTCTAATTTAATAAACAAATTAGCATGCAGACAAATAATGGATCTTGGAAATGGATGTCAGCTACCAAGACAAGAGACGGCATTTTTAATCGATGCCTTAAACAAGAAGACGATTTGGTTGTAAAAACAAATAAAGGGATAATGGTTATCTTCTTCCCCATGGCGTACAATCTAAAGGCTTTTGTTTTTATTTGGAGAAACATGTTGGGCTAAGTCCCCCATTTTTCAATGTTACAGACTTGGAATAGTCAGCCCATTGGTGGTGGTGATTACTCCTTGGAGTTGCATTACATTGATTCCCTTGGACCTTTCTTTTTTGTACATATCAAATAAGCAAACAATCAAACGTATACTGCGTAGTCTGAGTCCTCTGTCCGGCGAGAAGTTGAAAGATCATCTCCAATGTTCATGTTTGATTGTTGAACTACTTGTATCAGTGACTGCACCACCTCCGACATCGCGGGCCGAAGCTTTGGATCCGACTGACACACACACACACACACACACAAATATCATTGTTATGTTTATTATATACCATTACCACTCACTTTTGAACATGAGGATTAAATCAATAAAAAGAAGGGCGGGCGGGCATGAAATGCCACCTTTACACAGTGGGCGATAATATCAGCAAATGGAGGGAGTGATTTTGGAGGATACAGTCCCCTCAAGGCAGGATCCACCATTGGTGCCAGTGCATCGTTGTCTTGAAGCTGAGGGCTAGCCCATTTCACTAAGCACTGTTCTGTTCTTGGCCTTTTACTGCAAACCCAGAAAGCAATCGCATTAACCCACCCTGACGCTACTACACAAAGTTAACTTCATATAGCTATGTATGATAATGGGATGGATGGAGTGGGGGATTTAGGCTCACTTGTCCAGGGGCATCCGACCCGTCAATAGTTCTAACATCACCACCCCGAAACTGTAAACGTCACTCTTTAGCGTATAGGCTGAAGGCTTTGCACATTCTGGAGCATTATATCCCATTCCCAGGTTTTGGCTCGTACGCTGAAACCATTACAATTTAAGCCTTATTGCTAAAAGCATATATGAAATGAAAGCCATGAAGATACAATCTTTGTCTTTAAAACATTGTTTACAGGCTGAATTTCCAGCCATGAAGACATGCCCAAATTTAAGAGTGAAGGACATACATACATAAAAGAGGAAGAAACTGCTACTAACCTGATGGAAGTGTGCCATACCATAGTCAGATAGGTGAGGAGTGAGTTCAAGATCAAGCAAAATATTGGATGACTTGATGTTCTTATGAACTATGGGTGGAGAACAAACGTCATGGAGATACCTGAACAATGCAAATGCTCACCACTGGATTCAAAGTTAAAAGAAAGAGCAGCTAAAGGAGATTATGAGGAGAATGCAAAAAATCATACAAGGCAAGAAAATAGAAAAGAAAGTAAAAAGACTTACTCAACAGCCCTGGCTGCACCTAAAGCAATTGAGACTCTGGTATTCCAAGTGAGGGGTTTGCTGAAGTCATCTGATACGTGTAGGAACTCATGAAGTGAGCCATTCCTGTAATGGTTATAAACTAACAGATAATTCCCCTGCTCTGAGCAATACCCAACAAGTTCAGCAATGTTGGGATGGTGAAGCTTTGAGATGTTTGCAACAATTTCTGCAAATCCCTCTGGCTTCTCGCCTTGTATAAGTTTGGGATCTATCTTTTTCACTGCTAAAACCTGTTGCAAATATATGCATACGTACAAGAAAGTGCATATGACTACAATGATATGAAGAACAACAAAAAGGTAGGAACAGGCACGTACCTTGCCATCTTCACATTTCGCCCTATAAACACGTCCAATGCTGCCCACACCCTGGAGGTTCCTCGATGCAAAATCACCTGTTGCATTCTGTAAATCCGCCAAAGAATAAGCTATAACAGGAGCAGAGGTGCTGCTTCTGCCTTTCAGCCGGCTTGATTGCTCACTTACACTAGACACACGACCTGAAACTGAACGATTAAGCCCCATTGGTCCTGATTCCTGCAAAGACGCTTGATCTAGTCTAACACCTGATTGGATTGTTTTTAAACCTGTCACCATCACACATCATATAATCAGTTCAATTCATCTCAGATCCATCTAAAACGTGTTTTTTAAATCCATATTCTTCAAGTAATGGATACCTTTTGATTCTTTTATAGTGGCAACATATTGTGCACCTGATAACTCTCGTGACTGAAAGGGAGTATTATCTTTAGTCCCAGTGTTTCTCTCTTCATCGACAAATTGTGAGGATGGAGGAGAAGCCTTTCGCTTTGCGAACACTGCCATAAGAACAGAGAACACCAACACTGCACCTAAACATGATCCGGCTACAATTGCTACATTCCGAACAAGTTTAGATTTCTTCCCATCGTCTTTGTTGTCCTGATCTTCATTGCCATTGGGATGTCGGTGGTGCACACCTGGCGGTGGAGGCGGAGCCTTCCCTCTCGACCATGAATTTCCTCCCGTTCTTCCAATAACAGATAAGATTGCAAGTCAGGAAACGACCTTTTACATCCACCGCAACAATGATTAAACAAACAAAATTTTATAGGATAAACTCACTTCAGGCTGCGAATGCCCTTCAACTCATTAGGAATCCATCCACTAAATTTGTTGTTTTCAACATTCCTGCAATGAAAGAAAGAGAAAAAAAGGTGGGTTGATAAGAATAATTGAAAACCATCATTTTCAACAAAGTTTAGGTGCCGGTCACGTACAGATCTTCTATAGGAAGGTCGGCAAGGACATTTAGTGTTCCAGTTAATTTGTTGTTCTGCAGACTCCTGAATAAGTGAATACAAAAGTTAGGAACCATACCCTTGACAGTATAATATGAAAACCTTTGCACTTACAAAGTGTTTAAGCTTGTAAGATTTGCAAAAGAATTGGGAAGCTTATCAGTCAGTTCGTTGTTGGATAAATCACTGCATATCAGCTCCTATGTTAGCAATACAGTACTAACCCTACGTCTACACTCTAAAGTTATGTAAATAGAAAGAGGAGTTTGCAGAAATCATATACTTACAATGATTTAAGTTTTTTAACATTGGTGAACATATCGCTCAAGGATCCGTCGAGTTTATTATTGCTTAGATTTCTTCATAAACCAACCAAATAGTTAGATATGGTTGAAAAACTGATGAAATTGATGCAGCCAATTATTTTGACTTACATGCTTTCGATGTTGGACATCTGAGATATCGAGTAAGGCACATTGCCAGTAAATTGATTATGAGAAAGGTTTCTGCATGTAAATTGAGCTCATAATATAGGATATGAGTGATAAATCAAACCAATGAAATCCGGATATGGATATATATATATATATTCAGGGCTATGGTATGTTATTCCGAATATGGTATGACTTTTTTTAACTTTTTTTGGTGTATTTAGAGGATTTTTAAAAGTCATGCCCATGTATTCATGTGTCGAACATGAGAGACAAAAAGGTGACTTACATTCGAACAGCTTTGGGAGGTAGTTGATATGGAATTTGATCATTAAGGTTGTTCTTGCTCACATCACTGTACTATCACAAACAATGCATTGCCTTGAGAGTTCAGATTATTTTCTCTTACAGGGAAGAAAAGTAAAACAAATACAAAAGGGAATAGATTATCTAACCAAAAAAAAAAAAAAAAAACCTATCTCTAGAAGCAAATTCTCACAGGGAAGTGAGTGAAGTCAAGTTTGATAGCTGATAGCCTAATTCTCCACCGAGTCCATAGTTAGATAAGCTTCTGCAAAGTTTAAACCCAATCAAATACATATATATATACAAGAATGCTATGCAAGCTTACTTTAAGAGACAGATAATGGGGAAAAACATACATCTCAGTTACACGAGAGCCTGAGCATTTGACCCCTTGCCAGGAATCGCCACAAGGGTCACCGCCACTTACCCTCCAACCACTTAGTTGTGATGGAGCATTTAGGCTTTTAAACATCACATTAAGGGCATTAACTACAAAATACAATTAACAAGTTTCAGAATATATATATATATATATATATATATATACATGGATTAGATGCTAATGTGATGCACCGGGTTGTAACCCCAAATGTTTGACATGACATCCCTTTTAAGGGTGGCTGTGAACAAAGTGTGATAAAACCCGATTTCATTTCCTTTTTCCACAACATATGGAACCCAGTTTTCATATTGAATGAGTTAGATATACGTATCAATGGCTTTACATTAGCATCTAATTGTATTATCCCCATGAGCATAGTTTTGCTAAATATAAATACATCATTAGCAAATAGCATGCAAAAATCTAAATTAGTGTACAACAGATGAAGTTGAATAATGATGATACATATACCATCTCGGCTATCGGTCCATGAATGAACCAATGAAATCAAGGTCCCAAAGGAAAGAAACAAGTATCCTACAACAAAACGATGCATGCTCCTAGGCCAAACTGGCAAAGAAAAGGAAGAGGAAAATAGGGTTTTTTTTTTTTTTTTTAAATTATTATTTCCTATGCTAATATCAAATGCAGGAACCAAAAAGAGTTGGAGGAGGAGCTGAAGAAAGAAAGAATAAACATCTAAAAGGGGAAAAATAATATAAACTGTTTTGGAATTGTCTTAGCCTTTTCTGTTTCATATTGAAGGGCTCAAGTCTGTTTTAGGTTTTAATTTTTTTAATTTATTTATTTTTTAAAAATTTCTTCAAAGGGGTTTGCTAAATTTGGTGAAGAGAGAAGTACAACTAATTGCAAAGAGCGGAAGGCGAGGAGAAATAACTCATCAGAGCCTTTCAATGTTTTACGGGACTTGGTAACACTTTTCTGCAGCTTTCTCTAACTGTAACCTTTGATTAATACTAATGACTCATCTTTCCAGCCTTTGTCATCTTTCCAGCCTTTGTCTGAGGCTGACCTATGAAATTTTCTTTTTCTTTTTCCTACTCTTTCGGGGCTTAAGATCACTTTAAAATTGTATGCCAACACTGGCCCAACCAAAATTAAAATGACTGAATTAAACAAATTATATGTGTATAAGATTTGTGTTTGTCATAAACTTAACTCTGGCATGCTGCTGTTTTTAACTGTCCATCCCTTCATACGTTGGCTTTGTTAGTTGCATGATTATTAATATGCAATCCCGAAAATATGTTGGATTGTAAGATCCTATTGATGCAAGACGAAGCTGTAATCTGCATGCAGCAACTTATAGTTCATGAACTGCAGTGATTAGCTTTAGATAGAATCTGGGTTTGAGTTCATTTACAATAACCAAAACATATATTATACAATATATAACTGGGGTTTCACATCTTTAACAATGCTATTTATCCGGCTCTGTAGTTAAACTTCAACTAAGTTCAATAACTCTATGTAACAAAGAGCCTCTTTTAAAAAAACCAACAAAATTAGTTGCAGAGATGGAACAAGGTCAGGTGCCTCAAGTTTGCATGCTTTGGCTTGATCTATCGCAATGCTTTCTAAATTTTGTTAAGATGTATGCCATTGCAACTTTAGCGCCCAGGCCAGAGTGACCACGAGACAGGCAGATCACACCCCCAATAACAAGCAAACTTTTTGCTACAAACTTTTTCGATGGTTTTCTTGATAGCCTTTTCTCCCTGAGTTCATCATTAACTGGTTCAAGAGTGGCCACCGAGGCAGAGACTGCTGGAAGAGCATCACCGCTTATCATATCTAATTCAGGTGGAACCTACATGCAGACATGTTAATAAACATCAGTTCAAGAGTAGCTCTGAAGATAATATCACCAGAACAAGCTTTTTCTCTTTTTTAGTAAGAAGCAGCAGAAGTTCAATTATGTGTTTCCATAACCATAGTTTATTTCAATAAATTATTTTGAAAATGTAAGACTAGATACAGTCTCAGTTAAAATGACTAGTTCATAAAGGTAGATTATCAAGGCAAAATTGCTCCATAGTGCAATAGGAGAGTGCCAAAAATGCAGAGGATCTGGATATATACATTCATCCTATAAACTTCTATAATGTCAAATAATGTTTATACATAGGGTTATACAAAGGTGTAGTAAGATCGCTCAAGTCTCAGACATTCTCCCTAGGCCTAGGCTGCTCTTGCATGTGGTCCTCGCATCCCACTTTTTTATTTGTACTTCTGCTATAAAGATAACCTATCTTATTAATTTCTTGAAAACATTAATGGTAAGATATAAAGATAGATAACCTATCTTATTAATTTCTCGAAAACACTAATGATAAGATAGATAACCTATCTTAATCATTTCTCAAAACACCAGTCTTCAACTCACTTGATGGAAACCAAGATAAAGGGGTATGTTCCTCTATGACATAATAAATTCAATTGCATACTTTTAACGTTAACTGTTTTATCTTGGACTAAGTGTGAGTGTTGGACATGGACAAGTGTTCGACACGGGTCTTTAACTGTTTTATCTTGGACTAAAGAAATTATCAGAGTTATTGGAAAACATGACCACAACTAAAAAACAGAATTATATATATTTTATATATTTGTTCATTATGGTAATGCAGACCTTCTGAATCAGAGTGGATGATGAAACAGATGGACTAGTCGGAGGATGGTTGATCACAGCATACTTGCGTAATGCATTATCCATCTTACAGACATAACTCCATATGCCCTTTGCAAATGCTAGTTTTGCCATTTCCACATTCAGACCAGCATCTTCTTGGTGAAACATTCTGATCTCAGAGGCATCTCTACCGGGTACTGTACAAATAACATTACAGTTCAGAATCATAAATAGTCAAGCAATAATGGGAACTAAAGAGAGAGAGAAACAAGTATATAGGTACAGCATCCGTTATTCCCTCCCAAAAAATTTAATACTTCCAATGCCTTGGGTAGAAATACTTTGGCATTAAGAAATGCACCATCATTAATGACACAAACCGGAGTCCAACAAGCGTCAATTTTGGTGACAGGATTCATTGTTCATTACTTTTTCCAGTGCAGAGGGGGGGCTGTGGCTTGCAGGACCACATTGTGCAAGTACATAATTCGACTTTAAGAAAACAACTTCCTGACAAATTGCATGGTTCCAACGAGAAACCATCAACTCTTCACGTTTCTTAGCTAGGGTTAGACAAATATATGAGGCACTTGCCTTTCCTGATTTGCCAACCGGATCTAAAATATCCTATGCGGACGTACTTCTTCCGTCTTGGTGCAGATTGATGTTCACATTCCTAGTCAATCAAAACAAAAATTACAATAAAAAAATTAACCATGATGTGGTAGTAAGCATAAATAGGACTGCTATGGAAAAACATTAAATATTTGTGTGAAGCAATTTTTTATGGTACAGGTATTAGAGTTATAAACCCTGGGTATTTGCAAGAACCACGTTTAGAAGTTAGAACCCCAAACCTAAGGAAGCTCCACCCTACTATCATTCCTGAACAGAATAAAAACATTCCTCAAATGACAGCATGAGATTCAATATTCCATGATCTCTATCAGGTCAATGATTGTATACCCATGAGCCGTTAATTAGCATGTGCTAGATGGGGATAAATTCCAATATTAATAACTTTCAGCATAATACGTACATCTCTTTCACGTTAAAGATACTGCCAATCATGTTCTTAATCCTTAATATCAGCCATAAAACTTCCAGTTTCCAAAAGTATATGAATCTGATATGAACTCAATATGATGAAAGAAGTTTCAGCAATAGTCACCTTGATAAAACAGTAGAATGTTCTATCTTTTCCCTCCCACAATCTCCAAGCCAGAACATATTCTCTGGGTGTCAAAAGGGGAAACTTCTTTATTGTGCAGCCAATTTCAATCCCATTTGTTGTGTTCATCTGCAGCTGCACATGATCGATCACCGTTTTATCCCACTGCTTCCTATAATCATTGTCCATATAGAAGTCCCTCAGAAGCTCCGGAGAGCAACCCTCAAATACAGTCGTGCTCAGGTATTTTAGTGGTTTATTCTGCAATTAACAACAAGAAACATTACTTTCAGTGGCTTCACCACTTAAAATTACATACTGGCCTGGTCCTGCTGTACACAGAGATTGTTTTTCTAGCTTAAACCCAAGTCCACCAGCACGTCAAATTGGAGTAACCTTAAGTGCAATGATTTAGCATATACAAGTAAATGGTTGAAAATACTAATTTTATAAAATTTCACTATATTTTTATTATAGATGAACTATGCAAATCAAAGAACACAAAACCTTAGGTCTGCAGCATTTTGCCTTGTAGGATAAAGAGTTGGTTTTCTTATCGATTACAGTCTCCCATTTCTCGTCCTCATCGAGCTTCTCATCCAGATTATCAATCAAAAACTTCAAGTCTGAATCAGATACAATCTCTGGGATTCTACAGGTACCAAAAACACAAACTCCAAATCAGTTAAAAGTCAAGGTAACATTGAAATCCCCTCCATATTAAGTAAAAAAAAATTGTTTAATTTCCCATTGTTAATAGTTGAATTTATTGGAGATTGCCGTAGAGAAAATTTCCCCACCATAATTAAGACAAGGGAAAATGTCTAATTAAGAAAATAATATAATATATTCCCAAAAGAGCATGTTGTTCATATTTTGACAATAAAAGTTGCAGATAAGAAGATTACAAGAAAATTCAATTAATTTCACTTCAGAAAATCAAAGAAAAAAAAAATCATACTAGAAAGGGTAATAGAAAAGCAAGCAGAAACTTTAAAGGAATAAATTAATTCAAGACTTGGCGAAGAATGATGCAAAACCCAGAAACATATATGCAAAATCCCAACAGATTCTTCAACAAGAAAAAGGGAGAAGAAGATTTAAAAGAAATTGAACCTCAATTAAGCAACCCCAACTGTAGCAACTCCCCCCCCCCAAAAAAAAAAAAACAAAAAGAAACAAAATTGAGTGAGAGAGGCGACAAATTGAATGAAATAAAAGGAAGGCAGATTAAATCAAGCTTAAAAAAAGTTACCTTGATTGAGATTCAGGAAGGGAAGTGGATGAAGAAGGAGAAGGGAGATGAAGAACGGAAGAAGAAGAAGAAGAAGGAAAGAATTTAGAGTAAAGTTTCTTGGAAAGATGAAAAAAGAGAATAAGAAGAAGAGTAATAAGAGTGGCTCTGAGGTTAAGGATACACCAAATTTCCATTGAAGAAACACTCGCCATCATCCCCATTTCTCAAAGACTTGCCTTCCCCTTAATAATAGGTTCCCCATCTTCACTGCAGTGTTGGGAGAAATGTCTACTTCTTTATTCTCAATAAAAAATTAAAAAACTTTAATTCTTTTTTTTTTTTTTAAATTTGTCTACTCTTTATATTAAAACTAGATTTTGAGACACACCCTTGTGGTGATTTTTTTTCTTTTAATTTAGTTATTTTAGAGAAAAAAGCACACTAAAATGGCTAGATTTTTTTAATTAAATAGTAAGAAATATTTTTTAAGTGAAAAAAGTAAAATATTGAAGAAAAGAAAATATTTGATAATTATTATTTCTAATTTTTCTTACGTATTTCGCAGTCAAGATTTTGGAATTTAAATTTGGATTTAAAAAATAGTATAAATCAAGTAGTAAATTATTTAAAATATAGTATTTATGATCATTATTTAAATCCATTGATCTGTTAGAAGCTTGCTTAGTAATGAATTTAAATTTTAAAATATTTTTAGATTTGATAAATTCATGTTTTTATATTTTTTTTAGGTAAATTATTAAAATAGTCATTTTTATTTATTTCAGGTTATATTTTAGTCACTTATATTTGAAATGTTTCGTTAATGTGTTGTAACATTTTAATCACTGAATCGTTAATTAATTATCATTAACGGTGTAAAGTTAAACTGATGTGTCACGTTAAATCATCATTTCAAACAAAAATTTTAAATTAAATTATATAATTTTTTTCTTTTCTTTTCTTCTTTTCTTTTAGTTTTGACAAATGAAGAATATAGAAAAATTACGTTAAAAAATGGAGAAAAGAGGAAAACAAAAAGAGAAGCAAAAGAGAATGAAAAATAAAAAAAATTAAAAAGAACATAAAATAAAAAAATAAAATTGCTCAAAACGAAAAAAATATGTGGATCAATTGTATAATTTAAATTTAATTTTTTTGTTTGAAATGATGATTTAACGTGTCACGTCAACTTATCGTTACACCGTTAATGGTAATTAACGATTTAGTGACTAAGATGTTACAACACATTAACATGAGTAAAACGTAACATTTCAAACATAAATGATTAAGATGTAATCTGAGATAAACAAAAATGACTCTTTTGATAGCTTACTTTTATATGTTATATGGAATCTCAATTAAGTTGATCACTTAATTCTTACCATTTTAGTAATAATTAAAATCCAAATTCAAATTTTCAAATCCAAGCTCCCAAGCAAAGCATTATTTTATTGTTGATAATTTTATTTCGGTAGCTTTTACGAGTTATATAAAATTTGAATATAAATTTCAAAAATGGTAAAAATTGAGTATTGACCATTTCTCAAATTTATGAATTTGTTATACTTATTTAATAATGAATTTGAAATTCTTAAAAATATTGTTGGATTTTATAAATTTGTTTTTAATATTTTTCTAATCTATATTATATTGAATATTAACTAATTTATAAAAAATACACGTATTTCATCCTTATCATTATCATTTACATAATAAATAAAATTTAAATACAAAATTTTAAATCCATATTTTCAAACCGTGCATAAAATGGTTATAAAAATGTCTTTTCCATTTGTCTAATACTTTGAAATAAGAACCAATTCCCAATTTTTAATCTTAAATATAATATAGAAAAAAGGGTTGCATGACAGCTCAGTGAAGGGAACAAAGCAAAGAAATTGACAGCATTTGATAATATCGTTAATGCCATATGAAAACAAAAAAGAAGATTCTAAAGTTCAAAGTCTGGGTAGGAGGGAGCTAATAATATTTAGAGCCAAATAAATTTAATTTGGTTGACAATATTCAACAATGTAGTTGTCACCATCATATAGTAGATAAGAAGAGGATATGCATCAACCAACAAATACTTGGCCGAGGGAGGGAGGATCCCACCTCCTTCTTGTGGTTCATCAGCAACAACTCTCGCCCATATCCAACTCCTTTTCACTTTTTTCTTTTCAACTAACCTAAGCTGCCTCTTTCACTTGTTCAAGCCTTCTATCCCTTGGAGTCCAAGCATTAAGTAGATTGATTGCCCAAGAATATATGTCCAAAAATTCTCCTTCATACAACCCCCCCCCCTTTTACGTTTGTCTCAATTCAAGTTTAAATAGGTAGAGCAATCTACTACTATCATCATGTAATCAAATTCAAAGTGATAACATATAGCCTATATATATATCAGTAACAACGTACACAATTCCTAATAATAATAAATGAAGAATACTAAGAGCGAAGAGAAAGAAACCAAAAGATTGAATAACAGTAACACTGTATTCTTTATTAAACTGCCTGGAAAGATGAACTTTACAAAAAGCATTGATATCAGCCAGTATCTTTCACTAATCTCACCCACGAAATCAAAGCAAAAGGTTGAAGGAAAAAGAAAGTAAAAGAAAACTAACAGACTACAGTTACCGTTAAACTCAGAAGCCAAATCTTACATATGAAGCAAATCAGCCCCATACAACTTTGTTCAAATTCGGATGCACTCCAACAGAATTTCACCAAATGAGAAATCCAACTTTTGCATAATAATTTTTTTAGAAAAAAAAAGCTGAAAAAGATGTTCGTGTCACATACAGTAAAGAAAGGCTGCCCGAAACTCCCTGAATGCTTATTCTTAACTTGCCTGAGCAGAAGAGGCTGCTGCCGTGATAACATCTTCAAGTTTAACCCTTGCACCTTTTGACCCATCAGAGGCAGAACTAGTTCTCTCAATGGCAGCGCCTTCCTTATTACCATCATCCAAGCACACAACTTGAGCAAAGCTCTTGGACATCTGCTTTATGAAACCGTTGGATAACGTAACAGTGTTTCTATGCTCACTTTCTCCAACAACCCCTACAGACATGAGGCTAGCTTGTTGTCTAGCCTTACGCTCTTGCATGGCCTTCTGTCTGTCCTCATAAAATTCGAAATCATCCAGGATTGACATATCAGTTTCATAACTTTTAAAGATGTTCAACATCTCAAGTCCTTGCTCCAGTTTCACCTGCAAAATTTGACATTCACACAAGTAAAGAATTGCTGCAAGTGAAATATCTTCAAGCAACATCTTTTAAATCCTCAAAACTAAGTAAGAAGAAGCATGAAGAAATCAAAAGTTGCATAAGACATGTTATCTAATCAATAAAGGAAAAGGAATGGCCTTAGGATTTGTAGTACGACAGGAGGACAACAAAATGATGGGGTAATATCCTCAATTACATCTGAGGGAGAGAGACTGGAGCAGGTGAGGGCCACAGATCATATATAGATCAATCATCCTATCGATTCAGGAAAGAACACTTGAGGACTACAGTTTTGTCGATAAAAAGAAGTTTTGGTATCAGAATTAGCACCTCATTCAGAAGGCTAAAAGGATAGGAGACCTGAACAAATTTTTAAAATAATTTTTTCAACAATTTAGTAGTCGGAACCAAGATTTTCCCAGACAGAGAAGGAACAGGAAAATTGTTCTAAGTAGTTTGAACTTTGAATTTAGCCAGTGATTGCCAGAGCATTAACAAAATAAGTTCACTTGAATCTCATGTAGCCATCTAATAAAAAATGCAGTTCAACAATTTGACCAACAAAGCACTATCAAATGAATGAACTCCATCATTTATAGTAGTCATTTGCAACTGTACCTCCTGAGTATCTCTACTGTTAGTCACAGGCTTATTATCATTATTTTCCAGCATGATGTGACGCAGCTGACTGTTTGGAACATCTTTGATAATATGCCATTTGACAGGGAATTGCCCACTCCATTTATCTTGCTGCCAGTAATCCACACTCTTGTCAAAATCAACAGGTCCAACCATTTCTGCAACCCCACAGAACTGAGCACTAGCATTCACCTGCAACAATTGAGTAACATATATTTAACTGATATGAACTAGACAAAGTAAATAGTAAATACAATTTTTTTTTGTCTAAAATGTTAATACCGAAAAGAAGAGGAACACTGGACAATTGTCTTGATTCTCCACAGCCTCACGGTAAGCAGCATCTAACCTTTTGTTCCCATTAGGAGTACTTGCCCAAACACCGTATTTGATACTCTTGTGAACATTATCTTCACTGTATGACTTGATTATGAAGAACTTAGCATCCTTGTAATCAGTAGGAAAATCTGGTCTGTTGTAAGAATCATCATGGATCTTCGCTGAAGATTTGTTGTTTTTATTATCATCGATAGAAGAATTATCAGCTGTGATTTGATTCTTAGGTTTTGAGGCCCTTGGCCCTCGGTTTTGCTCGCTAAGGATATCAAGAGCACCATTACAACCACATAGAGAGATGTCACTGTCTCTTCCACGTCGTCTTTTACCATCAAAAGATAGCCAGCCTCTACTATTTGCTCCTAAACTAGGAACTGATGCATTTCCAAAACCTGCACCTTGATTCAGACCACTTTGCAGGTAGCCTCTGCTGTAGGAGTTCATTCCAGATCCTAACGGATAAAATGACCTTTGCTGCTGAGGTGCCTGAAAAGGAATAAAACAGATTGAATACTGAAATGGTATACTAACATAAGACAATCAAAACACTAGCTCGCTGCATATACCATCATCAAATGACTTGTCTACCAAATATTAGTCATTTAAACACTTCTTGAGCTTAAATTTTCACAATTTGAGATAAATAAAAATATTAATCTGAAGGAGAAGAAAAAAAGAGGAGTTGAATAAGTCATTATAGGGAGCATTAGGACTTCAATTTAATATGGTATGCTACAAGTCATCTAAAAGAAATCGACCAAGGACCTTGGTTGAATGTCTGATTTCTTCTGAAAGTATGCCACATGCTGCAAGGTCTTTCTAGTGTGACAGAACTTGATGGTAAAGGGAGGGAATCAGAGAAAATTTGAGAATAGAAAGAAAATTTTGCAGGTTTTAGAGAGGTGAAAACACACAAATTCAAGGCTCATCAGGCAAAATGATAATCGAGTGTTCCACGTCTTCTGAGACATACATTGTTAATTCTAAAGTAAAACAATATAGAATATGTGGTTAACAAATAGCAGAAGGATATAGTTGTTTCTTATTTGATATACTTTTTTCACTGACAAGGATACAATGAGTCCATTCGCCCCATCTAAACCTCTAATAAATGAAGCACAACATACCAGCCACAGCCTCTGTGAAAAAAGCATAATGATTTGACACTATTTACCAGGCAGATAGATATACTAGATTTATCCAACTAGAACTACATGAGAATGAATTTTTTATTCTGACATATTCCACTACATATGAACTTCATATTTTCCGAATGCTATTTATTTTGGTTAAGCTGAAGGTAAAAAATGGAATTAGAAGGTGATCCTCTCTGCCAACTTTGAGAGCAGATGAGAAACCCATATTCTTAAGACCATACTAACTTGCCAATCAGCAGCCAAAAAGGTAAAAAACCATAAACCAGAATAATAAATAAACACAAAATAAGACCTCCAAAAGAATTAACAAATATACATACCGTTGGAACATTCTGCCCAATTGGCCCAATAGGCTGGGGAGATACTGCAGGCGATATAGGAGCCAAAGATCTCTGTCTGTCAGAAGGCCTCGACCAATCTGACCAAAGTCCTCCAGACCTGAACCCATCAAAACCTTGCGGTAAATCATTAAATCCTAGGGTACCGGGATTTCCAGGTAAACTGCCTCTACCAAAAGATCCCAATGGAGTGGGATAACTAGGCCTTGGTCCAAAAAGCATGTTATCACCTTGTTGGTCAACATTAACTAATGTGGTTAGCTCTGGTTGTGAAACTGAAGATGGTGAAGAAATATAAGGCATACTCGGAGGAACAAGCTGCTGATAATATGGTGGTCCAGAGAATGGAAATTGATGTGGGGAGTACAACTGTGCATCACCACCTACAGAAGGCAAAGGAGTTGAGACCGGGGAATATGGCCCATACGGCATTTGTGGATTGTAGCCATATCCAGGGTGGAAGACAAGTGATGGATTATCATTGAAGACACCCTAGTTAAGATAAAAATGTCACACAAAAAGACAGAAAATTTAATCATTCAAAAAAAGGCTACACGGATGAAAGGAGAGATTCTCACCAGAGATCCAAGTTCTAGTCCTTCAACATTGACATACGGTGGATATTCATCCCATTCACCAGTCGAGTTGTCATAACCTGCTCTCAAAGTTAGAAAAATTTCCCCATGTTAACTTCTATTTCACATATCTACTGATCTCAAACCAGGAAATGCAATGCATTGGAGAAATCAAAAGGTTTCTACAAAAATGAGTGGTTCTTTTCCCTGCATAGCTGTCCAATACAGAAATCACTCAAACGTAACATGAACTACTATCTAGACCATTTAATAAGAATTCAATTAAACAGGATTTATAAAATCAAAATAAATAAAAGAATTAAGCATCATGTTTTCAAGTTTCAACCTTTACAAGTTTTGCCATTCCAATTCAAGAACCTATAGCTTAAGAACATTAAAACCAGAGGAGGAGAAAGATAAACCAAAATCCTGGTTCCTCTTTTACATAGAAAACCAACTTAAAAGCCAATATTTGATTCCCTTTTAGCAATCAACTAAATACAAAACACAGAAGACTTCAGATTTTGGTACTATAGCAACTCACTGCTTTCTTTTTCTATAACATGACTCACACGGTATAAGCTTTTTCATACATTCTCCTAGCTAAAATTAGCATTACATGGATCAGAGAGTGATATCCAAGAACTAGAACAATAAGGGCACATGAGCATTGGACAAGAAAAGAACTACCATGTTACGAGCCATAAATGCAACCAGAGACTAGATTTTCAACTGGAATTTTTTAATACAAGGTTCAGCCAGACTGGCCCAGATTTAAAACAGACCCAAAAAGAGTGAAGACTAACCTCTGTAATAGAAAGCCTGAGGCTGAGGTGCATAGATTGTAGGTGAGTAGATGTTACGGTCTCCAGCTGAAGCAAATGATCCAGATTGACCAGCGCCATCCCTGGGATGAGCTACTGGGGCAGCATCCTGAGAGGAATTAGGAGAAACCAACGTCATACTTTTTGTTGGAAGAGACTGTTAAAGAGAAAAATAAATGAAGGTCAATAGTAAGAATATTTTCTTTAAACTGACTGACAGAAACAAATGAAAGAAGGTAAAAAATAAAAGGAAGAGCATGTCATCAACTCACAACTACCTGCTCCTTCACGTTTTCTGGATCAGCTTGTTGCTCTTCTGCATCCATGATCAGTATGCTCAGTGACTAAGTAGAGTCTTAGAAACACAGGCAGTACAAATTATTGACCAACCAAAGCTAAATTCGAGGACAGGTAAACTTGAAGCTATGAATATGTGCGCGCAAATCCACGCGTGCACACCTATTCACATTATAAATAAAGAACATGAATAATTTTTTAAAGACAAGCGTGGTTCTTCACATATCAAAAGACTTAGGCTCAGCATATATTTGTAGGATGACAACATCAAAATGATAAGGCCAAATCCCAAACCCTCGTATGCAGTAATAACGAACTAGTCAGTCACTCATTATTAAACAGAACCACACACAAGATATATTGGATGAAGCTTCTTTTATGAGCACTGTCATGCACATTTCACCTCATTTTCTCCCAGTCTGACAGAGAAACAATATTTTTAAGAAAATGCCACAAGGTCAAGCATACTATATAATAGGATATAAAGACTAAGGATCATTGTAATAAACTACAATTGTTCATCAGATTTCCGGTAAACTGCATATTCTGCAATTTGTTTGTCATTTTGCTGATAAGTAAGATTTGAGGAAGTTCACTGTGACACCAGACTACATCTTTTTTCTTCTCAACCTCGATTGGCACTCTTTTCTTTAAAAAAATAAAGAATGAATTAACTAATCGTAGGATTCTTAGCCTTTGTAGCAAAGGATTTAAAAAATTACCCTTACAGACTTCGGACTTTCCTACAGTACTAATACAAAGGAAAATTAAAGAACAAAAGAAGAGAATTTTGCAATAATTTATTTCTGTTAAGAAGACCCAGATCCCAGATCTTAACAAGAGGATCAAACCCCATATATTTACCTATAGAGAAATAAAATTGAACCAACACAGCAGATCAGTCAAAGGCCCCAAGATTCAACCACAGAACACACAAATTGACCCATCAAATTCCAATTGAATTGTAGAAAGAATAATAAATAAAAGCTTGAAACCCCATGAAATCAAAAGCCACATAAAGGAGAAAGGAAAGCCATATAAAAGCAAAACATAAAAACGAAAGGAAAAAAATTAAGTGGTAGTAGAGGTACCAGGGTTACGATCTGGGGTTGCAGCCATGAATCTTCTCTGAAACAGAAAGGAAACAAAGAAAAGAACGAAAGATTGGCTTCAACAGCTACAAACTGAGAGAGTGTATTTTCTGTTTCTGCTTCCATATATCATTTACTTATTCATATATTTAAATCTATATTATATATTTTGCAAAACCAAAACGAAAACCGTCTTTGCCTTTGCCTTTGCCTTTGCCTTGTCTTCCTTTACTTTTACTAAATTTTATCACCCGCCCCTCAGTAAATAAAATAAATATGGAGATGTTTGAAATTCGCGTATTACTTAAATTTGTTATTTACCTAATTAGTACCTCAACTTAAAATTCGTAAATCAATTTCGTACTTTTTCTAAAGTGCATGATTAACTCCTTAACTTTATCATCTTCGACCAATCATTTTGCACCACATGTCTAATATTTAATGTTTAAATAATTTATTTTTAATTAAAATTTAAAAATAAGTAATTTGCTCCTTTTTCTTCTCTCCCGAGATCCCTCAAATTCTCTATAAAACTTTAAGGATTCAAGAATGACTGAACCCAAAAAATTATTAAACAAATATCACATATGAACTCAACTCATTACCATCCCTATTTCTTGAACAAAGTTACAATCCGCATTAGTGGCAGAAGGAGGATTCATTTTCCTTTTTAATATTTTTAAAAATCCGTTCAAGTCTTCTTCTTCACTCTGCACCACCACCACCACCATCTGCATTTTTCATGTTCCTTCTTCAAAACCCATTCAAGCTTTCGCTCGTGTTCCTTCTTCTTCACACCCTTAACATTTTGTCTCTTTAAAGAAACTTGTGATTTGAACAAAAACCTAACATGTGTTCAGTGAGTACAATGGTGTTGTAGATCGATTGTTAAAACTTATTAAAGAGCAGAGCTTGCGCCTATTTACATACAAAGTTCCACCAACTTCCTTAATCAGTACAGAAAGACACCATGAGTTTATCATATATGAGTGACGATCTAAAATAGTGTTTCCCCAGTACCATATTGAGACTTATTTATTAAAAAAAAAAAAAAAACTCAACCAGTAGAGATTTGGAGTTTCTAAAAGGTAGCTTTGAAAAATAATAAAACATTGCATTTAAAGATGACATGTATCGTATATATACAGAGGTGGAATTTGCGTTTACCTCTGCTGGATCTCCATGGAAACAGCAAAAGAAGATGTGTCAAATCACCTTGGCAGGCTATTTATTGCTCTTCCGATTCTTGTTTTCTCCATAATGATATATTAGTTTGGGCACCACTTTGATACCCATTACTATCACTGGATTTGTTTACATCTTTGTTAATCAATTTATTCTTTACACCATCTCGTAGTTAGCGCATGTTCTCTCATCCATCTCTGCGTTCCTGAAATTTAAATGCAGAAAGAAAAAGCTAGATTAAAGAAAGTAACATGTGGCAGAATAACGTCAAACAAATTTAGGCGTAATTAATATGATCGATAAATTTTTATTTTGCATAAGTATTTTTCATTTTTATATATTTATATATTTCTTTATAACTTTTTAGAATTAGGATAAACTTGAAAATATTTATAAATTTTGAGAGTTAATTTTTAAGTTTATGATTAAATCGATATAAAATGTAAAAATTAAGAGCTAAATTTATTATTATATCAATGTTTTAACTGTGCCTTTGTGATTTTAGTGGAAGTAGGTTAAAATGATCAAACTATGTAATGTGGGTGCTTAAATTGCAAACCTTTCATTTTGAGCACCTAAAATAAAAATTTGTTATAGTTAGATGATTATTTGTGTAGTTTATCCTAAAATTAAAAGAATTTTTAAAATTTTAAATTATATTATTTTTGTTAATACATGTGACGTAATATTTGTGCCAATTAACGGAGTTAGTTAGATATCTAAAAAAATTACTAAATTGACTTACGGTTTTCAAGATCAGGTACCAATTAAGTCAAAAAATGTTTAGATTTCAATTAATTGATTGAGTAATATTTGTGTCATAAAAATTGAATGAACGATTAATATGATGATTGATTTGTGTTGTATATAGATTTAGTATATTTGTTCATTACTTAAAGGATGTTTATCGTCTCAAATGTGACTTGGGTTTGAGTCGCGTTAATCTCGTTGGTTGTTCGAACTTTATCCTGTTATTGCAATTCACCAAAAAATATATATTTAAGTCTTTATTAATTTTTATAGCCTATTTAACATTATTTAAATAATTTCAAATTTTAAGGTATAATTATACTATATATTAAATAATTAATTAAATTGGTATAACTTATCGAATTTTAATTTAATTAAAAAATATTAATACATAACAATTTTATAAAATAATAAATGATGTTATAAAATAAATGAGGTTTTTTTTTATTTTCAATATTAAATTTAAAATTATTTAGAGATGATATGATGAGATTTTGACCCAAAATATTATATTTTATGATATTTTAATTTTACTATTTTAATTAAACCCTCATTTATTATTATCTATTTTTTTATAAATAGATATTTTATATTATGTTAGCTTGATGGATCAATTCAAGAATGCCAGTAAGAGAGGTTGAATCGACTTTTGATATGTTCTGGTGGAAGTAATAAAAATTTTGCAACAAAGAATATAAGGATTTATAATGTTTCGACCTCAATTGCCTACTTTCACAAATCCTCTAGATTTGTATAATCTTTGATGACAAAGTTTAACCTTACAATCTCTCATAAAACTTATACCCCAAAGTCTTAATATAGAACTTCCGTTTTTACCAAAACCTTAAGTTTAAACCCTCTCTCAAAAGAAAAACAAATAATCAAACAAATAAATAATCTTTACAAGATCAGGATGTTTGTCAATTAAGCACAAATACAAAGAAGAACACTTGAGCTAAATGAATAAAATGAAAGCTTACAAGTGTTTACAATAAAATGTATGAAAGAATTAAGTTTTAGATTATTTTGATTGATCTTTAAGCTTTGCACATTGCTCTCTTGTTGCTAGACTTTTGGAAGATGTATTTATGCCCCTAATTGATTTTCAACTGTTGTGATTGTTGGGAAAGTAAATATAGCCGTTGGGGATGAAATATCAACTCATTAACTATATTTGTAGGAACAAGTATTGATAATTGCTAAAAGGGTATCAATAATTTTTGTAATAAATGCAGATTTCAGTGACCGTTGGAGCAGAAATATCGATACCTTAGAGAAAATATTGATACATTTACAAAAGGTATCGATACTAGATTGATACTTCCTAGGGTTTGATAAAATAGAATGCTTATTTGGTATCGTTTATCAGAGGGGTATCAATATCACATAAAATATTGATACTTAGACAAAAAGTACTGATACTTTTTGTCCTGAAACAATTTCAACTTGTTTGAAATTGATTAAAATATATTTGAAAATATTTGATTCAATCGAAACCATTTTAACTTGATTTTATCAATTTATTCAACTTTACTTTTATTAAAAAACAATTTAATTTATTATATCAAAATATATTATCCAATAAGACTTAGTATAAACTATTATGTTTTTAGTTTTATATATAAATTTGATGTGTTTTTTATTTTATGAATTCATATCATTATCACATTATTTTTTATGTTATGTTATATTTTAACTATATTTCATGTGATATTTGTAATTGACTTATCATATAATTATTTATCCTTAATATTCTTTTTTAAAAAAATATACTAATGGTTTGTTTTAATATTATTAAAATAAAATTTATTATATGAATAAATTAATTATAAATCTTTTTTTAAAAAACTATATAAACATTGAATTAAAAATATAAAAATAATTGTTAAAAGTTAAGTAATAACAGATCGCTTCACCATAATTTGCCATGTTTGTGTCTATGTTTTAAAAAATATATTTATATTCTTTTAATTTTTTTCCTTTTTCAAAATTTTTTTTTATTGGATTTGAAAAAATAGTAAATTATTTATAAGAGAGATTAATTTTTGGCAGGCCGAAATTAAATTATACATTTTTTTAGAGTTAAAATGTAATTTCATAATTTTTAGGGATCACAATATAATTTAACCAAATACACATTTACAATTTTATAAAACATAAGAGGACGAATGTGATGTTTTTGGGGCATTAAAGCCGGCCCTGAATCAAAATTTTGTTTTTAGAGAAATGAGGAGGAGGGAATAATAGAGGTCAAATTGTGTTTTTATTTAAATATTTCAGTGTAATAATTTGACGTTACTTCTGTTAGACAGATAGGAAGGGTGGATTGAAGCCCTGATAAGGTTTGAGTGATTTACAGCTAAACAGCTTGACTCCTCTGCTTAACGTCATCACTCAAATCCCGACCTTTGGTCTCTATTGGGATCAGCAAAATGGATACCCCTGATAAAAATATGATCACCTCAAACATCCCTATGGCAGCTGTTTCGTGGCATCCCTGCACTAATGCTACTGCTACGTAGGGGCATATCATCCCTCCAATTCTTCCCATCGAGCTTGCCGCTCCGAACCCCGTTGATCTTACCGCCGTTGGATATATCTACATATTGTTATGAGTTCCAACAAATCAACTGCTTGCTTGCATTGCAAGTCAACAAAGAAACTCATTGATTCAAAGTTTTTTAATTTTACCTCCGGAGCATATATAAACAATGTGGTGAAGGTTGCAGTGATGCATATTCGAGAGCCGAAGAGAAGCCCCGTTGTTACGATTTGAGACTGCTGGAATACCAAGGGAATATCAGGACGCAACAGGTGAAGAACAAAACTGCCATCGAAAGCCTACGACCCACTCGATCTACTGTCAATGCTACTATGATAAGCCCCGGAAACTCTATGTAACCAAATCAAACCTCAAATTAATTAAACCCAAGTAGATGAAATTCATATGTATATATATATGAGTGAGACTTGAAGCACCTGCAAAAGTGGTGATGAAAACATCTTTGTAGTTAACATCATCGGTTTCTTTGTTTTTCACTTTGTGGCCGGCGCATGCATTGCGTCCGGCGTTTAGCTCGGTTGTGAGCAACACTAGGCCATAGTAGGAAAATGAATTTCCAAAGAAGACAACCCATAAGAGTAGGGTTGGCCTGATTAATTCTCGTGAAAGAAGCTTCAATACGGTTGTCAGGGCTCCTTGTTTATTCCTCTTTGTAGGAGTTGAATCTTGGTCGGACTCAACTACTTCGTCGTCAGAGACAAGGGTTCCAGAAGGCACTTTGGTGCCATTGACTTTAGCTATTCTGTTTAGAATAGCCATGGCCTCCTTTTTCTTACCGTTCAAGCAGAGGTATCTGGGTGACTCGGGTGTGAATAAATAGAAGACAAGGAGACCAAGTGAAGGGATGGCAGAGAAAGCAAGCAGCCATCTCCAACCCAGTTTTGGCATCACAGCCCATGCGATGGAAGCTTCAAAAACAGTGCCCACAGTCCAAAATGCTTGGAAAACAACCATCCAAGTGCCTCTGTTTGGGGGAGGAATGAACTCTAGCAGCCAAGAGCAAAGCACGGGCCCTCCTCCCAACCCAATACCCACCACACAACGAAGAACCAGCAATGTGACGTAGTTTGGTGAGAAGGAACTCGCAAAGCCTGCCACAGTAGTGACCAGTGCGGTCATAAGGAAACCTTTCCTGAGGTGATACATGTATATCTATATCAAACTCTCGTGCAGCAGTGCGTGGGCATTAAAATGTGGTGTTAAATAGACAATTGAAGCAGAGATTTGAGTGCAGAAAGTGTTCCCACCTTCTTCCATATTTATCTGCGATTACACCCCAAGTATAGGCTCCAACTAGCATACCGATGAATACCACACTAGTTATCAAGCTTTGTTCTTTGGCCGAAAGACGCCATATTCTTTTAACTACTGGTCCTATAAACGACAAAAGCATCATTTCCATGGCTTCTGAGACCCAAGCCAGTGCAGCATAAGCAAGCACACCATACTGGTATTTGCCAAACCCCAAGGTCAAAAGTGCATCGTCCACACTGAATGTGATTACTCCTCCTCCTCCTTCTCCCATCTTGCCAACTGCTCCAAAATCAGGTTACACAAATTTAATATATCACTACATTTGCTTCAATAAATATATACCAATTTATTCATGTTGAACCACTTGAGCTATCAATAATATTATCAATCTTCCAACTATCAAAACCTTCACAAGCACAACCCCAAAAATTTAGAATTAACCATGTTTTTGTGTGTGTGTTTGTAAATATCACTTAACTGGTGAAATTAAGTAGTAGTCCTTACATTAATCATCAGAACACAAACAAAGTGATAAGAAATCAAATAACAAGATTTTCAGAATCATAATATGAAATCATGGAGAAACTAGAAATAAAAGGAAAAAGAACCTGATTCAGGCTTCAAAGTAAGGAAATGCAAATGTTAAATGAAGTTAAAATTTTGGTTGATAATCAGAATCTTTTCCTTGTTAATAAATCTTTTGTTTCTCACCGTGGGCGTTCTATTTTCTTTTTTGTATCGTTTTTTAAGAATAAAAGTATTATTGGGTTTAAAAAAATAAAACATTAAATAAGTGGAAGTGGGTTTTGTTTGTTCTGCGTGTCCGTATTTTCTCAACGCCTTGTGTTTGGGGTTTGGTTTTGACGAATTCAACAGTGTATGTCGGACTTCGTTCAGAGTAAAATCGGAGGAGGATGTAGATCCATGGTTTTAGGGACACGTGTAGTTTTCCTTACTTCTCAAACGACATTTTCCCTTGTTTTTAGAATATGATTACACTTGGTTTTGAGTGAATGGACTCTTTTTGAGACAATCAAATCCACTACTGCATCTCCAATCCAATCATAGGCCTATTACTAATCCCTTAGCATATGAGCAGGAATGCAGGATGGTTCCGCTTTGCCCACTTATCTTGTTTACAAATTCCACAAAAGCTAATCTAATCCATGAATAAATTTACCATTTTATTTAAAAAAAAGAGTAGAAATTTATTTTCTTATTTTAAAATAAGTAGAATATAACCAAACATGCTTTAAGGCGAAATTTTATTTTATGGATACTTTCTTTTTTACTATATCATTATCTCTTTTTATTTATTTAATGATATTTTAACAATTTTTTCATATTATCGATACATAATTTTAGTATTATTTGCATTGTACTCCGAATTTGAAATTTGAATCATAAATTCTAAATCCTAAACTTGAATCTCGAATTCGAATCCAAACCTCGAATCTCAACCCTGAATCTTAAACTTGAACTTTGCAACCCAAGTTCAAAGTTTGAGTTCGGATTCAGGATTTGAGGTTCAGAGTTTATAAATTTAGATTTGGGGATTGAGTATTCAAGATTTAAGGTTTAGGATAAAAAAATTACCAAAATTATGTATCAATGTTATGGAAAAAATTACCAAAATATCATTAAATAATTGAAAATGATGAATAATATGATGAGAAGGATTCACAAAATAATTTCTCGCTTTAAGACCTAGCTTAAATTAATTTTAAATGAAGAAATAAAATGATTATAATTTAATAATATAAATAGTTTATTTTCTATACTATTCAAATCAATTAAATTGATTGATTAACTTGGTTATGCAAGTAAATAATTTAATTGATTCTCGAAATTTTAAAACCAAAATTATCCAATCGGTTGTCCTTGTAAATTTTTAAGCTTTTTTCTTCAATTCTTTTTGGTTTATTCTACGTTTTTTTAGAGTAGAAAAAGAAGGCAATCTATTGGAAATAAAAAGGTATTTCAAATGCGATACAAACTATAAAATAATGTAAACTAGAGAGATTGGTGTCCACATAAGTAGCTCCTCAATAAATAAAGGAGGATTATTTAACAAGATTAATTGCATCAAAACAGGGCTGATAATTTTTGCCAAACAATCCGCTACCATATTTTGATCTCGAGGAATATGTCGAATGCGAACGTTCTAAGGACGAATAAGCATGTCATATATTAGTCTTAGTTCCATCATTGCACTGTTGGTCGCTCCCCCTGCAAGAATGGTTTTCACTAACAGATTATTATCACATTGCATCTCAATTTTCTTATACCCTCTATCCCAAGCTAAGTGAAGGCCTTCAAGCATCGTCCTTGCTTCAACTTGGAATATCAATCTCTCACCAAGAGACATAACAAAACCACATTGCCAATTCCCTCTATCATCTCTAATAACTCCACCAATAGAGGTATAATTCTTTGAGAAAAATACAACACCATTTGTCTTGAGTTTAACATAGCTCTCATCCGGGCGCGATTAATGTGAGTTTAGCCCTTTTGGATGTATAAAGGCCGACTCAAATCCCGAACTAGATATACTCCTCGCCCAACTAATTCTTGTATCAATAATGTTTTGCACACAACTATGACTTTCCGAAAAGACAACTTAATTTCGATTCTTCCACAATAACCAACAAACAATAAAAAAAATAGAACTCCAATCTATTTTATCATCAAAACATACGGTATCATTCTCTAGGTTCGATTTCAACCATTCCTCAAGGGATAATGAGAAGAACAATACTTGCCTCTGTCGTGGTACTAGTGCTGACCGTACCGCCCTTAGGAATAAACAATCTCTAACTGCATGTAGACTCGATTTCAAATGAAGTTATTATGCATTACTTAATTCATAAAAGAATTGTATTATGTATTAGACTTTATTGCACCACGAAAAATGGTATTTCTAATAAATTATAGTTGCATATGAATTTTAATTAGTATTTATTTTTTAAATAAAGGCCTGCTTACCTTTAATTATTGTAACTTTAATCTAATTTCTATGTTACTTAAATTCAATGAGAGTATGAGACTTTAGTCGAGATTGGATGTTGGATATTTGAATATCCAAATTTTACTGAGCACATACCAAAGTTTTTTTAGCACTTTTTTCCTTATATTTTTAAAAATTGCAATATTTCCTCCTAAAAGATTTTCTCTCTTCGGAAAATTTTGCAAACTGCAAACCAACCATCCCATGAAAAGAAAGCAAAAGCGGTCAAAAGATTATTTTGGAAATTAAAGAAATGGTTTTGGTTGATGAAAATCTTCATTTTGTTTTTGTTCCAATAAAGCGACGACCTCATTTTTCAAAAAGAAAAAACAAGTCACCACCAATCATGTCTTAATTTATTGGAGTCAATGACAACGAGACAAAGCTATACTAACATTTCACGTAAATAATATATAATGTTGGTAGATAATAATATTTTATTATTTAAAAATTAAAAAATTATAATTATTAATAAATATTTGTGTTATAAAGATGTATTTTTTGCACGTCTTATAAAATTATTTTGTAAAATAATATAATCTTATAAAATGATATTTCAGTAAAAAATATACACCTATTAAATGTTGTTACAAAGAACTTTTCTATTAATCATTTTTATTATCAGTGTTGAGAGATTTATTGTATCTTAAAAACATTTTAAAAGATCAAAATCAATATATTGTAATAACATTATTTTATTATTTTATTTCAAATTTCTTATTATATTGTTTTCTAACATTTCGTAGTGGATTGCAATTGCGCAACATAAAACAAAAATAAAAATATATAGATACATGAATCAAGGTACAACATCTTATTTAACTGTAATTTTTTGTTGTTAGAAAATGTATAGTATGATGTGAAAAAAACAAACATTTCTTTTAAATATATTGTATGGTTCATGCAATATTAGTTGTTTGTTTTTATGAATTTAAAACATCGTTGGTGAAGCTGTAAATCTGAATTGGGAGGGAGCCATTCATGTTTCCCAGTTACTTGAAAATGGGATTTCTTTCTCCTTTCCTACAAATAATTATTTTGGATGAGTGCTGATTATACTTCTAGAAATAATATAAAGGATAAATTACACCAATATTCACTTAATTTTTTTTTCGAAATAAACAGTCATCGGATTAACATTTCAATCCCTCAATTTTAAAAATATGAAAAATATTATTTTTTTTACGTTTTTCGTCACAGATGTCATGAAACAGTTACGTGTCATGTGACGACATCGAAAGAGTATGAGTTACCATTCAGCTGGCCGGTGACTGTTGAGACATAACCCATATCAGCATATTTTAGGGTTTAAGAAAGGGGAAAGAAGAAGAAGAAGAAAAAAAGAAGAAGAAGAAAATGGAGATCTCGCCGCCACCCCTGGCCCTATCGGCTCACCTAAGTAACTAGCAATGGGCAAAGCAGTTATAAATGTATTATATGAAGGTTCCAAGTCATGGAGTTGCCTTCATGTTCGACAACCTTGAAACCCATTCCTTCATCCTCATCTTCATCTTCATCTTCATCTTCCCTTTGAAATCAGGTGGCAAAATTCCAAGCTTATCAAGTGATGTTGCGAGGTCAGGCAACAGAGGATGCACTTGATCAACTGCCGCCATATTGACTTTCGGAGAATCGATGATGGCAGTAACGAAATTCAGCACGCATTCAGCCACAATGGCAGCAGCAGAAGTAGCAGAAGTAGCAGATGCAGCAATGGCAGGCACCCCATAGATCCCCATTCAATAAACAAAAACCAAAAAGTTCAAAAATTGGATAAAAAGTCTGCAAGAGTAATCAGAACCCTGTTTTGATAACAAAAAGCAACAGTATATCCAAACAACAAAAACCCATAGAAATTCAACATTCCACAAGTCTGAAACTAAAACTTTGCATCTTCAAACAAGCAAATACAAATATAAACTTCAGAAGCTAATCTTTCAGTCTTTGGCTGAGAATCCGACTAAAATAAACACTGAAAAGTCCTTTTTATTTCCTCATCAGTAAGCTCACACAAAGCAGCTAAACATTGGCATTTTGATAAACTTGAAGAGCATCACCAGTAAGCCCGCAAATCCTCCATTCAGGTAAAACTTTAGCAACCTTTTGTTCATAAAACGTAATGGCATTTACATTCCAATCCAAAACCACCCATTCAACTCTCCCGTACCCCATGTTCATCGCCTATTTCGCCACCGCCGACAGCAACATTTTCCCAAACCTTTTCCTCCGATAGCATTTCCTGACGAACAAATCCTCAACATAAAACCCTGGTTTCTCTAGAAATGATGAGTAGTTTGGGAAAAACAAAACGAACCCACCGATTATAATTTGCTGGTTCCCATAATGGATCGAGAAGGCATCTTTTTCAGGGTCGTTCAATGGGATGTCGAAGTTGAATGTCTTTTCTATGGGAGTGAAAGAAGGGGAGGAATGGGGGAAGAGGAAAGTTTCAGTAAGAAAATTGTGAAGGAATGGAAAGGAGGGGACAGGAAAAGGGTGGAAGGGAGGCCTTGGCAAGTTTACTGGTATCTACGTGGCCCCTCAGCTGGTATCTACGTGGTAAGTTAATTTGTCATGTTCTCATATTCATTAAGCCGTAACAGAAATTGTTAATTAATGATTATTTTGTCACGTTTCGATAACGTTAGATATTATTTTATTATATTTTTAAAGTTAAAGGATTATTTGTTTCGGAAAATAAAAATTGGATGATTATTGGTGTAATTTACCCTAATATAAAATAAAATGTATGGTTATAGTTAATAGTTATGTACCTATATTTTAATTTGGTAGAATTTATTTTTTTTTATTTTTATAATATTATTTATGTGATTTTATTATTATTATTATCGGGTGACACAGTAGAATTACATGTTAGACGATTTTTAAGATTATTTAAGAAATTTCCATATCATAATTTTAATAATAACAACTAACAGGGTAGTGAAATTGAGTTTAAAAATAAAAGAATTTGATTTCAAGTGAGGGATTAAGATTTACATTAAATTAAATAAAATAATGTGGGTCGTTGGATTGAATTATTAAGTTAAAGAATAGTTGGCATTATTGATGTTGATGTGAAATTCGCATGTTTTAGGGTGAAAGAACAAACTGCCACATGGGTTCCCCTTGGCCCATGGGCTGTCGTCTGTCCCCACTCAACTAATTATGTGGTTGTGGTTGAGACTTGAGATTATTAAATTAAATCTAATTATGTTATTGTGGTTGAGACTTGAGGTTGTTAAATTAAATATAATCAATCAATCAAGCAGTTCAAACAAAGCAAAATAAGAATTTATCAGAAAATATATATAAATAAGACAAAAGCATCCTAAATAACAATACAACTTATTTTGTATATAAAAGAATATTTTAATAAATTTTTAATTAAATTGTTGCTCTGTTAACTTTTGACATCAATTTAATGAGATACTTCAATATAAATATAGATAAAAATTTTTTTGTATATAAAATGATATTTTGATAATTCTATAAATAACTTCTTTTGATAATTCTCTATTTAAATTATTGTCCTATTTGACTCCAACTAAGTCAAGAATTTAAATGTAAGTAAAAATAAATATTTAACTTTATTGTGAAAAAAACAGGACAATATATAATAAAAGTTCAAAATTATAATTCAATTTATTTTTTCAAAGATGTAAGGTTGAGTTAATTCGTAATTTTAATTTGATTAATTCGGTTAAATGAACATTATCGATTTATTTTTTTTGATATATTTTTTACTTGTTTTAACAAAAAAATAAAAATTTATAAATTTTGATTAATTTAATTAACCAACCGAATTAATCAAAAATTTTCGATTCGATTAACAATTAAAAAATTAAAATTTTTAATTAATTTGATTAAACATTTCAACACTGTAATGAATAACTACTATGCTTTTAAGAAAGGGAAAACAAAAATAATATATATATATATATGGTGCATTATGATTTATGAGAGGGCAAAAGGAGACAATCCCAATCCCAATAGGCGAAGGAGAAAATTTTGGCTGTTTAGCCAATGAATGGGTAGAGCAGGAATCAACCACCACCACTAGAATGGCATGTCACAATCTTTAATCTATTTTTGTGGTGATTAAGAGGATGTGTCACAATCCTTTTTTAGTCTTTCTCACCATATATTTGTAGTAATCATCTCCACTTTGTTTCCCAACCTGTTTTAAGCAACCTTGACATCATTCAGAGGACCCACACTTGAGGGGCCCATGTTTATTCAATCGTTTTGACAAGGAGTAATTTATTTGAGCACTAGTATTCTGTTTGTCTGATATTTATAAGGACATAAAACAAGAATTGCAGATTGAATCATGCACCTAGATTCTTTGTGTGTATATATATATATTTATTGACTAGTGAGGTAACAATGGAATAAGATGTTGGTTTGATGAAAAAGAGGGAGCATGAAGGTAGGAAGGAAGTTTGGGTAGTATTTGAGTATAAATTTGTTTGAGTTGTTTGCATGATCCTTTTAGAATAAGGGACAAATTTAATTCTATGTTCTAAGATTGTTGACATGTAAGTCTGATTTGATATTATTGTAGTAATGGTGATATGAAGTTTTGGAATAATACATGTTAGGACAACTAGTAATCAATTGCTCTGGATCTCTACGTGGTCTTAGTGAAAATGCACTGTCTAAAGTTTGCTAGATTGTTGTTCGCCAACCAATTACTGGTTCGCAAATCAGCTGTGAGTTCACGATATCGTTGATTCCATTGGAAGCCACATGCCACATTCTTTATGAGTGATATGTGAGGATTACAAGGCTCGTTATCCAAGTTATAGCAGTATATATATATATTATAGCAGCTCCTTTGCTAATGGACATTGCATTCAAAGGCCAAACCAGAAAAAATAAACTATTGATTGATAATAAAATAACTTGGCAACTTGCTAGATAAAACCAATGGACTGATAATTGCAATGCTAAACCTGAGAAATGATTAGTATTGTTTCATTAATTAATATTAATTTAAAGGTAAAGGGATGACCTACTACTTTATCTTTAATTATACGACGTTCTAAGTTACTATTTTACTCTGCCTGTCCCTTATTATTGTTGCAATGGAACGTTTGGGGAGGGAGAAATGAAGGTTTAGCAAATCCCATCCGAAACTCCACTCAAAGTAAAACAATCTAAATAAGTTTCGGTATGTCTTTCTTGTCCATCTTCTTCTTCCCATTTTTTTAAATACTTTCTATGTGTTGGTTCTGAATCTCAGGGACTTGGTATTTCTGGGTTTTATTTATTTATTTATTTTTTGGGAGGGGGGGGGTGAATTTCCTTGGCTCTGAGTCTGGGTGGTTTTCTCTGGTATCTGGGATTTCAATGGCTTCCCAAAAGGTGGTGTGTGGTTTATAAATCTTCCTTTTGTTTTATAAGCATTGTTCAATGTTATCTTTTACCCTTTTCTGTTAAAAGTTTTTTATGATGATAATTTTGATTACCAGCTTTGTGGTTTAGTGTTACATCGGGACTGATCGCTGATTATGCACAGGGAATTGCTTGTACAATTATAGCCTACCAGCTATTTTTATTTGTGTCTTGATGGTCTAGTTGTGTTTAAGCATTCAAACAACCGTCCAAGCAAGGTTCTTTTGAAAATTGACCACAAGAACCTTTTACTGAAATCTGGGGTTTGAAACAGAAGGTTCATATTCCTTAAGGGGCTTATATGGTCGTTTAACCTTTTTCATCCACTTCATGAAACTATGGTAATCTGTAACCAGAGATGTAAGTGAACTCACAGGCCACCTATTTTTTCTCACTGCAATTAGCATTTATTGAAGGGAGTGACGCTTATAAGTTTGCGATTATGGTGAGTTAAATTGATATTTAGACGGCAAATGTTTTACTTTCCTTGTGGCTGTTATGCTGATTGCTTAACTTCTGTTCCTTTTCTGGGAAGACATTGTTTATTGTCTTAAAATGATGATGTCGGTGGGTTGATTTGATACTTATTTCTTTCCACTTTAAATTGATCAGCGCAACAGATTCAGGTTTGAAGATTTGATTATCTGAAGAATGTAACTTTGGTGATAACAGAGTGCAGTCCTTTCAATTTCATAGACATGCACCGTATCTAACTATTCTGGTGGACATTTATTCAACTTAGCTATAAGTCCAATCTTGAAATAGCCTTCAGGTTCAATCACTGAACTGCTATCGAAGATCTCTGATTCTCATTGTTGACTTCTACATTTCTACAATATTTTAGTATCTGTCCATTAAGGAACAAGATGAAGGTTGGGATATCATCCAAGACCATAAATCACCCTAGCTTTGTATCTGTTACACAGAGCGATCCTAGCAAGGGAATTGGAGAAGCATATCCCATTGCAGTATCCCCAATTCATAATTTTCCAAGTAGGGACTTAGAAGGTCCACCTTGGTTGACTGGTGAATGTTCATCTCCATTGCCACTTAAAAAGAATGATCTAAACTCTGGACCAAGTAGCCCCAGTTCTCCAAGTTCTCATGCTAAGGGTGCTGTTTCACATTCTTCTGTGTTCTGTACCAGTTTATATTTGTCATCTTCGTCTACTTCAGAAACTCAGCGACAGCTTGGAAATTTCCCATTTCTTCCACATCCTCCCACATGCCACCAGTTCATTTCTGCTGTTGATTCATCGAAATCTCCCGTTGTTTTTAGTGAGGATTTGTGCAATCCATATGATGAGGACCACTCAGAAGTTATAATGAAGGACTTCCTTAATTTTCCAGGAGATGCTTGCAATGATGGTTGCTTTCATTGTATGCATTGTGAAAGGGATAATTTCACCCTCACTGAGCAAGTAGAGCTACATTTCTTGTCTGATGAACTTGACATTGCTATCAATGACCATGGAGAAAATCCCAGAGTTGAGGTAAGTTGTGGCTATCATTTAATTACAGTTTCATAATATCCTATTGTTGATAATCAGTATAATTATGGGTGAGTGACATACGATATTTGAAGTGAAACCTGAGACTGAAGACAAGAGAACAGCAAATGATAAAAAAGGGGTCAGTTTACTCTTATTCTCACCCTTTCTTGCTTTAACTACCGGTTCACATTTAGGAATTATATGAAACACCTCAACCTTCATCAAAGCCAACTGTAGGGTTGACATGCAACCAAAAGTCTGCTTCTGCGACACCATCTATGAGTGCTGCTTTAAGTCCTGCTCTGTCCGGACCGGCAGCTGTTCACAAGCCGAGAATGAGATGGACTCGTGAGCTGCACGAGTGTTTTGTAGAGGCTGTCAGCAAGCTTGATGGGCCTGAAAGTAAGTAGGTTATGCTATCTATTCTAGGAATTAACTTGAAAGAAAGAACTAACACAACACACATTTCCATAATAAAACTCAATATTTAGAATAAGCTATTTGTATTACACAAAGAAAGCAATAGGAAAAGCTGATTATATTGTACATGCTGCAGAGGCAACTCCAAAGGGTGTGTTAAAGCTTATGAATGTTGAAGGTTTGACTATCTACCACGTGAAGAGCCACTTACAAGTACTTGAGTAGTTCTATAATATGAATGAAGTATATATTCTTTGTTATGCACTACAGATATTGATCGTACATCTTTATTATCCACGTCTTACCTTTACAGAAATATCGACTTGCCAAATATATGCCTGAGAAGAAAGAAGGTAATAGATTCTTTATGAAAATTAGCTTGTTTGTGTGTGTTTGTAAAACTGATATTGTTGACTACTTCAATATTTTCATTTTTACTATTCTTGTGCAACTCCTAGTCCTAGACCATATTTGAAATGCTGATATTTAACCTCATGGCTTTGTCTATTTGAACATTCAGAGAAGAAGACTTGGAGCTCTGGAGAAAAGAAAGCAGCTTTAAGCATTGGTGAGAGTGATGGAAAGAAAAATGGGTAACTGTTGTTTCATTTCTCCAAATGTATTTCTACTTTCTCATTTATTTACAAGACAGTGAGTAAAATGTTTGTTCACCTTTTTGGTTCTAGGGGCATGCATATCACTGAAGCTCTGCAAATGCAGATTGAAGTGCAGAAACAATTACATGAACAGCTTGAGGTATTTATTATGTTCATAGAGCCAGAGCATTGTGAAATTTTTAATGATTGTTTTATATAAGTTGAAATTATAAGCTAATAGATAACCGGTCCCATACATGCATTCTGAGTTGTGCGATTTCTATATCCAATGCACAGCTACAAAGGTTGCTTCAGTTACGCATAGAAGAACAGGCAAGGTATTTGCAGAAGATTTTGGAAGAACAACAGAAAGCTGGCCGTGCCTTAATTCCTTCACTAAGCTTGTCAGCACCAACCGATCCTCCGAGCCAAAACTCAGACTTGCAGCAAACTTCTTCTCCATCTGCTGTTGTCTCAGCTTCCCAACACTCTGAATCTAAAACCGAATCATCATCATCACCTCTACCATCAAAGCATAAAGCTAACGGTGTCAGTGCCAATGAATGTAAACCGGAATCAAGTCTGAAAAGGTTACGCTTCGAGGACAAGCCAGAGTCGGCCATAGACGAGGCTGTGGTGGAAAATCCTGTGCAATAACAGCTTCACCCAACTCATGATTTCTTTTCATTGCATCAGATTCCTTTTTGTATAGGCATTAATTTAGTGTAAAAGTTATTGAATTTAGATTTGCTTCATTTGTATGCATGACATTTGGAAAATTCGGAGAATTAGATTTTGCCAATGTATCCGCTTAAGTTTCACTTTCTTTCAATATTTTTTTCCGGTAAATCAATCTTATTTTTAGTTTCTTTGAATTTTAATCCATCATATAAGGTCGATTGGATTCGAGCACGATATTAATACATTTTATTTTTTGACAAAAGAAAGGCCCTTAGGCCAAAACATATTATTATACTGTTAAATTACTTATAAATAAAATTTTAATAAGTAAAAAAATATAAATATTTAAAAAAATAAAAAAATAATACAAGTGACCTAAACTGAATTTGAGTTAACAATTTGTAAATATAAATCAACTTAAACAAAATACTCTCCCCTACGCACAAGGGGAAACAATCCTTATAATAAAGTTTAGTGACAATAAATATATATATGTATATATATATATATTCGTAATATTGTTATATTAAACTTTCAATAAAACTAAAAAAATCACTTAAAATTGAAAATTTAGAGTATTGACAACAATGGGTTTTTTTTTTAATTATAAACAGAAAGTATGGGTTTTAAATTGGCATTGGTCCACGAATACATTCCTTGGCAATTGACCCCACTTTAAGAAAAAAAAATCAATCACACACAAATGACAAATGACAAGACTCGGAAAGTACTATCAAAACTCTCACCTTTTTCTTACTTCCTTCTCTTCTTTCTTGTGCTTTGTTTTCTCTGCAACTCTTCTTCCCCCCCTGAAACCCCAAACTCATTCTTAGGCTTCACTTCTCCCTCAAAGTTATCTCCTTTGCATGTCTAACATTTTGTTTACTTTGTTTGTCTTATGATGAAAAATCATCTGTGCCATTGTTATATCCACCTGAAATTAAGGATTTATCTTTTTTTTTCATTTCAGATTTATGGGGTTTTCTTTCATGAATTCTTTCTTTGTTTGTCCGTGCTTTATGTTTTTTTTTTAATAATGTCTATGTTCCAGTCAAATACACTTTTACATTTCAGATATTACCCTTCAATTATGATGGATTGTATGTGGCTCAAGAATTAAATCCTAATTTTGGTTGGTCGTTATTGTTACCTTGGCATCCAAAGGTTGGTGATTGGAGAATGTGCTGAACAGATTACCTGGGGTGAATCCAGGTTCAAACTTGCAGTGTGGCTTTGAAATAAATAAGATGGCATCAAGTGAAGTCTTCTTCCAAGTTCGTGATCATGGTAAAGTTGTGGACGTAAAAAAGCAGAGAATCAAATGCAATTACTGTGACAAAGAGATGAGTGGGTTTTCCCGTCTCAAGTACCACTTGGGAGGTGTTCGTGGGAATGTCGTCCCTTGCGAAAAGGTTCCCCAAGATGTCAAGAAGCTGTTCAGAGACATGTTACAAGGAAGAGAGCATCTCCACAACGATGCTCCTTATCTGTATCGACAACCTCTTCCACAGAAGCGGAATGGATGTCCCCATAACAATGTTGCCAAGAAAACTAAGCATCAAAGTTCTGAATCTTCTGGTGACGAGAGTGGAGAATATGGTAATACAGATTCTATGTCTGAAGATGATTTTGAAGTTTCAGTAGCTTCCTGCAAAAGGATGGTTTCACAAAGTGCTGCTGTTGTCGGTGACCCGAACCAAGAATCAGGTAAGCAAAACAAGAGATGCATTGGTAGATTTTTCTTTGAAACAGGTATCGATTTTAAGCTTGTGAACTCGCTAACCTTCCAAAGGTTGATGAATGATATTCGCAGTCCGGGTCAGGCAGAGTATAAGATCCCCGATTGTCTGGAATTGAAAGGGTGGATTCTCAAGGATGAAATGAAGGAAATCCAAGAATATGTGCAGAAGATAAGGCAGTCATGGGGAAACACTGGATGCAGCGTCTTGTTGGATGGATGGATCGACCAACAAGGTCGAAAGTTTTATAGTGGACTGTCCGGAGGGCCCGATTTATTTTCACTCCTGTGATGTTTCAGCATCGGTTGATGATGTTAACACACTGCAGTTATTGTTGGATAGGGTTATGTATGAGGTTGGGGCTGAAAACGTAGTTCAAGTCATTGCCTTTTCTACAACAGGTTGGGTGGGAGATGTTGGCAAGCAGTTCATGGATCGGTGGAAGACTGTGTTTTGGACTGTGAATGCATCTCAGTGTATCGAGCTAATGTTAGATAAGGTCACAAATATGGGTGACGTTCGACGGACATTAGAAAAGGCGAAGACCATCTCGAAGTTCATCCATGGCCATGTGACGGTATTAAACCTTTTGCGAGATTACACAGATGGTCATGATCTTGTTAAACCTACCAAGATAAAATCGGCCGTGCCTTTTGTGACTCTACAGAATATTATATCGGAAAAGAGAAACATCATGGCGATGTTCACATCATCCGCGTGGAACAACACGACATGGTCTTCCACAGTGGAGGGAAAGAGGGTAGCAAAGTTGGTAGGCGATGCTTCGTTCTGGAGAGGAGCCGGAATGGTTGTAAAGATGGCTCTACCTCTAATACGTGTTCTATGTTTGATGCATGGGGAGGATAAACCGCAAATGGGATACATATACGAAACCATAGATCAAGTGAAGGAAACAATTAAAGAGGGATGCAATAGCAAGAAATCTGAGTATATGCCGTTTTGGAAAGCGATTGATGAGATTTGGGATGGCCATCTCCATAGCCCCCTCCATGCTGCAGGTTACTTTTTTAATCCAAGTCTTTTCTATTCAACTGATTTTGATTTCGAGGTCGGCTTCGGCCTCTTCTGTTGTATGGTCCGTATGATTCAAAATCAGTCCATTCAAGATAAAATCTTACAACAAGTCGATGCGTATCGACATTGTAAAGGTGCTCTCAGACAGGGAAGTACTGTTCAGCAAAGAACCAACTTGTCTCCTGGTAAAGAAATAACCATTATTCTGTCCTCTCTCACAATTTCTTATACATTTTTAGATTGTTTTAAACATAGTTTTGTCATCTGCTAATGTGAATCTAGCTATGTGGTGGTCACATTACGGAGGAGAGTATCCAGAGTTGCAGCGATTTGCAACGAGAATATTGAGCTAGACTTGTGTAGGTGCTTCAAAATACAGGCTCAACCGAAGTATAGCGGAGAAGCTGCTGACAAAAGGAAGGGATCAAACTGAGGAACAACTGTTAAGTGATCTCACATTTGTTCATTACAATCTGCAACTGCAGCAGCAGCACTCTCAGTTGCAGTTGGGTGTGAACTATGACAATGTGGCTGATGAGATAGATCCATTGAATGAGTGGATAGTAGGCGGTACAGCGGAGATCGGGTCCAATAATGGTGATTCAACTTGGAAGGATTTGGAGAGTGCTGTCAATGGAGAAGGCCCTTCGTTTGAAGTTAAGGAAGAGCCCAGGTAAAAGGGTAAGGCTTTAAGGGAGCCTATGGCAAATACCATTTTGGCAAAGACGGGCCATTACCATGCATATCTGTTAAACAAACTGACATGAAACCAATCAAAGTAGTTGTAACGTAAAAGACAGTGATGAATGTCCATGTCAGTAAATGTTCAATATAACAATATTACAAGGTTGACATGTTGATTTTGATGAAAAACCAGTGGTGTAAGCTAAGGTGCATTGTTTTGGGTCTCACCGTATCTGCACTTGTAAGGTCCATGAATAAATTATGAATCCCTTCTGTTTTCTTAGTTAATACCAATATGAAAGGAAGTATGGAGATCCAGAAATGCAGAGATTTTGACAGGTATCATGATAGGAATTATTTTAAAGAAAAATATCCATGTCTTGTGAGAAATTGGTAGTGATTACTTGAATTAAGCTACTATTACTTGTAAGGAGGAAGCAAAAGCGAGAACTCTCACTCGTCTATTGGTGTTCTACTATCGAAGTAGAGAAGCTACCATGGCTCATAGAACCCTTTCATGCTCTCGCATTTGACGATAGACACATCTTTGCGAACTTGAAACAACAAAGGCAAAAAGCTCAAAAAAAAAAAAAAAAGCAGCCCCAAAATACCCAAGAGAAATCTCATACAGGAATCAAATCCTTTAAACAAAGTCATCATCGTAACACAAAAACATCGAAGATCGAGAAAGACAAAACCCATCACAACAGCGGGGGTTGACCACGAATTGAGGTGGACGCATTATTGAAAAAGGGCAAAGGGTGGAGAGGAAAGACTGCCAAAATGGAGGCTCTCACTCTCACCCCGCCGGCGAGCAAAGACTACTGCCACTCTCGACATTTTGTGTAGACTTGCTCTAAACTTCAACATCATATCTATATCAATGTCATGTTCACCCTTGTAAACCTTCAGTGGATATCAATGCGCGTGGGGTATATACTTTAATAAATATGGATCTCGTTCTTCAATGTACCAAACTAACTCTTAACATTTGGGGGAAAAAATCCATGCAATTGATTTAATAAATTCACACAAAATGAGAAAAACAGCATCATCATAATCATAAATGCATAATCTCCATGATTTCTTACTAATGGATTGGGTTTTCCACGAAATTTCAAATTTCAAAACCCAAATTCTAAAAATATGGGTCCTATTTATTTTTAATAAAAAAAAACCCCTTCTTTTTCCACAACAAAAGGCATCAGCCATCTACTTCACTAGCTTCTGCCCACAAGCAGACACAACACAAAACAAATCCATTTTAAATTGACCTCATAATCTTGAGTTAGTCAAAACTCATAAGACAAAATAATATATATTTAACATTCCATGTTTTGGAAGTTGTTCTAAGATTCCTTTTACTTTTGTTTTTACTCTGTTTTGAAATCTCTCTTACCAAGTCTTTAGTTAGCTCAACCGTATCTTTGTCAATCATTTATATCCACCCCCACTTTTCGATAGATTTGAATTTCAAGCTAATATTGAGAGAATTTAAGTACCCCCAGTTGACCACCAAGCCCATTTTTTTTCTTCCTCTGAGAAACAAAGCTGAAGAAGAAGAAGAAGTTTCAAGTTGGATTTGGGTGTAATTTTTGTTTGTTTGTTCAAGTGTCTAGCAAGCTTGGATTTTTCAGGTGTTTTTTGTCAAAGGTCTCTTCTTTTTGTTTTCACTGGAAATGGACTTTTCTGCTGTTAATCTTTAGGATTGAAGATATGTTCTTTTTTATGACAAAAATTTCATTCTTCCCTTTCTCTTTCTTTATTTGAAATTATGAAATTGGGTTCTTGTTGTTTTCTTTTATCTGCTTTTATTAGTTTTTTTTTTTTGTGAGGTTTAGAAAGATGCATGTAAGGAAAGGCAACTCATTATGGGTAATGGGTCAGCCTCTGAGTTGTATCAGTATGGAAAAAAAAAAACCAAGTCCTTGGAGCACGAAAGGGGACCATTAAGATCTGTCCTTTGGATTGTTCTTGTTCTACCTTTTAATTTTACATTGACTCAGTTTGTTTCATCATTTAATTGTGGTTTTGAATCCTTTTACTTGGTGGAAACTGAAAAAACCCTTGAATTGCTTTTTCCTTTTTTTCGATTTACTGTTTGCCCCACTAATTTTGAAATCTCAGTTTTGGTTTCACTTTTTTTTTTCCATCCATCAATCCACATTTTCATTAGACTTTTCATCACTTTCAATGGGTATGAAAAGGGCAGAAAAGCAACCAACTTCTCTGCTGTTAAATAAACTTTGATTAACTCTTCAAAGGTTTGTCAAGTTTTCCCCTTTGTTTGCTTGTTTCTTTTAGGGTCAAAATGGAAGCTGCTTTTGTGTTCCATCGTTGGCAGTGGGAGATAACCCCACTTTCTTCTTTTTGTTTTTTATAATTGCATATTCTTTGCATCTAGTCATTCTCCTTTTCCTTTTTTTTTTGTGTGTTAATTATATCCTCATAATGTTCCCAGCTTTTGCTTTAGCTCTGATTTTCATGAAGTGGGAAAGCAATTCATTAACTCTGAAATGGTTTCAAAGATATTTTGTTATTCTAGAAAATTTCCTTTTTGAAATAATTTCTACTTCAATATCTGTTGGTTGTATGTGATTTAAATCAAAGGTGCCAGGGTGAGTTTATTTTGATTTGTATGGTTGTGTTGAAAATGACTGGTAGCTGTGCATTCATTGACTTCCTTTGTCCTCACCTGCATATTCACAAGCCATATAGTACTCTGTCCAAAAACAACTCATTCTTACAAAAGATCATTGATGACCAAATCTATCTTAAGTTTCCCAAATTTAAAATTCTAGAAAAAATCAAAATAGTCTTTTGATGTTTGAATTGCTGAATTTATGATGCTTGTTTGCATATCGGGGTGATATAGAAGCCAAGCTATTTTGGAAATTCCAGGGTCCTCTCTATTTGGAAAAAAGCTAAATCCCATGAATACAAGATGTTTGACTCTTCGCTTGTTCAATCTGCTTTAAGCCAGTAAGGATTGCATTTGTTTATTTTCTTTGTTTGATAATTTTCTTAAGCTCTTATTAGCTTACAATTAGTTTTTATTTTATTTTATTTCTCATGGTTTTTTTCTTTATTTTCCTTTCCTTTGAATGGGCTTTTTCTGCAGAAATGATTGTCAGCTAGATATTGTTAGTGAACTTCATGACAATAACTCATCGATAGAGGTAATTGATGGCATTCTTGCCCTTATAATGATTGTTGATTAATACTGAATGAAATATCCATGGAACTATGTCATTGTCGGTCAAAACAATTTGCTATTCTTCTTCCCTCCTTTTTCTATCTGAATGTTGTTGCAGTCCATCTTTATGTAATTTTCTGCGATTTTAGCACACTGGTCATTAGAGTTTCTTTTTTGATGACATATCGAATATCTACAACCTTTCCCATAGTTTTGAGTATATTCTATCCATTGCAGAAGAGAGAAACAAGCAGTTCTTTCATGTTGTTTGTTGGCTGACTTCAAGTCCTAAGAATTTTCCTTTATTCTTTTTCTAGGGGCTATAATAAGATTTTTACTGCAGTACTGGTTATTTCTAAAAAGTTCTCTCAATTTAGATTTGATATTCACAATGACTTTGGTGATTTATTCAGGGAACAAGTTATAATGAAGAGACTGGAAGTGTTGAATCATGTTCTAAAAGCAGTGATTTTTATCCTTACAGGTTTCAACTTGAGCAGGATGTAAGCATTACTTAACTGTGATAACCTTTTATTTATTGCATTACCCTAGTTACTTAAGCAGCATTGAAGATTATATATCTTTGGTGAAATTTGTTACTTCTAATAGGCAATGAATTAATCTAACTTTAGTACCGGAAATGGAAAATTACTTGCAGAGCCCCTGAGGTTTATTGATGGTTTTCTTTTATGGCCTTTCTAAGAGGAGTCTTATATTTTCAGTTTGGTTATAATATGCTGAATGCTTGAGAAAATCTACTTATTTTAGTCCATATGAGGGTTCCTTAAATGTATATTCGATTCTAGCAACTATATCTTTTCGAAAATTTGACAGGTACATAGATTGCAACAGAAGCTGCAAGAAGAGATAGACTTGCATTCTGTTTTGGAAAGTGCTATAGAGAAAAATGCTTCAGAATTGTCGAGTCCTTCATGCCTTCCGCACCATGTATGTCAGTTATATTTAATCTTTGCTTGCTGTTGGTAATTTCACCTTATGGTCTTGTCTAGATGTAGCTGCTGCCAGTTTTCATATTTCATTGTGATTGTTTGTGAGCCAAATTTTTGTGAAAGTTCAAAGCAATATGTTATACGAAGGTTGGAAAATGGCACAAGTGTTGTTTTATACGATAAAGGACAAGCTTTTATACTCTACTTTCCAATTGAATGTGTGGATTTTAAAACCTCTTATTCCTATTATTTAATGTTAGCTTACTCCTTTATGCCACAACTTTCAGACAACAATTAGGATCTTTTTGTCCCAACAAAGCTGATGTTTGTATCCTTATCTGCACATGTATCATATAGCATTTGTCTGGATGATTCATGAATGTTGAAGTTATTGTTTAAGCCAATATCCCATTCCACACATCACAAGATGAGTCCTCTTATTGTAAAAGTTTCGGTCTTGCGGAAAATGTTACTATGCTTTGAACATATCCATAATAAGCAGCCATCTGGTGTTTATATTAACTGCTTCTCTCTGGTTCTTAGCGATTTCTACTTATTAAATTCACTGAATTGTTCATGAAATCCTTTTGCCTGTACATTCAAATAAGCATTACCATTAAATTGTGAACTGGTTTCTTTAATAAAGTTTGTTATAATGTTTCCATTGTTCTTATTTTCTTACAGGCTCAGGAGCTTCTATCCCATATTGCTGTATTGGAAGGTACCATCTCAAAACTCGAACAGGAGATGGTCTCTTTGCATTTTCAACTTAGTCAAGAGAGAAATGAACGGAGGCTTGCTGAATATCGATTGAGGCAATCAGTTTCTCCATCGGTATGTATCTCTCTCCATTATCAAATTGCTGCTAATTAATGTCATTCTATAAAAACATAAATCCTTCCTAGTTACAATTGCATTCCTTTCTATTTCTTTAACTTTTTTCTTTGTAAGTGAAGCTTGCTCTGAAACATTGTTGAAGCCAATGATTTAAAGGTTATAGTTCTTTGTAGCCTGTTAACATCTGTGTTGTGGTTAGTTGTGATGATTTTGATCTTATATACTTGTTGTAATTAACTGACAGGAGTATGTCAATACGAAAATAAATTCATTTGTTTTGTAAGCCTTGATTTGTGCTCCAAATGATAAACATTTATTTTCTGTTAAGAATCGTCTATTGTTGTGAAGATGAGCTGAATGTGCATAACTCATTTAATTGTTATTTGCCTACAGTTCCTATCCTGTAATGGTCAATACTATATTTAACTATAAAATATAAGAGTAGATGATATGAAGGTGATATTACGGAAATATTGCATATATTTTTATACATACTTTGGCTGTGAATATGAGAATTTCTTTTGTTATCCAGATGTCACCATCATCTAGGTGTTTGCAGCAGTCAGATTCTGTATTGCATCATTCCTCAGATGATAACTCATGCCAGGAGTGTACTGACCACCCCTCAGAATCTACTGGTGAATCATCGTCTTTGGATTTGGTAAGAGAGGTAAATGTCTATCTTCCTTTGTGCCTCTTTAGAATAGGGCTTCCAGCTTTATAACTATTTTGACAGCTATAGTGCATCATACTTGATAAAACATTGGTCCCATTTACATATCATGATGTTCACTGAAAGCATGAAATTTCTTGTTTTCATGTTTTCATGATTCTCAGAAGAATGCAATGGACATGATTTTGCATCATGATGGGAAGAAAATATCTGCAAAGACTGATGGCAAATCTCTTCAACCTTTACGGTTTGAGGAGATTTCACGAGGGATAACGCCTAAAGGCCTTTGGGATCACCCTAACCGGCTATCAGAAGAGATGGTGAGATGCATGAGAAATATATTTATATCTCTTGCAGATTCAGCTGTGCCTTCCAAATCATCTGCGTCTAAAAGCCACAGCTCAACTCTATCACCTCGGGGACATCTATCAAATTCATCATGGTGGTCATCATCAGAACGTTCGATGATTCCTTCTTGGGTGCAGAGCCCTCAAGTTGATATCCAAAGCAACTCTGAAGTTTTGGCTTCAGAGAATTCCTTTGATCCGTACAGAGTACGTGGGAAATTAAGTTGGGCTGAAATCGGAAATTATGGCTTATCAACTGAAGTATCTTGGATGTCAGTTGGGAAGCAGCAGCTGGAATATGCATCTGGGGCCTTAAGGAAGTTCAGGTATTAAAGCTTGTCAAAACTTTTTGACTAAATGCTTCGAACTCGGCAATTGATTATCAAATCAGGATTTTGGAACCGTAGAGATTTACTTTCATGGGGCCAGATTCACCAGAATAGAGTAATAGCCTAATAGATTTGTAAGTATAGTGATTAGAGCATGAGTAGAATGTCTACGTGTTTTGTTTTTATATGGATCATACTCTTCCCTTTTTCCAAAACTGAAAAACTTGTAAGTTAACAACCTTTAAGATACTGTGTTCTTTTTGGATGGTATAACTATTGTATGGGACTATATATGATTCATTACTGTTTTTGCTGTCAATTGTTTCGAGAACAGAACACTTGTGGAGCAACTGGCGAAAGTGAACCCTATACACCTGAGTTGCAACGAGAAGCTTGCCTTTTGGATCAACTTGTATAATGCCCTAATCATGCATGTCAGTTTTTTTATTTCTTTTGCAAGTTCAAATTTTACGATTACATCTCAAGAGTAGTGGATTTTCATGTATACTAGTTGATCTTGACAATACTGTTCTGTGTGTGGTATCTACATTGTAACAGGCTTATTTAGCATATGGGGTTCCAAGAAGTGATTTGAAGCTCTTCTCCTTGATGCAAAAGGTATAACTCGTTGAATGAGCAACCTGAATCTATATCGGGTTTATTTTCCTTGTTTTACATGTTTATCTTATTATCTTTTAGCATCCCTATCTAGTTTGGTATGAGACTTGCCATTTTCCCCTTCAGAAAGGGGGAAGGTGTTGTGGTAACTTTTAGTCAATGATTTTGAATTAGTGTTCAACAGACATGTGGGTGCCATTAGTTATGCTGTAGAGTACAAAGACTGATGAGGAAGCAAAATGTGGCCCAAGCTGCCCGGTCCAGATTAATTTTTTATAGCTGGCTGTTTAGTGGGGCTCTTTGTGTTAAATTATTTCCAGTACCATGTTTATTCTCAAGTATTTATGAGTATACACTGTGCAGCTGTCTTTATCATGGTTAAAGAAAGGGTTTATCTCCTAAAAGAATCAAAACTAACGAAAGGGAAGAATTAAGATTATGCCCTTCGTTTATGCCGGCCCTCTGATGTTCAAATCTTGTACTTTGGAGAACTTCCATGCATTGAATAATTTAGTAGTCTCTTCATTTTAGATCTCATTTCATCTACAATTTATGAGCTTCTACGTTATATATTTATATCTAATTTATATATGAGAGGATGACTTCAAATGGAGAAATGCAAGATGATTGTTGATTTAATCAAGTTTTAGATTTTTGCAGTTATTTCTGATGAAATGTTTTTACTCTTCCAGGCAGCATATACAGTTGGAGGCTACTCCTTCAGCGCAGCTGCAATCGAATATGTAATTTTGAAGATGAAACCACCATTGCATAGACCGCAAATTGTATGGATTTTCTGTGATATGTTTCTTGCTTCCCGTACTTCACTAACTAAAGCTGGTGATAACCAACAAATGTTAAAACTTCTTGTTAGGCTTTGCTTCTAGCCCTTCATAAACTGAAGGTGTCAGATGAGCAACGCAAGTCTGCAATCGATACATACAAACCACTCTTAACTTTTGCACTCAGTTCCGGGATGTACTCATCACCTGCGGTAATCTCCATCATTTGTTTCCTCTTTATTCACACGCACACATACAGTCAATTTGGTTGTTTTGAGTTGTAGAATTTATGACAAGTGAGGTGCAAATGCCAGGTGAGAATTTACACAGCTAAGAATGTTAGGGAAGAGCTTGAAGAAGCACAACGTGATTTTATACGAGCTTCAGTTGGGGTTAGCAGCAAAGGGAAGCTATTAGTTCCGAAATTACTGCACTGCTTCGCTAAGGGCTTTGTGGATGATTCCAATTTGGCAGTATGGATATCTCATTACCTGCCACCAAATCAAGCTGCCTTTGTGGAGCAATGCATATCACAAAGGAGGCAAAGCCTTCTTGGATCTCGAAACTGCGGCATTCTTCCCTTCGACTCACGCTTCCGTTACTTATTCTTGCCCCATAAAAACATTTCAATCCAATGATAATATGTCGATATTAGGTTTTACATCTTCTCCTTGCTTGTTGAGTTGAATTATACAGAGAGTAAGGTACAAAAATTAGTGAATGGTAACATATAATTCTTGAGAAAGACAAGGGTGATTAGCAGTTTTGGTGTGTTCCCATGCATCAAGAGTGACACTACTTATTTTGTGTAGTGTACATTTTCTTCATGCATGGCTACTGCACCTGCTTTAGCTGTGTTGTATTTTCTTTATCCAACAAGGTTAGAATGAATTCTTCTTGGCCTATAATCAAATTGTCTCGTTTATACTCTGATTATTTAACTTCTCTATGTTGATTCATGGGCTTAACTTTTATCTGTTCCTAATCCAGTCTTTTAGTCCAGTTTTGGATATTTGCTGTAGTATTCCCAGCTCTTATGCATTCCTTATTTTATGGCTAAAGTCATTAAACCAGCAAACAGTTTATATCTATGGAAACACAAATGAATTATTTATAAATATATTATTATATATTACCAATAACCCCCAAAAGCAGGCGATTAAGGAATGCTCACAACCCAGTAAAGTCATTAAACTTGCATGGCTTCTCCATAGTTGAGTTTGGAACCCTGAGCAGACTGCCGGTGATAAGGTGAGGATGATGTCAAGTCATTATGCCCCTTATGCCTTAGGCGGCACACGTGCTACAATGGACGGGTCAAAGGGTCGCAATCCCGTGAGGATGAGTTAACTTCAAAAACCCGTCATAAGTTGGAATTGCAGGCTGCAACTCGCCTGCATGAAATTGGAATTGCTAGCAATTGCTGGTCACTCATACGGCGGTGAATTTGTTCTCGAGCCTTGTATACACTGCATCTCTTTATTATTATTATTATTATTTAGTTACAACTGAAAAAAGTAAAATACATCTAGAAAGCGAAATTGAGGAATGCTCACACATGAACAGCTATGGTGAAGTCATAATGTGTGTGCAAATTACATGGACCTTCCTTGGAAAAACGGTGTGGTATAATAATTATATTACAAGTTTGTAGGTTGAATATAATCATAATTTAGTTATCTTACTTTTATCTTTAAGAATTTAGTTCATATTTAAAAAATTTAAATTCAATTGTTAATACTTAAAATTTTTTTATTAAATGAACTTAACGAGTGATTTCAATGGAAAAGTATGTTGTTTATCTTAAGAGTCCCGGGTTCGAGCACTTTTGTGTGCAAGGTGTGTGTGCCTTGTCAAATGATTAAGAAAGTATGAATAGATACTGCCATGTAATCACACCAGTATATTCAAAAAAAATTATTAATTCAAATTTGACCATTGTCTTATACAGTACAAAAAATAAAGCAAGGCAAATCCAAAAAAAAGAAGAAGAGAAACTACTGTGTCTACCTTTAAAACTCTTAAAGCATTTAAATTATCTATAAATATGTAATATTTTAATTAAAAAATAATATTAATTATTTGAATTAATTAATAACATTATAAACATATAAGGATTAAATTATATTAAAAATTAAAGCACTACCAAAACTGAAGTTTAACCATTTTTAAAAAAATGTAAAAGAACAAAAACATGATGCGTTTAGACACTCTCCCAACTATTCCGCCGCATCTAAGTTCTGTTGCCTGTAAGTATTATATACATACAAGTTTAGTTCTCGTTTATTGCCAAAAAAAAAAAAGAAAGTTTAGTTCTCGTTAGGGAAATGGTTAAAGTTAAAGTAGAGAATCCTTTATAATACCTGAACTGAGAGCACTCCATGTTTCTTCTTAGGTACGAGTTTACCTTGAATGCTTTCATCAGGGTTATGCAAGTCGAGGTCTCGAAGCTCAACATCAGCATAAGCTTCTACGAAATCCACCCCTCGGTTGTTGCAAAGCAGCTCGGGTTCGCCCACAGTGTTAGCCACAACCTCACCCGAAAAGGCGTAGTAGGAGACCAGAGCCTGAGCCATGGCTTTCTTCAGAACACTGGCCATGGAAGTGAAGCTCACGTTGCTACCTTCTGGTTTCTTGTAACAAAAGAAAACTCCCACGTCGATGGGAGGCAGGATCAAGTCAAGGTTAAAAAGTGGTAGCCAGTGTTGTTGCAATGGTAACACTGCTGCCACAATTTCCTCCTTGCTCACCATCATCGTGAAATCTGCTTTTGCACCCATGCCTGCCTACCTATTAGCTCTGGGGTTTTTTTTTTTTTGTTCTATTGCTTTGTGGGAGATATTGTAACAGAATGATTAATAGCGATTTTGCATGAAAAATGTATCTTCAATTTATAGGCAAAGGAAGTATTTAATAATGTTTCATCTACTCCTAATGCTAAATAATTAATAATAACTATAAATAATATAATATAATATAATACAAAACAAATACTTATGCAATGATTAGTTTATTGAAAGATTAATATGATTATTTGCAATGGGTTCGCTGCAGTGAGCCCAGTTGCTGACATCCAACACACCCATGCATGGAGCACTATGAGTTGGAAGATTAGATTCCGGCATGTGTGCAGGGAGAGAAACCGTGTGGTCGATCAATTGGCAAGGACAGCGACTGAATCTATGAACAGTATGGTGCTTTTACAACGACCGCCACAGCAGCAGCTACGACAGCTTGAAGATGACAAGTGTTCCCAACGATCTGATGGAGCATATGTTGGCTTATCCTCTTGCTAGTTAGGGGGTTTTCTTTCTTTTAATTACCAAAAAAAATATGATTATTTATTTATAAGATAATAAAAACGTAAATAATTTTGATATATAACAAATTATACCAGTAAAATACAAGAATAAAAGAGTTGTTTTTATTTTTTTTAAATAAAATCATTTTTATACAAAATCTAAATTACTCATAACTTCAATCATTAAAGTGGGTTTCATTAAACGGTAACTCACATCCTTTAAGTTGTTATCCAATTATAAATTTGTTCTTATTTATCTTTTACTTAATTAAAATAGAGTCCAATTAATTTATATCACCAAACTCAATAATAATACATTAACTTCAAAACTACATGTGAACCCAACAAATGGTTCAGTGGAAAACAGGATGTGTTCATTTTAGGAGTCTCGAGTTTGAGCGCCTGTGTGTACAAGGTGTGTGTGCTTTGTCAAAGAATTAAGAAAGTATGAATAGATACTATCATGTAATCACACCAATATATTTTAAAAAAAAACTTGAAAACTTACATGTTTTAACATCAATAAATATGAAATGTATAAGATTATAGTATAAATATTTAAAAAAAATAAAAATTTTCATATAAAATTTTATATTCATTTGAATATCAACGTATTTAAATAAAATTTAAAACTTATATTTTGAATAAATTAATTTTAAATAAATATAATATATATAGATATAGATACCATATAATCGTTATACAACGTGCTACAAGAGCAGACAAAACTTCTAAAACTAAAGATTTATTAAACAATAGAAAAATAAATAAAAAACATATAAAACTTAAGACAACATGAGTCTAAATCGACTCGTGAAATCATCTATTATTCTGAGATACTCTCGAACAGATTAAGAAGTTGATGAATAGTCATCCACTTTTCAAGAAAAATTACTGGTGGCCAATTAAGTTTTAGTGAATGATAGGTACCATCAACTTGTTTTTGATATTTTTGGGGTCCTAGGCAAAATAATAAAAGTTGGTAAAAAAAATTGAGACCCTTAAAAACTAAAAAAAAAAAATTAGAGCTCTTAAAAGTTGATAATAAAAATTCTTTACCTTTAAAAGTTAAAAAAAAAAATTGCACCTCTTAAAAATAAAAAAAATAAAAAATTGGACCCTTTTAGCTTTGGGTTTTGGGCGGTCGCACTTCTGGACGACCCCCAAGGTCGGGCCTAGGTACCATGATTTATCTATCATAACTTGTGAAGATAACAAAAATATTTACGGAATAGATCTGTAAATTGAAAGAGAGAAGACGTGTGTAATGAACGAGAAGAAAAAAGAAAGAAAGGATTGATGGCAGGAAAAAAGGCTGACGATAGTGATACTATAAAAATAAGAAATAAGCGACTTGGAGAAAAAAAAAATTTAATCAAATCAAACTTGGTCAACTTTATACCGCTACCATCAATTAATGAATGTGGGTAGCAAGCAAAACATTTATCAAAATTTGAATGCAGGGTAGCAATCAATATATTTATCAAAATTTGTCTGCTGTCTTGCTTCTGCAATCTGGTGTCTCTCGCCAAACTTTTTATTTACATGTGGACGCTATGAAGTATGTCCATTGGATAGAAATTTATGAAGTTGATTAATTTATTCTTTTATTTAATATATAAAAATTAGTTTAGAGAATCTTTTAGCAATACTATTACTTTATAGTAACTAGAAAATTAAATAAAGGAAAAAAGAAACTAATAAGGTTTAATTATAACCAACCCCTGCCAGCCCTTGATGTTGAGGGCACAAAGGTTAAAAGGATGGGAGGGACACGTAAAATGAACAAGCTCGTTTATAAGCTCATTTATTTATTAATGATATTTTTTTATAAAAATATTAAAATAATATCTATGTGTATGTTTTTATTGTTTGTTTGTTTGTTTGTTTATTATTCATTAACATTGTTCGTGAACGTGTTCAATTATATGTTCATGAATATGTTTGATTAATGTTCGTGAACATGTTCGATTAAATTAAATGAACATGTTCGTGAATATTAAACAAACGAACATGAACACACATAATTTTAAATAAACGAACATGAACAAAAATTTGAAATTCTTAACGAACACGAACCGAACATGAACAACTTCAAAAATAAATAAACGAACGCGAATAAAAATTTATTCATTCAAGTTCCCTAGTTGTGATATGATATATAACAGAGATATGTACAAATTGTGAATATGTTGTTCTACTAATACTTTCCACCAACTAATTTCGTAGGAAATTGAACTGTTTTTCACGTTTTTTTTTTCGACAATAAATATAAAGTCGGCGGAATTTTCTAAAAATTTCCCAACAAAATTTGGCTGAGTGTTCTTTTATGGAATTCTGTATTTTTACATAAAAATATTTTCTTTTATTAATTAAATAAAAAAATAGGAAAAGTAAATCCAAAAAGAAAAAAGGAAAAGCCTTTTTCTGGTGTAGCCTTGGTTTCTATTCTATCACTTGTTTATATGTAGGAGTATTATTTATTGGAGTTAGTAATAAGGAATCATAAATGTTTAAAATTAGTGAAGTGATCTCAACAACTAACTTTAATTTTTATTTATTTAATTAACCGGCTCTAATTTGCATGTTTGAAAGCAGCAGATACCTTGCTTTCTCTTGATTTTATTGGTTACAAACTACTTATCCCAAACCAAAAAACGATCTGAGTTCGCAAAGCCTTTGTCTTGTGCTGTGAAAATTCAACAAACAAACAAATCAGAATAAAGAGGAATCGGCAAACCAACAGGAAAAGGAAATCCAATTTTTAAACAATATGAATAGATACTACCATATAATCATATCAGTATATTAAAAAAAAATTATTAATTCAAATTTGATCATTATCTTATACGGTTAAAAAATAAAGCAAGGCAAATTCAAAAAAAAAAGAAGAAGAGAAACTACTTTGTCTACCTTTAAAACTCTTAAAGCATTTAAATTATCTATAAATATGTAATATTTTAATTAAAAAATAATATTAATTATTTGAATTAATTAATAATATTATAAAGGATTAAATTATATTAAAAATTAAAGCACTAACGGACCAAAACTGAAGTTTAACCATTTTTAAAAAAAATGTAAAAGAACAAAAACATGATGCGTTTAGACACTCTCCCAACCATTTAATGTGTTAATGTGTAGGTAACAGTAGGTTGGTCCTAGCTCGAAGGGCAACCCCATCTAGCAACCTCCCAAAATACATTATTATTACTATTTGCAAGCACAGAGTGGTGAGTCTGACATAGCACGCCTTTCCTTTATTATATTGATTGCTTAACTTTTTGCAGTGTGGCTCTCAGATGAGATTATCCACCATATTAGGGGTGTCTCACCCACACATATTTTAGAGGGATAAGATAGACTTTCATGACATCATATCTCGATAGGAGCTTTTTCCATTAAAAATGTTTTTAAAATGTTAAAGGAAGAGTCATAGAATTCTATAGATGAATTTTGGAAAAGAGCGTAGAAATTCCCAAGCCCACAAAGAGTCCATGGGCGTGGTTTAGCAGAGACTCTTCATTAATGGGGAAAGAGTTAGGAGTGGTTTAGCAGTTGACCCTTCCTACCCAGTTTGCAGTCATGTTTCAAAGGACATCTTACACATCATCTGATATTGCACCTTGGCCAAGAAAATCTGGAGACAGGTAGTCTTGAGATTTCAACAATTTAATTTTTTCTCTAACACATTGCTGGATTGATTGTCTTTCAATTTGCAGGATAACTCAAAAGCTTGCAGTGGGGAAGTTGGGCATGTCTTTTCAGGCTCTTGGCTTGACGACTTTGGAAGAATCGAAATCTTTTCATATTTCAAGAAAAATCGTGGAGCTTCACGATCAAAATCTTGACGTGCTGGGCCAAACAATTCTTCTTGTCAAATAGAGAGGTTGTGAGTGAAGATTTTGAATCAACAGCGGAAACCCTTCGATAGATGGGTGAATCATCCTCAATACAGATGGTGTTGTTCAAGAGGAGTCAAGGAACGCAACGACTAGGGGAGTGATGCAGGACGAAAATGGGGAATGGGTCTTTGGCTGTAACAAACAAGATACATCTATACTTTTTAAAACAATATATCATAAATAATTTAAAATTAATAATAATAATAATAATAATAATAATAATAATACATATAGAATATGAATAAAATTAAAATAAAGTTTGAGTAGTGAGCTTTAAGCAACGATTCGACGATCGGTATAATAAATCAGTCAATACACATTGACGAGTAGAAGAACATATCTTAGATCCAAGTCGATTAGAATGGTCAGTATCGGAGATCAGACCAGAAAATTATTTCGATTTTAATTCGTAAATTGTGACATTCAAATCTGTTTCATGAAAAAAAATTGAACCATAAAAGAGAAGAGAAAGGAGAGATTTCGATTGTTGTAGGTGGTGTAACAACAATTTTAACAACTTAGTGATTTAAACGAAAATTTTCGAATAATTCATTGACTATTTTGTAACTTTTTGAAGTTCAATGACCAAAATATAAATTTACTAACAATTTAATAATATTGATTGTAATTTACTTTTTTTTGTTTAATTAAATTTTAATAATTTAATTTAAGAAGTGCAAAGACAGATTTGGGTTTTCATTGAAATTAACCACCACTACGTAATTTTGCATTTTACAAATTTACATCGAAGTTAAAAAACTCAAGTAGTAAGATGATACAACACAAACTTCCAAACCAGGTAGTTGTAGTACTCACACGACACTTCCAAACTTAAGATTCCTGATACCGATTGTTGTTATTTTCATCAAGACCAAGGTAATCTGAAGTAAGGGGCCTCAACACATCGCTAGCTTCTGCCTCTATCAGCTGCAACTGCCTTTTCAAGAGGTGCATGTACACCACCCAATCACCTTCTCTACCAGGACTCGGCACAGGCATGACATATCCAGAATCTCCTCCCCAAGGAAAATGGTATGACCCGAATACAGGCCTACCCCAACCGAAATCCACTTTCGAAATCGGGAAACGCTGCCCCGATGACACTACAAAAGCTGGTCCCTCCTCGCCGCCATTGCTATATATCTTAGCTAGTGCTGGCTCAGGACGATGAGCTTCAACCCAGTCAATCAGGCCCAGGAAGTGTTCCTTTGTCACTGCTTGCTCCAGGAAGTCATGTACCTGATTAGCCACCCACCACAACGGTTTTTCTATCAGTTCTCTTACTCTCTGCCCTCCAAACGGGATGGAAAGAACATTTCCGAAATAGCAACTCATTGAACTCGCTTTCTCTTCATCTCCTTCGCCTAATCTGGCCCTTCCATCCACCACAATCCCCATCTTTGTACACTTGAAACCATCCTTGGCAGCAAGGACTGCTATCATTTTCCATAAAAAGGCACTGAAAGACTCAAGCTTGGTCCTTTTGTATCCATTAGTGCAGGCTAGTGATTGAATTTCGTCGAGTTGCTCCGAAGTGATGTAATATATGCGACTAATGAGATGATCAGTGGATTGACGTTGCTGTTTAGGGGGTGGTAATGAAGAGATGGGCACATACATGTGGTCCAAGGAGGGGGCGATGCACCCTGGATGCCTGGGGTTCATCAGAGACCTTTGAAAAGAGGGCACCAAAGAGATTGACTTGAATCGAGCCATTTCAGCCCATGATACAAGAAACATGTTGGCTGAGTAGGCATCTGCTATTCGATGATCAAATGTGCATGCCACCACTATTCCGCCGCATCTAAGTTCTGTTGCCTGTAAGTATTATATAAATACAAGTTTAGTTCTCATATGCTACGACATGATGATGTATATTGTTATTTGTTTCATATTGATTAAATTGTGGCATAGATGATCTAAAACTTAGACAAATTGCAATATTCTAATAGGATTTATAAAAAAAAATAATTTTGGGTGGTCTAAAAGCAAGCCGGAAAGGAAGTTGCCACCCCTACCAAATTTTCCTCATCTAGTGGAAAGGGCGTGAAAAAAAAAATACTTCCTAGATATTTTGGTTATAATTCAGATATTAATTTTGAGTCAGAAGGAATGAATCTGAGTGTGGTTCTTAATTATTATTCAGACGTTAGGGAAATGGTTGAAGTTAAAGTAGAGAATCCTTTATAATACCTGAACTGAGAGCACTCCATGTTTCTTCTCAGGTACGAGTTTTCCTTCAATACTTTCATCAGGGTTATGCAAGTCGAGGTTTCGAAGCACAACATCAGCATAAGCTTCTACGAAATCCACCCCACGGTTGTTGCAAAGCAGCTCAGGTTCGCCCACAGTGTTAGCCATAACCTCACCCGAAAAGGCGTAGTAGGAGACCAGAGCCTGAGCCATGGCTTTCTTCAGGACACTGGCCGTGGAAGTGAAGCTCACGATGCTGCCTTCTGGTTTTTTGTAACAAAAGAAAACTCCCACATCGACGGGAGGCAGAAGCAAGTCAAGGTTAGAGAGTGGTAGCCATTGTTGTTGGAATGGTAACGCTGCTGCCACAATTTCCTCCTTGCTCACCGTCACCATGAAATCTGCTGTTGCACCCATGCCTGCCTACCTATTAGCTCTGGGTTTTTTTTTGTTCTATTGCTTGGTGGGAGACACTGTAACAAAATAATTAATGTGAGTTTGCATGAGAAACAGGACTTGAATTTATAGGCAAAGGAAGTCTTTAATAATGTTTCATCCACTCCAGTATTAAACAATTTACGTCACCCATGTGTGAAAATAAAATTACTAAAATTATATACCTTACTTTCTTAGAGAAATTTAATGTTAGATACTTGTGGCTTGTTATATAATGATACTATAAAGCAATCCATTTAAATCGCTACCATCAATTAATGAAGGTAGGGTAGCAAGCAATATATTCATCAAAATTTTGATGCAGACTAGCAAACAATATATTTATCAAATTGCAACCAATATATTTGCCTCTGCTGTCTTGTTTCTGCAATTTGGTGTCATGTGGATGCTATGTAGTATGTCGATTGGATAAAAATTTATGAGGTTGATTAATTTATTCTTTTATTTAATATATAAAAATTAGTTTAGAGAATCTTTTAGCAATACTATTACTTTATATAGTACAAAAAAATTAAATAAAGGAAAAAAGGTTTAATTATAGCCAACCCCTGCCACCCCTTGATATTGACGGCACAAAGCTCAAAAGGATGGGAGGGACACATAAAATGAAAAAGACGGTTGAAATATGTAGTTGTGGTATCATATATAACACATATATGTAATTGAATTGTTTTTCACGTTTTCTTTTTTTCGACAATAAATATATAGTTGGCAGAATTTTCCAAAAATTTCCCAACAAAATTTGGCTGAGTGTTCTTTTACGGAATTCTGTATTTTTACATAAAAAGATTTTCTTTTATTGATTAAATAAAAAAACAGGAAAAGTAAATCCAAAAAAAAAAAAAAGGAAAAGCCTTCTTCAGGTGTAGTCTTGGTTTCTATTCTATCGCTTGTTTATATGTAGGAGTATTATTTATTGGAGTTAGTAATAAGGAATCATAAATGTTTAAAATTAGTGAAGTGATCCCAATAGCTAACTTTAATTTTTTTTATTTAATTAACCTAACAATCGACTTTAATTTGCGTGTTTGAAAGCAGCGGATGCCTTGCTTTCTCTTGATTTTATTAGTTACAAACTATTTATCCCAAATCCAAAAACGATCTAAATTCGTAGAACTTTTGTCTTGTGCTGTGAAAATTCAACAAATAAACAAATCATAATAAAGAGGAATCGGCAAACCAACAGGAAAAGGGAATCCAATTTTTAAACAATATTTTTCAAGCTTCCCATGAGTTAGAATCTGAAAACGGCTTACAAAAATATACTATATATTATGACCTTCAACTTGCTTCTACATGGTCTGCTGTACTCTCCATATTTGGTAGCCTCTATTATTAGAGTTTTTTACATTAATAATATGATAAATAATATTTATAAAAATAAATTATTTACGAGAATAAATCATCTTAAACAGTAAAAAGTGATGTCGCTCGAATCACTTATAAAAAAATAATAATAAATTTTAATTTCAAAAGGAGTGATGCCAAACAAGGAGCCGCACCCCTTTTTCACATGCGCTTATATATTTTTTATATTTATATTTTATAGTTTTTATAATTTTATTTTATTTAAAAAAAAGCTAAATTGTTTAATTTTTAATATTTAAAATAATGACCAATTTGATAAATTTTTAGTAAAATTAACATAAAAAATATTAGGGTAAATTACCCAAATAATCACTCAAGTTTTTTTAATAAATTCCTATTTTGGTCATTGAAATTTTTAATATTTATAAAAAAAAATTGGTTGAGTTGTTTTATTTTTTTTATATTTATAATTATAATTCTTTGAATATTTAGAATAATGATCAAACTAATAATGTGTAAACGTTGAGGGTGAAATATATTGAACTTTTTAGAAATAAAATCAACTTGATAAAATATTTAAAATATTAAGGACTAATTTTATTATTATACCAATAAAAAAAGTATTACATCGACATTATGTTTGGTAACCAAATATATTTTAATAGCCAGTGATTAAAATTGAAAATTCACGTGATGAAATTAAAAAAAAAATCGATTGTTTTCTCAACTTTAATTAGTGGCATTTATATAGGAAACATAACAAATCCTTAAATAAATGCCATTAAATTAGTCGTGTTGTTTTGAAAAATACAGCAAAATTTATTAATGCAACTTTTACTTGATTTTTAAAAAAATATTTTTAACATATGAGTCTATTTAATATCAAATTCAAACTCTCATACTTATAATATAATACTCTTGTCACTGGTTTGAGAGTCTACTGGTAATTTAATTTTAGATATTAGTTATATGCCAAACCAAGGGTGAAACAAAAAATTTGTTTTAGGATGACAAAATTAAATTGTATTGTAATTTTTATAATAGTAAAAATGTAATTTTATCATTTTAATAGTTTATATATTTTTTAATTTTTAAAAGATTAAAAAATTTTAAATAGCTTAAATAAAAAAATTTCGAGACCTACCGGCCCCCTAATTACCCCTGTGCCAAGCCTATTGCATATAAATAATAACAAATTTGAACAAACAAAAACAATGACATTGGATTAAGAACTTGATTAGCATTTATTACTATTTAGCTAAACCTAGTTTCGCATTAGCATTTGGATTTGGTGTAGCCAAAAAACTTACTGTTTTTGGGAGCTTTCTCCTTTGGTTAATCCGACGTATGGATGGCATATACAACCAAAAATTAAGTTGGTGATTACAAACTTTAACTCCTTTTTTCCAACTCCATGACGTACTTTTCTTTCCCTTAATCAGTTACTTGTTTAAGAATTAAAGTTTTTGGCTTGCTTGTATTTGTCTATTTTCTCATTTTCTGACTCATTCCTGTGTCTATATATATTTATTGAAAATGTATAGAGAAATTAAATTATGTTTTGATAGCAATAGTAAAGTTAAAAAGTTTGGCATCTACCATGTTTTTAGTTGAAATATTATTATGTATAATTTTTTTATTTTAAAAAATGTAAGGATATAAAAACACTCTCATATTATTATAATTTACTTTGTAATAAAAAAGATTTTTTTTTATATATAATTTCTCTATTAAGAAGTGACATCAAGTTAATTAAAAGTTTTATTCTTGAAGGGATATGAATAATTATCTGATAAGTAGGTATTAATGAAACACACGGCAATTTATTAATCATTAAAAAAATTCTATGACTAATATATTAAATAATAACCCGTATAATAATAAAACGTATACATGTTATATGATATGTTATTTTAAATAATTTTTTAATTTATTTTTTATTTAAAAAATCATCCCTATGAAAGAAATTCATTGAAAAGCAAAAAATAATTGCTCAAAGTTTGAATAACAAGATTTTTTTTTATATGTAGGATTGATATCCAACTTTTTGGTTTCGAATTTTGACCAAAATTTCATATATGATATTGGTTTTTAAGGTTGATGATATTAAATATTTGAAGGTAAATATACGAATTTGGATTTAAAGTTGATGAGATTAAATATATTTATCTCATAATTATCCATTCGATTTTTTCTCATGTACTGCTGAGAAGATTCAGTCATTATAGTGCACGGAAGAACAGTTTTACTAATCTGTTCATGGGTTGAGTTATTCTTTTAGAATTGAAAGTTCATTCAAAATTTTAGAGGATTTTACTACTATATAATCACACCAGTATATTCAGAAAAACATTAAAGGGTTTGAATAAAAATGTTAGACTCAAAAAATGGGTATGAGCTTGAACCTTCAGGACCCGAGCATGACCCAACTCATTTTTAAGTTTATAATACTTTATATTATGTAATTTAAAACACATTAAAAAAATAAACCTATATTAAAAATATAATACTACTCTAATATAAATATTAAAATAATTTTAAGATGACTATATAAAAAAAATTAATAAATAAAAAATATATAAAATTATTAAATATTAAATATTAAAATAAGATAAAATAAATATTTTTTAAAATAAAAAATAATATGAATGAGCCTAAAATGAACTTAGGTTAGTTTTTTTGCAAATATAGGTAAATTTTGATAAAATTTTTAAACTCATATTTTTGGACCGGGCTGGGCTTAATTAAATATAAAGTATATTAATCTCATGGTGCTTAATTTCAATCCAAACTCAACCCGATCTGATCCATAAATACCTCTACTTTAGTGTTCCAACATGTAAATTAAGAAAAAGAAAAGATAATAATAAATAATATCAATAGGTTGGTCTACGACTGGCTTTGTACTTAGCATTACACCGAAAATGCAATACAAAAGACTATAGAAAGTTTTTGAGATCGTTGTGATTGACGCTTTTATTCCTCATGAGCTAACATGTTAAATGAATCTGGGAATTCTATAGAAAGTATATTTTACGCTTTTATTTCATTAGGGTTATGTAAGTCGAGGTTTCGAAGCTCAACATCAGCATAAGCTTCTACGAAATCCACCCCACGGTTATTGCAAAGCAGCTCAGGTTCGCCCACAGTGTTAGCCATAACCTCACCCGAAAAGGCATAGTAGGAGACCAGAGCCTGAGCCATGGCTTTCTTCAGGACACTGGTCGTGGAAGTGAAGCTCACGATGCTACCTTCTGGTTTTTTGTAACAAAAGAAAACTCCCACATCGACGGGAGGCAGAAGCAAGTCAAGGTTGGAGAGTGGTAGCCAGTGTTGTTGCAATGGTAACGCTGCTGCCACAATTTCCTCCTTGCTCACCGTGACCATGGAATCTGCTGTTGCACCCATGCCTGCCTACCTATTAGCTCTGGGTTTTTTTTTGTTCTATTGCTTGGTGGGAGATATTGTAACAAAATAATTAATGTGAGTTTGCATGAGAAACAGGACTTGAATTTATAGGCAAAGGAAGTCTTTAATAATGTTTCATCCACTCCATTATTAAACAATTTACGTCACCCATGTGTGAAAATAAAATTACTAAAATTATATACCTTACTTTCTTAGGAAAATTTAATGTTAGATACTTGTGGCTTGTTATATAATGATACTATAAAGCAATCCATTTAAATCGCTACCATCAATTAATGAAGGTAGGGTAGCAAGCAATATATTCATCAAAATTTTGATGCAGACTAGCAAACAATATATTTATCAAATTGCAACCAATATATTTGCCTCTGCTGTCTTGTTTCTGCAATTTGGTGTCATGTGGATGCTATGTAGTATGTCGATTGGATAAAAATTTATGAGGTTGATTAATTTATTCTTTTATTTAATATATAAAAATTAGTTTAGAGAATCTTTTAGCAATACTATTACTTTATAGTAACAAGAAAATTAAATAAAGGAAAAAATGTTTAATTATAACCAACCCCTGCCACCCCTTGATGTTGAGGGCGCAAAGCTCAAAAGGATGGGAGGGACACATAAAATGAAAAAGACGGTTGAAATATGTGCTTGTGGCAGAATTTTCCAAAAATTTTCCAACAAAATTTGGCTGAGTGTTCTTTTACGGTATTCCGTATTTTTACATAAAAAAGATTTTCTTTTATTAATTAAATAAAAAAATAGGAAAAGTAAATCCAAAGAAGAAAAAAGGAAAAGCCTTTTTCTGGTGTAGCCTTGGTTTCTATTCTATCACTTGTTTATATGTAGGAGTATTATTTATTGGAGTTAGTAATAAGGAATCATAAATGTTTAAAATTAGTGAAGTGATCTCAACAACTAACCTTAATTTTTATTTATTTAATTAACCTAACAACCGGCTCTAATTTGCATGTTTGAAAATAATAGATGCCTTGCTTTCTCTTGATTTTATTGGTTACAAACTACTTATCCCAAATTAAAAAACATTCTGAGTTCGCAGAGCTTTTGTCTTGTGCTGTGAAAATTCACAAACAAACAAATTAGAATAAAGAAGAATCGACAAACCAATAGGAAAAGGGAATCCAATTTTCAAAACAACTACTAATATCAAATAAATATTTCACAACTAACATTGTTCAAGCTTCCCCCATTAGTTAGAATCTGAAAACGGCTTCCAAAAATATACCATATACCATGAACTGCATCTTGCCTCTATATAGTCTAGTCAACATATTGGTTTTTTTTATACAAATGACCCTAAAAATTTAATTAATTACGAAAATAACCCGCTTTTTTGATTATATACGTAAATGACCTGAAATCTACTGTAAAAATTGATGGAACCAAAGCGCTTGGCGCCACGACAACAAACTCAATAAAAAATTCAATTTTTTGTGAAGCCATGTAGAATGGTGTCACTAGGAGCGAATCCAGGGGAGCTGGCAGTGCACTGACCCTCCCTAAAATGAAAAATTTTTCTTTTAGGCCTTTTAAAATTTTTAAAATTTTAAATTAATAAAGGTAAAATTACACTTTGACCCTCTAAAAATAATACAATTTTGATGTAATCCTTTAAAAATTGTATTTTTACTATCTTAAAAATTATATTTTAATTTAGGCCCCCTAAAAAAATTTCAGCCTTCGCCCCTATGTGTCACCTGTGTATAAATACTAGAGAAATATTATTATTTTTGAAAAATTGGTGGGTCAAAAAATAAATATGATGGTGGAGCCATATAGAATAGCGCCATCGATATATTGTGTATTTTTTTAATTTAAAAATTTTAAAAATATATTTTATTTGATGGTGTCATTCTCTTTAATGTGATCAAATAGCTATAAATATCTCCAACCCAATGGCAGATCACTTTAAGTTTGAATTTTTTTTTTAATTATATCATGTTAGAGGATGAAGGGGAGAGAGATGAGGAGTGTTTTCTATATTTTATGTTTAATGGTTATTTTTGGTTGCCAGTAATTTATTCGGTAACGGATCCAATTGGTTAGGTAAGTTGTTCCATTGGCTATGGTTGGACAATAACGGGTTCAAATTGATTATGCAACCAACAGGTGGATTATTTGAGATTCTCTAGGCCAACAGGATGTTTGAAGGTTTTAAGGAATCCTAAATTGAATCGCACAAGTGAGATCATTAATATCAATCGCATTTAGAAAAAACATTTAAAAAAACATACACAATATATAGATGACGTCATTCTATATGACTCCACCAAATAAACATTATTTTTAAAAAATAAAAAAAAACACATTAAAATAAAAACTCTGACATAAAATGGTGGCACCAATTAAAATCGCTCCACCGATAAAAAAAACATTTTTTTATATTTTTAAAATTTTAAAAAAAATTACATTGACACATACAAAGTGGTGACGCCAAACCTTTTGGCTCCACCACCATATTTATTTTTTACCCTCATTATTTCAAAAATAGTAATATTTTCCCGATGTTTATACAGGTGACGCCATTTTACATGGCTTCATCAAAAATATAATTTTTTATTGAGTTTGCTGACATGGCATATTGGCGGCGTCAAATTCTTTGACTCCACTAGTTTTTACTGTAAATTTTAAATCATTTACATGTATAATCAAAAAATTGGATATTTTTGTAATTAATCAAATTTTTAAAATCATTTGTTTAAAAAAGCCCTCCATATTTGGTAGCCTCTATCATTAGGGTTTTTTACATTAATAATAAAAAAATAATATTTATATAAATAGAATGAAAAATAGATTATTTATAAGAATAGATCATTTTGAACGATAAAATGTGATGTCGTTATTGTGTCAGTCAAACCACCTATAAAAAATAATATTTTAATGAAATAAATAAAATTTTAATTTTAAAAGGAGTAATGCCAAACAAGGAGCGGCACCCCTGTTTTACACTGTCGAAACGTTTTTGAAACGCGTCCCGACTTTTATATTTTTTTAAAAATCGAAAATGGGAGTCGCCACCAATCTTTTATTAGGCGTGATTGGATCATCATAAAACGTTAAAATCTGTTTTAAAAATTATTTTGGTCTTCGAAAATCCAAAAAACTGGTTCGGGAGTCGGTTACGTGTAAGGAATGATTAGTACCCTCACATGCCCAAGATTGGTACCATATCGATTACTTTCGAGTCTTTGTGTGTTAAACTTTGAAATCTCAAGCGAAGTTTAAAATATGATCTTTTTACACATAATTCATTTCACATGATTTTCTTAAATTAGATTTGAGGGAAAATACCCGTGTGTTTCGAATTTTTTGGAACATTGAAGTCCTATCCAACACGTTAGGGCACGACGCTCTCGGAATCTCGAAATTAAGGGTCATTTGAAAAGTTTGAAAGAGGATATTTGAATGTGCAGATTATATGAAAAATACACCCAACACGTTAGAGCACGATTTTTCGAGATTTCTACATGAAAAGAATATTGCCTCGGTTTTAAAGATTTATTTGTATGTGAAAATAATTTCGAAAACGAACGTGTAAATTAAATATGAATGGGCAGTTAATAGCAAAATTAACACGAAACAAAATAATTAAGCAGATGAATAAATGCACAAAAATTAAACATAAAATTAATAGAATAAAAAATACGAAAGAATGATAATTAAAGTCTGTGTATGAACATTGAAGAGAAACGAAATAAAACAAACGGGGTCAAAAACGGAGTTTCGGAGAACTCGGGATGAAAATAAAATTTTAGAAAAGCTCGAAGGTCAAAATGTGATTTTGAAAAAGTTTAGGGGTTAAAACATGATTTTAAAAAAGTTTGGGGGTTAAAATGTGATTTTGGAAAAGTTTAAGGGTTAAAATGTAATTTTGGAAAAGTTTAGGGGCCAAATGTAATTTTGGAAAAGTTTGGGATCTCTTGAGCAATAAATTCTAAAAAGGGTGACACGTGGCAGTTTCTCAAGCTTTTAGAAGTGAAAGGACCAAATTGAAAATATTTAAAATTACTGGATAAATTTAAAATAAATTAAAATTTGAATTAAAGATGAAATTGAAACAAAATAAAGAAAAAGAAAGACCAATTGTAGAAATAAATCAAAAAAGGACACGTGGCAGCTTCTTAGGCTTAAAAAAGGTTTAGGGACTAAATTGAAAATGAAATAAAATTAATGAGCAATTTTAAAATAAATTAAAAAACGTGAAAAGGATGAAATTTAAGCAGGGTGTAACGTGGAAGGACCAGTGGAAAAATATCCCATTGTTTTTTTAAAAAAATCAGCCATGAAGTATCAAAACGACGTAGTTTTGGAGTGTTTAAGTTACTCCCAAAACTACATCGTTTTGGGAACCTATATAACCCCCTTTTAACCATTTTTTCTTCATTTTTCACTCATTTCTCCAAAAAAAAAAAAAATCAGCTCCTCTCTCTCTCTCCCTTCTCTCTTCTTTCTTTTTTTTTTATGCTTCTCCAATCGTCGGCCACCGTCGATCACCACCATCACTGCCGCCGTCCATCGATGTGATCGGAAAAATACCTCAAAGACACCACCTTTCTTCTTTTTTGCCCCGATTCCAAATCTAGAGTAAAAAATCCCCAAATCCGACTCTAAAGCTTTGAAAAGTAAAGTAAAGTTCGAATCTTTGGGTTTTCTTTTTTTCTTTTAAAAGTAGATTTTTTTATTTCATTTTTTAAATCTATTTTATATTATTATTTTTTGTTATATTTTTAAAATAAAAAAAATAAATAAACATATATGCATATACATCTACTTTCGAAGTAGGTAAAAATAAAAATATATATATGTATAATACAATGATATACCTTAGATGGTAGACTCTTGATTATTGTGTTCAAATGTTGCTCCTTGATATCTATTACTTTCGTAAATGCTTGTGTGCATGTATATTTTGAAACGAAAAAATGCCAATGCATCAAATGTGATGTCTGAACTTTTTTGATTTTTGATTTTTGTTCTTCGTCTGAATCGAAGAAGAGAGCCCCCTGTTACAGATCTGAGATGATGGGATTATAACAAAAAAATTTACATGATGCATTGTTCTTGTCTCAGTTTTTTTTTTTTTGCATCTGTTCCTTGCTGTTTGTTTTGCTCTTTGTTGCAGGTGTCACATGGTGACAACGATGATGGCAGGTGGTGGCAGGCCTCGGGGAGTGGTGTCTTGGGATGCGTGCCCACTGACGTGGCCAAAAGGTGGCCAAGAGGTAGTGTGGTGCTGAAGGAACCCTATATCATTTAGGTTTTTTATTTTTTTAAGATAGTGGGCTTATTGGGCTTGTTGGGTAATTGAGTTTAGGATTTGTTTAGGAATTGAGTTTAGTATTTAGGTTATTTAATTAGGTTTGTAAATGGACACTTTAATTTATTTTGTATCTCATTTTTTATTTATATTTTTGTTTTATTTTTCAAGCCTGGATAAAATTGGACCTCTACATACACACGCTTTATTTTTTTTTAAAATTTTTATTTTATAGTTTTTATAATTTTATTTTATTTAATAAAAAGGCTAAGTTGTTTTATTTTCATAATTATATAATTTTTAATATTTTATAATTATAAATTTTTAATATTTAAAATAATGATCAATTTGATAATTTTTTTGGTAAAATTGACATAAAATATTATGGTCAACTACTTAAATAGTCACTCAAGATTTTTAACGAGTACCTATTTTAATCATCAAAATTTTTAATATTTATAAAAAATTAGTTGACTTGTTTTATTTTTTAAAAATTTATAATTATAATTTTTTTAATATTTAGAATAGCGACCGAGTTGATAACGTGTAAACATTGAGAGCAAAATGTATTATATTTTTTAGAAATAGAATCAACTCGATAGAATTTGTAAAATATTAAAGACTAAATTTATTATTATACCAATCAAAAGAATGCTACATAGATATCCTATTTGATGATCAAATACATTTTAACAGTGGAGTGACTCAACTTGAAAATTCACCTAAAGAGAGTGATGAAATTAACAAACAAAAAAATAAGTGGCCAAAATAAGAACTTACTAAAAAACTTGAATGATTATTTAGATAGTTTACTCTAATGTTTTTATGTCAAATTTATCAAAATTTTATCAATTTGATCATTATTCTATTAAAAAGTTATAATTATACAATATTAAAAAATATATGAAATTGTGAAAATAAAACAACTTAACCTTTTTTTCATTAATATAAAAACTATAAAATATAAATATAAATATAAATATAAAAAGAGTAAAAGTGCATGTGAAAAAGGGTGTCACTCCTTCTTAGGCAACACCCTTTTTAAATCAAAATATTATTTTATTTATTTTATTAAAATATTATTTTTATGAGTAATCTTGTTAAATATATTGACAACATCATCTTTAGTGTTGGAAATAATTCATGCTCATAAATAATTTATTTTCATCTCATTTTCGTAATTATTTATCTTTCATGTAAAACAATCCTCTATCATTATCATTGTGGTTCCTAAATGTAATATTAATCAATCCTTACAAAAATTGTAGTTAGATCTGGGATACCCTCATCTCTAATTGAAAACAAATTTAAAATGAATAATAAATATGAATAACATAAGCATTTGGGAACATAATTTTTTTGGTGAATTACAAGATGGGGGTAAAATCTTAACAACAACGCGATTGATGCGACTCGAAATCAGATCATATTTGGGGTAATGAACCCTGGCAATGAACCTTGGTGAATTATCAAATTTTTAAGAATTTTTCACTACTTAATAAACATTCAATAAATTCGTATATTTGAAAAATATCCAATGTGTCATTCAGTTTACACTAATTTAAAAACTCAAAATCAAAATTTAAAAAATAAGTTTTCAAACCTTACCTAATTTAAACTCTTGGAATAAGATAAGAAACATGGAATTAACAAATAGATGGATACTAAAACCGCATAAATTTAAGTTGTAAGGGACATGTTTTTATTATTTAAGAATAAAAATAATTGTAGACAAGAGGAAGTAGGTTGGAACAATTGGGTTAGTTGTCTAGATGGTGATGCAGTCGAAATTAATTAAAAATATAATTAAGATAAGTGTATTTATTAATTAATAGTATTTTTATGTTGAGTATAGATATTGTTCTCACGATATTAATAACAGATAACAAATTTATAATAAATTATTATATTATTATTTATAATGATTTAATGTCTTTATTTATTTTCAAAGATATTAATAATAACAGATAACAAATTTATAATAATAATATTAATGCATTAATAATGGTAATTAATAATAACCATTAATAATTAATTTTTTTTAAAAAGAAAACCAAAAGTCAGGAGGTCACTCCCCTTTCGATTTGCCTCCGTTGTCGTCGCCGGAGCCACGTCGATCCCCGCCAGCCCATCGCTGTTACGCCCATCCAGACCATGACTTGCAAAAAGACACAAAGACGGATTAAACACAAAAAAAACAACATCAAAACAGTTCTAAATAACAAATGGAGAAAAGTTTTTTTAAAAAAAGAAAAAAATCAAAAGGCTTTTTAGTAAGGGAAAAAGGGTTTTAAAATCTGAGATATTCAAAATTAAATTTGAGGTTTCAATGTTTCAAAAATTTTAAAAATGAAAGGATCTAAACCTTTTTAAAGGAAAAAGGAATTTTTTAAGATGAAAAAAATGAAAAGAAAGAATAAAAACGAAGATTTTTACCTTACCGGTGGCGCGTGGACGGCGGAGAGATGATCGGCGAAGATGTGGGCGACGTGCCGCGGCCATCGGAGGAGCGCATGTGGTGGGGCGGCACCGATCGGAGCCTTGGCCGGCCATGAAGGGGAGAAGAGAGGGTAATATATGAGATAGAAGAGAGAAAAGAAGGGGGAGCATCAGTTTTTTGAAAAAAAGAATGAAAAGAATGAAAAAAAAACCTAAAATGAGCCTTTTAAGGACTCTCAAAATGGCGTCGTTTTGGCCAGACCGACCCGACCCGATCCAACCCAGTCCAAGGATAAGTTTTTTTCGAAAATGAGATATTTATGCTTTTGGCCCTTTCACATTTTTTGATTGTTTCAATTTAGTCCTTTTTTACTTTTAATTAATTGTAATTTGGCCCAGTAATTTTCATTTCTTTTCAATTTAATCCTTTGACATTTTGAATGCACTTGAGGCTGCCACGTGTCTTAATTTTGGTTTATTTATGCAATTGATCCTTTTTATTTTTAATTTGTTTTAATTTAATCCCTAAATCAATTTCTGTTTAATTTCAAAATTGGCCCATGAATTTTTAATGATTTACAAATTAGTCCTTTAACTTCTAGATACCTGTGGGGTTACCACGTGTCACCCATTCTTTGGTTTTATTGCTCTATAAGTCCCTAAACTATCCAAAAATTATATTTTGACCCTAAAACTTTCTAAAAATTACATTTTGACACCCAAACTTCCTTAAAATTACCATTTTACCCCAAACTTTCCAAAATTCCATTTTGGACCCTAATTTCACCAAAAATTACATTTTTGCCACCGAACTTTCCACAATTCCATTTTTAACCCTAATTTCACCAAAAATTACATTTTTGCCCTTGAACTTTCCAAAATTCCATTTTAACCCTGATTTCACCAAAAATTACCATTTTACCCCTAAACTTTTTAAAATTCCATTTTAACCCCGATTTTACCAAAATTACCATTTACCCCCAAACTTTCCTAAATTCCATTTTTAAGCCTCAAATTTACCCAAAATTACATTTTTGCCCCCGAGAGTGAAAAATTACCATCTTGCCCCCAAGTATCCAAAAGTCTAGTTTTCGATCCCGATCGCGTCGTTTTTCTTCCTCATCAATATTGGCATTTATTTTAATCATTATGCACTTGCATTTTACATTTTTGCATATTATTTATCTGCTTATTATCTTGTTTCGCATTTAATTTCTCTTATTAATTGCTATTTCATATTTTAAACTTACGCATTCGTTTACAAAGTTATTTTAAAAACCGAGGCAATGTTCCTTTCGTGTGAAAACTTCGAGAAATCATGCCCTAACGTGTCGGGTGTGATTTCTTCGTATGACTCGCGCGAATCGGACATCCTTTTTCAAGATTTTTATGCCCATTAACTTTGAGATTCCGAGATTATCGTGTCCTAATGTGTCGGTCACGACTTTTTTACAAAAATCGAAGTAAATGAGCATTCCTTATGCAAATTTTTCAAGTCATATGACCGAGGATTGCATTTTAAATTCAATACGAAATTTCCAAGTTCTCAATATATATATATATATATCACAAATAATTTTAAAATGAAATGAGGCAATGTCCTTTCGTGTGAAAACCTAAAAAAATCGCGCTTTAACGTGTTGAGTGCGATTTTCGTAATTCATGCAAAGCGGATACCCTTTTCAAAAAGTTTCCAAAACATCCTTCAATTTTATATATTTATATACAAAGGGTTTTAAGACAAAAAGGGGACAATGTCCTTTCGTGTGAAGACTTCGAAACATCATGCCCTAACGTGTTGGGTGTGATTTTCATATAATTCACGCGATAGAATACTCTTTTCAAAATTTCTCGAAACGTCCTTCAATTTTGAAACTCCGAGAATATAGTGCCCTAATGTGTTGGACACGACTTCTAGTTCTCATAAAGGATCGAAACACGGGGACGAATTTTCTTAAAAAGATTTCCTTTGAAATTACACAAAGCCTTCTAAAATAAACATCGCATTTTAAACTTTACTCGAGTTTTCATTGTTTTCATAAAACAAGACCTGAAAGTAATCATGTGGTACCAATTTTGGGCGTTTGAGGGTGCTAATCCTTCCTCATGCGTAACCGACTCCCAAACTTGTTTCTCTAGATTTCGAAGACCAACTTTTTAAAACGTTTTGTGGTGATCCAATCACACCCAAAATAAAAGATTGGTGGCGACTTCCATTTTTTCCAAATTTTTTAAAATGATTTGCTCGAAGCCCCATTTTCGAGGTGGTTTCAACAATGCTCGTTTAAGATATAGGTCCGGCTTGAGCTTGAACCTTCAAGACCTCGAGCCTGGCCCGACTCATTTTTAAGTTTATAATATTTTACATTATGTTATTTTTATATGTTATGTAATTTAAAACATATTCAAAAAAAATAAACCTATATATACTAAACATATAGTACTACTCTAATGTAAATATTAAAATAATGTTAACATGAATATATAAAAAAATTAATAAATAAAAAATATATAAAATTATTAAATATTAAATATTAAAATAAGATAAAATAAATATTTTTAAAAATTAAAAAAATAATATGGATGGGCTTAAAATGAACTTAGGTTAGTCTTTTACAAATATGGACGGGTTTTGACAAAATTTTAGACTCATATTTCGGGTCAGGTTAGGCTTAAACAAGCATAAAATATATTAATATCATGCTTAATTTTGACTCAAACTCGACCCGATCAGACCCATAAATATCTCTAGTTTAGTGTTTCAACATGTAAATTAAGAAAAAAATGATAATAATAAATAATATCAATGGGGTGGTGTGCCTCTGGCTTTGTTCTTAGCATTACACCGAAAATGCAATAGAAAGACTATAGAAAGTTTTTGAAATTGTTGTGACTGACACTTTTATTCCTCATAAGTTAACATGTTATATGAATCTGGGAATTCTATCGGCGGTGGGGCGATGCGTCGGGTCCAAGTTGCTAATTAATTATTTAATAGCAGGCTATCAAGTGAGGGCTCTATGTGTTAAGTTATTTCAGTACCATGTTTTGTCTCAAGTATTTATAGACTGATGTTATCATAAATCATAATCATTGTTAAAGAAAGGGTTTGTCTCCTAAAAGAAGCAAAAAATACTAACGAAAGGGGATAATTAAGATTAAGCTCTTTTTCATACATATGTTGATATTCAAATCTAATACATTAGAGAACTTCATGGTTCGACAATCATTGAATAATTACGTAGCCTTTTTATTAGAGATCTCATTTCATCTACAATTTCTGAATTTCTAAGTTATATCTATATGTAAGAGGATGACTTCAAATGGAGAAATGCAATTAGATGTGTCGAAACCACCTCGAGAACGGGGCTTCAAAAAATCATTTTAAAGTTTGGAAAAATGGGAGTAAAAAGGGAGTCGTCACCAATCCTTATTTTGGGTGTGATTGGATCACCACAAAACGTTTACGACGTTTTAAAAAGTCGGTCTTTGAAATCCAGAGAAACAGGGTCGAGAGTCGGTTACGCATGAGGAAGGATTAGCACCCTCATACGCCCAGAATTGGTACCACAAGATTATTTTCGGGTCTTATTTTATGAAAACAATGAAAACTCAAGTCAAGTTTAAAATGCGATGTTTATTTTAAAAGGCTTTGTGTAATTTTAAAGGAAATCTTTAAAAAAAATTCATCCCCGTATTTCGATCCTCTATGAGAACTAGAAGACGTGTCCATCACATTAGGGCACTATATTCTTAGAGTTTCAAAATTGAAGGATGTTTTGGGAGATTTTAAAGAGAGTATTCTATCGCGTGAATTATACGAAATTCACACCCAACACGTTAGGGCATGGCGTTTCGAGATTTTCACACGAAAGAACGTCGTTTCTTTCTTCGTCTTAAAATCCTTTGTAAATATATAAGATTGAAGAATATTTTGGAAAACTTTTGAAAAGGATATCCGATTTGCATGAATTATGAAAATCACACTTAACACGTTAAAGCACGATTTTTCGAAGTTTTCATACATAGAACATTGCCTCGTTTTAAATTTATTTGTGACATATGCATATAGATATACTTTGAGAATCTAAAAAATTCGTATTAAATTTAAAGTGCAATCCTCGAACATATGATTTGAAGGATTAAAAGGATTACTCGTTTACTTCGATTTTCACGAAGAATTAAAGTCGCGACCAACACGTTAGGACACGACATTCTCGGAGCCTCGAAGTGAACGGGTGTAAAAACTTGAAAAGGATATCCGGTTCGCGCGAGTTATACGAAGAAATCACACCCGACACGTTAGGGCATGATTTTTCGAAGTTTACGCTCGAATCGAATATTGCCTCGATTTTTTAAAATAACTTGTAAATGGATGCATAAATTTAAAACACGAATAGCGATTAATAAGAGAAGTTAAATACGAAGCAATATAATAAGCAGATAAATAATATGCAAAAACACAAAATACAGGTGCAAATAAATGCAAACATTGGTAAGGAAGAAGAAACGACGAAATCGTGGTTGAAAACGGGACTTTTGGATACCCGAGGGGCAAAATGGTAATTTTGGACGTGCGGGGGCAAAATGGTAATTTTTGGTGAAACCGAGGTTAAAAGTGGAATTTTGGAAACTTTGGTGAAATCGGGGCTAAAAATGGAATTTTGGAAAGTTCGAGGGGTAAAATGGTAATTTTTGGTAAAACTAGGGTCAAAAATGGAATTTTGGAGAGTTTAGGGGTAAAATGGTAATTTTTGATGAAGTTAGGGTTAAAAATGGAATTTTGGAGAGTTTAGGGGTAAAATGGTAATTTTTGATGAAGTTAGGGTTAAAAATGGAATTTTGGAAAGTTTAGGGGTAAAATGGTAATTTTCGGACAGTCTAGGGACCTATAAAATAATAAAACCAAGAAAGGGTGGCACGTGGTAGCCCCACTGGTACCCAGAAGTCAAAGGACTAATTTATAAATCTTGAAAAATTCTTGGGCCACTTTTGTAATTAAATAAAAGTTGATTAAAGGATTAAATTAAAACAAATTAAAAATGACAGGGACTAGATACATAAATAAGCCAAAAAGTGACACGTGGCAGCCTCTGGTGCAGTCAAACAGTCAAAGGACTAATTTATAAATCTTGAAAAATTGTTGGGCCAATTATGTAATTAAATAAAAGTTGATTTAAGGATTAAATTAAAATAAATTAAAAATGACAGGGACTAGATACAGAAATAAACTGAAAAGTGACACATGGTAACCTCTGGTGCAGTCAAACAGTCAAAGGATTAAATTGAAAAAGTGAACAAAATTACTGGGCCAAATTAAAAATAATTAAAAGTATGAAAAGGACTAAATTAAAATAATAAAAAATGCGGAAGGACCAAACGCGCAAATATACCATTAAGCAAAAACACGCGGATCCCAGAGGCGGGTCGGGTCGGATCGGGTCGGGCCAATAGGTTGTATATAAATATTATTTCAGATTTTTTATTATTTTTCTTCATTTTTCAAAATAACCCCCCTTTTTTTCTCTCCTCTCTCCATCCCCCCCAAGGCCAGCCTTGCTCCGACCGTCGGCCACCGCCGGGCAACGCACCACACGTGCTGGCCCCGAAGGTTCCCCGTCGTCGCGACGTCCAGCCTCCGTCGCCCACGTGCTCACTCCGGCCACGCGCCGCCTCGTCGGTGAGTTTCCTCTCTCTTTTCTCCTTTTTCAACTTTCATTCTTTATTTCTTTTTCTTCATTTTCTTTTTAAAAATTTTCTTTTATTTCTTTTTATTTTTATTATATCTTCATTCATAAACAAAACCTAGATCTGGATTTCCAGATCTGGGAATTTCCAAAACGTTCCTTTTAATTTATGTATTTTTTTTTGCAAAAAAAAATGATCTCTTTTTATTACCCTCCATTTTCAATCTAAAACCTCTCTTTGTTTTGCAGGTCCATGCTTCGGAGAAAAAGACGGCGACGATCGGAGGGCTACGGCGACTGTGGAAGGTGGTGGCGTAACTCCGACGACGGTAGTGGCAGCTGTGAACAGATAAGACCCGACCTTTCGTTCGCCTTTATATTTATTATAAATTAATATTTATTATTAAGACCAAAATTCATTATTATTTTTAAAAAATATATTTATTATTATTGTTACCAATATTAATGCTGTAAAAAAGTTTAATTTATATATTTATTTCTTTTTGAAAACAAACAGTCAGTAATAAAGAGGGGCAGCAAGGTGTTTAATACATTAATGCATACTTTAAATTGATGGGTTTAGGTTTTAAAAACTTAATAATAATAATAAGTATGCATTGAATATACTTGAACGACTTAAATGCCTGATACTCTTATTCTGGTTTGTATTTTTGTCTCCTGATAATGGCTGTTCGATTGCTTCTGCTTCTGGTTTTCAATGCTTTATTGTACTGCTTTTGAAAAATTTAATTTTGTATTGATTTTTTTTGAGTTCCGTCCCCTTTTTCATGGGTTGAATCTGGTTTTATAACCAGAAATTACAATGATTTTAATTTGTCTTATGCTACTAAATGTATGTCATGTCTTTGCTGGTTGCATCAATGGAGGTCCTGCAGTGACGGTGGCAGAGCAAGTGGCTGGCTGGTGGCGACGTTGGTGCTGACGTGGCGTGCACTGGTTGGCCATGGGTGAACGGCAGCAGGAGCAAGTGGTGAGGCAGCAGTTTAGGTTAGGGTTAGGCTAGTTTGGATTGAATAATGGGTCAAGGGTTTGGACTTGTTTTGGAATTGGGCTTTAATTTGGGTTATGTAAATAGACATTTGTATTTGGACCTTTTTAAATTTAAATTTACAATAATATTAAATTTAAATTAAATTCAAATTCAAATTAAATTAAATTTAAAATAAATTTAAAATTAAAATAAATTTAAAATTAAAATAAATTTCATTTCAAAATGATTTGGGCCCGATTAAAAATGGGCTTCAACAAGATGACTATCAATTTAATCAAGCTCTAGAATTCTGCAATTTTTCTTCCCTCATGATTTGATGTCCCTTCTAAGTGTGACAGAAGTTTCTTCTATGGTTGGAATTTGAGGTACACTAAATCCCCAACTCGAAACCCCTTTTTGTTTCTCTTGTTGTTTGCATACAATTTCATTCTACTTTAATCTTCTTTAACTGTTCGTTTGTGCCACCAGTAGCTTACTTAAGTGCTCTATTTTTTTGTAAAAGTTAAGTGACAGAAGCAATATTTGCTTGGGAGTAGAGGTGTTTATAAATCGGGTCGGATTGAGTTTGAGCCAAATCTAAGCATGATACTAATATATTTTATGTTTATTCAAGCTCGATCCTGCTTGAAATATGGATTTAAAATTTTATTCAAATTCGTCCATATTTACAAAAAACTAATCCAAGCCCATTTTAATCTCGCCAATGTTATTTTTAACTTTTTTAAAATATTTATATTATATTATTTTAATATTTAATAATTTTATACCTGTTTTATTTATTGAAATTTTTTATATATTCATCTTTACATTATTTTAATGTTTATATTATAGTAGTATTACATATTTTATATAAGTTTATTTTTTTAATGCGTTCTAAATTACATAATATATCAAAATAACATAATATAAAGTATTATAAACTTAAAAACGGCTCGAGACTGACCCATATTTTAAATGACCTAATTTTTTTTACCCAAATCCATTTTTATCTAAATCCTCTTAAATTTCGAACAGACCTTTGAACTTGGACTGATAACCTAACCCATGAATAAATCTACTTGTGAGCTAGTATCCCAGGAAATCTAGGTGCTTTTAAGCACTATTTGTTTGACACTTTTTGTAATGTGAATGAAATTAAGTTCATCGAAGTCAAATATCAACTGACTATATCCCTTCATCCAGTCCACTGCATCACTTCCCTCATTGGTACCCATTCATCATGCACAAAGGTATAACCTTGCCTTAATCTTGTTACTCTTGAATGAGCAAAAAATATATATATAATTGTGTGAGAATTAAAAGTGTAATTTTATCATTTTAACAATTTATATTTTTTTAATTTTTTAAAGAATTAAATAAAAAATTATTATTTTAGAGGTTAAAGTGTAATTTAAAATTTTATAAATTTTAATGGGTCAAAAAATGAAATTTCTCATTTTGAGAGGGTCAGGCCCTTCCAGCCCCTAATGATGCCCCTGCTTGCATTACCCATTCCAACTGCCCACATTTAGAATTGCTATACATTTTCTCACCATTGATCATTGTTATGGCAGAGGGATGAGTTTGGACTAGTTCTACTACATCCCTGGGCCATCTTAGTGTGATAAACTTGTGCACTCCCACTGTCTATAAACTTTTTCTAAAACTTAATTATGGTTACATTGTGAGTATATGTTTCTCATTTATACTCTTAATTACTATGCATTACTTACAGGTTTAAGTACTCTATGTTGGATATTGGGCGAGTTACTTTTGAGTGGAGCTGGGGGCCTTAACTTTTTTTTATTTACCTTATCTGTTCTTAATCCAGTTTTGGTTATTTAACTTTTTACCAGCAAAAAGTACAAATCAACGCTAATACTATGGAAACCCTAAACCATCTATGAGTTGTATTTATCTTAAGTTTTTTCTCGACCAAAACCATCTCCTATTCTCACATCTATCCACCTACGTAAACTTTTTCAACATTTCCTATATATTTAATGCCTTGTGTGTCCTTAACCAACACCTACGAGCTGTATTTATCTTAAGCCTTTTCTCGACCAAAACCACCTCTATCCACCTACCTAAATTTTTTTCAACATTTCCCATCTATTCAGTGTCCTATATGTCCTTAACCTACACCTAAAGGTTGTATTTATCTTCTTTGTCGGATCATGTTTAAGACATTTTGTATTTGTATAAGTTTTATAATGTTACTATTTCATGTTTAAGATATTTATAATGCTCCACAATCAGAAAATTCCATCAATCTTCATCGCACTATAATTTTCAGCCCAACTTTCTTACATGCAAAGACTTTTTCACCAACTTTTATAAGTCCAATAAATTTTATATGTCTTATAAAGAAAAGACAAATGGTTTCCACATATTTTATTTTGATGTAGAATTTTTAATTTTGATATGTCATTTCCAACTACCACAACAATTTAAAGTTTAATTTTAATATAGAAACTTAAAGAAGAAAGTAGAAAGAAGAATTTTGAAATGGTTGAGAAGAACACTACAAGCCAAAAGTGTATGACGCGGGATATAATCTCATGATTTCCACTCTTTTTTTTTTTTTTTTTAACTTTTGTTTTTATATCTACTAAAATGGTTTTGTCCATGTTTTGCGTTATATAGTTTTAAATGTCATAATATACTGAATTTCATAGGATGATTTGATGGTTAAAGCTGTTCACTATCTCAAGTGTGGTTTAAGTTCGAATTGTGTTAATTGTATTTATTATTTGAACTTAATTAAAATTTAATTATATTCTTATATAATTTAAAAAGATAAAATTTGAGGATAATCTATTCATACATAATTATATTTATAAATATGAAAAATTCATGGTTTGTTTAACTAATCCGTCCATACTAAAATCTCACAACAGCAACATTTCTACCCTAAGCATAGAGCGTAGTGGGAGGGGCCACATCACCCTAACGTACAGGGCAACCCATCTTGTAAATGGATATACTTCATTGTCATTCCAACCGCCACAATACGTGTTTTCTTATTTCCAATCACGTAGTGGTTGCTGGTTAGGCACATATATCACACATCATTTGCTTGACTTAAATCAAAACCCTCATTTTAAAAAAATAATAAGAATAGTTTTATGTATTTTCAAATATGAATCAAGTTATTCTCGGATCAAGAATGATGTTCAATTAAGCTCTTCCAGCAATAATAACTTTAGGTTTCGAGTCCTGTTTAAATGCTTAAAAGATGAAATTCAGTACCATTTCTTTTAACAATTTATAAGTGTATTTTCTTTAATTATTCGTGTTATTTTTCTATCACAATCATATTTTATGTATATAAAATTGTTTATGATTGATTATATATTTGTTTGGTTTAATGCCAAATTGTGTTTATTAGAAATTAAAGAATGATGTTGGAATAACCCTACTCCTGCCTCCCTACGAAACCAATCATATTCTCCAAATTGCTACTCAACATCCCTAACAAAACGGGACAGAAAAATAGGGTTGGGTTTGGTTTGGTTGACGAAGATGTTTCCTCTAATGCCCTATATTTATTTTAGAATATTATTGCAATATCCAACTCCACTACTCACTCATTGTGGCCGATCTGCGTAATTAAACTCTTCCCCCCAAACAAAACAAACATTTCCTTTCTTTTTCTTTTTCAAAGTCAGGATATCATATTAATTAGAGATAAATACTAAAATTATACATGGATTATGATTTAATGTGTAATTGTATATATAAACTTTAATTTTGTACATTTTTATACATGAAATTTTGATTTGATTTAATTCTTGTAAATTATTAACATAATTATTGATATAACATCATTTTATGTTTATATATTGCATACATAAATAATTATATTTATTCAATATAAAAATAAATTGATGTATTTATTTTTTAATGTATATAATTAAATCAAAATTAAAGTTTTAAGTATACATTTGAATCACAATTAGAACTTCACGTGTATAATTGCACTAAATTAAAACTTATGTATTTAATTACACATTAAATTAATATTCATGTATAATATTGAGATTTATCCCTATTACTTATTAGATTTACTTAATAATTTAACTCTCTAAGTATATTCATTTCTATATTTAAAATTTTATATCTAAACTATTAATTTTTTCTATTTTTTTTTTTCATTTTATAATGGATGTTAAATTTTTTTATTAAACAACTGCGGCCAATAGAAAAGTACCATTTTGGCTAATAAAAAAAATCCTATGAAGATTAAGTTTATTTAAAATAAAAATATTAAATTTAAATTTAAAAATAGAAAATAATATTAATATTTAAATATTAAGAAAAATTAACTTTGATCAACTGTTGACTGGTCACATAGTGCTATTAAAACATGCCATATGTCCTTTTTAATATTTTAATATTACATATTATATTAATTAAAAAGGTAAAAATATCTTATATAGTATATGATTTTAAAAAAGTTTTAAAATATTTATTATAAAATTCTAAAATATATAATAATTTTAAATTTTAAAAAGTCAAAATAATATATAAAAAATAAAAACTGTTATAATTTTTAAAAACAAGTTAAAAATTTGAAATTTAAATACTTTTTAGAAGTTTAAAATTATATATTTTATAATTTATAAACATATTTTTTTAAAGTTATAAAAAAATATTTTTAAATATTCTTTACAAATTTTTATAACTTAGTTATATGTTTTTTCTAGATTATATTTTTTTTCTGAATCTTTTATATATTTATTTTCATTTTTAACGTGTATATACATTCAATAAAAAGAAAAAAAGTATTATTTTACATAAAGATGTGATTCATTATAAGATTTTTTTTTAACATCTATCAAAAAAATGGACTAAAAATATAACGGGGTATACTTTAGATACCAAATTTAGAACTGAATTTACTTTAATTATTAATTTAAACAAAAACAATATAAATACTAAAGTAGAAAAACGGATATATTTTAGAGGTCAAATTTTCAATTTGATTAACCAATTATGAAAGAATTAAATCACATCAAGTGACATATTCGACATCTTTTGGTTATTTTACCAAATTAACTCAAAACAATTAAATCTTTACAAGAATAATTCAAGTTCAAAAATATTTAGGGGAATAATTTGAAAGGAGCATTGCCCGGGAGTTATGACACCCTTATGGCTGGCAACCATGTCAGCAATCCCCAAATAACAACATGATGATTGGAACTATAATTAAAAAGAAAAATTTGGTGTTGATAGTGTAATGCCGACACCCATATATATTTTTTATATGTATTTTGTACAATACATGTAATATCGGAATATAAAAATTTTATTTTTTTGGCATGTTGTACAGCAAATGGTCAACACACATTTTTAATTTTTTTTTATACCAACACTGTAATGACCGATATCCGTTTTCAGTAAAAAAAAAAAAAATTCAGTTCCCATTACCCCATTGGCCGGCACCGTTTCACCTTACTAAATTGGCTTTCTATGTGAAAGCATTTGTGAAATTAACTGTTGTGGAACAAATAGTCATCATATCCCTACATGATTGAATAACAATAAATGTGAGAGAAAAGTGAAATGTTAGAAAGCGATGAGCATTCCGCATTGTCCTCCATCAAACTTCAATCCTCCGATGAAAAAAACCCAAGCAAGTTGTGGACTATTAAAAAGCCTTCAATTATGGAACCCTAAAATATTTATTTAATTACTGAATCATCTGATTAATATTATATTGTTTTGAATTAGTTTGGTAAAATAACCACATCGTTCGTTTAATATCGACTAACCAATATTATAGTTTACATATTTTTTTTTTAAAACCCTAAAATATGAACTAAAAAAAAATTGATTGACTTCAGCCCAGTTGTATATATTCAATTATGGATTTTACCAAAAAAAAAAAAACTAAATAAAAATATTTTAATAAATATAAATTGAGGGTCCTTCTGTTTTGTACATAAGCTAATGAACTAACATTGAAAGTTTGTTTGCAAACACACTTTGTAAGGTGATTTAATTAATATGTTGTCCGATGGTTTTTCTTCTACATCTACTTTTGATGGCTACTCTTAATCAAATTTTTTATTCGCTGTAAACATATATTCTACTCAATTTACATATACTCCAGTTGTAAATTAAAAATATTTGTTAAGGAGAATAAAATAAAGATACGATTATAATGTTAAAAAGTAAAGAGGGAGGTGAAAGCGATTATTATTTTTCAATCATATGCTATTCATCCAACCGGGGGAGGGAGGACAGGGATGGAGGCTACCCCTTCTTTATGCTCAACCCGCTAACGGCAGTACGCTTTTCTTTTTCTTGTTGTGAGGCAAATACAGGAGCAGAAGATTTTTAATTTTTATTCTCAACAACTTCCCTCTCTTTTAACGTTAATTAAAGTTCAATGATGTAATTTAAAAAAGTGCAAGGACATAAATTTCAGTTTCATTTAAATTCACCACCACCACCACTAGATAGGTACATAATTTACATTACAGTTAAAAACTTAAGTAGTAAGAACACACGATAGTACGTACAAGATAATTTCACACCTAAAAGATTTTTTATACCAATTGTTACAATTGGTAATTGAAAAGTTCAAGGTATTCAGAAGTGAGGGGTCTCAACACACCGCTAGCTTCAGCCTCTATCAGCTCCAGTTGCCTTTTGAAGAGGTGCATATACACCACCCAATCACCTTCTCTAGCAGGACTCGGCATCGGCATTACATATCCGGAATCCCCTCCCCAAGGAAAATGGTATGACCCAAATACAGGCTTACCCCATCCGAAATCCACTTTCGAAATTGGGAAACGCTGCCCCGATGACACTACAAAAGCCGGTCCCTCCTCGCTGCCATTGCTATATATCTTAGCCAGTGCTGGCTCAGGACGATGAGCTTCAACCCAGTCAATCAGGCCCAAGAAGTGTTCCTTTGTCACCGCTTGCTCCAGGAAGTCGTGTACCTGATTAGCCACCCACCACAACGGTTTTTCCATCAGTTCACTTACTCTCTGCCCTCCAAACGGAATGGAAAGGACATTTCCGAAATAACAACTCATTGCACTCGCTTTCTCTTCATCTCCTTCACCTAATCTGGCCCTTCCATCCACCACAATCCCCATCTTGGTACACTTGAAACCGTCTTGTGCAGCAAGGACTGCTATCATTTTCCATAAGAAGGCACTGAAAGACTCCAGCTTGGTCCTTTTGTATCCGTTAGTGCAGGCCAGTGATTGAAGTTCGTTGAGTTGCTCCAAAGTGATGTAATATATACGACTAATAAGATGATCAGTGGGTTGATAGTGCTGTTTAGGGGGTGGTAGTGAGGATATGGGCACATACATGTGATCCAGTGACGGGTCCATGCACCCTGGATGCCTGGGGTTCACCAGAGACCTTCTAAAAGACGGTACCAAAGAGATTGACTTGGATCGAGCCTTTTCAGCCCATGATACAAGAAACATGTTGGCTGAGTAGGCATCTGCTATTCGGTGATCAAATGTGCATGCCACCACTATTCCGCCGCATCTGAGTTCTGTTGCCTGTAAAGGTCAAAGTGACCATTCCAATGAGATTACCAAATCGTTATCGTTAACTATTAAAGCTACCATTTTTTTGTTTGTAATCCTATAAACTTGATTCTTCCTTTAATGATTAATCAAGATTCATTCTATCACTATCATCAATTTAATTATGAGAAATTAAATACTGAAATACTACGATAATATCTATGTATGCATTTACTATTATCCCCGGCTTTAATTGAGCCTTTCAAAAGAATATCTATTGAGTTAATGTTGGGAAATTAAATATATATATATATATATATATTTGAAAAGAAAAATCATTTTGGGTGGTCTAAAAGCAGGCAGGAAAGGAAGTTGTCATCCCCACCAAATTTGTCCTCACATCTAGTGTAAAGGGTGAATGAACATATTACCTAGATCTTTTGGTTATAATTCAGAAATTAAGTTTGAGTCAGAAGGATGAATTTGAGTGTGTTTCTTAATTATTGTTCAGACGTTAGGGAAATGGTTGAAGTTAAAGTAGAGAATCCTTTATAATACCTGAACAGAGAGCACTCCATGTTTCTTCTCAGGTATGAGTTTGCCTTCAATGCTTTCATCAGGGTTATGCAAGTCGAGGTCTCGAAGCTCAACATCAGCATAAGCTTCTACGAAATCCACCCCACGGTTGTTGCAAAGCAGCTCGGGTTCGCCCACAGTGTTAGCCACAACCTCACCCGCAAAGGCATAGTAGGAGACCAGAGCCTGAGCCATGGCTGTCTTTAGGACACTAGCCATGGAAGTGAAGCTCACGATGCTGCCTTCTGGTTTCTTGTAACAGAAGAAAACTCCCACATCGACGGGAGGCAGGAGCAAATCAAGGTTAGAGAGTGCTAGCCAGTGTTGTTGCAATGGTAACACTGCTGCCACAATTTCCTTCTTGCTGGCCGTCACTGTGAAATCTGCGTTTGCACCCATGCCTGCTTTTGTTTGTTGTTGGGAGATATTGTAACAGAATGATTAATAGTTATTTTGCATGAGCAACGTAGCTTTAATTTATAGGCAAAGGAAGTATATAATAATGTTTCACCTACTCCTAATGCTAAATAATTAATAATAACAGTAAACAACAAGAATAATAATATAATATAAAGCAAATACTTATGCAATGATTAGGTTATTGAAAGTATTTATTTATAAGGTAATAAAAATGTAAATAATTTTGACGACAATTTACATGGTAAAATAGAAGAGCTGCTTTTTTATTTTATTTTTTTAATTAAATTATTTTTATAAAAGATCTAAACTACTCATACCTTCAATCTTTAAAGTGGATCTCATTAAACGTATAAATATGCTTAAAACTCGTCCTTTAAGTTGTTATCCAATTATAAATTTGTTCTCATTTATTTTCTATCCGACTAAAATAGAGTCCAATTAATTTATGTTACCAAATTCAATCAATTCTCAATCATATAATTTAACTTAAAAAACTTACGGATTTTAACATCAATTTGACTTATTCAAAGATAGTGCTACACATATTGACAAAATCATTAAACTTAAATAAAAAAAAATTAAACATGTTTAAATATCAACCAAACTTCAGCTCCGCCATCAAATCTCAAGCTTGACTTAGCCAAATTCATACTACGTTATTATGTAATTTTTATTATATAAATATCAACTGCATAATATTATAGTATAAATATTTAAAAATTTGTTAGAATTTTTCATATAAATTTTTATAATCATTTAAATATTAAAATTTATATTTTGAATTCAATTCAATTTAAATAAATATAATATATATAGATACCATATAGTGGATACCCAATTTTGGAGGGTTCCATAAGTACACACCTCTAATATCAATTAATTGATGTGTCGTGGAAAACATTTTATTTTATTAGATGAAGGGTAGCAAGTCACAAATTGTGTATGGTATTTATTTTTTTAATATGTGGTTTTGAACAGGGATGAAGTTAGAGAATTATTTTAAGGGTCGAAATTAAATCAAAATTTTAATATTTTTAAAAGAGATCAAAGTATAATTTTATTTTTATTAATTTAAAATTTTAAAATATTTAAGTATCTAAATGAATTTTTTTTATTTTAGGGAGGCCAACCCCCAAGATTCGTCCCTGGTTTTGGCTCGTCTACCCTAGGTAGCAAGTTGTAGAACAATTTTATTATTCATACTAATCAATATACTATTAGGGATACTAATACAATGCAAGTCACGGCCTTCGACCTATATTATCCCAAAATAACTTTTTTTCTCGGCGATTAATTTTTGGAATTTTAAATTTTTAATTTAAATTTTAAAAATGAATAGTGAAATACAAAAATTCCACAAGGAATATGGTACGATAAAAATTAAATATATAATAGATATATGATAATTTATTTAAGTTTATTCATGGAGTTCTAAAAATGTATTAATAAATACGAATTCTGAAATTGAGTGATAAAATGAAGATGTAATCTTCATTTTATTTTTTAAATTTATAATTTGTCAATATTTATTTAATATCGAATTTGAAATTATTAAAGAATTTTGATATTCTACAAATGCATACTTTTTACACTTTTCATATTAATGAGTATATTTGTTTCACAGAAAATGATTTAAAGAAAATAATTTTTGCACGAGATCAACAGAAATTAATTTATAAGTCAACACAAAATAAACTTATTTTCTTGGAAATTTACTTTTTCTTTTGAAAAGCCTAAATCATTTTCTAAGAAAAAATTTTCTTTTATGAGTAACTTGTCTTTTATATTAACAATAAGTTTTTAATTTTTTAAAAATATAAAAAACATTGATATCAAATTTTATAATTTTTAACATTATTAAACATATATATAATTATTTATGTTTAATAAAAAATATAATAATTTATTTAGCCTTCCAAGTTTACAAAAATAAGTCATTTTAGCCATTCATTCAATTTTCATCTCTTTTAGCCGTGAAACTTGAGTTATTTGTCAAATCACTTAAAAAATAATAGAAAAATTAACATATATTAACATTGTTAATGTGGTATACACATAGATGCCACATTAGCAATTAACTAACATTTTTAAGTATAAAAATTCAAAAAAATAAAAAAAAGTATAAAAATTATTAAAAAGGTATAAAATTATAAAATTATTTTTAATTTTTAAAAATTGATTAATTGTTAATGTGATATTCATGTGAATTTCATGTCATGTCATCAAAGTTAACATCTATTAACTTTTTCTTTCATTTTGTGATGATTTGACAAATAATACAAATTCAAGGGTTAAAAAAACATTAAAAAAATACTTCGTAACCAAAGCTCTATTTTAATATATTATTTACATTTTAATTATATGCACCAAATTAGATAAGGAAATTACTTTGAAATCCCTTTCATATTTAAAATAAATTATACGATAGGAGCGTACTTTAATGTTTTATTTAAAAAACCAATAAAAATATACATATTAAAGTATTTGAACCCATGCTAATTACATTAATAACGTTTTAAATTTACTATTCAACAAAAGCTTTATTTTGATATTTTGATACGCTTTAATTTTTAATGAACACTTTATTACCTCCATCAATTTTATATCTACTTATACTATTATTTAAGTCATTGACTGAGTTGGTGCTTAATTGGTATCATGAATTAACTGAGCACCAACTTGATTAAAAAAATTACAGAAATATCTTTTTATAATTAAAATAAGTAATATCAGTTTTTATCTTTTTAAAGTCAATTATTGCACATGATTGGGTTTTAACATGTGTTGTTTTTTACATTAACAAAATATTAATTTTACTATTAAATCAAAGTTTTATTTTAACTTAATATTTTAAATTATATTATGCGGATTTTATTACTTTAATCAGTTGTATATATTGATAATGTTGTTGATTGAGTTGGTGTCTAAAGTTAAGTCAATTCAACACTAATTCAAGATTAATTACAACACCATAAAACAACTGTGTATTTAATATTATTAATATGATCTATTACATGTTTAAATTTTATTTTACTCACAACTTAATTTTTTATTTTTAATATAATACTTATTTTAAATGTTATTATTAATTAATTTTAAACCATCCAAATCACCAAACTTTTAAGATAATTTAATTTATTCTAAAATACAATAAAAAAAAAACATTTTGAGCTTACCAAAACAATCAAAATCTAATTAACAAATTACTTACAAATTTTATTATTATTTTATTAATAAAATATTTTATATTATTTTTATTTATTTTCCCTAGATGGTAGGTGTACATAGGGTTGGTTTGGTTTGGGTAGCTCTCATGATTTCTAACCCAACGTTAGTCTTTCTCAACTCCTTCAATTGTGTTTGGAATCTTACAATTATAATAATACATAGGCATTCATATTTGATTTGTTGTATATTTTTTAAATGATGATATATAGTTTTAAAATTTTAAAACTAAATTTATTTAATTTTATTTTAGAAAATCAATTATAATTGAAGTAAAAAATATTATGAATATTTTATTATTAAGTGGATGTTGATCAAGATGAAAATATATTTGATGTATTTTAAAACTTTAATAGATAATTTTTAAAAATAAAGTTTTATTTCATTTATATTTCTTATATTTGTAGATATAAGCTTTAGAAAAGTATTGTAAACATTCTTGTTGATCAATGAAATGCATACTTATTTTTTTAAAAGTATTATTTTGTTTATTATTTATTTCATAACAACTAACAATATATAAAAACTATGGATACATGCATATATATACTTAGAAATGTATTGGTGGGTGTTGAATTAATATTTTTAAACGCAATGTCAAACCCAATCTTGGAGATTGGTTGAATCAGTTGAAGCTACAAATTCAAGAAGTGATATACATGTATAAGAAAATATAATATTGATTAGATGCCAAACCTGTTTCTTTTTTTGTTTAAAAAAGAAAAAGAAAAAAAATACGATGTGACAGTTGACCAAATTAATTAGGAAAAAGGAGAAGTTGAAAACCGAGCGAGATGTGTAGAAGAAAACAAACTTGGGAATAACATAAGAGGATGTGAACTCCATTACCATATTTAATGAAACATCCAACATAATAATTGATTCATAATAAGTGAAGAGACAGTATCTTATACAAAATCATGGAAATTTAAGCTGTAAGTAGGAAAAATGAGGTACCTAAAATTGCTTGGACTAATCGGGTTTCTTGTGGAATTTATTTATTTTATAGTAATATGCAGATGTTTCTTGTGGAATTTATTTATTTTATAGTAATATGCAGATGCTACGTTATGCATGAAAGTTGACCCTCCATTAATGAGCCAAACCTCGTTTTGTTTCTGTGTATGTAATGCAGCTACTACTTCTTCACATTTGGTCAACTAATTTGTAGTGTATTATGTATATATTCTTTTTGGGTATATTGCACCATTAGTCATTAAATTATGAGAAAATTTTTATTTTGGTCACATAACTGAAAAAAGTTACAATTTAGTCACTGAACTATTTGAAAGTTTTCATTTAAGTCACTGGACTGTTAAAATCGATGCTATATGACTTTCTTTGTTTGCACTATCTACACTAATCAAAAGCTCTCTTTCCTCTTCTTTTTTTTAATTTAGTTTTCTTTTCATGAAGTATCTTTGCATGTCACGAATTTCCGAATCAAAATTCAAACATTTTTTTTTCGATATTTGACATTAACTGTCAAATAAATTTGGATCTAAGGTATTCTCTTTTACTCGTCGATGGGTATTGATCCCACGTATCAATCGTCAAATAGTCACTTGCAGCTCGTTGGTAAAACTTAACAATTTAGTGACTTAAATAAAAACTTTTGAATAGTTCAATAACTTAAATGAAAACTTTCAAATAGTATAATGACCAAAACAAAAACTTATCCATGGTTTAGTGACTAATAATGAATTTACCCTAAAAGAATACTATTTCTTTCCACATTCTAGTTTGGTGAATCTAACGTATATTGTATGCATAACATACCAAAAAACAAAAGATAGTTGGTGAAGACAAAGTCTGCTTTACCCCTAGTAGGTGTTTTTTTCAGCTTTTTTTTAAATCTCTTGGCAGGGGTGGAAGGTGTAACAAGGAGTATTGTAAAATATATTTTGCTATTTAATTTTAATTATAAAATACATTTAAAATTATAAAAAAAAAAGCTTATTTCTCATATTAAAAAAGTTATCTAAGATTGATATTAAAAAAAAAAGTTATCTAAGATTGAACTTAGCTGGGTTCTGGTTTTTCTTTGGGAAATTAGTTTGTGACTTTTAATTTTCTCTTTTTAGTTTTTTAGAATCTGCTACTTATTTATGGTTTGTTATAAAATAATAATAATGATGTAAAAAACACAAGAATAATAGATGAGAATAAAGAGAGAATATGTATTGTATTCTATATATTTTATCTCATTTACAAGTAGCATACTCCTCTATATATATAAGGAGATTTAACTCTTCATATTCTAATACATAAATAGGAAAAAATAGTTATAAGAATATGAAAAGTTAAAGAAGATGGAAGGTTAAAGGTCAAGAGAGATGAAAGGTTAAACATTCATTTAATAATATTCATAATACTCCCCCTTGGATGTTCATTGTATAAAAGGATATGCCTCATTAAAAACCTTACTAGGAAAAACCCTGTGGGATAAAAACCTAGTGAAGGAAAAAAGAGTACATAATCCTTTGATACATAGTACATCACAACCATATATTGTGTGTGTGTGAATTTACTCCCCCTCATGTAACTATCACCTAAGATCTTTGAAACAACGAAATCCAATGTTGAAAATTAATTTCTCAAATGTAGCAGTAATTGTTTGTTTCATAGAGCGTCAAGAAATTGCAGTACCACCATATGTGAAAACATAACCAGTTTGTGATCGAGCATTGTAAGGATCAGATAAGTACCCTGCATCTACAAAACCAACTAATTCTTGATGAAGCCCAATTTATTCGGGCCCAACAGAATTTAAATTTATTTTAAATTTAAATTTATTAGAAATTTAAATTTATTTTAAATTTAAATTTATTATAAATTTAAATTTAAATTTATTTAAATAATGTCCAATTACAAAGTCCAATTACAAATTGGGGCCCAAATGCTAACCTAAGCCCCAACCTATTACACCCTAGTAACCCAAATCCTATCCTAAATCAGAACTCCAATTTGCCGCCCCGACTTGTGCTGCCATTACCTCTTTCATGTCTAACCAGAGCACGCCACGTCAGCACCAGCAGCACCACCTCCAGCTTCAACTTGCATTGCCACCAGTTGCCAGAGCCACCACTGCAAGCTGAACCTGCAAAAAAAAAACACAAGCATTTAGTTAGAGTGGACAAATTATAATCATTGTAAATATGGCTATAAAGCCAGAATGGAAATCTTGTAAGAGGGGTTACTGACTTTTGTTTCTTTTTGAACATTACAAATTAATACCAGAAAGTAAACTTTCGAAGTATTTGAAAATAAAAAGTAGAAGCAGTTAATAGCAAGCAAGAGTACTCGAATAGCATAACAAGCAGCAGAAACGGATACGAGTTAGACTCACAAAGCATTAAGTTATCCAGGTATCCTTAATGTATATTTATTATCATTTGTGAGTTAAATTCCTATTCCCATCAGTTTCCTAATATACATTAATGCATGCATTCAATATCTCACTGTTGTTATTTAATACATATATATATATTTATTTTGTTTTCAAAATCATTGAATAAATAGCATTAATAATAATAATAAGTATTAAGAACAAAAAAGGAAAGGTGAGAAGTCAGAACGGTACTCCCTTGACCACACCACTGTCGGAGCCCATCTCATTTTTTAAAAAAAAATAATAACTTAGTTTAAAAAACAAGTTTTGGTAAAGGATTAAAAAAATAAAAAGAGAAAGCAAATCAATTTCTAAGGAGATTTGGGGTCGATCTTAACAGATCGAGACTCAGATCTGTTTTAAAAAAAAGAAAAAGAGGAAAAGGAATAGTTTTTTTCACTTTCGAAAGCCGTACATAGAGGCGCGTGAGGTGGAATTCGGGCGGTTTGCGATGGCACGTGGTCGAGGGTTGCGGCGGATCAACGGTCGAAGCTTGGTCGGCCATGGAGGGAAGAAGAGAGAGATGAGAGAGTTTTGAGATTTTTTTTAAGAAAAGAAAGAAGAAAATGAAAAAAAAAACCCTAAAAGAGGCCTTTTGTAGACCCTCAAAACGGCGTCATTTTGAGGGCTATATTTCAGCCTCAAAACGGCGTGGTTTAGAGTTTAGCCCGACACAACCTGCCTCAAGGATCCGCGTGTTTTTTACAATTGAGTTATTTACCCATTAGGTCCTTCCCCATTTTTTTGATTTCTACAATCGAGTCCTTTTTCATACTTTCAATTTATTTTAAATTCGCCCAATAATTTCATTTCTTTTTCAATTTAGTCCCTTGACCTTTCTGAAAGCCTAAGAAGCTGCCACATGTCATTTTTGGGTTTATTTATGCTTTTTGTTCTTTTTATTTTTAATTTGTTTTAATTTCATCCCTAAATCAAATTCTATTTTATTACAAATTGGCTCAGTAATTTTAAAAGTTTTACAAATTGGTCCTTTGACTTTTGAAGGCATGAGAAGCTGCCACGTGTCATCCTTTTTGGTTTTATTGCCCAGAAGGTCCCTTAACTGTCTAAAAATCATATTTTTAACCCCTAAACTTTCCAAAAATTACATTTTAACCCCTAAACTTTTCAAAAATCAGATTTTTAACCTTGAATTTTTTGAAATTCCATTTTTAACCCTAAACTTTCCAAAATTCCATTTTTTGACCCTGAACTTTCCAAAAATTACTTTTTTACCCTTAAATTTTCTAAAATTTCATTTTTAACCCTAAACTTTCCAAAAATTTCATTTTACCCCTAAATTTTCCAAAATTTCATTTTTAACCCTAAACCTTCAAAAAATTACCACTTTACCCTCGACTATCTAAAAATTTCATTTTTAACCTCAAAACTTCTAAAAATTACCATTTACCCCCAAATATCCAAAAATTCCATTTTTAACCTCGAAAATTCTAAAAATTACCATTTTACCCCCGAATATCCAAAAATTCCATTTTCGACCTCAAAATTTCTAAAAATTACCATTTTACCCCCGAATGTCTAAAAATTTCATTTTTGACCCTGAAATTCCTAAAAATCACCATTTCACCCTCGAATGTCCACAAAATTACATTTTTTCCCTCGAGTGTCCAAAAATTACCATTTTGCCCTCGAAGTGTTCAAAATTACCGTTTTGCCCCCGGGCATCCAAAAAGTGTATTTAATCCCGACTGCTTTGTTTTTTTCCTTTCAATTCAACATATATATTTAGATTTTAATTATCTGCTTTCGTATTTCGTATTTTTTATTCTCGTGTATATAATTATCTACTTAATCATTTTCTCTTCGTGTTATTTAATCTTTGTTATTAATCGTTCATATTAAACTCACATATTTGTTTTCAAAATTATTTTCATAAATCTTTAAAATCGATGCAATGTCCTTTTCGTGTGTAAACTTCGGGAAATCATGCCTTAACGTGTCGGGTGTGATTTTTCATATAACTCACACGAATCGAATATCCTCTTCCAAGTTTTTTTAAAATACTTGTTAACTTCGTGATTCCGAGAACGTCGTGCCCTAACGTGTTGGTCACAACTTTAATTCTCCGCGAAAGTCGAAGTAAACGGGCATTCTATCTTCAAATTTTCCAAGTCATGTGTTCGATGATTGCATTTTAAATTCAATGCGAAATTTTCAAGTTCTCAAATATATATTTATATATACAAATGATTTTAAAACAAAATAAGGCAATGTCCTTTCGTGTGAAGACCTCGAAAAAACCATGCCCTAACGTGCTGGGTATGATTTTCGTATAATTCACACAATAGAATATCCTCTTTAAAGTCTTTCAAAATGTCCTTCGATTTCGAAAGTCTGAAAACATAGTGCCCTAACATGTTGAGTACGATTTCCAGTTCTCCTAGAAATTTGAAGCACACGGACAATTTTCCTCAAATAGGATCTTTTGAAATTATACAAAGTTTTTTAAAACAAAGATTGTATTTTAAATTTTACTCGAGTTTTTGAAAGTTTTAACAAACTAAGACCCAAAAGTAATCAATGTGGTACCAATTTTGGATGTATGAGGGTGCTAATCCTTCCTCATGCGTAACCGACTCCGAACCTGTTTTCTGGATTTTGAAGACCAAAACATTTTTCAAAACGAAATTTAAACGTTTTGTGGTGATCCAATCACACCAAATAAAAGATTAGTGACGACTCCTTATTCTTTTCTATCATACCCATTTTTGATTTTTAAATATTGTTCGAGACCTGTTTGTTTTCCCTAAAAAATATGAACGTTTCGACAATTCTATTTTGGATAGATTAGGGAAAATAAATTCATATCTCTTGTACCTTGAAGATAACAAAAACATGCTTAACTCCATTCCAATGTCTTCGGGTTGGACAAGAGCTAAATCTTGCTAATAAGTTGACAACAAATGATATATCAAGTCGTGTATGACTAGCAAGATATGTCAATGCACCAATAGCACTTAAATATTGTACTTCAGGACCAAGAAAATCTTCATCATTTTCCCGAGGATAGAAAAGGGTCTTTATTTACTTCAAATGACCTAACAACCATTGAGGTGCTCAACAGATGTGCATTATACATGTAAAATCTTCTTAGCACTTTTTCTATATATGTTGTTTGATGCATAAGGATTCCATCCTTTAGCTGCTCAATTTGTAATCCTAACCCTAGACAAAATCTTGTTTTTCCAAGGTCTTTCATTTCAAATTATTTCTTTGAGTACTTCATTATCACTAATTTTTCTTCAGGAGTCTCAATAATAATTAAATCATCAACATACACAGCAATTATAACAAATCCTAATCCAAACATCTTTATAAAAATGCATGGAGAAATGGGATCATTCTTATAGTCGTCTCTCAATAAGTATTCACTAAGGTGATTATACCACATGCACCCAAATTGTTTCGATCCATAAAGAGATCTGTTTAATTTAATTGAGTAATGTTCTCGAGACCTGAATTAGTTATTTCTGGCAAATTAAAACCTTCTAGGAATTTCATGTCATCAAGTGGCCATATAAATGGGATGTAACTACATTCATTAGGCGTAAATCAAGCCCTTCTCTTATTGCCAGACTAATTAAGAACCTAAAAGTAGTTGCATCCACCACAAGAGAGTATGTCTCTTCATAATCAATATCAGGTGTCTTGTGAACGTTCTTGTTACAAGTCAATTCTATATATTATGATTTGTATTTTTTTCGCTATTATACTAATATGTACTTCTCTTGGCTTTACACCTTCCGAGTGTTTGGATTTTTTGTCTGAGATACATTTTATAAGTTATAATAGAAACACTTATTTATTTTCGATGACTTTTTCTCATCTCAATGCTTTCAAATATTTTTTTATTCAAGATCCTCACTTTTCCATAATATTGAAGTGTTCTACGTATATTATCGTTGTTGACAACAATTTCATTTTTTTTCAACTCCATCATATTTAGTTATGACATAACTAATTGAGATATCTCATTATATTCATAATTTCAAGTACCTGAACCTCTTCTAGGGTTTTATTAAAAGTTATGCCTTGGACCTTTTCAGGAGTACCAACCTCCTTTTAGTATGTGACCATCTTCATTTCTTTCTCCTTTCTTTCAATGATTTTTTTGTTTTATGGAGTCGACTAGCTTGTCATGCTTCTAGCATGCTCAAGACTTTTTTTTTTATCACATTGTCCTTCTAGGGCATATAATTATTTGGAGCATTTTAGCTCGTATATGTATCAACTAATATATGGAATCTCTAAATGTCATCACTAAATATATCTAGCAAATAATTTTTATCCTTCAAACTTTGTGTATATAATATTAGTGAGGATCACAAAAGAAAAATGATGACATAATTATTTAACTAATTTGTCTTCCCTTAATGTCGAGAAAATTTGCAGCATAATAATACTTTTTTTTTCAAAATTTTAAATATATCTCCCTTCAATATCTAATGAAAATTCTAAAATTTCTCAACTTCATATTAGATGATCCATCTTAGTGCATTATGGCGGAATATGAAATAGATATTGCACATCCATATATTCTTAGATGGAATCCATTGACTTATAAATGAAAGTCAATTCTCATGAGACAAATATTTCTTACATGTTGGCTTGATGCAAATAAAATTACATGCTTATTGTAAAGCAATTCTTATATTAATGGTTAAGCAACTAAATGGAGGCATAGTTTTACTAACCTTTAAATATAAAATATATAGGCAATAGACAACTTAAAATTATTCCAGCTGAAACTACGAAAATCATGCTAAGGATTGTGCACAAATTGCATTCTATAGAGATTGTGCACAATCAAATTATTTCAAGAAATAGTATTGCAAACTTCGGGTTGCACACATATGATACATGAGCTCATATATTATTTGGTTATCATTGAGAAATGCAATCGACCTCTAACATTAACTGGTGTTAGATCAATATGTTGTCCAAATAACTAGTATGATGAAAATTATTAAAATATAACTTCTAATTCTTCAATAAAATCATATAAAATTGCATCAACATTGACTCGGGATGGTCTAACCAGTCATATCAACACTATGAACTTCTTTTCACTATCTCATATGTTATTCATATAAGTGTAATGTATTCCTTCTGGGAAGATTCATAATACAAAAACATGAGTATCTTATGTCATTTCTATCCATGTTTTTAATGTAAAACACATAAAAATTTCCTTCATATATCTTCTTGATTTGAAAAATAATCTTATGTTTTACAAAATTTTGCATCTCAATGAGGTAAAATATTAGCTCTTCAAGAGATTTTTACAGTTTGATTCAATATTAGCTCTTCAGGAGCATGCAATCATTTTATTATATATCCTTAATGAATACTTAATTTATTCATATAAAAATAAAATGAACAGGTATAAATAAAACATATATCAAACATAATAAGTAATAAATTCATGTTATTAATAAATCACTATGGTTAGATAATATATATTTTTATATATACCATAACACAACAAAATAAAAAATATTATACTGTCAGATTAACGTAACTTTACAACTATAAAGGTTTAAACATAAACATTTTCTAATCTTCACCGCAATTATAAAACTATCCAAACAAGGTGAATATCTCAAAATTCATGACAAGCATTTTTACCTCCAATAATAATATATCTTAATCAAAATCAAAATTAAACCAGTCAATTCTATTTAAAATGAACCAATAAAAATAAAAATATTTATCTCCACATAAAAATCTCAATAACTAAATACGTGAAGAGATTTAAAAATTCATAGAATTATGGATAGAGAATTATATAAATTAAACTTCTTAATAAAAATCAAATCAAATTTCAAAAGAAATTGATTAGACTAACTTAAGTTACCATGGATGAAAAATAGTGATTATAAGCATCCTTTGTAATGAAGAGAAAGAGATCATCCCCAAGAAAATATCAAGTAGACATTGATTCTAATGATTCTTAAATCAAACAATTAAATTTCAATGTTTGGATCTCAACAAAAATTTGACACAAACTAAAAACATACTAATCATCCTTGTATGCATGGTCAACTTTAGCATCATATTAAAATTTTTCATCTTTTTCCGAAAAAATTATCTTCCATTTCATCATTTTGGACAAAATTTATCTCAATATTATTTCCTTTTTTTTTAATGGATGCTTTGATAAAATTTTACTAGATGCTTAAACATACGACAGGTATGTGATAAATGCATTTTCATACAACATTGGTAGCATGAATTTTCAATAACCTTCGAATATTTTTAACCTCAATTTCCTTGATTTTCCTTATTATTCTTTTTCTAGTGGTTAGAAGAATCATTATTATAACAATCATGATAACAATTATTAGTATGTCTCCAACCACATCCTCAATTACAATGACAATCACGATTTCTATATTCTGATTTTTCATAGTTGTTATGTGTTGTAACATTCACTTCAGGGAATGAAGTCTTTTTCACTAAAAGACATGAGATCGTTCCAAAATACTTTTTAAAGCTTTTTTCACAATATTACTGCTGCAGGAGCACATAAGATATTTCAATCATAGAAAGCTTTAGAGAGTATTATCATTTTCTAATGGTAAAATCATTTTTTCAAATTATTATATCATTCAAGAATCAAGAGGATCTTTCACAATTAGATGTTTCACACTTTTAATTCTTCATGTAGATGATAATCATTGAACTTTCACAATTGTAACTTTCTCATAATTATTCGTGTCAAATTATATATTCTAAGCTAACAACTAAAGCGAAAAAGCACTATTATTCATGTCTATTCAAACTTAAGTATAGAAATATGATCATCTAGATTTATTAAAATCTTATGATAACTAAGATCAATCTTACAATTTAATCAACATAACAATAGAATACCCCAAAAATATTTTATGGAATATTAACTAGAGACATCACATTATATTATTTACTATAATCTAGAAAATTTCATCTGCAAAGAAACAAATAGCCATAAGCTATATCATATGCATTTGGATATATATAAGGTACAAGTACATTTAACTTTTTCATATAACATATCCAAATATTGAACATGAGCCTCTAGTGTCAAAAATAATAATCTAATAGGCAACGTAGTACATTTGGTAAAGGTCACCAAATAAAATAAAATTTTTAAAAATGATTACTTTATTTTTAATCATGTCAATGACATATGTTATGAAATATATACATATTTAAGATAGAATATTCAAGTTGTTGATACTTCAATCTTATTCAAAGTCTTAGATCATAAACAAGCATATCATGGAATATATAAAACATAAATTCATATTTAAATACGGGAAAAAATGAGTATCATTTTAATTTTTTTTCATTAAGAATATTAAAATCTCAAAATCTTTCAAGCACACAGAGAAATTCACATACCTTAATTTTGTTGTTTCAACAAGAACGTTATACGTCTAGATTACTTATTCTCCAACAAAATATTGAATACTATCAAACAAGCTCGTGCTGATAACGTTTTATAAAATAATAATAATGATGTAAAGAACACAAGAATAATAGATGAGAATAAAGAGAGAATATGTATTGTATTCTATATATTTCATCCCATTTACAAGTAGCACGCTCTTCTATATATATAGGGAGATTCAACTATTCATATTCTAATACATAAATAGGAAAAAGTGGTTACAAGAATATAAAAAATTAAAAAAAATGGAAGGTTAAAGGTCAAGAGAGATAAAAAGTTGAACATTCATTTAATAATATTCATAATATGGTTGTATTTATTTTATTTTGTTGCTTTATTTTGGTTGTCCCTAGGATAGTTATGGGACAGCTGTTTTATTGTTGTGATGACACGTTTTTTTCCAATTCCCTTAATGAATGCCAGCTATTTTCTCTTCAAAAAAAAAAAAAAAGACAGAACTGTTTTATGTTACAAAATAAAAACATAAAATGCAAAAGTTAAATTAAATATTATAAACATTTGATGATTTTTACATATAATGAAAAATATTAATGTCATGTAAATAATGTATTCATTTAAGCTAATAAATGAGATTTAGACTAATAGTTTACTGAATTTATTGAAAATGTAATAGAAATATTAAGTTAATAAAATTAATGAGATTTAAACTAATAGTGTTAACAAATAAAAACTTTGAGCGGCAAAATATAAATCACCATATTTTTCATATTTAAGGGGCGGTGTAACAATCCTTTTTTGATCGTTATCGCTCCGACGTTCGAATGTAGCGTCCTCCACCCAATCAAGCTTTCAGGTCGAGTAGGGGGCATTAGATGCGAAACACAAATTACTATATTTTTAAATAGGATCGATATAAGGGAAAAATGATATTTGAGGAATTTAAAGGGGCAAAACATAAATTTTAATATTTTTGAATATTTGGTATTAGGGTTAAAATGAAATTTAGCAGCCCCTGCACGCGGCCCTTGTCGCTTGGGAAAATGAAAATATTTATCCATTTTCACATTTCAATCCAATTTTTAAATCTCATTGGATTAATGGCGATGGTAACGATGATGATGATGATGATATGCTTTGGGCACACAAGTGAATGAAAAGGATATTGAAAATGATTGTATAACCCAAAGACATTTTACCTTGAATGGAGTAAGGTTTGCAATTAAACCAATCAGTTTTTTTTTTTTAATTATAAAGGAAGGGTAAAGCTTTAACAATAATGCGATTAACACGACTCGAATACAGACAACACTTGAGACAATGAACACCCTTAATCATCAGGCCAATACACGGATTCTAAACCAACCAACTTTTGAGTAAAAAATTTTAGACAAATTAGTTGTGTGCTTGACTTGCAAGTCCACTAATTAAAACAAAATTTCATTTCTCAGCACCCTAAACAATACACTAGTTTTCCTTACAAGTTTCAATGGCATTCTGCTTCTGGCACCAGCTGCTCTCTTTCTAAATTAATGCCTCTCTTGCTATACCACCAATCAATCCTTCACTATGATTTTTTTTCATCAAAACTGAACCCGTAAAAGAAAAAAGTTTTTCCAGAACAATTTGGAAAATTTTACTTTGTATTTAGATGTGGAGTCAGAAATTTCGGCTCTCAGTTAAAATTAAAACGTTTATAAAAGTCACGTAAATTAATGTACAATATTAATAATTGATAAATTAATGTATACGGGTTGATGTAAGGTTATTACAAAACCGTTAAAACGATAATAAAAAAAATGTATATCCAATAAATTTGAATAATGCGTATCTTTTTTACAATTGTGGAGATTATATGCTTTCTTTCTTGTGTGTTGCAACGGTTGAAATATCTTCTATTTGTCAATGTTGCTAAATGTAGTGCTTGAATTTTTTTACTTTGTGAATATATTAAAATATTTAATTCTATACTTAGTTTTTTACATTTAATTTTGTGAATTAATAATTTCCTGTTGAATTCAGATCATAAATTACCCTTTCCCCCACTCCTTATAAAAAGCCCCAAAACACGAAATGCTCACATAAGGTTCAACCGAAATTGAAAATGTAATTTAGCTAATTAGATAGTTGAAACAATTCAAAAGTCCAAATATAATTTAAGAGTGGAAAAGAGGATGATGTTCATCTTAAGAGACTCGAATTCGAGTACTAGTATGTGCATTGTTAAAGGGTTAATAATCTATGATCAGATACTATCTTGTAATTTAAATTCAACTGAAAATCAAGGGAAAAAATCACAATTTTATACAAGAAAAAAAGCATATGCTATATTTTTTTTTCTACACATGTATTACCAATACACTAGACATGATAGAACTATAAAGTACAAATCATGAAACTTGCATAAGAAAAAAATAGAGGGTAGAACACCTATTTTAAGTACTAATACCTTAACTATAAAATTAGTAGAATAGACGATATCTTTGATAGGAATAAGAGGAAATATAGAATGGGAGTTTTGTCATTTATTCATCAGATTAAATTTTACCCAAACTTAGAGGTGAAGGTAATCACAAGTTAAGGGCCTAAACACCAATGCAGCCTCTTTTTCTATTTGCTCCAACTGCCCTTTCGATAGCAGCATGTACACCACCCAATCACCATCTCTCACCGGACTAGGCATCGGCATCACGTATCCACAAAGTCCACCCCATGGGAAATGGTACGATCCAAATGCCGGGCAACCCCATCCAAAATCCACCTTCGAAACCGGGAAACGCAGCCCTGACGACACCACCACTGCCGGTCCATCATCCTTCACCACGTTGTACACCCTTGTCATTGCAGGCTCTGGGCGGTGAGCTTCTACCCAATCAATCAGTCCCAGGAAATGTTCCTTATTCGTCGCGGGTTTTAGAAACTCCTGAATTTGTTTCGCCACCCGACACAACGGCTGTTCAATTAGTTCACCAATAGGTTGCGATCCATACGGAATGGATAGCACATTTCCGAAGTGCCATGCCATGGCAGTGGCCTTGTCTTCATCTCCTTCCCCCAACCTGGACCTCCCATCCACAACAATCCCCATTTTTGATATCCTGTTCCTATCTTTACTTGCAGCAAAAGCTGCCACCTGCTTCCACAAAAACGCACTGAATGACTCGAGCTTGGACCTTTTCTCCCCATCGGAGGAGGCAAGTGACTGAAGCTCATTGATTTGGTCAATACTAACGTAATAAATGCGACTTGTGAGATGATCAGTAGGTTCATGGTTTTCTTCTGGAGGTGGCAATGAGGGTATTGACACATACATCTCGTCCAGCGACGGGTCAACACGCCCTGGTCGTCTCGGATTCAACAGCGACCGACGAAAGCTTGGCACCATCGAAACCGGTTTCGACTGAGCTATCTCCGCCCATGACACAAGAAACATGTTGGCTGTATATGCATCAGCTACTCGATGATCAAATGCGCATGCCACCACTATACCCCCACATTTTAGTTCAGTAGCCTGCATGCATCAAAACTAAAACCAATTTTAGCCATTCGATATGCAAAATTGTTATAAGTCTCTTCTATATATACAAAGCTTGTGAAGGCTTACATGAATTGTTATTAAATTTTCTCCAAACCCTAACCAGAGCTGATTAATTACTACAAGTTAATAACTTGAATAAATTAGTTAAGATTTAGAAAACTTAAATTTAAAATTGTTCCAACTTAAACAAAACCAAAACTGTATCTTGATCTGTTTGGAAGTCTACAAGTTACTTAAAATGAAGTCAACTTTTATTTCACTTATGTCAATTTGTATGTGTAAGAAAATATCAACCAATGCAGTAGCGGTTGAGCATAAACTTGTCCTTCTTGCGTAAGCCAACATATTCCTTCTCACCGACGACGTCCAAAATGCTAGAAAATTCCACAAAAAAAAAATGAACCTCTTTCCAGAACAACTATTTGGTACCTCATAATTAGCTTACATTGATTGAGATGTAGGATTAAAACTAATAAGGATGATTGTGACATATGCATGCAAAATATTCAATAAGTCAAATGCTACCTACTCTTTCATATTTTTTTTCCATAAAATATTCTACTATTTTTGGTGATGTACTCGTTAGGTAATTTTCAACTGTGAGAGTAGGTCAGGGTTTTGATATCCTTCAAAATTTTATAAAATTATAAACTAATTAAATTACAATTTCTCTCTAACTTAAGATTTAGAAACAAATATGTGGCACGTATGATTCATGCGTTATAATATATTGTAGTATCTTTCAAGTTAGTTCACATTATTATTATTATTATTATTATTATTATTGCAGTAACTATAAGAATATAAATTTAAGTGCTTTTTTCCTCTCCCATCTAAATGTTAAAAGAGTGATCATAGATAAAATTAAGGATGATATAAAAAAAATTGATTGTGCATAAACATTATACTTTTTATGGGTAAACAATATAAATGATCATTTGGTTATTAATTTTTTTTTTTACTAGATTACTCAAATTTAAAAAAAATAAATCTACTAAATTTAATTTAAATCCACCCAAATTAGTTGGGATTTACCATGATTCTATCTTTCAATTCTTCTCGATTCTAGTATCTTTATTGATTTGCATTTCCCCCCGAAATTATTATAAATGAATTAATGCTTCAACTCTGTTTTGAAAATTGAATTGACATCCAACCATTATAATTTATACTATTGATAATTGCACGTGTTCTAACTCTAAGCAAGCTTAAGTTTCTCCGCTTAAATAGTAAAATTCATTATTTAAATAAAGTAGGTAAAATGATTATCATCAATGATAACTCAATCATTATGACTAAGAAAGGCAGTAAATTGAATTTAAAATTATTTAACTTCTTCTCAAACCATCTCTAAGTTTCTTCCCCTCCGACAAAACTGTGTTTAAATTATTGTCTTAAATTAAGTTTGTTGTTAAGTAGCTTCAGTGGAAAAGAAAATGTTGTTCATCCTAGGGGTCTCGGGTTCGAGTGTCTGTGTGTGCAAGTTGTGTGTGCGCTGTCAAAGAATTTAGAAAATATGAATAAATACTATTACGTAATCATACCAGTATATTCAAAAAAAAATTACTTAAATCTCCCGCCACAGGTACCACCTTTTTAACTTTTCTTTGATTCTAAATTGATGTTAGAGCCGTAAAACTTGTTTGAAACAATAATTCTAATTATGTATTGTAATATTATGAATAAATATAATTATTATATGAAAAAGTAACTTGGATACGACTAAAGAAAATAAAAATTTTTATATTGGGTTCGAGATTATACTTAATATTAAAATTTTCATAAATAATTCTTTAAAAGAATATTAAAATTTTCATAAATAATTATTTAAAAGAATACAGTATTTTTTTCATAATATTTCTAGAATTCAACTTATTAGTAATTATGTTATAGATTGTTTTTTTGGTTAAAAGAAATGAATTTTTTAAATAATTTATTATTATATTTAATCTTTTGTTTGAATTGGTGTTACAAGTGAATCGAGCATTAACTTAATTGAGAAATTACTAAAATACATTTTTATATACAAAATAAATTATATTACTAGAGGGTATTTTGGTTCTTTTATATTTTTATATAAAATCAATAAAAAGAATTAAGTTATTTATATTTAAAATTTTAATAAAAGACATATATAATAAGTAAATTTGAAATAAATTTTTAATAAAAAATAAAATAATACAGACAAAATTAATTAATCATTTATAAAAATAGATAAAATAAAAGACTAAAATTTAAAATTGAATTAAACTTTGATAATTATTGATACCATACATATAAGCAGATAGAAACTTTTGATCATAACCTAGAAAAATATCCGAGAAACATCTCAAATCGATATAAACAAATTGTTAACACGTCAAAATTATATAAACACAATATCTTGAATTCGGCTTATGAGAGGAGATACAACACAATAGACTAAATTAAAAAAAGAATCGATTAATCTATATTGATGATTTTGAGTTATTAATATCATAGTTATCTCGATATGGTTTTTATTTTTATTTTGTTAATTATTTGTTAACAATTATATCCTATATATTTTCAAAATAAATATTAATATAAACCTCTAAATAAATAAAAGTAAAAAAACTTAATCTATTTGTTTCGAACAATATCCGATTAATCTATCATTCACATTGGTATATTTTAGATCTTTATTGTACTGTAGCACTAATATTCATGAAAACGTACCTGTACGGCGAGCACACCACGTTTCTTTTTAGGTACGAATTTGCCTTCAATGCTGTCATCCGGGTTATGAAAGTTGAGATTTCTAAGCTCAATATCTGCGTAAGCCTCCACGAAATCCACACCTCGATTGTTACAGAGAAGCTCCGGCTCCCCCAGGGCGTTGGGGACTACCTCCCCACCCAAACCATAGTAAGAGATAAGTGCTTCAGCCAAGGACTTCTTCAAAACACTAAACATGCTGCTGCTGCTGCTGTGGGAGCTGGTCGGTTTCTTGTAGCAGAAGAAAACGCCGAAGTCCAGCGGCGGCAGCAGCAAGTCTAGGTTGGTCAGTGGCAGCCAATGCTGTTGGAAAGGCACCGCTGCTGCCACAACTTCATTTTTCCTCACTGCCACCGTGTATTCTTCCTTTACTGATCCCATTTCTGTCGACTACTGTAGTATCAGTGTGATGAGAAAGAGATGATGATGGGGTTTTGCATTAGACAGGGAGTTTATAGAAAACAAAAGAAAAGGAACAATGATCCTCCCCAACCCTATTTCATTTTCAAAGATAAGAAACAAAAAGTAATATAATATAATTGGATAAATGTTAAAAATATAAAATATTGTTATGTTAGAATGTTACATCCATCGCCTGCGTATGCTACATATTCAATCGCATTTTACTTAACAAGCTAGCTGACTAGCGGGACCAGCACCTACTCACCACTTCCTTCTTCTTTTTTCCTTGGAAAATATCAAAGATAAAATAATTAAATCTTGAATATTCTTTAAAAACAAAGGAAAAAAAGGCTCCCTCGTTCAGTATGTGGAAGTGACCTTACCTGCCTTAAATTAATTAGCATAAGACATTTGACCTTTTTAGAGTGAAATCAAATCAATCAGATAAGATACATAATTGCTGGATTAATATTTGTATTTGGAGTCTAATTATATAATACATATGCATGCATGTTTGTGTGTATATATAACATCAACCGGCTCTATCTTGCCTATCATTTTCTGTAGCTTTTTTTTTTTTTGGGGGTAATTTTATAGTTTTGATGAGGTAGATATAAAATACGTTTTCGTGGTCCTTTTCACAAATTCGTTTATAATTAAAAAGCCTTTTAGTGCCACCTGTAAAAAAAATAGAATATATGACCTCAACGGGCTATGGATTTAATTAAATGACTTCAAAACGTTATGCTTAAATTATCATTTACTTTGTCCAATTTTGAAATCAGTATTTTTTTAAAAGAAAATGTACTAACTTATCGGATATTATTTGTTTAAAGATGATTGTATGATTAGTGAATTTGGTAGTTATATCTAATTTTTAAATTATTTTATTTTATTTTAGTAATGGGAAATTTTAAAAAATCTAGCTTATTTTAATTTTTCTTTTTACCTATTTGAGTAACAAGTTCATAGTTCCTGGTTTCGACCTTGTGCTATCGTACCAAAAAAAATAAAGGGAAAAAAGAATTTTTTTTTTTAAATAGAAATATGAAAATACACCCAATTTTGAGAATGAAAATAAAAATGGGTTTTAATATATTTTCAAGAATGTTGAAAAAAACAGAGAAATATTAAATCGCGAAATTCCATTATCCAACCCATCATAAATCCAAACTCGACACCCAACAAAAAAAAAAAAACATTTTTGTGCTTTAGCTGGATACATTACAGATAAAATGCTCCTATCGAACCCCATTTTTCTAGAAAAAAAAAACATTTAGAAAGTAAAAATATATGCATTTATTTTTAGAAAATGAAAAAATATTTGGTCATAATGTTTGACCTTAGTGCATGATTTTAGATTAAAAATGCGAAATCGTTTGGACGGCAAAACTCAGTTTAATTAACTCATCATAAGACATTGATATGTATGTTAAATTAGGTGGAATCAAAAGTTGTTGAAAGATCACAAACGCAAGCTGTTCATTTCAGATTTCAATTTAATAGTCCAACCTCTGATGATTTGCTAACATTTCATAACCACCTCTCACCATTTTTTTTAGTTCTGCCCTTATTGACAACAGCAGCTAATATTAAAAATAGCAATAAGCTGATGAACTTTAGCTATGATAATTCTGAAATTGAGTATAGTGAAATAAAATTAAGATTTAATAGGGATATATATATATATATATGTTTGGCTGGAAAAATATAGGTGACAGTATGAAAATTGTCATTAAAAAGTATTTGTAAGTTATTTTTATATATTATAATAATTACACTTTAATATATATTTTATACGAAAGTTTGAGTTCGAGTTCGAGTTCCGAATAAAGATAAATGAGTTGATAATTAGTGTTGAGTGGCATTATATTTTCATCTGTGACTAGACATATGAAAAGTTGAAGAGATGTCTAAATAGTAAGTCTACCATCAACAAAAGGGCTAATCGAAAAACGTATGTTTTGATCTTAATTGAGAACACGGAATCGTTTGATCACCAAACATCACGTAGGTTTAACTGTGTTATCCTATCAGAGTCAGAATGAAGAATATGATCTCGCTTAATGGAAAACATCTTTCCCACGCGCCCCGTAAAGATGACTAAATTACAAGTTCAACACATTAATATCATATTACATGGGATCCAAACCTATAAATACCCTTATGAATGATGAAGGGGGGATCAACTATTGGAAATATTAAGTCTACATCCTGTCAAAACTCTTCGAAGTTCTTATCTTCAGCATTCCCTGCACCGTTGTTTTCCTTAGCCTCCGGGAAGCAAGTGGACTAATTATGGACATTGTTACGGAGACCAAGTACCTTTGCGTAAGCTGTGAATGAAGCTAATGAATATGATTAAGTTTTGTGACGGCAACATACTTAAAAAGAAAACATGAAAGCAAAATAAACAAGTGATAAAATGAAAGACGAGAGAAGCTTGGCTACATGAGCAAGCAGGCCAGGCTAGCTGCCCAAAAGTTAAAACTGCAGTAGTTGTCAGAAAGATCCAGTTTGTTGCGGATTCTTTGTGGGATCATGGCTGCCAACAATGCAAATGGAAACAGCTACTTACTGGAAAGTATCCGGTTACTAAAAGCTAAGGTTAGTCAATTTCAGGCATCACCAAACAGTTATGATTTGTTATTCGGTTACTTTTCCTTGCAGGTTGCTCATGTCAGGTAGTTGACACCCAACAAACCCAATGGTTTTGGAATTTATGGGCTCACTGAACTCTCTCTTGTTGTATTCCAAAGCCCAAATCAACGTTTCTTTATCCAACCCTGTTTGGAGGGTTTTCATTTGTGGAAAATTATCAGTTTGAATGATAATTGTTGGTGTTATCTATGAAGTCCAAAGGCATAGACACGTATATATAATCTGCTCTGGATAACGACACTAAAAACTAATGGTGGAGGAGCTAAGCTCCTTGCTCCGGTCTTCCCAAGACCACGCCTTCATTTTGATTAGGAACACAACTCAACAAACAAATCATTATCAAAACCAAACCAAACCAAACCAAATGAAGCCAAACAACATATTAGATGGTTTATAGATAGAGTTCCACAGCCATAGACCCTTTGCTACCACTAGAACCTCATTTGCCCCACTTACCTCCAAAAACGAGTGATGTTGCCAACAAGGTGGGGGCAAGGGAGGTTTGTATTCTCCGCACCATGCAATCAGGACCAATCTAAACCCAAGGTTAGGCAACAGCTAGAAACCATAAGTTAACACACTATACTATTCCAAAAAAATATATGTATATTCTTTCAAGGAGAGGGTGATGATGATGAAGGGGGCGGCATTGGCGGCTGACATAAAGAGGAACCTTGGGGTGATTAAGGAAAGGGTGTTGGAGAAACTGGCTGCTGCTGCAGTCCCTGCCGATGCTTTGGAGAATGCTAGGCATTTCTTGGAGAGTGTGGTGAGGGATGTTACGGTTGCTGCTCAGGGTCTTACCAAGGATGCTTTGTACCGTATCAAGACTCATCTTGTTGATGTTCTTCCTTCACTTTCCCCTGCCATTACTAGAAAGGTACGTTTCTTTCTCTTCCACTCTACACCCTTCTTGATTACTGGTAGGACTAGGGTGTTCAAAGGGTGAGACTTGAGTTACATATAATAAGCTTTAGCTTCACATGTATGATTAATCTTGTTGAATGGAAGGGACTTTCTCATTTCTTTGTAGCCAGCTTTTATCTACTTGTTAGTAAAAAAGCGTTGAAATTAAATAAGGACCAACCAAAAAAAGATAAAAATCAGATTCTTTTGAGCATCCTGCATATGTAAAATTATTACATAGCTCTATTTGTTGTTGAGACCAGAAAGGCTCTTTAGCTATTTTTATCCTAGTAAAGTGCAGGATTGCTTCCTCAAGCAATATAAACTCCTAAACTGCGTAACCAATAATCGAACTGCCTACTGTACTGGACCTGTTTTAGCACATGAACTTTGAGCCTGTAAGCTATGTTGTCAGTCCTTTACGATACATGTATGATTAGTTCTTCTTTACTCTTTCTCCTCCTTTATGATGGCCTGGAACTAGAAGACTGGTAATTTTATAGCCTGAACTTATAATTGGAATCATCATTGATGATTTGAGCAGATGGTGGATGATGCCGAGAAGGAAGCTAACAAAGAACACGAAAGCAAAGGGGAACAGCAAGAAGGAGAAGAGGCAAGGCAAGATGATCATCAACTTAGCGGGAAGTCCACGTTTGTGTCACCAGCGTCTTCTCTGTTTGCTTTAATCAAACCATTATCCAGGCTTTGAAGATTATATAGGAAACTCTAACATACTCGTTTTGTCTGCATTTTGCTTCCAAGAAATGAAGTTTAGAGAGCACACACAGTCGAATCTCTAATTGAATAATGGAAAATCAATCCATGTAAAGAAGATAAAGTTATGTGAGAAGCAAGCATTTTTTATAGTTTCTTTACTGCCGTCTTGGATGTTCTTTCTTTTGCTTTGCATCTTAGGTAATGATGGTCAAATTCATAAAACATAACCTAACCCATGGATTTATAGGAAATCTGATGATGATATTTGATATCATGTTCAGGCAAGTAGAGTTCATATCAACTAGAGAAGCAAGGTTCCCTCACAATTGGCTACGGCTTTTCTTCTAGCATTTGAAATTTCAGTCTTTACAGAATTTGTGAGCACTTATTGTGGCGCTAACTGAAGGCTACAAGGCATGTCGCATCCAGCTCTTTAAGGTTTTATTCAGTCCACCGTATATGTTGGTGTACGAAAACGCTTCTTGCAAATAAACTTAGAGAATATAATGAAACTCAATGATCGTCTGCATTGATTAAAATAATTCACTGAACAATATGCGACAAGAATATCAATTTGTATAAAAAAAAAAACTTCTGAAGTAATTATCATCTCTCTTTATACAAGCATAAATATCCAATAAATATCTATTTAGATTGCATCTTCAAATAATCACAACTCATTGTTAATTACTAAGTGATATAACTATGGGTAACTAAAAGACATATCATCACTTTTGATCCTTCCCTTATAATTTTTAGATCATTTGTAAGTATTAAAATGTTCTGGTCTAACATGTCTTCACCCTCCCACCCCTCCAAAACAGGGTCGGACTGTCTTTGGTTAAATGGATTCCAGATTGTTTTCGACTAGTGAGATGCAATAATCCAGAGTGAATATTAACCAATTTCAAATCATTTCAGAACACAGACAAAAAAAGAGTAAATTATTCTCTTGAACAATCATTCTCTTATATTGCCTCTATCACAAGCTATCTAACATGTCTCAGTACATGAATGTAGATTCAATTGCATGTTATAGATTTTACCATTACCCTCTGACCGATGGTTACTTAAGTCAGCAACGGGAATTCACATAGAATCGAATCAAGAATGAATGAATGAAACATCTTTTTATGTTGCTGTAAGAGAATCATCATATACAATTCAAGGTCCATCATCCCAATCTCCAATCAAATTACAAATATCGGAACACTCGACCAAGCTGCACATGAAAAGTCTTCATAAGTAGATTGAAATTATTGAACCAGAACTTGGAGAAAATTAACATCCAAAGCACAATTGAACTATGATGCAATATTCTCTGCCAACAGTTGTTAAGAGTATGGGCATTTTGCATGCAAAACTATTCTTTCATTCTTATAATTGATATAATTGAATAGTGATGCTAGTAATAGTATATATAGTGAATGCTAATATGAGAAATAAAGAAATGGTACCAGTAATTCCGACTTCGAAACCCTTCCTTAAAAACCACCAATGGTCTGTAGAGAATGAAATAGACAATCAAATTTTCACAAAAGTAATGTGTTAATGCAGGATAGGAGTAGTGTAAGGAACCATAGCAAAGGTTGTATTGCAGCCAGTGGTTCTTTAGGGCCTTGAGCCAGCAAAATGAGATGGATCCTTGGAAAGAATTCAAGTACCTTCTTATATTAAAAGGACCTTCTCCAGGAGAGCCATCACCCCCTCTAATGCAAGTGGTAACACATTTGATAGTGCATGTCTCAGCTTTCCTAGACTTTGGTCGTTGGATTCTAGGCTTTTTGCAATCATTGGCGGATGAGCACTCTCCTGAAAGTGTTGGGGGTATGTTGGACAGTGTTTCCGAGTCTTGAGGCACCTCAGCTGGCGTAGCTGCGGAGACTAAAACAGCAGCAGCCGCAAGGAAGCTACCTGCAAGGCTGCATCTGCGGCTGAATCTGGTGAGGTTGCCACTGCTTTTGCTGGAAACCTTGTTGTTGCTGTTGACACAGTACAATGAAGTTTTAACACGGAATGCTGCACCAGGGCCATAAATTAGCATTATGGTTAAATAAATGTTTAGCTCTTTCTTGCTATCAATTCTGTTTCTTCATTTTAGCAGGGTTAAAGAGAACAAGAGCTGTCACATTTCCCTTATCTCTTGAGCTATAGTTTCATGTTGTTGGTGGTCCTTGCTTGGAGAGCTATCATGTGTCACTTTGTTGATCCACGTGTTCACCTTTGTTTTTGTGGCTGGCCTGTAATCACCACACTAAGATTACAGTCACCGCATAACCCATCCGTGAAAGTATAAGATTTGGGCCAAGTTGCACGCGAGTATGATCCCATAGCAAGCAACATCATCAATCTTCAAGCATGTGGAAATGAAAGAATAATATATATTCCTTGAATTTGATCATTTTCATTGCCAATTCCCTGTGTCACTTGGCTTATTGAGATCTTTCATAGAAGGAAGGGATAAGGGATCCAATGCATTACCATTGTCATCCAATTAATATGTTCTTTAAAACATCACAGCTGAATGAATTCACTGATTATTATATGCACATCTCATTCCAAAGAACATGTCAACACTGTTCAATTTGATTTATGTAACATTTCTTGATGGTTTACATCAGAGTGAACCATAAATTGGAATAAAAGACAACTCATTATTTAGAGCTTTTGCTCCATATACACTCTATGTTATCCACCACACATACATGCATACACATTTTCTATATGAGACTACACATGGATTTACAGTAAAAAAAAAAAACTATGCATAACATAGAGGACAAACATCATCTGAGCAAAAGAAAGAACATAAAAAATTTGTTGCTGACTTCCAATGAGATCATTTTGGGACTTCCATCTTCTTGTTTAAGCAGTTCCAACAGGATGCCGTTTCTCAGAGGTTGATAACATGTTATCCCTTAAATGAATATCAAGTGTTTTTCTCCAAAACAGACAAGGCCGGAGTTAAATAATTATTTGCTTTGTCAGGCAAATGAGCAACCTGTAGAAAGGGAATGTATAGCTGCTTCAGTTCAACTCAGTATGGTTACTAATCAATTAAAAGCTATTATGCAAGGTTTTATTTTGTCCTCACCAGCTCATAAAGTTCCCTCCCTTGCTCAGCAACATATTCATGACAGACCTGCACACAATCAATCAAGTTTCTGTTAGTTCCGCCATACTTGAAATGAATCTTGTGTTAATCAGCGTTACCCACATCAAAGCTCTTATTTCTTGCTGTTGAATCATGCAATGCTTTCACGCAGATATCAGCCACATCAGCACAACTAATTCCCTGACCCAAGGAAGAGAGTGGTAAGGCAGAATGGTAACTTAGTAGCCTTTATTACACTCTACAACAATAGTAGTACATCTCACCTGAGAAATCCTGTTTCCTTGGTCGAATATAAGAGCACGTTGGCCACCAGGTTCTTCCTGTAAGAATGAAACTTTGATTCAGTACATATTTTGGCCATAAAGAAACCAAGCTTAGATATGGAAAAAGTTTGAAAACATTTGGTAGGGTAGACTCCTACTTGGCCACTTCCAAGAGTTACTTCACAGATTTTCTTTTGTAAAACTAACATACAACCCTCTAACCGCTATTTCTGAAGGGACTGGAGCACATTAGCTAGTATAAACACCAATCACACACTGATTTGAATTGTTCCAAATTGTGCACGTGTAGTTGGAAATGCCGCAAGACATATCATGGAGACCCTGTTTCATTGCAAAATTTTTACTGCCTTATGCCCTTATCCTTTTCTTTTCAAGAATAACATTTGTAAAGGGCTAGCCAAGATAACCACCACCTTCACTACCCCCAGCATAAAAGGAAACAAAAATAAAGGAAAAAACCCCTTAGGTTTACACCATTATATATAAATTTCAACAGGTTGCCAAGAATGATATAGCAGCATTACCATTAGTGGACCAGGGCGAATAATTGTGTACCCGAGACCAGATCTTCTCAATGAATCCTCTCCAGCCTGAACAATAATACGTACGAAAAGGATTATATATAAGGAATTGTTCTTGCATTAATAGAAACAGAAGCATAAGACAAGACTGACCCTCTTGGCTTTCAAAACTTGCTCCCTTCGGTTTGGCTCAACTCCTAATCCCGTGCATGAGACTAAAATAAAATCTGTTTCCTGTCCAGTCTGCAGAATATCACGGTAAATTTATTTAGAATTGGGGAAAATGACTGGTTTTCTTCAAAATACAGCATAATTACTAGGTAGAGCTTTAACATTGTCCTTTATAATATGGTAACCACTTTCATGCATGTGCAGACAGGAATGTCCCAGCTTGCGCACACACACGCACACAAGTGGAATGAAGCAAACTCAATGGATAGAGCAAACTCAAGAACACAGATCTTTTGCAGCCCAATCCGTATTTCCTTAACATACATATATTACAGGCAGAGGCTCAAAGCAACAATGCCTTTTTTGCAATTAAGGAATCAAAGTTCATGACTACCATATCACATGATTCATACCAGGATAAATGTTACCAAAAAGGTTCGACAGTTCTCATTTCTGATGTTATAGCACAAATGATGGTATAAACTATAAAGTACCACTGAAGGTCCACCTGTTGACAAAGGATGAATATACATAAAACACTTACAGGCAAGGCTTTTATATATTCTAATATCAGCTTGAAACTTCGGGGGTCTTGCTTCATTCCTGCTGATCCTTCAATGGGCCTCTGCAGGAAGAATATAATATTAGAATCTTTAAAAGCAGAGTGATTATTTGATGAAGGGGAACAAGAAATTGATAAATCATCAGAATCACTGTCACAACAGTATGAATGCTGATGCGGTGACAGTGCTGATGTTGCGCTAGACCAAAAAAATGGTCACTAACTTCAATTGTTAATCATCTTTATGATTTGATTACACCACATCTTGCCCAATTAGGAGATGTTTATGGAATCAATGAAAACAATAGCTAGTTTTTTTGTTAAGAGTGTGGTAGAAAAATATGGGAAATAAATAAACTCTCACGGTCTCATCAGCAAAAAGAGAGTGATGACATGAGTCATTAAAAATGTATAACTGCACTGTTCCTAGAGACCATAAAACCTGAGAAGCTATCAATAAAAAGTTGCCATATAAATGCTAAAACAAGAATAGTTAAAAAATTCGGTAACAAAAAAACAGAGTTCCCCCTTGTAGCAGAAAGTAAAATTTCTTCACACAACTGTAACATGCATAAGACATAAGTTTTCAAGAAATACTTTTTGAGTATGTTTGTGACCACAAAGTTCCGACATGCAAGCTTATGATATCTTATCTAAATATTAGTATTCCGTTCACATGGTGATATGCAAGTGGAAATTATCAATCAAGTTCATTAGAAACTGAAGTTCCTACATCAAGGGCTCATAATATGTGATAAACTCTCACTACGTGCTGCTCCACATGTTTCAGTATAGGAAATGAAGAAGAAAGCTTCACAGTAATGAAAAGATCTGTCCCAGGAAAGATAACATTCAATATTCACCAAATTTAGTCCACACTAGTGTAAAATCATAACATCGGAAAACAACTCTGTAAATTTATATTAAGTTCATTTGACACTCCACAATGCATGGCCATTTAGATTTTCAAGAAGTAACAAACAACAGTGAGACCATACAGATGATTAAGGTGCCATGATTTCTCCTTGGTTCAGAAATCATTTACAATATTCAACATGATTTAAAGCTAGCACTCACAAGACCATAGACATCTATTACTATTAGCTAATACCTTTTACTGTTTTAACCCTCAAATTCAGCCACAAATAGAAAAAAAATAAGACTCCACATAACAAGACCTAAATTAACAACATTTCCTTAGGCAGATTGTGGAATTTCATATGACAAGTACGAACTGGCAACCCACTTGATAATAGTAAAAAAAGTCTCTTGAAAATCTGATGATCCAAAAACACAACCGTTTACCAAATTATCATTCAAATAGTTATACTTTGAGAATAAATGCAGGTAAGGGTCTGTTATACTTTTACAGGTGATTAAACTAGGTGAAATAGCGCAATTTTCGAAATACACAAACCTGTCTTCGTGGTTCAAAGCGTATGGTTAATGTATGTACAAGGAATGGATCTAATGGTGGATCATCTGGTTTCACAGGACGGAAGGATGAAAATGGTACTCTGACCTGTCAATCACAGTAAAAAGGAAAATATGTAATCCAATTGATACCTCTCACCAAAATGTTACTAATAAGTAGATCTGATGCATAAAATGGTTATAACGGAAAGCCCATAGGTTTCTCAGGATGAGAGATCATTACCCTACAAAATCCTACTTTTGTGTTTATTCTGGAAAAATATAATTTGCTTTGAGTTGTATCTGCTGAAGGACCAGCTTCAAGAATTACAACATATGATCTTCCATTACCACCGACAGATAGAACAAGACCTTCATACCTGAACACCGAATTCACTTGAGTAGGTGCACTTAAAGGTAGAGTCAATGTATCTGTTAATAACAAATCAAATAACAGCCAGCTTCTGCTAAAAAAAAAATATGTATAGATAATAGAACTATCATATACCTGTCAAGTGTGGAACCTAAAGGAAGTGAAAGCTTTTTCGACAATTCAACATACCCACCTCTGGTGAAAACATAGCCTTCATTGAGCATAAAAAACAGAGTTAAAGATAGAATAACCTATATTTATCACACGTAATAACCACACAAGAAGGGTGTAAATCTTCACTGCTTCAAACTAGGCAAAATGATATTGTAACTGCAACTGACCTGAGAAAACAGCTTGTCCTGTCTCAGTGTACTCAAATTTAGCATCCATTCCACCATCATACTTTGAAGCAACCACATCCTGGAAATAAGTACCTTGACGTAGTTCCCATCCATGTAATGAATCTTCAAATTTGAACTTGGTTATCAAAAGCTTGCTTTTGCTGCTTTTCCCTGCCCGAAGTTGTGCCAGTTTATTATTGTAGTCCTGCAGAGAACGTTAGGTATCAGTTCACCAAAGCTATTTTTGGGAAGAAACATAGATTGACTATGAATCAATCCACCACAACTGAAAATTTTATCAGAATCCTAGCTGAACAAGGTAATCTAGCAGTATATACAGATAATGTTAAAACGAATTCACTCGAGAAATACCCAGATGTAGGACCAGCAAAGGAATTAAATTTATCGGGGAAAAAGGGTCATTTACTGCCTCTAGAGTAGTGAAGATTTGTTTTGAGCATTACGAGGCATGGAACACAAAGCTAGCCTTGGAAGAATCCATTGCATTCAAATGTGCATATAATATTAAAGATGGAGTAGAAAAGAGGGACAAACCTGAAGTGCTTTGGTAAGGTTTGAAACACCTTGATGGTCAACTCTATAGAGATCCCCAGTAATAGTGGACCGAGCAGTGGCACAGTAGATAATCTTGTTGCAACCTTCTACTGCAGCTTGAAGGGAGGAAGGGTCACCCACATCCCCTATTACTATCTCAACTGACCTAGGGAGCATGTCCAACACCTCTTGGTCTGCCTTCCTCACTAAAGCCTTCAATCACGGAATTAAAGAGAACGCATTAATCAAAATAAAAGTTACAAAAATAAAGAATCCCTAATCTATAATCTATCACATAGTTTATTTTTTCCCCTTTTAGGCATTGAAAATGCGTGGAAAACTAATATTTGAAGTACAAACAAATGTAAAAATAGCGTTTTATAAGAGGAATAGAAGAAAAGAGAAGAAAGTGGTAAAAGCAAAGCAACCTTGACAGTGTAGCCTCTGAGCATGAGCTTACGAACAACAATGCGACCAATGCGGCTGGTGGCACCAACAACAAGGACAGTGGTGTTTTGAGCACCAGGAATGACAAACTCACACATGGGTCCTTCTCTAATAAGCAAAGCATCCAAAGCTTCCCTGTCATCTGCACGAGTAGTCCTTGAAATCTGCCCCAACCCAGAAAACTTCCTCCAAACATCGTCGAATATTTGCCTGGATTTACGTCCCAACCCCACTGGATTCACGTCGTCCAAACTCAATGAAACTTGCTGCTGCTGTTGTTGTTGTGACTGCGGCTGTTCCTCTTCTGACATAGATTCAGTTGTTGTTGTTGTAGTAACGGGAGTTGGAGAAGAAGGTTTTTTAGCTTTGGGTTTTCTCTTCTTGTTGCCTTTGCCAGTGTCGGGAGAGGCAGCAGCGCGAGGGATAAAGAAGGTAGTACGCTGACAAGGAGAGGATTGCCATTTCATCCAGTTGGGATAGCTGTTAAGACTGTTCCTTAAACTGGTTGAAGGGCTTATTGCTGTTGCAGTTGCAGCGCTCATTGCTGCGTTTTTTTTCCTCAATTCAATTCACTGGAAGGTTAAAGAACAGGAAAAAAGCCCTGGAAACAGAAAATCCATACATATATATGTATTATTGCGAAGTGGATAATTATGAAAAGATGATATTTCTTTTTCTGTAAAAGAAATTAAGAAGAAAGGTAGGGTGGTGGAGGGCTGAGAGATCAAAATCAAAGGAAGAAGCCAAAGAAAGGCAAATGAAAACCACAAAAGGAGTTTCGGGAACAATTAGTACGTAATGTTTGAGCCAATAAGCGCGCCACGTTGAGTTACTTGTTTCCTTTCATTCCTTGGGCACGTCATCAACCGGATCAAATTATGGAATGCAAAATAAATTCAGATTTAAATATATATTTTTTAATTGTTGATAATTAAATTCAAGTAATTTTATTTTATACCGACAATAAATAAAATTGAGTTGCAATCTCTAAATGCTGCAATTGACAATGACAACTTAAGGCAGATCACGTATGATCAAAGTTATTTTGGTTGATTGAAATTTCACCTAATTTCAGATCCTAACTATTTTGGCTAGGACATTTTTGCTTTACATTGAACAAATTCTGATTGTTCATATTTCTCCGTCAAATTGAGTGATGGAGTTGAAGAAAAAAAAAATGTCTCACATTGGGCCATAATATAAACAGAATTCCATTGTAATGATATTAAAAATGAACTGATGCAGTTCTCCAATGCTTCTACTTATTTTCCATCTTAAACATAAAGAAGCCATTCTACAAAAAGGGGTGTCAATGTTCGAAGAACAAAAGGGAAAAAAACCCAAAAAAAGATAATGAAACTAAGCTCCCTCAATCCAACATTCCTCTGTAAGAAGCAATTTCGACAGATTTAGAACAATTATAACACATTCGCCACCAAAGGGATGGCAATGAATACAAAAAATAAAAAACTAAAAATAATAACCAGATCAGGGCATTGACACAATCTATACTTTGAGCTCCAAGGCAAGGCAAGGCGGCATAGTAAGCAACTGTTGCAGGCTGACCAGATCTTATAAGAACTTCATCAACTTGGTTTTAGGGAATCTGGTCAAGTGTTTTATGAATGAAAGAATTCTGCGCTAAGAAGCCATCACTAATCAATCTATTTGTAGTTTTCTATGCCTATACCCTTCTGAGCTTCTAGAGATCCACCGGCTTTCCCCATCAGCTCCTAGTTGCAAGAAGTGAACCAATGGAGCAGCACAAAAACTATTTTCTACCTGCCTTTCTAGGAGGGAGCCTTTTCATCAAAATCCAAATTTATATTTACAATTTGGTTTTAGTTACGCAGAGTTACCAGCAACCTCTGCTGCTCTTTGTCTCATCATCTCCATCACAGCAGCCCTTCGCCGAGAATCAGACTGCTGTTGAAGCCTCCTCAAATGTTCCTTAAGATCTCTGTATTCATTTTTTAAAGTAAATAAATAAATAAAAGTATCAAATTTAAATTATATCAATTAGCTCAGGACGGTTAGAGGCACATGCATGTACCTGCAACGTGGCACGTGGCATTCAGATTCTTTGCATGCTCGAGCATGAAGTTGTAGTAGATACCACATTTTCTTGCAAAGTACACAACCACCAGAAGCACGTTTTTTGCATTGTATTCCATGGCGGAAAAGCCCCTTAACTTTCCGACAATTTGGGTATTGGCAATGTGCAGAACGACATTGTGATGCATGAACCAAAAGGTCAAGCATTTTCCTCAGCTGCAAATTTCAAGAACCAATCTTGCTATGGTCATATACTCAATTTTCCAACCATCTACTCACTAAATCAGAAGGAAAATAATATATTTGGGGAACACAAATACATTACTAAGCATATTTCAATAGACAAGTGCAAGTGTCAATATCATCTCAGAAACATTCTTAGAGAGGTCTTTAGTCACCCGTTCCTATTTTATCAAGCCATTTACAGACAAACACCATTTCTGATTTTCTATTTGATGTTTATATACACACAATTGACCAGCAGGAAAATCAGATATATGTAGATGCATTTATGTTTTGATGAGATTTCCCCAATTAACCACACTCAACTAATCAAAGAGTTAAGACAATCTTTTTATTATGGAAGAGTTCAATAAATTTATTAAAAATGATTTACCTGCACAACCCGTAGTTGCCTAGCCTCTTTATTTTGTGCATCACGTTCAGCCAAGGATGGATGATTCGTTAACTTATGAGGATGATCAATGCCCCCATCCTTGTAGTAACAGGAGTTACACACATCATAATCAGGGCACACTTCACAGCGCCAACCTTGACCAGTTTCAATGTCCAGATGGCATACATTACAGGTTGTGACAAATGCAGGGGCAGTTGGATTGTGCAGGTGGTAAAGAACCATCATTGAGGAATGTTTGGCCCGCCTTAGGGTATCATACTGATAATGATTCCCTTGACAAAGACTCAAAAATGCCTGCCTAGTATCGAAGAATTCACTCTCAAGAATTTCATCTCTATCCTTTGTATCAGTAGGTACATCAGTAATTTCAACCTGCACCAGAACAATTTTCCACAAAATTCAATTAGCAAAGAAAAGACAGTCTGCATACAGAAGCAGCATCAGGCACAAACAATTGAAGTAAATTACTGTAACACTCTGACAAACTTACTGGATAGAGAACATGTTTTTCCCTTTGATTGATGGGATGTCTCTCTCTTTCTTCACGCTTCTGCTCTGCTTCATAGCACCTGTGAAGGGATAGAGAAGCAACCATCAAATCCATTTATCCAGGACATTTTCTCCTAGTTCACAGTAGCAGAGTGAAATAAGAACGGAAAAGATAAAACATTAAAGATATTAATTGCGTCATTAAGCTTCTAATCAGAAGGGGAGTTGAGTACTGAAACAGGAAATATATAACCAGTTCTAAGAGCTCAAGGATCAGTCTTCTTTTCCCTAAAAGCAGAGGAACAAATGTAATAATCTGATTTAAACTGAGGGGAAAAACCTCTCTATAACATCACCTGAGTAAATTCATACTATTACAATTAACATGTCAACTGCCACGACCAGTGTAATGGTAACTACCTAGACATTCTTTTCTTTTTCCCCAAAATATGAATACTCTTTTGCCAAAAACATCGGGCCGGCCAGAGGTTAATTCAACAATAAATTCCTAGTAACTTAACAAGATAGCTCATCATTCAACATGACCAACCAACAGTGGGATCTTTCACAACTAAACTAGTGGCACCGTGGAATGAAAGTTTTGCACGCTTTCTATTACTGTAAAGCTGAGCAATATAATTAATGCTTATATAGAATGTAATGCCCAATTCTGAGCAAAAATAAAAGTAAAAATAATAAAAATAATGCCAAGGAGTTATATGTCTAGCATACCAATGGATTAGTAACAATTCATGATTTGCATATGAAAGTGAGCTGCACTTACAACCGTCAAAATCAAATATAAACAAAGAATGCGGAAAAAGATTGAACCCTATCAGAGATTCAAACTTGTAAAACAGAAAATAGAAACACTATAAAAGAGATGCTTAACCATGTCCTTGAAAGAAAGCATACTCCTCCCTCATGCATAGATCTGATTGAAAATTTAGTGGTTTGTGCTACAAAATCATAGTACTATTTATAGACCAACAGACAAAACCATTGCCTGCTAGAGTGTTACATAAGTATAATTCTACAGTCACACATACACAGGCAAACAGAGGAGTCAACCATACAAGATAATAATACAAAGCCAAACAGAGTAGCAGTCATACCTATCACAAATCTGAAAGTTCTTGCACTGATTACAGACCCAGCGGCTTCCGGATACCATCAGGATACAACAATGAGTGCAACAATGCTGCAAGTGAACCATGATAAAATCCTCTTTCATTGGAGAAATGGTCTCACCAAGCTGAAGTGCAGGAAAAAGGAGGGGAAAGAGTAACATAACCAGTTAGAGTCCCTTGGGTCATGATATGAAAAAGGTCAAGACTAAGATAGCAAGATTGTAATTTCCAAATCTACCGCTGTAGTGCTTTACAACGAACAAAACCATAGGGGTAAAAAAGGTAGAAACATTTGGAAGAAAAGAAATTACTTTATGCATCAGCAGCAGATCCTTTGATGCATTAGAAGAGAGATCAGCCTGACCAGATGCTTTCAAAGCCCTTTTTGTTAGGGTCTTTTTTATTGTTCCTTTTTTATTCAGCTTTCTGCCATCTTCTTGACGAAGCTGAATAATTAGATCTTCAGCAGCCCCAGGCCAGTAATCACCATCAAAATATGGCAGCCTAGCTGCTGTTACCTTCGCCTTACATTCACCCGTAGTTAGGAAGAAATGATCATATAAATTAGTAAGATCAACTACAATGTTTTCCTTGAAAGCTTTCCTTAACATTGCTAAATACCTGAAACAGCATTCACAGATACCAGGGAAATTAATAATAATGGATTAATAAAATATAACATGTGATGCAAAGGAATTTAAAAAAAAAAAAAAACAACCATTTCCCTCACCATTCCCGCAGTTTATCTGATTTGGGTGTTTTCTGAATTTCTGGATGACAATATATAATATAATCTTCACCCTTAAGTGGAGGGCAAGCCCATATATAGCAACTTGTAAAACCACGCTTCTTGCAATACTCAAGGTATCCAGTCTGAAAAATTGAGGTGTAGATCCAACATGTTAGACAATGATCTCAACCAAATAGATATCACTACTATACGTAAAAATGGAAATTGTGACAACAATTATCACTAAGCTGAATCCAATAAGAGTTTCAACTTACAAGGATTTCATGGTAAACAAATGTACGGAGAGCCTCTCCAGTAACTGCTTTAACCTCAGGACGGAAATACTTGACTGAGTCTAGGTATGACAGGTAAACACGGCGCTGATTAGGGAATGCACATTCCGATCCAAATTCTTGAACATACATCCCAAACAAGCATACTTCAACCCCTTCAATCTTCTGAAACAATAAAACTACCTAAAGAGAAAAACGCAACTTAATAAGCATTTGAAAATTACAACAAAAGTGCCATTTTCAGCATACAAGCATCTTGCACAATCTATCAAAAAATGTAAATAAAGCACATATTCAACTTAATTAGTTAAGGCCAAACCTTTGATTTATATGGAAACTCTAGCGGATAATTCTCTTCTTGAAAGATTTCAAGAAACCGTGGCTTCACTTCCAGCTTTTTGTCAACCGATGAAACAACCCTAACCACAAGTGCCTCAGCACCAGGAACCTGGAAAAAACAAAGAAAAAAGGAAATAAGCTTGTTTTGCATCCCAAGTCCACGAGAAGTCACTGGAAGTTATTTTGAAAGACCAGAAATGAAATCAACAATAAGAAGAAATTCCATATAAAGAAGAAAGTTAATGGGCCCAAGTTGAAGGAATCAGAAGTTTTTAAGTTCTCCCCCTACAGATAATTAGCTTAGTGACTATCTGACCTATAACTGGCTAGTGGATGGCAATAGTTGGTAAGATCCAGTCACCCCCCTTTTTCAAAATTTTCCTAAACATACAAAAAACAAACTTCATGCAGAAAGATAAATCAACAGCAAAAAAATATGCTACAACTTGTATCATTTCTACAGCATATAACTAGGAACAAGCAAGCTTATTTGATCATAACCACATTTCTTCTTCTGTTTTTTCCTTATTCATCGTTTTGTCAGTACGTGTGTAGCAAAAGGATAACCACATACAACACAGAATCAACTGCCATCATGAGAATATTAATCACCTCATCATAACTCTTTCCTTGAACTTTCGCCCTCTCTTGTCTTTCCTGTTTCAGTCTCCTAAATAATCGCTGCTCTATGTGATCACTGAGGATTGTTCTTGGCAAATCTTTGGCGCCAAGAACAGCACTCTGAGGTAAGGGCTTCCGCTCCCCTCTTTCAACCTCTTCAATATAGCAATTGGGGCATGTATATTCAGCTTGCCCACCATCATTCCTTCTACCATTAAATAAAGCACAAATTTGATGCTGCCAAGCCTCGCACTTATCACATTGAACCCACTGCACAATTTTATTTAAGACAAACAAAAATGTAAAAGAAAATGTTAGGGCTAACCATGAAACATAATAACAAAGTATGTATTGTATTGTATTGTTACTATCGTGCATACCCATTCTTCAGTCTCTTCATCATTTTTCTTCTTCTCAAGCCTTGCCTTAGGAATGGCAGTTCCATCAACAACAATGCTATCTCCACGAGATTCATTATGACATGGAATACAAAAATAATGTCGCGTATCACCAGCACCCACAGTGTAGTACATTGCATTGCGCTTAATGCGAGCACCACAATGGCTGCAATAAATAGGTGGTGGTTCAAAAGTGAGTCTCTCAACTGCACATAACTGACAGGAGTTCTCACTCATAGAGTGCTCCATTGCTTGATTCTTTTCAGCTTTAGCTTTACTCTGTAAAAGAAATAAAAGAAAAAAGACTATCATCAATATACCATGTTCAGTCACCAAGTCCATTTCTGGCCTACCAAGTAGTATGCTTGCATGTATATAACCTCCTACAGCTTTCAATGATCTACATAATGCTACAAACATTATCTAAAACAAATCACAACATTAAAATATAATATACCTGGCCAACCCATTGTCTGAGACCTGTAATATGCTCCCGAACTTGCTCCGGGGTGAACAGTTCAGTCAGTGACACCCCTTTTATTTTTGGTTTCCCAGACTTATTTCCAGCTGCACCTTCAGAAGACTGTGTAACATTCTCTAGTTTAACCAAATCAGGTTCCTTCTCAATCTCAGCATTTTCTTGCTTATGAAGACCACCAAATTCATCACTTGTAATAGGCTCAGCATCAGTTTTCTGTTTGCTAATGTCTTCCAAAACATTCTTCATCTCAGTAATAACAGGACTACCTTTAGCAGAACTGATGGGGGCATCCGTCTTCACTTCCATAGGCTCAGATTTAACTGGCATACGCCTGTCAACATATCTGTAATCTTGGCTCTGGATATCCTGAGATATGTGAGTTTCAGTAACAACACAACCTGATGCTAAAGGACCTTCACTTTTAGCAATAACAGATTGAGAAGATTGTTCTATCTTCATGCGTTTTAATGAAGGCTGTATGTCTACAGAAGTGTCAATTGCTGCAGATGTAGAAGTTATTTTAGTTGAAATGTCTCCAGCACTAGATGTTTTCGTAGATATACTGTCCGAAGATGACAAGACGGAAGTAGAGTTTAGACAGGCACGTGCCTTCTGAGCCTGTACATAATTGTTAACAGGAACACAAACAGGGCAGGCTGGATATCTACAAGCCTTGTGATGACGGATCAATATCTTGGAGTGATGGCAACGAGGATATGAACATTGAGATGATTGACATGAATCCATATGAGATAACAATTTTCGTACAGTAAAGCAATAGCCATCACACTTTCCCTCGGATGCTTTACATCTACGAGCATGGCGCAGTAACAAAAGCCACCTCACTTGATTTCGGAATTGCCTGTCATGGCTCCCACTTCCAGATTTAGATATAGCACCCCTCGAATTTGAAAGATCTGATGAGCTTTTAGGAATAGTGGATGCATCCGCAGATAAATTATTACATTGAGCTTCATCCTGCCCAGATATTCTCTGCTGGAAATCCTCTTGGACGTGTTGCTCGTGTGACATGTTCACTGGCATTTGAGACTGCTCTTGTGAGTGAGAGAGCCACTGGCCCTGCACAGCTGATTCTGGCGGTGCTCCAGCTGAAAGTTTATAATCATTTTGTGCCTCCGGAACCAATTGGTGTTGGTGCAACATCTGTAGCATTTGTTGAGAATTTTGTGGAAGCGATGAATGCATATCCTGCTGACTAGAGATCTCTTCAGCATGGTTCTGCTGAAATTGACTCTGCGATTCAGGAAGCTGAAATTGTCCAGGAGCTTGTTGATGTAGAACGTCACCATGGAGTTCCACTCCAGGTTCATGCTTCACTTCAATACCTATATCAGAAGCTTTCTGAGGCTGACTATAACCACTATTATTGCTCATAAAATTTTGATGCTGCTGATTTTGCTGTGGGTGGTGTTGCTGTTGCTGTTGCTGGAACTGAAGGGACTGCTGCTGGAACTGTTGCAGCTGATTAGCTTGAAGGACATTGTCTCTCGAAGAAACTGGAACTTGGAAATTCATCTTTTCAAAATGATCCATGGACTGCAGATTCATATGGGAAGCCGATTGCATACCATGTAAATTCGACTGATTGCTTATCAAAGAAGAATTTGTTCTGGATATAGACTGCAAATTAACTGGATCTGAATTCTGAGAGTTTGTTATAGATCCAACAGATGTTGCAGAGCCAAACAAGTTTCCAGACCCAAAAGAATCAGCATTGTTCACTCCATATCCATCACCTGACACAAATCAAAACAAATATATATTTGCTTTCCTTAAGAAAAACTTGTATATTTCAATAATAAACTGCATATTCAGATTCATTATTACTAATCAAAAGGAAATAGAGAGGAAGAAAAAAATTCATAAGGTTACCTTGTATCAGGGGTCGCTGATGTTGATCAAAGTGTTGTTGCAAAGGTTTTGGTGAATTAGCAAAAGGCGTGGTAGTCTGATATCCTCCAGAAGTTCCTGGTTCATTAACGATTAGCATATTGTTGCCCATCATCCCCAATGCACCATTTAGGGACGCATTAGGAAACCCAAAAGTTTTCTGCTGCAAGCCAGACCTGATGCCACTACCTATTTGGCTGCCAAGGGTGTGCAAAATACGACTGTTTTGACCACCATGTTGCTTTTGCTGCTGTGGCTGAGATGACATCGTTGATTCAACAGTTGAAAGTCCAACATTATTGGAAGCCTGATTATTAATGCTATTGTTATTACTATTCAATCCAGGAGTGGGAATCATTTGGCTTGCCATTCTTTGCACACCAATTGATGACATTCCACCAGAAGCAATATGAAAATTTGCACTTGAATGTTGATACCCATTAGATATATTTCCTACAAAAGTACCAATCTGTTACCCTCGGAAAAAAATGGTATTAAAATATAATTGTAAAAGAAGGTAAGGCTCAAATTTACCTTCAGATCTACTGAAGGAACCACTATTCATGCCAGCAGTAGGCAACAGGCTTCCTGTATTGACATTCGTAGGAGGTATGCTTGCATTGGCAGCACTCATAGATGTATCTATAGAAGATGTAACCATGAGGCTAGGATTGCCACTGTGTGACATGCCAGGGGTCGGTATCATTGTACCAACTGGCGCTGATCCCGAATTAACAAGCTGAGCATGTCTTTGGTTGTGCACATTTCTGCTACTCCTTATTAGAATCTGTAGACGTTGCTCTAAAGTACTCAAATTGGTGTAGTCCTCCTAGAAAACAAACTTCAAGAGTTAAAATTTGCCCTGGTTTTTTTTTTTCTCTTTCCGGGGATTAAGAAAGTTGTACACATACAAATAAATGTGATCAGACGAATGCAAAGTAATGTGCTTCTACAGAGTGAAACAAATAGATTTACAAGTGTAATGGGTCCAACCTTTGTGCGAGCAATCTTAAATAAACCTTCTTCCAACCGTCTTGCAAAATCCTGAACCTTGATCATTGATGCCTCAGTAATAGGATGATGCTGGCGTGATTTTAAAAACTTAATGCTGGAAAAAGAGAGATAATAAATTGCATTAGCTAACCAAAAAGAACGCTACACATAAATATTATAACAAAAATTTCTAAGATGGAAATGCTCATCTTGATACATAGATTGATCAGACATAGAAGCTAAATAGAAATAATGACGATATAAAATCAATGACAAAAAAAATTCTATTGCATGTAATATAAATATTCATCTGCATATCAATGTGAAATTATATAGTAAAGATAGGATAATAACATAGACACCACGTAATTGAAGTCTTAACACACACACACACACACACACACACACACACACATATGGAGATAGGTAGAGAGAGAGAGTTCTACAACTTGGAATTGAACCAGAACATCACTGTATATCCCAAAAAGAATCAACATTATCTACAAGGTCATAAAATCCTACACAAATAGATGGCCAACTATTTAAACCAAAAGATCTTTGTCAGTCTTTCTTCGCACTAGAAGCTGACCTATGAATTTATGTGAAATGTCAACATCTAAATCCTACAGTCTTCATGCAACTGAGTTATTTTGTATGGTAGCTTTTAAGCATATTTAGTAGTAGCAGAAAATCAAATACAAACATTATCTCAAGTCTCAACTAAATGGTGTAATTTACACTGGTATAGAACTAACAAAAACAAAAATGCCACAATTCATGACAAAAGAATGTTACTAAAAAGCAACCAAGCATTCAGCAGCAAAAGCACACCCCAAACATGTACAACTGTATATGTTCTCAGCACTCAGACACCATTCACTCAATGCCCAAGGCAGATTATATTTCAAATTTCTCCTTAATTTAAAACGAATCAGATAGCAGATACCAGCATTTAATACAACACAGAAAAAGAAACCAAAACTATTGGTATACAAAATCTTACATTTCTCCCCACATGTAATCACGTGTTCTCATGAGGTCAGGATCCATATTCGACATATTATGTGGAGGACCACCAGTGCCAAGAACAACAGAAACACCTCCAGCAACCCCTAAATTCTGCATCTGGGAAGGCTGAAGCAGGTTCCCATTTTGCTGGGGTAACCCCCCTTGATTAGGAACCTGTCCGGATATCTGTCCTGACATATGCGTCTGCACATTCATTTCTTTCTATATTCCTTCTTCGTTGTTGCCTTGTCTTAGTAACTACCACTACTAGAAAAAAACCCATAACTTATTCAACAATCTCGCTGGAAAATCGTACCATCCACCACCACTCCTGCTTCCTTTTTTTCCCCCTCCTCTAATTGTCATTTCAAATACTGCAGTTTTACAGCATATCTGTATCTTATGTACCCTGCTTATAGACATACAGGAAAACTGAATAAATTAACCCAAATTTCTATGATTCAATCTCAATTTTAAAAAATTCACATTGTTTAACAACATTGAAACTGAAATTAGCTAATAATGAAAATTAGGGGAATTTCGATCAACGAAGAAAGAAAATCCCCAATTTGGGAATTCCTAGATACAATGCAATACTAATTAGTGAATTAAGAACTAAGCAATAACTAACCCTAGGTTAATAAATGAAAAAAAATACTAATTTCCTAAAAAATAAACAAAAACGAAAACCCTAAAAACAAACCTGAGGAAAAATACAAATTCAAAGCAGAAGCAAGAGAAGCTACGATCGAAGCCTCAGGAATTCCGATGGTAAGACCCAGAATCGCGAGGAAGATGATGGCGATCGGAAAATAAAAAGGGAACAAAACACCGCCTGAATCGCACGTGCGTTCAATACCGAGACACAGACGAAGAAAAAAAGATCGAAAAGAGAAAGGGAAAGTACGGGCAACCGGAATTAAATTTTCTGGGGTTGGGGTCTGAAATTTTTTTTTAAAATAATAAATAATAATTTGAGATTAATCTTTTTTTGTTCTTTTTTCCTACAGCGAAAATAGAAATTTTAAGTATGCATTTATAGTTTATTTGACGATAAGTTTACTTGTTTGACGTCGATGATTTTTTTATTTTCTTTTTGAAGTAATTTTTTTCTTTTAATTCCCTCAGGCTTCTTTTTAAAATATATTTTAATACTGAGAGTAATTTCTTAATTTTATAAAGGAGGATAATAATGATAGTTGCACCTTGTAAATAATTAGACGCGCGGCTCCAAAGAAAGCTGCCAATGTGAGACTAGCGGCCGCAGGTGAATTTACTCCAATGCTTCCTTAATTTAATTAATTTTAATGATTAATTAATGAATTGAATTAATTCGATTCGTTCAATTAATTTAAATATATTTTTTTATTTTGAAAATATTTCATATAACAATTTCTTAAAAAGTTTTTAATAATTTTATTAAATAAATAAATAATAATTTAATGATCTATATTTTCAAAGTGTTACAAAAAATCAAAAATAAATTTTTAAAATATAAAATATTGAATTATCAATATCTTCACTAAAATATAGATACACAAAATAATCTATTAAAGAATTTTCGCGCTCTGAATTATCAAAAAAAGAAAATCGCGCTCTATTAAAACTGAAATAAATTTGTCTGAAATAAGTTAATACCTTTTTTTTATATAAAGAAATAAGTTAATACCTAAATACATTATTATGAGATATTATATATTAGGAATATCTAAATATTTGTATATTATTGTATATCTTTTAGACATATATTTTGGAATATATTATATATCTTTGTATAAATATTATGTCTATTTATTAATTGCATTACCATTGAATTATTTATCGAATTTTAAAAGTTATAATTAATTAAATTTGGCCACGAAAAGGTATAATTCATATTATGAAATAACAATGAAAAAAAGGAACACCAACAATGCATATTCATGTGTTGTGTACAAGTGCAACCTATGTGATTTTATATGTCTCGTCGAATATGTTGTTTACTCTTAATTATTAACGAGATCAACATGTAAGTACGTATGTATGTATGCATGTATGTATATACATGAGGAATTAGTGTAAACTTGAGTAGTTTCCCAGTGACAAGTTAAGCAGATTAACCAAAAGTGCAATGAAAAGAATCTTCTATTAAAGAAGTGAAGAGATGGTGAGGGAGTCAAGAGACTGAAGAAAGCTTTGATTAAAAGCTCTGTAGATTTTGTATATAATTATGAAGGTTCCCTTGACAAGCAAAACAAGTTAAATTCTGATTATACGACTCGTAGAAGCAAAACTACGATCGACGATTACACTTACAAGTCTGAGAGTTCATCTCCTACACAACATTTAGCTCTTTGAGCCATGCTGTATGCAGAGGGCATGGATCTGGTTTTCCCTCAGCAATTGCCTTCTCAGAGATTGAGTAGAACCATCCATTCCTCCACTTGAACTGTATGAATATGAACAATGTCTTAGAAAGGAACGCACAAATTATGATATTCATAAAGTATATTCGACCTGCAGTCTTTTACCTCTTTAACTGCTGTTGGGAAGTGGGCTACAGCTCGAGAGTAAGCACATAACCTATCCTCCATAGCTTCTTCAAATGTTATACCTTTCTCCGCTGCAGCAGCAGATGCGAGCTCTGCAATGAGGCCTGACACCTGAAAACTTAGATTTCAGGTCTTACGGTCAACTTAGAGATACGTAATCAGCAACAGTTTAAAGGCTGAGAGATTTGAAAAACAAATAGTTTAAATAACAATATTTCCGTATCGAATTCACCTCATGCCATAGTTCTGCCAGTTCTAAAACGATTGAAATGATATTTTTGTTTGAGATTTCATTTTTAGGAAATAAAATGGGAATGGTGTGCACTTCCACAAATTCAATGATCCAACTATATACTACTGAAAAGAAAGCTGCACCTCAGAGCGGTATTCCTTCTCTACAACGCCTACAGTTGCCCCAGGATGACGAGCTCCAACAAGCATGAATGCACAAATCCATATGAGCTTCTCCAACATCTGCTTCTGAAATGCTTCTTTGTCAAGAACCTGGTCAGACAAACCCAAAGAAAATACAGAATAAAATTTGTTAGTGGCTCCTAAGGCTTGCTCTCAATATTCAATTTATTTCTCCAATGTGATCCCTAAACCTACAACTTTCTACCGCATTAATCCACTAATAAGTAAAACCATCCACCATAACAGGAACATTCTTAATAACCAATAAGGAAACAATCCCACAAGAATAATAACCAGTTGGCCAAATCAAATAATCATTCAATTATTGCCCAACTTCCTCTTTCACCATGCCTCTATCTATATGAATGTCAGAAAACTTCAATCCCTTTCTTGTATCTATAGGTGTTGTGTATTTCCCTTCCCTCCAAAGGCGGGAGGAAAACACTTTCATTTCACTTAAATTAATAATTTTATTTTGAACTTTACCCCTAAATTTCTTGCTTCCCTTCTATTTTCCATCATTCCAATCAAAAGGAAAAGCAAATTTCCTTCCCCTTTTTCCTTTTTATTCTTTCCTTGCTTTTCTCCCTTCCTACCAAAAATAATACCCTTTGACCAAAAAAAATGTTTGAGCATGAACTTGACATGAAGAAAATGTTCATTAGCCAGCAGTGCACCTTTTGGAGGATAAGACTCATGTTACCCGGACTTGTATGTTTGTGTCTAATACCTGAGTTGGACACAAATTTCGTCATAGCTATGGGAATGATGCTCCAAATATATTGAAAAACTTAATAAATAAAAAAAAGAGGTATAACTGTGTCAGACAGTAAATTAGGATAATAAAAAAATATATATCTCTCACCTTGCAAGAGAGGCCTCCAGCATTTAATCTGGTAGCTATAGCAGATGCCCATTTCCCATATGCTGCAGTTAGACCTTCAGGATTTGTGTCAGTCTTGCCATCGATAGGAGGTTCTCCAAGCTTTGCTACAGCAAAATATGCCAGCACCTGCTCTGCATCATTAAGACCTTTGCTTTGAAGCCATGGCTCCAGCATTCCATTCTGGAAAAAAACCAAATCTGCTAGATCATCAACACCCAGTGATTGATCAAATACTTTTGAATTGAATAAAAAAAACTGGAAGTCAAATGAGAACGGATAAACATGGCATTAGTACATAAATTACGATGGAAATAAGCACGAATAACAACGTAAGTCAACTATGTAATGATACTCAATTTTCATCCACTTGCTTAAAAAAAGCTCATTGAAAGACCAACAAGGAACAGAGCATTATTAAATTTCCACATAAAGCTCCAAACTCCATTGAATCATTCAACTGTTTATAAGGAATATAGAAAGAGGATTCCTCATAATCATCCATAGACAATTAAACAAAAACATAACAAAAGATGAAACCATTTTAAATTAACCAAAATGAGCAAAGAGCAGGTATGATTGAGGCAGAGGTACCCTTCCAACGAGATTTAGGAGTGGCCTCGAGCACAGCCTCAAGATCATCATTCCTAGTACAAACCAAGATAGGACCTTCAAAATCAAGCGGTACAGCTTCACCTCTCTTCACCAGCAAATCATCTCCCTTGCCCATATCTTGCAATGCCTTTCCCACTCTTCCACCACCAACAATTACTGCTGGCACCACCTCGGTAGCAGTAGTCGTAGGAGGAGCAGCCATAACAATGGAGGTGGACTTCTTTGGCGTAAAAAAGCGTGTAGCAGTGAAAAGAGCGAGTTTAGGAGAAATAGGTTTGGACGAATGGATCCAAAGGAGAGAAGAGGTAGACAGTGTGGCCATGACGTTGGGTTGGTTGGTTGGTTTGGTGATGGGCTTAGAGGCATGGTTGCTTTGTGCTCTTTGTTTATTGAGTGATAAGCGACAAGAAAGGAGATGAGAACCACTCAATTCATGGGGTGGCCTTATCACTTTCTGAATTCTATCCGAAGTATGAAATTCGGGAGGTAAGAATCAGTCCCAGCCTCCCAGGTGCTAGTGTGCTTATGGGCAGACAAAAAGCCTCCCCAACATACCATGTCCAATCTCTGGACCGGGCTACTTGCTCGGCCCAGAAAATCTGATCTTGGACCAAAGTTTTTGAACTCAGCTATCCGATTTTAAATAAATTTAAACTAAAATTGATTCTACGTGACAAAATAATAATTTAGCAACCAGCAGAGTACATTGATAACATTGGGTTCTATAGTCTCTTTCAATGGCAATAACCCATTGTCCCTGTTCATCCCGTACTCTTCTAATGGCAACCAACAAGTGACCCCATTTAACATTCAAAGTCAATAGCTATTATGGGCCCTTTAACCATAAAAACCATCTTCCCTTTTTTTATTAAAAGAAAACAATCATATTCCCTTTCAAAATTTCAAATGAACTGTTTATTTGGAATCATAAATTCGTAAAATAGACCAAAAAATGGAATAATTTATTCAGACCATCCGAATATATTATATTCAAAAGTTTCAAACTCTGTTCCCGCTTCTTGCCCATGTAAACAAAACAGTCAAATAATCTGTAATTAAGAACCGGTTGTCTGTCTTAATTTCCACCGTAATCCCTCCATACACAAAAGGACAACAAGCTTTAAACAGTTACCGTTAACCTTTACCAAACACTGCGCATTCCAAATTCCACACATTTCCCTATACCTTTTTTCAAATTCAAAACCCTTTCCTTTCAGTTCAATTTGAAACCTTCATTTCTCATACAAAGGACTGGCTTTCAAGCAATCTGACCAAAACCCAGAGTTCTAAATCTGGTCCTCCGTTCTCAAACAACAATGGGTGAGTTGAAGGATCCTTTAGTTCAACGCCAAGCTTCAAGCAATGCTCCGTATGTTAATCCTCTCATTGACCTCAAACACAACCGCAGCTGCAGTGAAGGGAACCCTGCATCATTTTCAGACAACAAGGAAAATGTTGTCTTCGGTGCTGACAAAGAAAATGCAGCTCCTTCAACAAATAATGGGTCTTCTTCTTCTTCTTCTTCTTCTGAAGTTGCTAAAAAGACTACTACCCATTTGAAGTCGCTGTCCACTATTGGTACTTTTGATGCTTCCAAAGAAGTTACAAGTTACAAGTCTCTGTCCACAGGGAAGGTCTTGAAAGAATCGTCCCTTCAGTTCTGTATGCAAATGAATGAACCTGACAAGGCTTTTGGGTGCAAGTTATGGAACCCCGTTGATTCAGACAATTCTGCTTCTTTGAATATTTGGGATTACTCGGATTCCGAAGCCGCCCCCGCTTCTTCTTGGTCTACATTGCCCAATAGGTCAGTCTCTGAACGTAGCCTACTGCTTTTGCTGCTAATTCATGTCATGTGTTTCTAACAAGTTTTTCTAATCACTTATAATATGTTGGATGGTTAAAGTTTCAAGTCTAGTTGATATTTAGTTACATGTACAAAGAGGAGAAGCATGTTTAAACTGGGAAAGATGTTTTGTATACCCTTTTTTATTGATGTGTTGTATTTGGTGGCTTTTGTTTTAGGGCTCTGTTGTGCAGGCCGTTGCCACTGGACATAGGACGATGTACTTGTGTTATTGTGAAAGAACCCTTACCTGATGGGTTCCATGGCGGCACTCTCTATTCACTTTATACCAATGTAAGATCTCTTTTGACTTGTTAAGAATCCTGATAACCTTTTCTTCTGTAAGATCATCTGGATCACCACTTAGAATCCTTTCATTTTTATGTAATGAAACATATAATGAGCTGAACTAATTCTTTAGTTCAGATTGTGCAAGACGCATTTACCAATACTCTTTTTACATTTGATCTATTTGGAATTTCAACACGACAGGAAGGTAAAGGACGACAGGATCGGAAGCTAGCGGTGGCTTATCACAAACGACGGAATGGAAAATCAGTGTTTGCCATAGCTCAGACTACCAAAGGAATACTGTCTAATTCCGATGATAGTTGGGTTGGACTCATGACAGCTAACCTCCTTGGATCAAAATACCATATATGGAATCAGGTTTGATCTCTAAAAGGTTAAACCTTCTATAAAATGGTCATCAAATATAGGAAACAATCCTTACTTCAATTGGTTAATAACTTGCTTGGTTGCAGAATGGTCGAACCAAGTCATCAAACAAACAATCTAATCCTCTCTTGGGTGTTGTAAGGTAACCCTAACATCCCATCTCTGTCTGAGTTCATTTCCTTTTCACTCTCTCCCTTTTGATTTTATTTACTTCTTTAGGTTCATGCCAACCATAGCGACATGGACCGGGAGTTACCGAAGCATGAAGGCATATATACCTAAGCACCAATCAATGCAGCTCAAGAATGTGGCTCAGGTAGTTCAAAGGATTCACTTTCTCGATCATCCTTGACGGGGTGTTTATTCCCCTTGTGTTATTTTGGATACTCTATTGCTGTGGAGTTAAAAGAGAACGTAAGATGGATAAATCTCTTTGCTTTTATGTAGATGCAACACATTAATGGACTGCCTAAGGACTGGGAGGAGAAAATGGACAAAACCCACAAGTTATTCTCAAGGATTCCTCGTTACAACAAAGTAAGAGTGTGTAAACCTGTATTTCTCATCATAGAAAAATGAGGTTTCGGACTTGGGTTTCTGTCTAACCCTGTTATTGCTTTCTGTTGAGTCAGATGTTGAAACAATACGAATTAGACTTCAGAGAAAGGGGAAGAGCTGCAGGACTCAGAATACAAAGCTCAGTAAAGAATTTTCAGCTGACATTGGAGGTATCATAACGTTTTTAAACACTGCTATTAGCTATGTATATACAGCAAATACATTTGTACACAAACACTTGCAAAAAGACTTAATGCAGGGATGCATGCATGTGATGGGAAACTTATATAAATTTAACTCTGGAATTGGTTTTCTAGGAGAAGGGAAGGCAAACAATTCTTCAGCTTGGAAGAGTGGATAGATACAAGTATGTTATGGATTTCAGGTATCCACTAACAGGTTATCAAGCATTTTGTATGTGCTTGGCTTCAATTGATTCAAAGCTTTGTTGCATTATGTAATTGAAGAATCCCCCGGCATTTTGTTTCTAGTTCAACCTCTGAACCGAAGTTTCTTTCCTAGTTCAAAAAAAAATTGACCATTTTTTGTAAGAAAGTGACAAGCTATATGTAAACAAGCTTAGATGATGATGCTTCAGGTTTTTAAGAATCGGAGGTTGAATCCTAATTCTACATACTCCATTTATTACTAATGTAGCATTCGGTGCTTTCCCATCTTATAATTCCAATGGGATATGATTTCTTTCTTGGAATGTAATTATTGCGAATGTGATTGCTAGGAAGGTATAGACTAAAATCCTAAAATACTTACTTGATTAGAAATGTAATGATAATTTATGAATTTGCTTATATTAAATAATAAATAATATTCATGAATTTAATTTTTATAATAAATATTATTCTTAACAAATATTTAAATTAAATATTTAATAATAAATTATAATGGTTATTCTTATTTTTATTTTTTAATTTATAATGTTAATTAAAATAAAATTTGTTTTAAATTTCTCCTACATATATTTTCTAAATATAAGTCATGTATATATAAAACTTGTTTCGAAATAAATTTAAAAAAAAAACCTTATGTATATATAATATTATGAAGAATCCGGTGAAATAATAGAGAAAATGAAGTAGTGAAATAAAGATACCCTAAACCAATATAAAATAGATTTAATATTTTTTTAATATTTCAATTCATAGAAAACAATAATTTCTCATCTTTTATAATGAGAATTGCATTATTATATTAAAAGTTTCAACTGATAAATCCTTAAAAAAATATTATTTTCCATCATACCAAAACACTATCTAATATCTACCAATGTCATATTTATCTGTAATTGGACTAGCATCATTATCATCGAGAATATGTTTTCTTCCTTTCCGTATCAATGAATTCAACTCCCGCTTTGATAAGCAGTCACCATTCATCCCATGCTTATGTAATCGTCATCCATGCTCAAATTACTATTTTAATAATAAAAATAACAGTTTTATTTAAATTTAATAATAATGTATAAATATTATTTTAATAGTGACAATGAACTATTGCGATCCACCGTAATGAAGTTGAACAAAAAATTTCTAAAAATTTCCATTCACGGCCCAACCCATACTCCTCACCACATGAATAGCTACCGACAAACCATAAACCAACGACCTTATGAAAACCAATTCAACAAATAAAACGAGGCAACGTTTATCTTAAAAAAATAAAGACCCCACGACAACTAGGCAACGTTGCTTGCAATTTGCATGCCTCACAACTTACAAAAGCAAAACGCAGACCCATACTTTGAAAATAAATAAAAAGCACGCCCAAAATTAAATACATGGCTCAGGCTTGGCAACAGCTACCAAATTGCAACACTCATGTTTCCTTCCTTTAATTAATTCACTTTCCCAAATGCTTCTCCCCTAATTCCCTTTTCTTTTACTTTAATTATTATCAATCAAATTTCTTATCCACAGTGACGGAACCACATTAAGGCCGCAGGGGTCATGGCTCTCTTAAGTTTAAATTTTTTTAATTTAATTTTTGTAAATTTATACTATGACTCTCTTAAAAATATAAGTAGATTCTACAACGTTTAAGATTTTTGCAATTTTTTCTTTTGCATATATATTATAGCCCCTTAAAATGATAAATTTTAAATTTAGTTCATTTATAATTTATAAAATTTTAAATTAATAATAATAAAATTATACTTTAACTCCCTAAAAAATGATAAAAATTTAATTTAACCCTTTAAATATAATAAAGATATAGACTATTAAAATGACGAAATTACATTTGTACTATCATAAAAATACACATTTTAATTTCGGCCCCTCCAAAAATTTTTTTTGGCTCCGCCATTGCTTACCCATCAAACGTGATACACCAATAAATTAGATAAATTGTATTTAATATTGATTTATACGTTCCTTTTTCTTTTTCTTTTTTTTTAAATTAAATTCTCAGTTTCTCTTAATTGGTCGTGAATAGAGGTTTCATGAGTGCCTGTTCATAGCTTGTTTAGTGAACATCGTTAGTTTCAGTTTTTTAGTTACTCTTCACATGAAAATAAATAGTGAATAATTCTATTTAAGAAAAAAAATATTGTAGCCGATGGATGGACAAACCATTAAAATGTGATAATAAAAATATGATTGGACGGAAAAAATTAAACACAATATAATATAGCAATGTTTTAAAATTTTATATAAAATATTTTTTTTTGAAAAGAATGAATGATTAACCCAATCGAATTTATACAAAATATAAAATAGGTGGATACATAAATTATGATATCTAACCTTTGTGGGCATTTATTTTAACATGAAAAAGTAGATGTACGCTACCTATCTAAGAATTTCCATTTCATTAATTAACACCGCATGGGGTTTTCAATTTTCAACTTTCAACTCCTAACAGCAAAAATTGTTGGTTTATTGGGCAGCCTCTCATAGATGCAGTCATTTGGCCTTTAACACATGCAACTCACCATGTATGCATCACGTTGCAAATCATCATTCCTTATTTTCATACTAATAAAATTAGAGATATAGATTTAAATGTTTATCATAAGCAACCTTCTTTTGAAAAACAAAATCATAAGATGTGGCCATGTGGGTTTAAAATCAACCATTTTTTCATCTTCACGTTTTACAGACCAGAACAATGTTTGGAATCTCTTGAATGGGACCAAGATAAATATATATAATTTTAACAGTCAAAGTTAAAATCTTTAACTAAGCCCAAAAATAAAATAAAATCTTTTAACAATGTAGTGGAGAAGAATCTTTTATTTTTCATATATATATATATATATATATATCTTCAATCTCTTGAGGTTCTGGATGTTTTACTTTCATTCTAGAAGAGTAACTTTTACGTCTGTTCTTTAGCATTTATTTATAAATTGATAAACTTATAATTTAATGAGCTTATTGATTTTTATGCGAATTTACTTTATACAAACCAGTTAAATTTTTATTATATTTATTATAGAATTCATTTATTTATTACATTGACCTATTGATTTTTTAAATATATATAACCTAACAAGAGATATTATAATTCTCTAATTGATCCGTTGATGAAATTGAAAGATCTCATTAATTAATAAGAGATTGATTGAGAAACAATATAATGATGTATAAACACACAATTTAATTTTTAAGTCGAATCACTTTAATAAACTATGCAAATACAATAAATACAAAAAATATACGCACAAAATTGTATAGATCAATATGTCAAGATTTATATAAAAACAAAACATGTTAGAATTCAACATAAAAACGAATTATTATGTTTTCAACACAAAAAACAATACAAACACAAAATACATATTTTTTTTAAAATATAACTTTGTAACAATTTCAACTCGAACAGAATAAAAAGTTAAAAACACAAATTTGTTCTTAAAATGACTTTCACCTGAAAATACCAAAGAAGGTAATTAAGAAGGTAACTTTTAAGTAGTTGTATAGATTTCGCTTTTTGAAAATACCGCGAAAGAGAAAATACAAAAAGGAAAGACGTATTTGATATGCCACTTTCATTCTTAGTAATGAAAACCAAGATTCCTGCTCGTGAATCATGCGTCATCTATATATATATTGCATACAAGGAAAAATCGTGATCTTAAGTTGTGCCTATTATTTATTTATTATAAATTCTTTTTTTTTTTGAAATTATTAGAATAAACCGTATGGCTTTTGAAAGAAAAAAAAATGAAAAGAAAGGTTTTATACGTTTTGGAAAACAGGAAGCAAATGACTATGAGCAACAGTCAAATTCCACTTTTAAGTCCCTAAAAGTTTTTGCCCCTTACCATTATAGTTCACTTATAAAGATAATGCTTTACATAAATAGAAATGTCAATTAAGAATATGATATAAGAAAATATCGAAAAAAATAAATAAGATAATAATAGAAATGCTGCACTAATTTGTTTATGTGGACAAGTCCAGATAATATTTTTAATGAACTTTATATTTTTAAAAAATGCTGGAAGAAAAATGTTCAACCCAAAGACTAATTTCAACTGAGGACTTAGTGGTCAAAATGTGAATAAAATTTTATGCTAAGCACAACTTGATGTATTGTCCAAAAATTCTAAATCATTTCAAATATCAAGTTTAGAAATTATCTTAATGGTAATCAAATAAGTGTAATTATATAAATATTGATAATTGGATCCATGTGTAACTTCATCAAATTTTTTTATATAACCAACCAAAATCAAATAGTCAAAGCAAGCTAAAGTCGAAATGTCAATCAATCTCAATCAAAAAATAAAAACAAAAATAAATTAATTAAAAATAAAATGATGATATTATTTATCTAGGAGAGCATTACTTCAAACCAAAGCAAAAAGAGAGTAGAGAAAAAACCGCTTCAAGACGGCCAGACATCCTTGTATCAACACACACACACACACACACTCTCTCTCTCTCCCCTTCCATTTCTTTTCCCCTCAAACAAAGACCTTAACCTTTGTTTTTTCCTGGTTCCTTTGAAATCGTTTCTTATTCTTTTGGCCCTCCCATTCTTAAGGTTTTCAGAGTGAGGGTGTGTGTTTATTACTCTTGACCTCAGCTTTTTCTGTTTTTAGTTTTTTTAATGGCGAAAATCTCACATCAAAACCAGAATAACGGTTCGGATAATGAAAAAAGTGCTGCACAACCTACAACCAAACTCAGGCGCACTCGTAAAACTGTTCCCCGTCACTCTCCTCCCCAACGTAGCTCCACGTATCGAGGCGTTACTAGGTAATTATCCATACATACATACATACATACATATATATGGTTCTAAGGGATTGGTTATCTTTCTTGACGATTTTGTTCATTCAAGATATACGAACAGTCTCTATTCTAATTTTATTCTACTTTTTCTTTTCTTTTGTTTTTTCTTGGCATTCTGTTTTGATTTCTCGATGGTTTAATTGATCAGGCACCGATGGACAGGAAGATTTGAAGCTCATTTGTGGGATAAGAATTGCTGGAATGAATCGCAGAACAAAAAAGGAAGACAAGGTAATAATAATAATAACAATCCTTCTTCCTCACCCAATTTTCCTTTGGTTTTTTTTTTTATGCAATCAAACTAATAGTTCAAATTTAATTCTGTAAATTTCATGGTTTGGCTTGATGACGAGATCGAAACTGAAATTAATGCAGTGTATTTAGGTGAGTTTTTTATCACCTTGATGATCTTTCGTTTTCCCCTGACCCTGTTCAATACACTTGTCATTGTCAATAGCTATGTAGAAATTGTAGAATCCATTTGATTTTTGCCTGTATCAGAATTTGATGGAATCCATTATTTTCGATGTATTAATATTTGATTAGGTGCTTATGCGGATGAAGAAGCGGCTGCACATGCATATGACTTGGCTGCATTGAAGTACTGGGGACAAGATACTGTCCTTAATTTCCCAGTATGTTCATTTCAATGTTGAATTTTTCTTCTTATATACACAGACTTTATATGTTTCTTTTTTGGGTAAAAGATAATTTACTTTTGGTTTACTAATTCTGTTGTAGTTATCCACGTATGAAAATGAACTCAAGGAAATGGAGAGTCAATCAAAAGAAGAATACATTGGATCTTTGAGGAGGTAATTCTTAAAAAAAATAATGTAAAGAATACCATTAATCAAATTTTTATCGTTTAAAAAAAATTATAAAATAATTTGAGTTTTTAATTCATTTATATATATATATATATTTGGTTTAATATTTAAAGGAAAAGCAGTGGATTTGCTCGCGGGGTCTCAAAATATAGAGGCGTAGCCAGGTTTGATCCTAACTCATAGAATTAGATTTAAAATTTAAAATTTGTGGGGTTGATTATTATGGCCATTTAAAACTCTTTTTTTTTTTAAATTTATTTTGTAGGCACCACCACAATGGAAGATGGGAAGCTCGGATTGGCAGAGTATTTGGCAACAAGTATCTCTATCTCGGGACATATGGTAATTTCTTATTAGTTAATTGCCTTCTAAATTTCCAATTAAATTAGTGGGAGGCTTTAATTTATAAAATCAAAATACATGGTTATATGTGTGTAAAAGGAAAACGATGAGAATGAATTGTAATAAAATCCAGTTGGTTGAGATATTGTTTACCAAACTTCAACAGCCTCGCCTACTGAGCTATTTAAGATTTGAAAAAGTCAATTCAACTAAATCTCCAACTCTCCACCCATATCTGCATGCATATTTAGTTCTCCTTTATTATATACATTAATTAATTTAGATGGGTTTAGTTGGTTCGTGTCTTCTTTTATAAACACTTCACATCACTCCACAGGTTGGGTTATCAAATTTCATCATCTATACAATATTTTATCCCTAAATTACTTTACTTTTTCTTTATTAAACTCTTAAAACTTTTATATTTAATACTTTCATAATATATAAGTTGACATCTCGTAAGTAAGCTACAATTTGTTAGTTGTTAGTAATTATATATTTTGAAAACTTATTTATTAATTTATAGGTGATTTATTATACTCTGCAACGTAATAAATAATTATTTATTTTTAAAAATATATTATTACGTGTCAAAATTTGATGCAATTCTTTCTGTATCATTGATATTTATTTTTGGATATTATTTTTCAGCAACACAAGAAGAAGCAGCAATGGCATATGACATGGCTGCCATAGAATATAGAGGACTCAATGCGGTTACGAATTTTGATCTAAGTCGTTATATCGATAGGTTACATCCAAATGATCAAAGTGATTTCAATAACTCTTCAAACCCTCAGCAAAACTTTAATGGTGACACCAATTCAACTCCGAGCCCTAATCATGACACGAAATTTGAGATTTCCATCCAATCTCAAACTTACTGTACAAGTGATACGCGACAAAACGACAGCAATAGCAATGGCAGCAGTAGCTCAGCATCATCGACACTAGGGCATTTGCTGAAATCATCAAACATTAAAGAAATGTTAGATAGGACATCGGAGGTTGAATGTCCATCAACGCCGTCGGAATCTAATGTACCTCGTCGGAGTTTTCCGGATTATATTCAAACATACTTCGATTGTCAAGACTCTAGCAGCTACACTGAGGATGATGATATTATTTTTGGCGACCTAGATTCGTTGGCAATACCCATGTTTCATTGCGAGCTTGATGATTAGATTTGAAAAAGAAAAAACAAGTTAAGGATTTAGTGACAATGCATAATTAAGTTTGAAGGAAGGGAGTTTGTTTATTTGTATTGGTTCATTTAAATGTAGATAAAGATAGGAGATAAAGACATTCATTTATCAAATATTTTTAAATAAAAAAGAATTGGCACCATAGAGCTTGAATTTTTCATTGCTTTCGCTAGTGAGTTATCATATTTTGATATTGTTTGAGTTTATATAAATATAAAAAAAATATTATATTTTTTAATTGTTATGTTTTAAGAAAATAGATATCAAATAAAAAAATAAAAAATTATCAAAAACTGAAACTTAAATGTTTTTTTAATAATATGTGATAGTATTTGAATCTTATTCATGAAATTAAAAATTTTCACTAATAATATATCAGATATTAACCTTAAATATACATACACATATTATATTTAAGTCTAAAAAATTACACCTATTGTAAGATTTAAACTAAAAAACCACGGTCTAAAAAATTAAAAAAATTACCATTTCAAAAAAATTATATAAATATTTGTCATATATTATGAGATTGGTGGAAGGAAAGGGGTAACAATTACACCTATTATGAATCCAACAAATAGTTCTAGTGAAAAAAAAGATGTTGTTCATCCTAAAAGTCACGGGTTCGAGCATCCGTGCGTGCAAATTTTATGTGCGTTGTCAAAGAATTAATAAAATATAAATACTGATATAATCGCACTAATTTATTAAAAAAAAATTACACCTATTGCTAATGGTGCGCTATACTATGCGGCGTATGCCTATATTTTCGGCTAACAACATAAAGGCTTGGACGCCAACGTACTTAAAAATTGAAAAGGTATAAAACAAGAATATAATTACACGAATAATACGAGGCAACTCCCCCTTTATCGAAGGAGAAGAAATAACATATATACCAAAAGAAAAGAAGAATCAGCTTTAATTGGTGTGAAAGGGTTAGGTTGGGCTAGGGTTGTTATGCCAATTACTTACCCTTACATTAAATTAAAGTGAAAGTGAAATCAGATGCGAAAGGATTAGTTGGGGTACAATTAGTTTCTATATTTCTACAATTTTATTGTGAAAGTGGGCTTGGGTTTATTGGGCCTTACTTGGGCCCAAGTTTTAGGCCCTTTCAACGCCACGACATTGTCAAGTAGTGATTGCGGATCTAAAATGCCAGACATCAATTTTATACGAAAATGAAAGTGGATAAGGAGTTTTGCAATTTGCAGAAGTTATAATGTTGGACATATGGCTGACATTAAACGTAATATCTAAAACACATGTCAGACATTTTGGAGGAGTTTGGTAAGCTTTAATTACAGGGTATTCATATCGAGTGGTTTTTATATGTGCAAGATTGATTTTTTATCTAAAATATAAAGTGATAATGTGAATTTACTTACATTTAGTAAACAGCATATTCATGGTTTTTTTAAAATATAATAATAGACTTATAGGGAATGAAGCTAAACTAATCTATTCCAAAAGTGAAAGAGTTTGAAAAAAAAATGAGTTCAAAAAAAAAAAAAAACACAAACAGAGAAGATTTTGGTGCAGAAAGCCCAACATGGATAGTTGTAAATGGACATAGATGAATGCAAATCCGTATGATCCGATAGTTGTAAATGGATATAGATGAATGCAAATCCATATGATCCGTAAGATGATTTTGTGGTAACAAGCATTGCCAACTTTCGAAACCCAGATATGAATAATGGGTTAGCAAACAAACTGGGTTAAGAGATTGATACAAAAATCAAAACGATAACACTAACTCGTTGTACTTTAAATTTGATGCCTGTTGATTGAAACCAACAACAACGAACAAGGTAGACTATAACGTCAATCTCGATCAAATGCTTTAATATATTATTATATTAGTATAAATAAATTATAAATAGGAAAGCTCACAAATTTGTTTTGGATATATGGGAATTACACTAAAAACACTACCGTGTGATTCAAGACAAGAAAAGGACATTCAAAACTGAACAGCCCTAATTCAAGTTTGATTTCCTTGTTTACATTTATTGACCCATCCACCTCCTCCTCTTTCATCACACCGTCCAAAATTCTGGGGTCTTGTCTGATCTTTCTCTTAATTCTTAATCTCCAACTCTGGGGTCCCAACCCCCCTATGTTTTGAACAAATTCATATGCCCAGATCAAAGTTTTTGCAATGATGGAAGGGCGAGAAGACAGCGAGACAAAGCCACTTCATCAGGATGCAGGAGGTAGCCATGTGAGAAGGATTAACCCCAAGAAAGGTATTCTGGAAACGATGTTAAGGCCAATACGATGGTTAAAAATGTTGAGTGAAGAGTTGCATTGGAGCTTTGTGTTGGGAGTGGTGATAGTTTACGGAATCAGTCAGGGTTTTGGTGTTGGCTTGAGTAGAGTTAGCACACAGTACTACATGAAAGATGAGCAGAAGGTACAACCCTCTCAAGCACAGGTCTTGATTGGGATAATCCATTTTCCCTGGATTGTTAAGCCTCTTTGGGGCCTCCTTACTGATGTTGTCCCCATTCTTGGTTACCGGAGACGGCCTTATTTCATTTTTGCTGGTAAATTATGAATAACCCAAGCATTGTTTTTTTTTTTTTTTCTTTTGTTATTTATTATTGGGGAGCAAAGAAAGAGGATGGAAGATAGAAAGCCCGGTGTACCTTATTATATATGATCAGTGCAATTTTTTGACAGATTTATTTATGATTATTTCAGGGTTTCTTGGTGTGATCTCCATGCTAATTCTATCACTCCACAAGAATCTGCATCTTGGCTTTGCCTTGTTATCGCTGGTGGCAGGAAGTGCTGGTATCGCTATTGCTGATGTGGCTATTGATGCCTGTGTCACACAGCATGCCATAAGTCATCCTTACCTTGCTGGTGATATGCAGGGCTTGTGTGGGATGAGCTCTTCTATTGGAGCATTGTTAGGATTCTCGCTTAGTGGCTTCTTTGTTCACCTAGTTGGAGCTAAGGTTTTCTTTGTACCCAGTATTTTAGTAGTAATTGATAGCGGTGTTCTGGGTTTGATGGTTTTCAGATTCTTTGAAGAATTCAATACAATTAACTGAATTTGACATTTGATCAAACTGTTCCAATTGAATTATTAATTTTAACTAGTAAATTCTATGGCGCATTCCTAGCATTTAAGAAGTAGATTTAATTAAATTATTTAGGAAAAATGAAACCAAAACTCTTTGCGCCATTGAATTTCAATTACCTCTATCTTTACAATACTAAAATTATTTATAAAATTTGAGAGTAGTTTATTAATAGACAATAACAGAGCATCATAGAGAGGAGTTCTGAATAATATTAAGGGTTGCTAGGGTCTATGATGAAGCCAATATCAAGTGAGTAAAGGAGTTGAATCTTAATTTTCAAAACTTTGTCCAGGAATAAAAGAACACCTCACTGCCTTAGCCTGGCTTATTTTCTCGGATTTGAAAGCTACTAATTATTCAAGGCATGTAATCTCACAACTTGGTTGAAATCCAGACTTTGCTAACCTTATACGAATTAGATTTTGTCTTTCTCTGTTCTCTCTTTCTCTTTTCATACAAGAAAGCGGAATCTTTTGTAAATATCACAGATGTTGTGCCAATATATCCATAATAGAAGATTTTACGCAATATAGAAATTTTGATATAAGAGTTATTTTTCTTCAGTAACCACTCAAGTTAGGATAGGTTGACAAGGTATTCTGTGTACCTATCATTAGGCCATAAAGTTCTTTCTGTATTGCATGAGTCATTGAAGGTGTTACTTTTCCTACAGGGTGTATTTGGGTTGCTTGCAATCCCTGCTAGCCTAGTTGTTTTGGTTGGAATCTTGTTGAGAGAATCCCAAGTGCGCAACTTTGCTTATAGAAGAGTAAGTATTTTCTTTGCAAGCTCTGCATTAATCTTTCAGTTCTTCCCTGTATATATTGAAATGTTGGAAATTGAAATTAGGTAAAGGAGAAAATTGTAGATGCTAGCAAGGCTATGTGGACAACACTGAAATGCCGGGATGTTTGGCGACCGTGTTTATACATGTATTTGTCTCTTGCACTAGGCTTACATATCCATGAAGGGATGTTCTACTGGTATACAGATGCAAAGGAGGGTCCATCTTTCTCACAGGTAGCACCATTTCTTTTTAACTCAGAACAAGCAGAATGTTCAGTTCCATGTTTTATATTACATATGATTCAGTAATAACATTGCCTTTGGAGTTGGCAAGTGGGCTCTTGAGCTGGATTCAAGTATAGTATGTTGCTCCTAATTTCAATCGTTTGGCTTGTTTGGGTATCAGGGTGCCCAAATTTAAGTTATCTTAGGTTGAAGTTATTTTCATGTTGACTTTTAAAGTTGATTCAACATTCATTATGTTGGTTATTTTGTGGGTGAAGTCAGGTCATCCTTTGACAATTACAGTAGCAGGTACTGGTATTGGTTTGGTCATTTTGGTTTTAGGTTGCTTGGTTTTATGTTATTCAAATTCAAGTTGTTAATTCCTCACTTTTAAAGTTACTTTCGGTTGGGTTGCGTCTAATTAGTGATGGATCTGCTTATGCCACCTCTCTAGGTACATTTCACAGTTAGTCCATGTTTATATTATTTGTTAGTGTTTCTTTGCACCTTCTACCTTTGTGTTCTTAATGTTTTCATTATTTAATTTATGCAATCTAGACTCTGGGAATAACCGCAAGTAGTCGACATGTAAAAGAAAGTGATAATAGGCATTTTGACTGTTTTTTCCCCCACAATATCTAGATAAATCTCTGGATTGTAAGCTGCAATTGTATGCATTTTGCAGGAAGTGGTTGGATCCATATTCTCTGTTGGTGCCGTAGGCTCTCTTTTTGGGGTCCTTCTGTACCAAAACTTCTTGAAAAACCATCCTTTTCGTGATATACTTTTTTGGGCTCAGCTGTTGCATGGCGTATCTGGATTGCTCGATTTGGTATTGGTGTTGCGTATAAATTTGAAACTTGGTATGCCAGATTATTTCTTTGTGGTGGTTGATGAAGCAGTTTCTCGTATGATTGGGCGTATTAAATGGATGCCTTTTCTCGTACTCAGCTCCAAGCTTTGCCCATCTGGTATAGAAGGCACTTTCTTCGCTCTAATCATGTCAATTGATCATATAGGACTGCTTTCATCAGCCTGGTCAGGAGGCCTAGTGCTCCACATGTTGAATGTTACACGTACACAATTTGACAACCTTTGGATAGCCATTGTTATCCGGAGCCTGTTAAGACTTATTCCAATCGGGTTCCTATTTTTGATTCCTAGAATTGATCCCAACTTGGCCATCCTTCCATCTGAGATGTTGAGGACAAAAAGGGGCAACGATGTACTTGAACCAGAGAATATTGAAATGGCTACTCTTGTCAATAGCATCTGACTTGAACCTGGGCTGGTATTTAAGGCATAACCTCTCCAAAAGTGAACATCGTTTTTCTTGTTGGGAAGTTGTCGTAACAATTATCTTTTAGAATGTTTGAGTACTTAGATATGCAAGGACGTCTTCTTTTTTGTGCCGATGCAGTATTATGTTTCCGGAGGTATGTTTGCCTTAGAATCATTTGCTGAAGCATCTGAACCTATGCTCAAGGGAGTTCTGATTATCTGGAAATTCTGGCTTTACTCAGTTGCCACTTTGCCTATAGCATTGGAAATTCAGAGTCCGGACAGTTTCAAGATATGTTGCAGATCCTCTCTCTATCTGTCTCTCACTCTCTTCTTCAACTTATTTGATTTCATCTGACCTCTGATTCTAGTGGTTAAATGTGTATTGTATAATATGTGCATTTTGGCTAAAATGGCAATGAAATTAGTTACATTGTCAATGCTTTGTCGGAGACACAAACTGATTTTACACACTGAAAATCTTTCTTCATACATTGAAATAAATAGTACAAGGATATTCATTTAACATGAAATTATACTCTTGCCTCTGCTGTGGAAGTAGCGTTATATTTCTGACAATAGCTGCCAACCCCACCCCCCCAAAACCCCCCATTTTTAGCATTTACTAATCACTCAGGAAATCTTGAGTCGCTAACATAATCTGTACCTTCAATTCTCCCTGTGGAGTAATATGTATATAATATGAATTAAGAAAGATGGTAGGGTATAGGTATTGTTAATTGCCAACACATCACTTGGCTTAGAAAAGATGGTGGTTATATGTGTATATATATATATATATATCTCCAAAGCTGCCAACCATTGCTGTTTTTTTCTGCTTAAGTAAAACTGCAACTTTCCTGCGCAAATCCCAACTTAGACCCCTTTGTATCATATATAACCCTTTGGTTTCTTTGCTGATAATTTGCAATGATACCTATTTCGTCTTCGAATGAGAGGCTTGCAAGAGCCAAACAAACTTGAGATGCATCTGTCTTTACAAAGTAAAAGACCCCGGTGATATCTACCTTCATCTCTGCATTACCCTCAAACTGCAATTTTATTGTAGGAACATCCACTTCTTCGTATGCACTAAGGTTAAAGCAAGTATCCAAGATCGAGAAAGCCGGTGCAGTAGGAAAACCCGAGAATTGTTTCTGGAACTCTGCCTTCAAGGCCTTGTACATTTTTGGAGGAAGCCTTGTGATAACCGTCCCGGAATCAATAAGCATCGAGCTTTTGCCAAAGCTTGAATCTTGCAGTGTCACCCCACCAACACTGATACCAGTAAGGTTGAGGAAATAAAAAGTTGATAGCTTTGGATTTGGGATCATTCTGGTATAAGAAATGGGGCTTGAAGTATTGTAAACTGATGAATTGCCTCCCAAAACTAATGAACCTGATGCCCCAGATTGTGTTGATGGCAAACAATAGGAGAAAAACCCACCAAATATTGCTTTAGTTTGAGAAACCAGAGAGATTGAACTCCTCCCTAGACCCAACAGACCGGAAGTTCCACCGAACAGACCATTATTGTTCCGGCCGCACCCAAATATGAAATTGTCTACTGGAGTCTTCCCTAGATTGAGATGATCATGAGCTAATTCACCACGAGTGTACGATCCGTCACCATAGCTAACAACATAGTTACAGGTGGGCGGGTGTTCCCCACAGATTCCGGTGTTCCCAGTAGCAAATGCAAGTGATTGACACTCAGATGAATTGCATGGGAGTGTTCGGTAGGAAGGAGATGCAGAAGGGTTGAAAAGAGGTTCTTTTTGGCTATAACATGATTTGCAAGGCTGGCATTGAACCCAAGTCAAATCACTTCCGGTATCAACAATTACCGTCATTTTCCGACCAGCTATTTCGACTGTAACAATGTAGTTTAGCGTCCCGAGTTCGACTCCAGAAGTTAAGGGAAGTCGATCAGTATCGGAAACATCATGTGCTTGGGTAGAGGCCATGTTTTTGATCCGGGCTTGCAATGACTGAACTCTTAGGTCATCCAAAATCAAGCGTTTTTGAAGCAACTTGTTCCAGTCTTTGAACCCTCCTCCGTAACAATAATCCCGGTGCTTCATTTCCAATATGGTTGCACCTTTCTCCTGTCCTAAACATCCATAATGAAAGGGGCCGGGATGTTATTATGCCCACCCTTAATCAAACATAATTTTGCATGAAGAAAGATCAAAGCATTACAATGCCCAAAAAGCAAAACCAATGGAATAAAAGAAAGCAAAAGGTTGATAAGCAAGAAAAAGAAAAAGAAAAAAAAGGGCACGTATATATATGGATTTCGATGGTTTCCAATCCTGTCCATTGACCAAAAGCAGTGAACACAATTAGCTAATATAAATTCAAAGCACATATAAGCCGATTATAGATTAAATAATGTAATGAAAAGCAAGGTCAAGCTTAAAGTACAGTTTATATAGTTTTCCTTCCACTATATGGAGTAAATAAAAAAGAGAGTGATAAAGAGTAAGGCAATAATGGCTGTCTCCCACAAGGCATGAAGCCATGAAAGCAGTTATGGGTCCTTTTTCCTTTCCTAGCAGGATAAAAAAAAAAGAAGAAGAAGAAGAAGCAGAGACACAGATGCATATCTCTCTCCATGGTGGAAACTAAAACAAGGGTGAAGCTCTGGCTAGCAATGTAATGTAACGAGTCTTGTTCATTTCGTTTGATAAAAAGTAGAACATACATTAAAAGAAAAAGTAACAACTTACTTGATTTATGAGACAAACAAGTAGAATCAGCAGCGTCCCATGGAAGGTGGAGAAGCTGCTTGTCTCCATAACAGTGAACCTCATTGTGATAGTGGAGGAGGAGAACAAGTAGTGAAAGCATAGAAGGGAGAAGGGCCATTCCCTTCATTAACAACATTGCTGAGCTGAGAGTGATGAAAAGAAGAAGAAAGATGAAGAGGGAGAGGAAGAGAGGGGAAGAGAACAAAAGAAGAAGGGCTGGCTAAAGGTCCCACTGCTGCATCTCGAATTATTGGGGATTCACATGCTTTAACTTACCAACACACTAACACCACCCCCTTCTAAACTTCGTCTCCTTCTTTCTGTGGATTTAAATATATTTTAACTCCTCCTTCCATAGTTCTTTAAATTTCTTTTGTCCTTCACATTTACTACGTTAAACCTGTTGCATGCGACGTAAGCGAAATTACATTCTGTATTATATATTCAAAGGATAAAACAATCCCTGCTAGCCTCATATACACTATACTTTCGTTATTAGTTTGAGATTATGACTACTTACATTCTTCTAAGATATATTACAACATTTATAAAATTCACGGACTAAATAATAAAAAGGAAATTGTGAGGTTGTTTGTTGCAAGAAAGGGACTTATCTTTTCACGGAATCTACTGTGACAGCTTACACCCTTTGAGGGACAGACAGAGGCTCTTTTGGTGCCTTTTTTTATGTTCCCCGCCTTTTTTTTTATTTGCTGTTTTCTGCAAGTGGAATATTCTTTTTTCTTTTTTTTTTATTTTTTTATTTTTTAGTATCATATGCATATATATGGATTTTGCCACTTATATTTGGTTCAATAAAAAAGAAATTGAATTTCAAATTTATATAATAATTTTTAAATATGATTTTTTTTGATAAGAAGATAAGATTAATTTGCTGCTATTACACTAACACACTTCTTTATATTAACCTTTTTTGTTTGCACAAGTTAAAAGAACACAACATTTGCCGAAATTAAATTAAACGTGATGCGATTTTTTTAATGAAAAAAAGTGATGCAAATTGAATGTTAAAAAAGAAAAAGTTTAATGATAGTTTAGCTTTTGCATGTTTCTACTCTGACCATGCACTTTTCAAAATCATTAATTGTGACTATTGATTTTGAATCTCACGTCATTAATAATTTGCTACTATCATTGATTTCAAATTTAGAAACGTAACTTTATTTCTCTTCCTCCCTAAAAAAAACCCTTCAATTTTTACGGTCTTATTTAATTTTATTATATATTAGATATATAACACCCATATTATTCCTCCCAAAGAAATTTTATTATATAGTAAATTATATAACATCTATATTATTCGTTCAAAAAAAAAATAACACCCATGTTATAACTGAAAGGGAGAAACTATATAAGAAAATATATAAAATCAACAGGTTTGAACATACAACTAAAAAAAAATTATAATAAAATTTTCAACTTAACTATTCATCTATTTTGATTTTTTTAAATAGTAGTTTAAGCTAAAAATATATAATATTTTTATATTAAAATTTGTTGTTTTCAAAATTTTAATTTTTTTTAATTTAATTTGTGACACGAATTTAATCAAGCGTTTGATTATTACAAGATATAAATAATGTACAATATTGTAATTTCTTTAAAAACAAAACTTTATAATCATCAATCAAATTTCGTTTATTGAAAATGTTTTCTTTTATCTAAAATGAATTTTTTGTATAAAATGTCTATTTCTACCAAAAAATTCCCATCTCTTTTACTGAAGAAAAATACATGTTTAAGTTTTATTGAACCCACATTCTTTTAATAGTTGAAATAACAACGATACCAACTGAGCTAGAGATGTTTATGGTCGGGTCATGTTTGGATCGGACTCAACTAAAAATTTAGGCTCGTTTGTTAGGTCCAAGCCCAACCCTACCCAAAAAACGAGTCTAAAATTTTACCCAAACCCAATCTGGATAAAAATGCTAAAACTCGAACTCGACCCGGCCCGTTCATATTAAAATTTTATATTATTTTATATAATTTTTAAATATATATAATGCATTAAAAATACTAAAAATATTAAAATAAATATTTCCTAATAAATTAAAAATAAATTTTAAAAAATATATACAAGATAGATGCAACTTAACAAACAAATGCTTCTAAAATAATAACAAAATTAACAAGTTCCTCTAAAATAATAACAAAATTAATAATAAAATAACTTCTATACAATATCCAAACAATAACAATAAAATAGTAGCAACATAATAGTGAAATTGTAGCAAAATAGGAAAAAAAAACTACAAGGAAACAACATTAAAAAAATAACTTTTTTTTGTCCTTTTGTGAATTCGGATCGAGCTAAACTGAGCCCGAACCAAAAATGCTTTACCTAATATTCGACTCATTTTTAAATGAATATTATTTTTTTACCCAAATCTAATTTTTGAACCTATATTTTTACCCAAATCCTCTCATTTTTCAGGCCAAATCACAAATAGATCTAAACTGAGCTAAGGTTCAATATTTTTATTAATTAAAAAAATACTTGTTTTTATATAATATAAATTCCGTTCATATAATTATGAAATTTTAATTTATAAATTGAAAATAAAATCAAATATTTTAAATCATCATCTTTTGTTTTTGTTAAAATATTAAGATATTGTAGTATTAGATGAAATACAATCGAATTGAATACGGGGCGGCTGGTAATAGGCGCAAGCTGCTTTCACCGTTGCCCAAGTGTTGTTCAATTCAACCGTGATGAATGGCATGAACAAGTTGACTTTTACACAATATCTTATACAAGTGGTGGTGGTGTGTATTCAGCCTTTTTGTGGATCCACATCTTTTTCAAATATTGTTCACAACTTGAAATGTATTTTTTTTATTAATATTTCAGTAAATCCAATCTCAAAACACTTTAATCTAAGGTCCGGTCTACTACATAAAGTAAACCCGTGAACACATAAGGCTTGAAATGGAGTGATGATGGTGATTGATGTTGTACCACCATTCACCCAATAGCAACCATATAATCCAGTTGTTTTAACATGATTCTTTGAGCTACTGTTTGTACATCAAAATGCCATCATAAAAACTAGCACAGGCTTTCTTAGATACAAAGAAAATACACCCATCCATCAAGGATTGCAAGGTTGTAAGTTAAATTAATATTATCCAATAAAGAATAAACTGATTTAGTATATTTTTCAGCAACTTAAAGAGAATATATATATATATATATATATATATATAATCGCAAAATCGTACAAGACAACCATACCGATCATTGCTTCATAACTCAGAAAAAGGGGAAACTGAAACGGAAAAAGAGCACCATCTACTCTGCTTTGAGTTGCTTTCGTCCAGCATGCTTTATGAGTGCAAGACCAAAGGATCCCACCATCCCAACCACATAACCAGCCATTGCTCCATAACTCACACAGATTGGCCAATCCTACCAATGAAAGTAATTATGTCAAGCCTCTAGTATATTCATACATATAATCGCAATGCTATATCCAAACAAACATGTCAAATTTGCAATACACTCAACAAACATGAATAGTATCTTATATACCCGACAATATAAAATAAAAGAAAAAAATTGTTTTGCCTAAGCTTAATGGCTAGGAGGGAGAGAAAGCTATATAGATCAATATCCCACTGTCATATTTGCAAAACTACAGTCATGTGACAACCTTCTTCTTCATGCATAATTTGTAAGTCATAATAGAGGAGGTAGCCACTAAAGGCAGAAATTTCGGCTTCAAAGGGGCTGCCTAATGTCAATTACACATTAACAAAGCAACAAGAATCAGCAAAGCTCAATGCAGATAGGATATTTCCAAACACTAGTGCTTTACAAGTATTGGGTGTGGAATGCAAGGGAGACAACAATCCTTTTTCTTTGTGAGAGTATATCGAAGCAATATGCAAAAGATAACCACAGCTACACAGAGTAATGCAGTTCCATATAAAGCCCTGAATGCAATGTCATTTGGTCCATATACATGAGAATAGTGATGGACATAGATCACAAGATACAGAGAGTAGAAGATAGACTCTTGAACTTCGTCTATGGAATCACACATCTTAAACCCCTTAAGACCAAGATCTTCCGCCACATCCAAATGAGATGAAATGAATCATACACAATAAAAAACCAAGAATAACAGCAATCACAAGAATATGCCTGAATATATCTCATAAATCAGGTGAACAAAGCAAAAGTACACTAGCCACTTCTACAAATCACTCATTGACAAAAATGCCACTCAAACAAGTAAGATTAATATGAAAGGAAAGGCATACTTTGATTACCCCAGAATAAAGTTAAGACTGTAAACAAGGATATAGGCTCAGGCATGCCACCAAGATAAAAATGCAAATAAAAAATTTAACCAAATTGACCAAGTGCATCTAACAAGTTTGAAAATTTTCCCAACATTAATGTTCAACTTCATCTGCACCTGGAGGAACGGAAACTATTCAATATATCTGTTCAACAGAATGCATACAGAAGTTTGGGCATAACTCCAGATGATTTTAGTAATTTGTGCAATGTCTCAACCCTCCAGTGGGACTGGAATCTGTTGTCACATTCTATACAAGTTTCATTCAATAGTACATTTGTAAGATCCACTTGCTTAACAAAAACACCTGATGAAGGGATATCAGCTCTATTAATTGGAAAAATATCTTTGAATCGTAAGTTTTTGTAGGAGACATGTTGAAGTAATATTTACAGAACCATCTGCTTGCTCCACCAGCAGTTAAACCCACTTGTCCATATGCCTTAACCATGTTAGACTCAGGGCAAATATTGAAAATACGAGTATTAGTTTATTATAACAACAAGTTTCAAAGTAATGATTCTAAAGTTTGAGTTCATTAATCCCTTCAAAGAACTTAATGGAAGAATCCAACCATAAATGGTAAGGGGTTCGAAGCATGGAGAAAGGTAATAATAGTAAATCAAACTAGTATGCAAAATTTGAGCACAGCAATGAACATAGATCGCATGAGAAACCCTTTCCTATTTTACTCATTAGCGATAAAGAAACATAAGAACTTAAAGTTAATGTGAAAATGAAAATTGTAAGTCACAATGAATTAAAGGGAGGAGATGATACCTGCCAAGGGCGTTCCCAATCAAGTGGCATAGGCCAAGCACCAAACCAAGCTCCAATTACAGCTCCATGTGCTGGTAGACAAAGCATAAATTCCAAAGGTCCATTTGCCCTAAGAGAATGATATCAAACATCTATATCAACACATAGTAAAACCCTTGCACAAATCAATCAAACATTATTCAGGTAAAAATGAAAATCTATATGTACAAGACAGAAACCTCTTTATACAGATAACCAAATTTTCTATTGAAACACTCACCTACTACTACAATTTATGTTGCAAACCTAACTGTAAGTACCATAAAGCTTTGATACTAAAAACAGTATGCTCTGAAACTTTACTCTCATTTCAACCTGTAAGCTCAAGCTTTAGATCCACAAATATGCCATAACATGATTAAGCCGGAAAATTGCTAATAAAGTTTGAAAGACCACCCCACTACTAGCTCATTGACTCACCAGCCCCCTTCTCCAAACATACAAATATACCAAATTAAAGGTAAAAATTTTCGACATGGCCATTTAAGAAGAATTTATCTCTTTATAAAAGGTTGTAGATATTGCAAAGAATGAAGCTAGTTGTTTCACTTGTGAGTTGGTACACAAATACTGATAAAGTAATAATACGGTAAAGATAAAATTGTTACTGATACGAAGTCTCATTTACCATGCAAAATGAACAAGCATATTAAAACAAGAAGCACAATGCTTATGGAAAATGTGGAGCCAACATTTACACAATAAACACTTACTTTGTACATGCAAATATGCGATGCCAATCTGTCAAACTTGAACCATAAACACAAGCTGTGGGCACAAACTGCAAAAAGGCACAAAAATGTAATTTAGTGCGTGTATGGAAAATAAAGGTTCATGTTGTTAGTAATTTAGACGAATGTAATACAACTAGAATTCAAATAATTATGTCATAACAGAAATTCATGAATACTGCCTATTGACTAAGTGGAAACATGAATAAAATATAAATCAACACTGCATCCAAGTGACGACTGCAAACATGGAAAAAAAGCGGATCACAACCATGATATACCTTTGGGATTTTATAAACAAAATTAAATGAAATAAATATGTAAAAGGAAACATATTGCTACAAGAGTATACATGTCCAACACCCTATGAGTCAAATATTAAGCATTCAAATATGTAAGCTAATGCTGAAAGTTCCTAAATGATGTCACAATACATACTATAAATACACAATGGTATTAAAACTTGGAGACTTACAGTGAATGAAGACATCAGAAGAGACCAGTTAACTGTCTTTTCTAAGTATCTGCATCCAACAAGAGAAGAACACAATTAATGCCCAATTTTGCAATAACTAACTTCTAAACCATAATGAAAACTGAAAAGCAAGGCCATTGGGCATCCTTAGGTAATAACATAGCAATCGTAGTAATGCTAGGGCGTGGATTATATCCACCCTAGATCACGTACTGCAAGCCGACAGGTGCACCCAAGGCTAATGCTCCAAGCGCATTTAATAGAGCCCCTAGAAATTGAAAGACACAAATTATACAACTATATTGCTAAAATTATAGTATTCAAGTGTCATTATCAGCTTAACACTAACCAACAGGAAGTCCCAGCAGACCTCGGGCAATAGCTGTGAAATACTGTAAAAACCCAACATAAAACAATTCCATAAAACAGTTAAAAAACAGTAAATAGAAATAAAATTCATCGAAATTATTGGCTAACCGAGCATTTCTCCGGTTTCTGTCTACAGCAACTGAAAAGAAGTATAACAACTGGGAATTCAATAGCCTAACAAAGGAAAACAAATCATTAATTAGCGACAATGAATAAAGTAAAGAAAGTTGAGGGGGGGGAAAGGTACCCAGATCAAACAAAGAGTTTTTGTAGGATCAAAGACGAGATTGAGGGAATAGACATGGTGGGCCACGCAAAACCCAGCGGCCAAGGCTAGTCCGCAGCAAACATGGATAAAAAATACTTGGGAAGATGAAATTGTCGATTGGGGATTCTTCTCCAACTCCTTCATTTCCTTGTAAGATCTTTTCCTTTTCTTTTTACTTCTTTTTTACTATGGAAATTTTAAATATCCCGGGCTCTAGACTTCGACTCTGTCCAGTTTTAGTTCGGATCGTCTCTAATTGCTTTGACTGTTAAATTGTTAATACCGTCATTAATTTTTAAATTTTGGGCAAACTGTAAAAATAGTCACTTTTATTTGCCTTAGGTTACATTTTAGTCATTTATGTTTGAAATGTTACATTTTAGTCACTTATGTTAGTATTTTGTTACGAAGTGATCACCGTGCCATGAAGTTCCGTTATCTCCCTAACGGTAATCCTATGTGGTAGTCCAACTAAATTTTAAGTGCCAACTTGGATTTTCAAATGGAATGAGAATAAAGCTTTAATTAAATAAATTTAATTAATTAAAATTTTTAATCCCTAAACCCATTTCCACACCCCTCTCTTTTTATCTTCATCTTCTTCCCTTTTGATTCCAATATAATGGGTTTTAAAGATTCAAGCTTTGAGACAGATTTGTAACTAAAAATATTGGAATCAAAAGGGAAGAAGATGAAGATGAGGAAGAAAGGGGTGTGGAAATGGGTTTAGAGTTTAAACTTTTTAATTAATTAAATTTATTTAATTATAGATTTATTCTCATTCTATTTGAAAATCCAAGTTGGCACTTAAAATCCAGTTGAACTGCCACGTAGGATTACCGTTAGGAAGATAATGAAACTTAATAGCAGAGTGATCATTTCGTAACAAAATACTAACATAAGCGACTAAAACGTAACATTTCAAATATAAGTGAATAAAATGTAACTTTAGGCAAACAAAAGTGATAATTTTTATAGTTTACCCTTAAATTTTTAAAAACTTTTAGGTTAAATATAATTATGGATAAAAAATTAAAGGTTCTTATATTCTCTAAATTTTTTACTGTTTATATATTTAGAATTTAATTTTTATATTTTTATTTTTAAGAATTTAATCTCTCTATTTTTCAAGTTTAAAAATGTAAATTTATTTATTAATACGATTAAAATTCATTTGTTAAATTTATTGGGGTGATATTATAAAAGTTGAGGTAACAAATTATTTTAAAATTGAAGTATAAATATTGAGTAGCAAATTTGAGCAAAATATAAAGATTGAAACTGAATTAACTATTCTTATATAATCTCAAGAAAATAGAGGGATTAGAATTGGAATTTAGCCATATTACGTAAAAAGAAAATGGAAATGAACAGGTAGAACCATAGATATTGGGCGGTAACTTATTATTTGGGATGATTTTGGCCCAACAGTAGAATGCAATAGTGGGTTTAGTAGTACATGTCAATTGTGAAAGTTAGGGCGTTCCCGTCGGAAAGTCAATTAATATCCAGTTAATGAACAAATATGGGTGATGACGATAGCCAGCCTTCATGAATGATTGTGGCGGCAGGAAAGATTTTTCCTTCGCTTGCTTCTTGTAGTTTGATTGCTTTAGGTCTGTTTTTTCTTTTGTCTGACACAATCTAAAGTACTAAATACCTTATTCAATGTCAGATCCTAACAGGAAGATCTACCAGTCCAACATTTGAATCGATTTAATTAATATGCTGTACATACAACAATCTTAGAACATCGGGCACTTCCTATTTGTCATCACATTTTGCTATATAAAAAAGCTTTACTGGTGGTGGGTTTAGAGAGATGATATGCTCAAATATTCGTGGAGAAGTTGAAACCTGAGAAGCGCTGGTTAGGGAGTGGAGGTGGGTGATGAAATCAAGAAACTTGAAGACGTTCATGTTGAGGGTGTGTTTTCAATATCGTGGATATGCCACTACCAGATGGAGTAATACTACCGATCCCATCAATGATCTCATCATTATTCTTTGATGATGGTCGTATTGGGGGAGGATGCACTGAGCTCTGTATTGGTGGAACTGCCTTCTCGGGAGATGCATGTAATGAGGTCGATGATGGCACTATTGGAGGAGGATGCATTTTCTGTTTTGATGGAACTGCTGGTGTAGGAGAAGCATGGAATGAGGTTGGTGATGGCATTATTGGAGGAGGATGCACTGAGCTGAAATTATACTATATACCGAACTTTGAAATCCGAACTCGAATCTTAAACCTTAAATCAAAAAGTCAAAGTTAAATTTAGGGTTTTAAAATTTAGAGTTCGGAATTCAAGGTTAAAGTTAAAAAAATTATTAAAAGTATATATCAATTACATGAAAAAAAATTTTAAAATATCATTAAATAATTTAAAAATAATATAAAATGGCCCTATTTCGTAAAATCTTTTCTCATTTATAGATACATGAAACTATATACACGCATTTACATAGTAAGGTAGTAGATACTATGTCAATATCAAGCTAATTAATTTTATTTTACTTTTACATTTAAAAAAAAATACGCCTTTGAACATGCATGTTGTAGAGTCATGAAAAGGGCAGCAATATTTAACTAACTTAAGAGCATGGTTGGCCAACAGGACAGCAAAGGGGAACGGGGGAGGAAATGGTGGTGGGTGTGGAAAAGTAAGAGAGGTGAGTTTAGTCATCTCATATGAATCCCAAAAAAATAACATGCATCGTGTTAGTATGAAAGGAAGAAAAGTCTTCTTCTCACCTCTGACTAAATCATTTATAATTTTTAAACCAAGCCTATACATGCATAAGAGAAATGGCGGGGTTTGATAATATTATTATTTTGGGGTTTGGCTCAATGGTGGAATGCAGTTGTGGGTTTCCGGTGAATATACAAATATGGGTGAAGGTGACTTTTGCTTCATCTTTCCACTTTGATTTATTTATGTCCGAATCTTATTTCTTGATTGAGATTTAGTATTGATCCACATTGTTAAATATTTTGTTCAAGACTCTTACTGTATACATATTTTGAAAGCAAAGTAACAACATTATAAACCCTGTTTGAGATTATAGTACAACGCCCGACATTTTGCTATAAAATGCGTTGCATGTTTTAAGTTAAAATCTGGAAAAATCAAGAATTACCACTATGCTCTGGGAGTACTTAACAAAATTAAAAGATTTTTTTTTCCTAATTTTATTGATAGAAATGTGATAAAACAAGGCTATAACTAGTGGGTCATAAAACACCATACAACCATAACACGGATCCTAGAAAATAAATGATTCCCATGCAAATTTATGGAAAACTTGACACCTGAACTAGCGCCGGGTTGGAAGTGGAGGTGGGTGATGAAATCAAGAAACTTGAAGGTGGTCATTTTGAGGGTGTGTCATCATGGATATGGCACTATTGCCGGATGAAGTAGTACTTCTGATCCCATCAATCATCTGATCGTTATTCTCTGGTGATGGCATTATTGGAGGAGGATGCACTGAGTTCTGCTCTGGTGGAACTGCTGATGTAGGCGGTGAAAATAAATTTGCTGGGAGGGGAGTTGCATGTGGGGTGGTTGGTGATGGCATTATTGGGGGAGGATGCACTAAGCTCTGTATGGGTGGAGATGCTGGAATAGGCCACAACAGCATGGCTCTTGGTGCTGGTGGTGTAGGATGTAAAATTAAATTTGATGAAGGTATGATTAACTCATCGCATGGTTTTGCAGTTTCATCGTTTTGGTCATTTTTGCGTTTTGCTTGTTGCTGCTCAATTGTTTCTGCTGCCTTTGGATCTGGAGCACCACCCGAAATCCATCCAATAACATCAAACGTCATTTCAAAGATTGATGATGATGATCTTCTTATTTCCATAAGTGGTCGTGGTGATGATATTGTTGAAGATGGAGTTGGTAGGCTTGAGATCCTTCCACCCATATTCAGAATCATCGACTCATCGTTCAAGGACATCCCTGTAGCAAGCACCCCCCCCCCCCAAAAAAAAGGAAAATTAAATAATAAGTAATAATTACATATAATAATTATAAACAATATTTATACACCTCCCTATAAACAATATAGGAACCAATAGTTATATATATATTACATTTACCTGGCATAAGTCTTGCTTGAGCATCAATAGAAAGCAGAGGGAGAAACAGCAAAAAGAAGAAAGCAGCGAGGCAGTTCATTTTGGAAGCACAGTTCAAATAAATTGAATGTTCCAAAAGTAGAAATTATGATAGGAAGGAAGGGAGATGCAAAATCAGGTATTTATAGATACACGAAACTATATGCATATATTTACGCAGTTGATAATATGCGAATATCATAAAGTAAATGGGAGCAGTCAAATTAACATATTTAATCAAGTTCAAGTACTTCAACTAACGTGAGAGCTTGGTTGGCCAATGGGAGGGCAAAGGGAAAGAGGGAAGAAACGATGGTGAGTGTGGAAAAATAAGAGAGGGATGAGTTTAGTCAATTCAGGACTCATTCCTCCATGAATCAACATCTCCAGTGAATATAAAAATTAGTAGAAAATTCTTCTTCCCACCTACTCAAAAGATTAGGAATTAGTAAATAAATTTGTTTCAGTCATACTTGCCATATTTGTCTGTTTGCTTTTATCTTATGCATAGGTGCATACCTATGCATGATGGGAATTTTAAATACAGTGGCCAATGTATATACTAACTTCATTTCGTTTACTAATGTGAACACTATAGTCAGACTAAGTTATCCGATCAAAACCTCTGCCTTTCTGTTCCCATACCCAGATCGCAAGAAGCTGGTGATAATATATATTAATTTGTTAGATTGTAATAACGTTATGGATGATTATTCGATCAAGTCAAGTCGAATCGAGTTAAAAAATTTTAAGTTAACAAATCTATTTTAACAACTGAATTTAATTTGAAATTTTTCGAATTAAATCAAATTGAGTCAAGTTAACGAATTCTATTATTTATACTCAATGTTGTGTTTATATGAACCGATTATTTAATTAGCAGACAAAGTAAAGATTATTTAACTACATAAACAATAAATGATAGTTTTGCTTTTTACATTTATCAAAATGACTTAATTCTATATTTTAATTTAATGGTTTTGACTTTAAACTTTAAAAATGTAAAAATTTATTAAAATGACGTAGTTTTGTTTTTTCTTATCAGATTTTCGAATAATTTGAATTGTGTAATTCATATTTGAATTAAACCGAAAAACTTAATTTTTTATTCGAGTTTATCTGAATAATTCAAATAACTCGAACTATTTAATTCAAAATTTGAATTTTTTATCAAGTTTTCCAAATCAAATCAAATTTTGCTCATCTTTATTTCTGATAAGATATATTATAAATTTAATCGCGTTGGAATTTATATATTTTGTATGATTATAACCACAACAATATTAGTCGAATTATAACTTATATAGTAAAAATTTATATTTGATAAACACATGTAATTGTCTTATTAAAATGACCTAAAAGTATCAGTTTTAATTTAAATATCTCTATACTGTATGATTACAAATTCTTACTGAATTTGAAATGATAAATCAATGAATACCGACTCTGTAAAAGAAATTGCATAGTCAAACTCAGGTTATATCAAAGGCTTAATATAAAAAAAGGTTTTGTTTCTTATTTTCCTACTTAAATTTTTTTGGTTAAAATTAATATCTAAATTAAAATTCTTTTTCCCACGTCGATATCTTTTGTTTGTCAACTACAATCAATGATGATGGGCCCAATGATCAAACAACACGTGGCAAAATGCCACATAAGCAATATCATATCATTATTTATGTCAACTAATTCCAAAAAAAATAAAAATTATAGATATATTTTGAAAAAAAAAGAGAGTGTACTTTATGGAGAAAAGTGAAGTAGGGAAAACAGGATTGACGTAGGTAGTGAAAAAGGTGCAACTTTTGGGGAAATATTGGGGGGTGGAAACAAATAGGCATCTTATACTTATTCGATTGCTACTTTTGCTTAACTACCACTAAATGACTTTACCTTCTTAACCCATTACTTTGTTAATAAAAATCATCTTTATTATATTCTCCATGAAATAGAAGTGGGTGATGATGCTTAAAGGCGGTTCATTCCAATAAATCGCGTTGGTGTATGAAGAGTAGAGAGAGATGGACAAAATAGAGTTATTTGTACTTTCAATGAAAAAGAATTTTATTGTAAATTTGTATGCCATGCAAAAATAATTATGTGAGTTAAATTTCCTTTATTATATTATATCATCAGGATAATCACCCATCAATCTATTAATTGCCTCTAATGAGATACAAATAAGAGAATTTATCGCAGAAAAATTATAAAAATTTTGTAAAAGCCTCATGTATAAAGAACAGGCAAGTCTTACAAGTTGTATTCGAAGATTCCAATTTTTTACCAAAGAATCTCCTTTTTGGTGGGGGAGTAACTGAAATTTACCTAATTACCCTAAAGTAGTGCTCCTATTATCTAGCGTAGTTATAAAAGGAGATGAATGTTTTTATGACGAAATATCTTAATGATTCCCGTTAAAATGTTTTTATATGTAGTAATCTAGATTTTTAATACGAAATGAACAAGGTTTTTTTTTTTTTTTTGCATGAGTGATATGAAACTTTTAATTATTTTTATTGCGTTTATATTTATAAAAATGAAAAATATAAAATGTATATATACAATATCCGAATCCCTATCCCTAAAAGGGAAGATATTAGGCACTTAAAATAATTAGATTTCATGTATATATAAATCTGCTTGATACATGAATAGCTAAATCTACCTGTATTTTTCGGTTGTCCCTGACATTAATTTTCACAAAACTATTTTCAGTTTTTCGCTTCAAACAAACCCATCCTAAACCAAACTTAAGAGTATTGGCACTAATTATATGGTGGAAAAGAAATAGATATACATGTAAAAAAATAAGTAAACGAATAAATTAGCTTCTAAGAATATATATATATATATATATACTTTAATTTAAAAAAGGGCAGGTCAATCTTTCACAGTAATCCTATTGGTTTTTCTTTTTTGGAAAAAACACAAGAATCCTGTTGTTGTCTTCCACTATGTTGTGATCCCCTTTTTCATCGTAAGAATGACATTGTAACATTAGTAAATCAGCGTAATATTTCTTTTATATATATATATATATATATATATATTTAAAATGATGTTAATATATATAAATAATTTTAAAAAAATGAATGTGTCAAGCATATCCATATTTTGAGTCCAAATTCGAGTAGTTAGATAAATTAGAATATCAATCTTTGTTGTTAGTAAGTAATGGTAATATAATTATTCATATTTGATCAAAATTAACAAAGACAATCACATGAGTTATAAGAGAAGAGACCTAATTAAACACTTTATGAGTAGGAGGTAGCGACATTACAGGAAAATGCCTAAAAACACCCCCACATGAGAACTGATCCAAGTAAATTGGTTTTGGAATTTGCTTTTTGCAAATTAAAAAGCTGTTCATTTGCTTCTTTTTAACGCTACCCTTATCTTCATGTATTACTATTCCCTGCATAAATAGGACCACTACTCTTCCATGAAGTTTACTACTCTCTATCATTAGAAGATCCAAAACAAGAAGAAGAAGAACACCCTCTTTTCTTCTCTTCAATTATAAGCAAAAGAATACATTTTTCTTTTCTTTTCTTTTCTTTTCTTTTCTTTTTTCAATTCATAGAAACTAGCTATCACCAAAAGGAATGATGTTGAAGTTTTATGCATGGTTTATAGCTTTCTTATGTACAACTACCCTTTCATGTAGGAAGATTGAAGGTTTTCCTATATTAAAATCTCAAGATTCCTATCCTTCAAAATTCGTAGCTCAAGGACAGGACATTCATGGTAATAAGGATTTCATTGTTTGCTTGTCCTGTTAATATCACTTCCCTGAAACACGGTTGGAATTTGAGATGCAGATGCAGGTCTAAACCAGACAGCTGTTAGCTCGGAATCGGAAGCAAAAGGCAACGACAGAGACGAACACTACAAGCAGCAATATCACGAAATTTTTGAGTCAAATAAAGCAAAGGGTGGAACTGGAAAGGGCGCATACGGTGGTTCAAATATCCCTCACCACCGTCAAGGAAAAAACGCAGCTCCATCACTCGTCAGCCCACCTTGCTTTTTGTTAACTGCTACGTTGCATGCAATATTGACAGTTACCCTATCACTTCCAGGTTTACTTCCCAAGCTCTTCTAGGCCATCATATATCTGCTATTCATAACAGTAACAATCATGAATCACCAGCATCCCCCACAAACAAATGAAACAAGGAAATAGACAGATCGAACTTTCTGCCTGTTTGGAGTTGTATTTTTGTTTTTTTTTTTTTTGGTGTGGATTGAGTATGTTGATTTTAGTAAGGAATTTGATTATTAGAAGTCGGTGCATGTCCTCTGTATCCGTTCCAGCTTTTTTCTACTTAATACAGGTTTGTCTATTATATTACCTATGAAGTAACAAATGTCTGTCGGCAATTGGGTTGTAAGTATAGCACCAAACACTATATTTGTTTGTTTAAGGGATAACTATTTGGTAGACGGCCGACGCAGGAATAACAAGTTGTCGAGCATCTTTAATTCATAATTAAAAAAATAATCAAATAAATAAACGTGGAATATTTTTTTATCTTATTTTATAGTTCATATTTAAAGTTATGGTTCATTTTATATTAAACTTATGTTCTCTTTAAAAAGTGTACAATAGAATCCAATAAGTGTCTCCAGTGAAAATGAGGATATCCTTCATTTTAGGGGTCTTGGGTTCGAGCGTCTATGTATGCAAGGTATGTGTGCCTTGCCAAAAGATTAAAAAAGTATAAACAGGTATTATCATATAATCACACCAATATATTAATATGTATAATTTATTTTATTACATATGTAATGTGTAGTCTAAAAGATGTATTAATGTAAAGTAATTGTAAAATACTCAAGGGTAAATTATCCTATTAATCACTTTAAAATAGGATCGTTCTTATTTTGAATGTTTTAAAATTTTTTTGTTAATTTAATCATTGCCCTTAAAAAATTCTTCAAAATGATCACCCAGCCATTAACTTATCAACTTATTCATCAGTATTTTTTTCACGATATTTTATTGAAAAATTACAAAATAAAAATATGTTCTTCTTAACCCCTTTAAAAATTACAAAAATTTAAGTTAATCCCTTAAATCTCCCCACTATTTTTTCTGTCTTCTCCTCCTATCTCGACTCTGAATGAATATAGGGTTTTTTTACTATTATTTTCCAAGTTCCGTCACGGCACAATCACTACCATCTTGTCATTAGAATTAATAATAAACACGCAATAAATAAGTCAAGTAATGACCCAAAAATTAAAAAGTAACCAAATTGTCAAAATGGTTACCAAAAAACCTATTAATGAGTCATGAGATAAAGGTTGAGTGATCAATTTGAACAATATCTTTTAAAGACAGTAATTAAATGGATAAAAGAAAATTTAAAATAACCAAAACAAAAAGGCACCTATTTTAGAAGGACTAAAATCAATTCACATGATAAAAAATTGAAAGGCATGGTGAGTTGAAGAGCAAAAGCATTGTTATTGGAGCAAAAAGAATGAGTGGAATAACTAAGGGTGCGGTAGGATTAATGCTCCACCACAATGTAATTGAAACGCGGTGAGATCAAAAATTTTAGAAAAATGGTGTACACGCACTACAACGTGGGTGTAGGATAGGGATGCGTAAACCTTGAATCCTCTTTACCTAACTTTGCATGCATTTATAAGAGCAACAGATAACAATAATCCACAAGTAACTAAAAGGATACAACATATGGGAGATGTTAATAATTTCCAATTTTTTTCCCCTCCTCTTGTGAGATAACGTTGTCATAATATTCAACAACATCCATATTGAACCGAAATTAGTAATACAACTTGTCCAAAGTTTTTCTTTTGTCTATGCACAAGCATATGGCACGTGACTAGTGAAGTTTGAATTGGAGGTACATTTCAAGTGAAATGTGAGACTTTATAACCTAAACAAGTATTAAAAAAATTGGGAAAAAGTAGCGTTTAAAGACTATATGGACTGTGTACGAGGCTTCTTCTTCCTTTAAATGTCATAAAAGAGCTTCTCAAACACTTTCATGTGTTCGGTTTGCAAGGAGATGGCGACTGATAAGCTCCCATCATTGTTTGGACTTGGTAATACGAAAGATAACCCTTCATAAGGAATTCCACCAGGGCCCATAAATATGGGCCTGCCCCACCCGAAATCTGCATCATGGATTGGTAGCCTAACCCAGCTAGTGATCCCAAGGTTCGGACACCTGAAAGTATGTGCACCACGAACAAGTGCAGACAAATCTGGCTGAAGTTCCAGGTAATCAAGGGCTGACCTTAGATATTCATCATCCATCCGAACCAATGCATCATGAATACGGCTCGCAGCGTACCATGTTGGCTTTGACAGTAGATCCCCTGCCACTGCTATTGGGGTAGCAGTGAAGATCACATTCCCAAAGTAACCAGGTGGGAGTGGGGGGCGCAACCTTGCCCTTCCATCAGTGGCAATGTACAGTTTAGTCCCTTGATCATCTTCAAGTCCACGTGCCTTGCAGACTGATCTCCACACATGACCTGACAACATCTCGTATGAACTATAGTTAACATCGTTACCATCTTCCTTGCACTTTGCTTTGAGTGCATTGAGTTGATCCCGGGTCAATTTGAAAATGGAGACTGCTGTGCTTTCAGGACCGGTGGGCTGGGGTGGAGTCTTCAATGCTGGTGGTGGTTGATATTCGATTTGGTGGAACACAGGTTGTGGGGGGTCCCGGGCACGGAGAAGGGTCCGATCAATGAATGGTGGAATTGTAAGGTCAAGACCACGAGCCATATCAGACCATGTGTTGATGAAGTGGAGACCAGAATATCCATCTGCTGCATGATGTTGCATGCCAACACCTAGTGATGCTCCACCACATTTGAAATATGTGACCTGAACGGGATCAAAGCCAAAAGCCACATTTAGATAAACTCCACTCTAGCCGTAGTTAAAAGCCTCTTATTACATATTTTGTTTCCAAGGTACAAAAAATACATGCACAAGAGCGTGAAATCTAAGTATATTCAATGCTGAAAAATGGGGATTAGACCAAAGCCTGGAAATATACAATTAGATTTGACCCTATTGATCATAAACCTCTGGTTATTAAAGGTCAACCAATTTTGAGCATGCAGGATGCAATTTAATGGATTCTTCTCCAAGATAATAGCTACAAGTATGACATAAGTCATTCTTATCCAGGTAAAACTAAAAAGGCTGTTTAACAATCACTTCAACCTATATCCTTGAGTTCAAAGCAATTTAAGTAGGTAGATCTCAGTTAGCACTTTTCATGTTTCAACTAGGGATTTATTAGGTGGTCTACAACCACCAAAGAACCCTCATCCAATAATGAACACGTTTACTCAACCTTTTTAGTTGGACCGCATTTATCCATGATCTACAAGATACAGGTTCATCTTTATGTGTGAGCCAAGTATTTCCACCGAAATAGAACTAGGCTTTTGCTTATTACTTTGCCCACTCTACTGAGGTTACTGCATATTCTATTTTCTCCATAATAATGATCACACCTTCTGGACCTGACTTCCTAAAAGATGACCAAATGAAACGTTTCTTCTAAGCATCACCACAGAAGGAAACAGAGTCTAAACGCTCATCTACCTAGAATTTTAAACTGTCAAACTAAATGCATAAACATATTAAAACTCAGACTTAGAAAAGATTATTATGTAAACTTATGTCATACAAGATATTGCATGCTCTCTCACATCGAAAGGCCAAAACTAAATGCATAAACACAGTGGGATGGTTGGATGCTGCCCACCAACTACAACAATTAATTCCCTTCTCTGAACATGACTTTCATTCCATCAAACTTTTAGCATATCAATCAAGTTGGCAGTTGGGACTCGCCCACCAATATAGCTATCTTGCTTAATAGGTAACCCCCAACATAACAACTTATAAAAGGAATTCTAGGGGTACCGACTGGTGATACATACTTTTTCTTTATCTTGCATTTCGTAAAACTTTTATGGTCCACTTAATTGGTGTTTATAGGTCCTGCTTAAGAATTCTTTAATTATCATTTGAAAAACATATCTTTTTGCATTTAATCCATCACTTTATTGAATTTAAGAAAAAACATGTCACAGGTTGCTTTTTTCCGCCCCTTCAATAAATTGACATTGATTTTTTTTTTATGAATTACAATAACAGGAAAAGCTTGAACAACAATCGCGAACTAACGCGACTCGAATCCAGCTCACTGATTTTAGGTTCGATTTAATTTTACACTTTTATTATTTTGCCTTTTGCATTCTTCTTTTAAATAAAACAAAAAAAAAAAGTAAAAACAACGAAAAAAATCATTAACCAAACCAAAATAATAAATTCTTTAGGATAAATACAGTGCTTTGTATTTCCTACACAATCCCATCCCATCTTATGTAAATCTATACAAGGTTAGTGAAATATAAATCCTAGGTAAATTTACAATAAATATTTACAACATATTGTTCTCCTTTCCTGATTTTTTTTTATCATTTTTAAATATTTATATTTAACCTTTTGGTTGATTTTTATATATAAAATAAACTACATTATTAATAAAGTATTTTTCTTTTTATATTTTTACATATAATTAATAAAAATTTAATCAGATTTAAACTCATTACATAATAAATTTTAAAGATTCAACTTTGTTGTTCCAATTTTTATATAAACTTTAACCCTGTAAACAATGGTTTAGGTAGACGCTATAGCTATAATCAGACCAGAAGATATGGCTCCACCTCCACTCAATAAAAACAAATAATTAAGAGATCAGGTGAAAATCATTACCTGCAAAACCAAGAGTGGATACGTGGAGATGCCACCGGAATAATCAACGGTTGGGATAAGCTGCCTGAGCTCCAAGGTGGGTGCAAAATCACCAAAATCGTCAATAACAGAATTAGTTTCAGCCTCAACAAAGAGCACCCCTTCGCCATTGCAATCGATCTCGATCCTCCCATCCTCGTCCCTCTTCAGCCGCCCCGCCATGGGGTAAAACGGCAGCAGGGCCTTGCTCAACGCCTCCTTCATCACCTGCGGGTCGAAGAAATTGGCCGCTCCGTTCGGCCTGTAGAAGTAAACGCTAGGGGTGTGGAACCTTGGTACCACCAAGTCCACGTTGGCGTTCCAGAGGCTCCGCCGGGGAGTCTCCACCGCCGGCCGTACCATTGTTGATTCTTTCACGTTCACAATCATGGTTGTAGTGCTGGTGGGATCCACTGGGGGAAAAAGGATTGGTTTGCTTTTTGCCTACAAAATGAATGCCAACTAAGTTTCATTTCTAATTCAATGTTTCATCCAAAATACAAAAGCAGATAGATTTAGATTAATATACAGTAAAAGGGACAAACAGGCCGATCTGACTTAATGTCTTTTTCCGAATAAACAAAAGCGTCACAATCTCAAATATACTGAACATGAGAGATTCATAATCTGATCGGAGACCGGGGACTGAATTGTAAAAAGATAGATAGTTCCGTATTCAACAAAAATCATTTATTCGTTAGTCCTTATGACGTGGCTTTGAGTAAGAATCAGAGTTTTCGCCTGATTGAATGTATTATTGAATATTAAACTAATAACATTAACACCACCAATTCATCTTTCTCCCGAAAAAACGAAACCATATACTTAGTTCCATGTACCACACACACACAGAGTCTAAGAAAAATAGATATTTTGAATTTGAAATCAACAGATAATAATCGCCTTTCCTCGGTAGGATTTGATACCTTCTCTGGCCTGAGTTTTTTTTAAATAGAAAAAAAAAGTGTTCCAGTGCATTCAGAATTCCAACTCAATAACCATGGCGATTGAAAAATATATACATATAGTATATAAGCAAGCAATGAAACAGGGTGGAAAACCCAGAAAGTAAAACAAATAAACAAAAAGCTTGATTAATCAAGGGAATCGGAAAAAACGAACCTGCAAATCAAAAGCAAATGCAAATGATGAAGAAGAAAACGGGAGAGGGGTTGGTGAAAAAGGTAGTGAGCACTGAGGAGAAGATTGGAGGAGAGCTCGGAATAATATAAGCGTCGAAAAAGGCAAAGCGGACAAGAGCGGCATTTCATTTGTCACTCACCTACTCCCGCCTACTTAAATTGACCACTCACAATTTGCCACCTAGCTTCCTTCTTTGGACTTTGACTCATTTTCCTAATCTCGCCCGTTTGGTAAAAATGGATTGAACACAAAAATAAGCCTTATTTTCTGTTGAGTTTTGGTTTAGTGCTGACATGAATAAGTTGTTTATTATTATTTTGCTATTATTTTATTATTATATTTTTTTTTGTTATTATTTAGATCTTGTATAATTTTTGTTTTATTGCAAATTTTTTTATTATTTTAAAAATATTTACTTATTAAATTTTAATCATGTTAATGTTATTTAAGTATAAATTTTTTTTAAATGTATTTTTAATTTATAGAAAAATATTTATTTAAATGTTTCTAGTGTACTACATGTATTATATTTTTAAATTTATTTTTATAAAAAAATAATTTAAAAATTTTAATACAAGTGAACCAACCTGATCATAATTTTAAATTTATATTATTCCTTGCAAAAGTCAAATATTTCATTTTAAAAGAAAGGTTTAGGTTAATATGTCACTTCAAAACTTATTTTATTATATATAAAAATTATTATTTTTATTTTTATTTTTTTAATAAATAGATTAATTAATATTTTTTAGATAACACGCCAGGCAAACGAACTGTAAAACTTAAATGCAATTTTTGCCAAATGTAAGATTACTTGAGTGATCTTTTTGAAATTAAAAAAAAATTAAAATATGAAATCTTTTTAATCTAAATATTAAAACATGGAGTTTAAAAGATGAATAATATACACAAACCTAACAATTGGCAGAAAACCAAAGTATTGGTTGCAATTTGCATAATATTTTTCTTTGCTATATCTTTGCGCCTTACTTAGAAAGTCCTTGAGGAAAAAAAAAGGGAAAAAGATAAAACCAACCAAGTTTGGCCTTTAACCAGAAATTCGGTCAACTCTCCTAGTAGTCCTGTTTCTAAGGGCTTAAGACTAATCCAATTTTTGTGCCCAACGTCAAAGGTGTGCACCATATATGAAATCAAATGAGATGAAAATTTTAATATAATATATTTTATTTTTTTAATCTTTAAAATATTAACCGTATAAAAATAAACAAATATAAAATTATATTAGTTTTATATCGTGAATTACTATTAATATATAAATACCTATAAAGAAATAAATGAACTTTATGATTTTCCAACCAAATTCCTTATTTTCAAACCAAACTAAGAAAATCACAATTGGGCATCTAAATTTGTTAAAACAGTTAAACCATTTTTTAAAAGATAAATTACCTTAATATTAAGCATGCTATATTTATGGCAAAATAATTTGTTGAAATATTTCATAAAAATTCTTATATTTTGCGTAAAATTAAAATTTAGTTAATTTTTTATTTTAAAATTTTAGTCATTAATTTTTTATATTTTTTAATTTAAGTTTAATTATTAATACTATTAAAATTATTTTATTAAATTCAGATTTATTACAATATCAATTTTTTTAGTTACATTAACAAAGGAGGATTTTTTATTTCAAAATGTCACACCTATAAATTTAGGAATTAAAAATTAATAATATTAACGATTAAATTTGAATTTTATAAATTGAAAAAATAAAAAAATAAAATTCTTAAAAATATAAATACAAAGACTAAATTGTGAAATTGTGATGAATATAATGACTTATTACATATTTTAACCAAAAAATTAAGTAACAAATGTATTTTTTAAATTACGATTTTTATAAACCAGTTATTTTAGTTCTTGGAAGGTATTATATATATAGTGGTGGATTTTTAATTTCGACATAAATTTTATTTTTTCATTTATTTATTGAAATTGACATAACTTTGCTCTTTCTTTTTTAATGTATCAAGTCACCATATTAATTTTATCTTAACAAATAGTTTAGATAAACACTAATTGGTTGTTAAACCGATTTTAGCTTTAATCCTGCTGATTGACGTGGTAGATACGTGGCTTGAATGTTGGTATATTTAATCTTTTTATCTGATCTGCACGATTACAATATATTATATTAACAAATAATAATAATTAAATGACAATTATTAGATTAGAAACGAAGCTTAGAACATAATACAATATTTAAATTTTTAAAATGCTTTTAAAAGTAAGAAAATAAGAAGTTGGTGAGATGGTGACACCTATAAGAGAGGACAGTCCATTTGGTGCTTTATTTCCTTCCAAATCCCTAATGCGATTCACCAACTCTTATCTATTTGTTTTTTTTTTTCGATTGATATAGTTGAATCATAAACGTGGTGGGTCCTACGTTCTTCGTAGGATTGCTTTGTTGGTCTTCGTTTTGTTCGGTGAGACTCGAGCGAGTGGAGAACATGATTCTGGGTGAACGTTGCGTTGCTTTGCAGTGCGGTTACCCTACCAAACATTGGAGAGTTGGTGAGACGCTAATGTCTGCAGCCTCATCCACTCCTACTATAAATTAATAATAATTCATTAAGGTAGAATGGCCTCATTTATAGACTTCCTACAATGCTCATTAATCTGGACGAACCAAGTTTGATTACTTTTTTAAAGTATTGTACACCCAAGACCAATATTATTAAAGGACAGCATTTAAAAATATTACTTTAATTAAAATATATCTAAATAAAACATAAATTTATAAATCTTTGCAATGAAAATTAAACTTGTTCTATTAGTATATAGTGAGATTAAAGTGTTTTTTTATGAAAAAAAGAAAAACATTAAGTTAAGATTACATCAAGACTAGACATCTTCAAACAAAAGATATGAAGCACAATGATTATCGTTATTTAATAATTTTTTTACACTCGACAATAATTCCTCATGAATATTCAACTGCTCCATTTCGTTTCTAACTTCTTTTATAAGATAATCTGTCATCTTATTACTCTCTCTTAATATATGTCGAAATTTCACTTTTCAATTCTTATGATTTTTATACATGATAATGACAATCACATTAACTAAAATAACATAAAAACTAAGAATTATTTGAAAATCCACAATTTCAAGCACAACATGGTTAATAGAATACAAACACAATAATTGTATGAACATTCAAATGTAAGCATTGTAACTATTTATAAGGCGTACTTTTCTACAAGGTTTTGAGAGTAAAGAGTTAGATATTTAGATTTGAAAATTGTACATCTGTTATGTAATCATGATGTAGCATGATGTAGTTTATGAATTTTTGTTCTTTGTCTATTGATGTGAACGGTGGGGTATTGGATTTGACTTGGGATATGGAAATATTTGACGACAGAAATAAATTAAATAGTTTGAAACGCCACAAATGCATACTAAAGTAACAAATGGGATAGATACAAATTGGGTTAAATTTGGGTTCAAAAGTAAAATAAAATAAAAACTGGTGAGGCTCAAAAGGAGAATTGGGCTTAAACTGATATGGAAATCCAGTGACTAAATTAATGCTCCAAAACCAATTGGTACGTGATGGTGTGTGGGAGATGGAAGCAATGGATCAACAAGGTGGGTTAGAGTTATTACTTGAAATCTAAAAGTTTGTCAGAAATATAATATAGTTTGATAAAAATAAAAATTTTAAAAATAAAATTAATAAAAAATTATATTTATTTAAAATATGAGTCGGATTTAAGTTTATTTTGTGTTTTTTAATATGTTTGTAATTTTTATTTTATTTTAATATATCATGTAATTTATATCCTAGAAAATTAAATATATTACAATACAATATTATGTAAAAATTAAATTATGTTTAAATTTAAATTTTCAGTAGAAATTCATTTAAAAATTTAAATATTAAGTTGAAAATAATATATATTGAATGAGATTGAAAATAACATATATTAAAATTCTGTTGTTGACAATTAGCTTCCCACTTGAGGAAAATCATTCTTTCAAATTAACCCAACGTACAACATCATAAACATATAAGCAAATACAAAAGGAAAATCAAAATGTAAAAGTAAAGAGAAAGAAATCCCAAGTCTGACACAAAACAAAGGTCAGTTTTTTTTAATCTCTTTAATTCCCTTAAATTATTCTCTTCTTGTTCGATGATTTTATTTTATTGTTTATTTCTGGGTTTTTCTACTCTGAATATTAAATTGTTGTGTGTTCTTTGAAACCTGAAAAAAGTAAGTTGATTCTTCCTTTTCTTTCTTTAAATGTTTTAAAAGAAGTTTAAAGATCAAATTGATGGAATTTGTAAATATGAAGGGTTAAATTTATTGAATTATTTAAAATTGGAATCAAATTAATAGAATATATGAATATTAAAAACTAAATGTATTATATACCAGTTAGAAAAAAAGGTCACCTCATTATTTCCCTTATCAATTTAAGGGCGGGAGCAAAACAAGAATGAATACAAGCATTAGTGCTTATATTGAAAATTGTAAAAGTTGAACGATCAAAATAAAAATATGTGCATAATTGGGTGAGAAATTGTACAGTTTATCCAAACAAAAGCGCCCGAAGTTAACGCAGCACGTGTCGTGGCCCCTGTTCATTTGGCTCGAAAAATGATTATCAGAGAACAGATGAAAGAAAATAGAACAGTAACAGTGTCTCTAACAGATCCATTCTCATCTCTCTCGCTCTGAAAACCCGTAAGGGCTCTCTAATATCCAACAAGTGAGTTTCATTTTCGCATCGATTATCATAAATACAAATTTCAATTCGATCTCCATTACACGCGTTTCTCAATTTCAATTCATTTTATTTTTCTACTTTGTTTCTTGAATACTTTTAGAAGATCTGTTTGGTACCTGGAAAAACCAAAGAAAATGAAAAGAAATGCATGTTGATTGACGGTAACTTTTTGTTCCTCTAGGCTCGACTTTCTGCATCATCAAAACGGGAGAAATTAGGTTGTTATAGCTGCCTTGATGTTGAATTTTTATTCGGACATGTTTGCTCCAAAGGATTTTGATTATAATAAATCTTTTGAATTAGAAAAAGGATAGTGATATTGTTGTCCTAGTTTGATTCGATCTCTTTTAACATTTATTAACTGTGTTTTGACATGCGGTTTTGTATTAATCTATTGAAATGTATTACCATTTTGTTAGTTAATGGAGTTAGGACCTTGCGTAAATGTTAAAGAATTAAGCTTGCCATATGTTCATACACAATATTCGCATATATTATATCTACAGGCTTTTGTGCGGAGTGGTGAGGAATTGTGCATATATTCTACATACTTTCATGTTTAAAGATATGCAAGGCAAAAATTATTGATTTCTTTGTACAAGCACATGCATGTGCTTGTGTCATTTGTTTCAAAGTATGGAAGTAGAAATTTAATATAGAATATGTGGCCTGATAGTTTTTATTGGTTTATTCAGGAAATGGGGGTATATCTCAGCACCCCAAAAACTGAGAAGTTATCAGAAGATGGTGAAAATGACAAGCTTCGATTTGGATTGTCATCCATGCAAGGATGGCGTGCATCTATGGAAGATGCTGTAAGTTCTCTCCCTACCTTCTCATTGTTTGACTTAATATACCGTCTTTGAATCATTAACTAAAGCCATAGGACTTGCCTTCTGTTAATGACAAATCGTAATATCTGCTTTTCATATATCTAGTATACGCTTCTTAACAAGGCATTAAATAATGTCTAGTCTTGGCCAACATCCTATGTCTGTTGTATTGAATAAATACTAATAAGTGCTTATCTTACACCTATTACATGCTTCTTGACATGGTATTAAGAATCATATAACTTTTAAGCCGAGTGTTAAGATCGCACCGTCACAAGGCAGTGAGAAAGTTCCTTAGTGCTTTACTGATTCTATTTTTTTGAATATCAAATCAGATTATAAAGATGTCAAAAGTTGATCTGCTACTTCCTTAAAGTTATTTCACATTGATTGGAATGTTCTGAGTCATGACAATAAACTGACATGTAATTTCTTAAAGTTATTTCATATTGATGCTAAGGAATCAAATTACATGATATACAAGCTAAAGATAGACATGAGACTTAGCTGGTAATATTAGTCTGATATCTATGGCAGAAGGGAGTTTTTTTCCATTTTTGTGTGTGCGTCGATGCATGCATACTTGGTGCTGGTTGGAGCAGGGGGGTTAGCACCTATGTTACCCAACCTCGAGGATGAGTGTTTGATATGGGTATATGTCCAAAACTGGCATGCTCTATCTTTTTCTAATTTCTTTCATATTTTCGGAAAATCACACTTCCATATCCATGTCTAAATATGTGCCAAACACAAGTTTCAAAAATGCATATTTGGAAAATGAAGAGTCTAGGCAACATAGGATACAAAACATGTCCTTTTAATTGATCTGTGCCGAAACCTAACGTAATTATCTAAAGAGATAATTGTTGCTTCTTATGCGTGCACACATGCTTTTTTTGGAAGTAATTGCTTGATGCATAACCAACTATGTTGGAGATCTGTTATATCTATGATGTTTGAGGGATACAGGTCCTTGTTAAAAGCATGACTGCTATAATATTGATGATTATTTCCATTTTAACTACAGACCAATTTTGTACCTCTTGATAACTCAATTTACCTTTAATGATGTCATGAATTTGTTTTTATGCTTGTTGCAGCATACAGCATATCTGGATCTGGACAACTCAACATCATTTTTTGGTGTTTATGATGGTCATGGAGGTAAGGATTGAGATCTTTTTTTTTTTCGTTGTTCCTTTAATTTTTATCACCACTTTATTTTTTCTTTAAAAAGTTCACAAAGTTAAGATTTCAGTGAAGTTTTTCTTCCCTTTGCTGGTGCTGTTTGTATTCCTTCTTCCTAATATAATTTTAGTCATTCCTTTGGTAAATCTTAACTGACCAGTATGTGTGGTCTTGCCACTGGTGAAGCTACTAGTGCAAAATTATGCCTTGAAATACTGAGGTTTTATGATATTACAAGAGACCTACCTGTTGACACCTGAGTGTGTTTAGTACATATCATTGGAGGCATTACGTTTCTCTGTTTGTATGCGTGTGTCCTTTTCTTTTTGGTTTTGTGCAAATATTATTATATAGCTTTTCCTTAACTGTAGCCAAAAGGTGCAACCTTGCTTGTTTAGAAACGGTTATTGTAACAACTTTTATGTTTTCGATTCATAAAAAGGAGGCAAAGAGAAAGCTAAAAATTTGGATCTAAGGATGTATCTCCTCAAATCTTGTCTTTTCTTTTCTTGTTTTTGTTTTCAGCACTCTATCAATACAAAATAATATCTGAAGATAATGTTGAGTTCACAGTTCAGTCCCATATAGTATACAGTGCCTTAATTTGTTGAGCTATTTTCTTTTATTTGAAGGCCACTGGTAGTGTCCAGTTGAGCCCAATAATCCTGTTAAAATTTGACTTCCACTGATACTCCAATGACCTCGTTAATGATTCTCAATATACCATCACACTTTGATGACCAGTAGAGAGCAAGCCGCATTTTGGGCTTGCTTTTCTTGTATTGTGATGATATTTTCTATTTGAAAATGAGAAAGGGATTTGAAGTGGTTAATCGCATTACTGGATAGACCTGCATGTACAGGCCATGCCTTAGTTGGCAAAAAGGTCGTCAATTGTGAGGATAAGGTTTTGGCTTTCAAGTTCGGCTTCCACCACAGTTAGGTTCTTAAGATGCTTCTTTGTAATTGATAGAGTTAAGGGCCTAGACGCTCAACTCATTCTTGAGTTTCTATGCAATGAATGCTTATGTCTGGCTGCAAATTTTCTTCTTCTTGATTTCTCTGCTAAATTTGGATTTGAATGCTTTGAAATATTGATGCATCTTGGAGAGCTTCCGGGATGGAGGATACCTTCCTTTCTCAGGCAGTTTTTGATAAACTGAGATTATGTTCTGCATGGTTAATGCTATTTGTAACTTTTCGTGTTTGTAAACTTATAGAGAAAGTTTTTAATTCATATTAGTTGTGTAGGTAAATATTGGCTTCTGTGGAATGTTTTAAACAAAAAAGTTGAGCTGCTCACAACAGAATTGTTACTTTTGCTCTTGTTCCCTTTTTTTTCTTATTGATGCTTTCATGATTTTCACAGCTTTTATACATGAAATTAGCTGTTGATCCGATTAAATTCTTTGTACCAAGTCATTTAAGCATATTATATGTGGGTCCATTTATCTGTAGGTAAAGCAGTCGCTAAGTTTTGTGCCAAGCACCTTCATCAACAGGTGCTCAAGCATGAGGCGTATTCAGCTGGCGATATTGGGACTTCAGTACAGAAAGCTTTTCTCAGGTTCCTTTACTGGATTTATTTGTGTATTCTTTTGGTAGCAATATACGGAAGATATGTCATAGCTCAACCACAAGGCAGCTGAAAAGTTGCCTTTGACATGTAAGTAATATGTTCTAAGTTTCCTGGGAATCAGAAAATGGACCATGTGCTTGGAGCTCCATGATCATTGCCACTCAAATTTTGTTAATGCCATACATGGTTGTTTAAAGTTTTTCCTTTTCATCTAATGAATCCCTTATGACACTGATGTAATTGCATTTTGTTATTTACATAAATGTTACTGTTTTTAATGGATAGTTTATTTATAGCTCCGTTCTGGCATATGCTAGTGCCACTGCATCTTTGACTGTTTTGGTCATTGTTTTCTAGCATCTTTTGTTTTTTTTCACTCATGAACTTGAAATTTAAGAGTATGATCAACTTCATTTTACTGGATAAAATATGATATAGTAAGGCTGCTTCTTGTTAATTGTTTCTTCTGCTATACGTGCATTCAACTGCTATTTTTTTTATCATGCAGAATGGATGAGATGATGTCTGGAGAAAGAGGATGGAGAGAATTAGCAGTCCTGGGAGATAAAATGGACAAAATTTCTGGTTTTGTTGAAGGGTTTGTATGGTCTCCTAAGGGTGGTGAAGCCAATGACCATTTTGATGATTGGCCTCCTGAGGAGGTATTTTGGTGATAGAAAACTAAATTTTTGTCTTAGTTGTGTGAAGCAATTTCATTTTGTATGTTACTAGAAAACGTTTTGGTAAGATCTAAGCTATAAGACCTTAAATTTTTCTTAAGTTGCTGTGCTAGTTCATGCCAAGGAGTCCAAGTTTTCAACAAACCCACTACCTGTTCTATAGTAATATGCTCTAGATTTTGGTTTTAGGTGTATTCTTGCATAATAAACTCTTTATAAATTAGTTTTGTTATTTGCTTATTTGGTAAACTGGAAAATCTTTATGGGAATACCAATAACAGAAGCTTTGTGTCTTGTGAACTTTATACAGATACTTTTTATACTATTTTTAGTGAACTTAGACATATTGAATTTTACCAATAAATACTTTTTTAGGGAAATGGCTTAATTGAACCAACTCTATGAAGTATGCTAATTTTAATTGAGGTAGGATATAGTCAGGAATTGAACATGATTAGTTAAGTTCACTATATTGTTTTTAGGGCTAAATCAAGAGAGAGTTGTTAACAAAGGAAAAGGAAAGTTATTAGAAACTTTTTGAGTTCTATGAGCCTTTGTGAAGTCTAAGCAACGGAAAGTGGATATAATTAAGGAGAAGGAAGATCTTTGCCTGAGGTTTTAAGATTTATTACAAGGAATTTGATACAAACTGGATTGGAAATAATATAAAAGGGGCGTGTGGACCCTTCTTATGTTAAAAGGGGTTGACTTTCTTCTTATTTTGCCCTTTGATTCTGTAGAAGAAAATCAGAAGGAAACTAGCGTTCTGTCGATAAGTACACTCTGGTTGTATGTTTAAGAATTTTCTGCAGGTCACCTAGGACTGTCATTTACTGTGGTTACTTTAAGTATCATTTGTGCTTGAAACTTTACTATGATTCGTTTAATTCTTTCAATGTAATACCACTAAGTAAGAAGCTTTTGTTTGATTGGTCAAATATGTCTATTTTACTTTTGAGATTCCAATGTTGACTTTTCTGTTGGTTGCAAACTAGGGTTCTCACTCTGATTTTCATGGACCTACTTCTGGATGCACAGCCTGTGTTGCAATAATTCGAAACAAGCAACTAGTTGTTGCTAATGCTGGTGATTCCCGTTGTGTAATATCTAGAAAAGGGCAGGTACAATTTTCTTTTCTGCAGAATCCTGAAAACAGAATTTCAGAATTTTGTTTATTTCCACAGAACCTTTCCTTAAGGCCTCTCAAAGTTGTGAGCTGAAAGGATGTCCATGTTGAATGACAAGTAGTGCTTTTGTCATAAGTTAATATTCTAGCACTTTTAAGGGACTGTTGTTCTTGCTATATTTTTGTCATGAATTAGGAGTAAGACATAATCCACAGGTCCTTGCCCTTTTAACTGCATGGGAATGATTGTAGAAAGTAGCACATGCTTTTTCCATTTTCAATTGAATTGATGATATGAGAGCAAAAAACACTGTAAAATGTAAAATATAATCTTGTTACATCATTTTTCCATTTGCTCTAAGTGTAATAGTCACTATATTTATTGCTGAACTAGCATGTAAGCATTTATCAATGCTCCACGTTCAGATGCCTTTTTTCTTTTACCTCTCTCTTTTGGATACGCAATATGGTTCCCCTTTAATACGGCATAGCTTAGCTGCTGCATGCTTTATTTCATAGATGTCACTTTTTACAGGCATATAATTTGTCTAAAGATCACAAGCCAGACCTTGAACTGGAGAAAGATAGGATTCTGAAAGCTGGTGGTTTTATTCAAGTCGGACGTGTCAATGGAAGTTTAAACTTGGCCAGGGCTATTGGTACCTTCTAGATCCAAGGGGGGCAATTGATTTAATATTTATTTGCTTGTTGGTTTATGATTGTCTTTCACTTGCAGGAGATGCGGAGTTCAAACAGAACAAAACTTTACCTGCTGAAAGGCAAATTGTAACAGCTAATCCAGACATCAACACTGTAAGTGAATTGCTTTAGCCTTTAATTTTTGTGTTATATTCTAGCTCTTTCAGTAAAATTTGATGATGGTCAATTGATTTAGTAAAGAGACTAACTTTTGTAGTATTCTTTAAGCAAAATTAAAAACTTCTTTTTGTATTTTTTTTTAAATCAAATGCATGTATAAAATTTTTGCTGCCATTTAAGCAAAAGATACATCGTTCCCAATTAGTATCCATATTTATCCACATGTTTATAATCTGGTTTACCCTCTTTGAAATAGGTTGAGATCTGCGATGACGATGAGTTTCTTGTTTTAGCTTGTGATGGGATTTGGTGAGTTTCCTATTGTAAGAACTTGCATTCCTTTTACCCTCCTGCTCTGAAATCAACCTTCGGTCCTACCTGGATACTATTCAGAACACTTAGGTAATTTGCAGTAGATGGTTCCAGGCCTGTGACACATTCTGGATGCATATATGCCTACTTGCTAATCATTCTCAAAGATTCAATATCAAGCAATCTGTCATAGGAAATATATACAGAAAATATATATGCTTGCTCATATTTGTTTATGTATGTATTATGCGTTGACATGTGTATATATTAATTTGCTAAAAAGATAAAGAGAACGTAGTGTACCATTTACAGATTCCCTATTGGGAATTGGGAGCTTGTAAGATGGCCATTGCTGAGGATGTTTGTTTTCATTAATTTGAAGATAGCATCGTTGTGTTTTGTTGATTAGGGACTGCATGTCGAGTCAACAACTAGTGGATTATGTACGAGAGCAGTTGAACTCTGTAAGTTCCTTCACAAAACATTATAAACCTATCAATACAAAGATTCCATTAATTAACTACAGATCTCTTCCCACTGTGCAGGAAACTAAACTCTCAGCAATCTGTGAGAGAGTATTCGACAGGTGCTTGGCTCCAACAGCTGGTGGGGAGGGATGCGACAACATGACAATGATCCTTGTTCAGTTCAAAAAACCTGTTGGTTTAGGTACTTCTTTGAGCAGCACCCAGCATTGAAAGATCGAACACCCACGAACCAGGTAAAAAGTACATTTGGATTTTGGACCTTGAGAAGCATTAGTCTCTTCTCCTTCACACCAAATTATAGTAACCCATTTTCTTCAAAGCTGTAAGCAAACACGTAATGAATATTCCACTTTCTTATTATGCAAGTGATTTGAGGTTTATGATTTGTAAATGTTCCAAGGTTTTTTATTTCGCCACTCCGCTATGTCGAGTTTTTAATTTTGTAAATTTGGTGTTAATTGTTATGTTTTTTCTTTGAAATTTAAGTGGTTTCCCGTGACAAAACCAACCTAATAGGTTCAAGCGTGCCTATATCTTGTGAGGTCTAACAAGGCTCCGATATTGTTATTATTACACTATGTTTGGTTCGCTATAATGGAATAAAATTATATTTAGTAATTCAGTTGTTTTGAATGGAATGGAATAGAGCTGTAATAATATTCTTGTGTTTGGTTGAATGGGATAGTATTGTAATAGTATAAGAAAAAAAGCTTAAATGATTAAAATACTTTTAGTAGAATTTTTTTAGGTAGATGATTATTGTTATTGAATTTTAATAAGATTATTATTAAATAAAATTTAATAAAAATAATAAAAATTTTAATTATATTTTAACATAATTATTATTAAATATAATTTAATAAAATAATATATAATTCAATAACATTTTTAAAATAATTATTATTGTTATTAAATTTTAATAAAATTATTTTTAAATATGATTTAATAATAATTATATTAAAAGATTTTTATTTTTATATAAAATTATATTAAAATATTTAAAATAATTTATTTATTACATTTTAAAATAATACACTGTTATTTGAATCTATTGCTTCTCAAGTTATGTTCATTGGAGTTGACACACAACAAATATATTCTAAAAGCTTAATTATTAATGAATTTAAAATCTTTAAAAATATTTTTGGATTCGACAAATTTATATTTACAAGTTGATCCAATATTAGACTTTATTCCTATACTTGTTATCATGTTTTATACCAAGTAAAAATTGTCCTCAACAAAGAGAAGGTACACTCGTGCTGGATGAGTGTGCTTGCCCTACCGGCATCATGCCTTGAATGTGGTTAATGGATCCAATGCATGTTGTGTACCCACGGTGATGGTGTTCACATTGATAGAGAAGTTATGGGTCACCTCAACATCAACAGCAGTGTTGGTCGATGGATTCACAATATGATAGTAAGATGCGTTAACTGAATCACCATTTTCATTCCTGCATTGACAAACAAGGTATTAAACTTGTGATTATATCATTTGGAATGTTCAACTGTAGATAGGTATATAGAACATAACCACATGCAGAGCTAAAGAAGCAATGAGGTCTGCATTGGTGAAGCTCAATCCCCCTTGCATTTGGTGAAATTCCCAATCTTCGTGTCGAATGAAATATCAGTATCTAGTGCAAGAACATTTGTTCTAAGCACACCGAGAAGTTAACTATCGGGTTGGCAGTCAATCCAATGCTTAATCTTATCCCAACATACTCATGCAAATACTAAAGTTCAATCTGGTATACACAAGAGAAAAAAATAGACGTGTTCAACAGCATCTCAAAACACATTCTAAATAACACGTTCTCGCGAAAAAAGCCAAAAATCATGCATCAAAGCATTATATCCATACTGTATTTGATTGATCAAAGATTAATTGAAGTGGAAGGGGGGAAATTTGGGGGTAAATTTAGATAAAGTTAGTCAACCAACCATGTTACCTGTAATCCAGCAAGTCCCAGCTAATGATGGTGCCAAGTCACATGGTCCCAACTTTCACAACCTGGAGACTCCCCACTATACTTGTCACTAATCAGACCAAGTAAAACAAACCAAGATACTGAAATCCCATGGTATTATGCCTATGAACACCCCCAAAGCATAAGCTAACATCTTTCTTCATTTAGCAATGAATATCTCCAAACAAATTCAACATTACCATAAACAAAGCAGAAGATGATGATACATTGAACAGTTAAAAAAAAAGGGTTTTAAGTCTGCAATGTATTAATGACTGACTATACATACCAGTTACTCTGTTTTAAGTCTTTTTGGGATGATTATAAAGTGAATATATATACTAGATTAAAAGTTCTGGAAGGAAAAATCCCATCAATGGTGTAATACTAGATTTAACATTCCACTCCTAATTAATTTATGGAACACTTTCTAGGCCACCATTCTCAGTTGAATGGTCCTCTGCTAGGCTGCTACAAACTTGCTTAGTCTTTCTACTATATTTAATTAGATGCTAATAGATTAATGGGGAATAAATTGTTAAAGCATTATATACTAGGCACAAGAACAGGTCATACAAATGTGTTGATATTATCAAGTGATAAGTTCATAACACAGCATCTACATTTTTTTTTTTTTTTGCTCAATCATAATATAATAGAGTTAAAGGCAAAGGAAGACCTTGCCAAACCAGAAACAAAAACAGGGCTGCCTGCAACAGCACCCTCTTTAAACCAACAAAGCTCACAACAGAAAAAAAACATCCCTAAAAAATGAAAATTACACCCTGCAACAGACTAGACAACCAAGCTACAGAACCAACAAAACAACCAAGCAAAAATACTGCAATCACCCTGCAATGAAAACCTCAAAAACCAGATTACCAATGAGCTTTAAAGAAATTATTTTTGGATAGACCACAAAGCATCTACTCTTTACTTACTTGTCCTATAGCACTTAAACTATCCCTTACATGCTAGATTCTAATTCACAGCAGAAATATCATACAACTTTCACATTTTCATAGCTCTAATCACCAAACTTTTCCAAATCAACAATGATTTTTACACCTCCAAGACTTCAAACATGATATAGTATTGCAAGTTGGTAACAAAATGATTCATCTCATACCATCGCCTCGATGTTGAAAGCAATTACAATTTTACACCATCTTGCAGCGTTGTGTATACATGTGAATTAAGACAATTGGATTTATGAAAAAATTCTTCCAATACCAAAATCTAGAATTTCTGAACTTAGATTTAATCAGTTAGTTAATGAAAAAGGTCTCAATACCAAAATCTACAATTTCTAACCTTATCCCCATATTGTAGTTTTTGCAACTAAAAAAATTCCATTTTGCTTCAAAATTCAAAAAAATTATGGAAAAATAATTACTTGTAAACTAGATTTCTCAATATTCTTCTAGGTCATTCTTATAACAATGATAATTGAAAAAAATTTCGAAAGGAAAGCGGAAAAACGAAACCAATAACAGAATCGAGGGAGGCACCTAAAATAACATGAATCGACGGTTCTCACAAAGAGGATGAAAAATTATAAAGCAGTTGAAACTACAAAACAAGAAGGGGAAGAAAAAAGAAGAACTTACAAAGGTTCTCATAAAGGAAAGGAGGCAGCTTTGCGGAGGCGGGGTATGAGTCGAAGATGAATCGACGGTTTTCAATGACAGAATCGAGGGAGGCACCTACTACAACAATGAAATTGACGGAATCGATGGGTGAACAAATACGGGGTAAAATTGCCTGGGAGAAAATTTTTGCTATTACGTTCATTGTTAAATAGGCTATTTTTAACCCCATTCACCGAATGATGATTCGGTAAATCAGACGAATAGGAAAGGAATAACCATTTGCCGAACGAAGAAAACGGTAAACCAAATTATAGCTTAACTGTTCATCCATGAATAAGGAGGGAATGGCTATTCCATTCCCTCTAACCAAATGTAACCTTATGATCATCATCAGAATGAATCATCCATTGAGTTTTAGTTCGGTATGATTAATATTATTGTTGTGTCACAATTTAAATGAGTGAGTCTAAACTTGCTTGAGTGAGTAAAATCTTTTATTTTAGATGTTGAAAATTATAAATAATTTAAACATTGTATAAGATAAAAAATTGAATGAAATAAAATGGGAAAACTAAAAATAAATAAAAAAATCAAAGACGCTCACTTGGGAAATGCTTATGTATGGAAGGTGGCAAATAGAATGCAATTGTTGTGCATAGAAACAGTAAAACACTGGCAATAGCTCTGATAATGCTGTGACCACAATTGTACAATGCATTGCTACTCTTAGACTGACCAAATTGACACTTAACCATTCCACTATCATCGAATAAAAATGCTATGAACGATGTTCGAACAACTTTTTCTTTTCTTTTTTGGTACATAATGTTTGAAAAACTATATGTTGTTTTATATAGAAAAGAACTCGTTTTTTTCAACACCATGTTGAGGTTCGAAATTTCTCTTCTTTTTTCTTCTTCTTTATTTTATCTAATCAAGTATTTTTTTCTAAAAGATTTTTAAAACTTTAATTAAAAATGAGATTGTGCTCCAAATATTCGTGCAATTTTTGATCCATTTGTAAAATTAGGGAAATTGTATCAAGAATGAAATTGAAAATTGAATTCTAAGGTTTATTTAGGAAAAGAGAGGTGTAGGGAGCAAAGAAAAACTCTGGAATACTAGAGATGTGCTTCTTCTCGACTAAAAACATTAGCTATATGCACAGCCACAGTGAATAAAAATAATAAATAAAATAAAATGTAAACCCCTCTCCTTTTTATTTTACTATGTTTCCAGTGATATATCGTTGTTGTTTAATAGGAATATATAAAAATAAAAAATGAGTTTTGTATGTTCTTAAAGCTCAAATAATTTTGTGCACAACCAAAATCAAGTATATAAGAATTCACTGAATTAAATCAAACTAAAAAACTAAGAACACATAACTTGATAAATCCAACATAAAAATTAGATCAAATTCATAAACTTCAACAAGTTCACTTAGACGAACATATAAGCTTCAAACTTTTAAAACATTCAATTTTAACATCAATATATCATTCTAAGTTATAATTCTTAATCTCTAATCATAGGAAAACCAATGAATGGCAACCGTATCTTTGGCAGCAGGTGCAGGAACATCAGCCATGACCTTTTCTTGACCCTTGGGGTAATAAATTCCAGTTCGGTCATGAGGAACCCAGCAGCAACTCCCTTCCATGCTACTCCTCTTCTTCACTTCCTCCGCCTCCATTTTCATCGGCTCTCGAACCGCATCCGTGCCCTTTGTGAAGTATTTCCTCATGATCGGCCTGCATTCTCAACATAAACACACACACACAAAATCAAATACACTAATTATCAATTCTAGAAAAGAGTAAACCGTTTTTTTTTTTTTTGGGGGGGGGGGGGGGATACAAGTGCTTATTACGGAATCGATATGCATTAAAACATTAAAGGGGTCAATGAGAAGACATACTTGAAAAATAAGGAATTGATTGAAGGTGATCCTCTTGTAAACGTTGCTGCCATGTCTTATCACCAAAGTCCCAAACAGCGGGGAAGTAATAATGCAATGAAAAGGGATAATATAGAGGGGAATGAGGGATGGGCAATTCAACGTTTTATCCATTTCTCTCTTTTCGATGAACATTTCTGTTGGGGACCCTTTCACTATTCGTCATGTTTTGCCTTTTTTCTCTATCAGGATTAGGATACATCTTCCTTTCCTTTTTCTCTACTCCTCATTCTTGTTTGCTGATGTCACTAAAATTAATAACAATGTAAAAATTTATATTATTCATGGTTAAATTCGCAGGTTGGTACATAAATAATATCATTTTTCCCTTTTGATATAAAAGTGGTACTTAAATTTTTTTTTTATATTTTCAAGTCGATACTTCCATTAGTCAAACAGTTAAGTTTATCTTTTAAAAAAAACTTAACCCAAAAATTATTATCTAAACTATACCTTTTTTTCGTAACTTTTTCTTTTCAAAAGCATTATCTAAACTATTTTTCCTACTCATTTTACACCAAAATTGTTGTATTTGTTAAAAAAAATTCTAGCCAATTCACATCATATAAATTTTAAAATTAGTTTTACATTATTTCTCTCTTTATTTTTTCTTTTTACATTTTGTCTCCTTCTATAATATTGGAATGTCAACAATGCTTGAAATTCACACTCCAAAGGTCAAGACGGTAATAATTAATTATGTTTTTGAATTTCACTGTTTGTTTGCTCGACTTGAGAGGATCAAAAAAATTCATTCAACAATCAAAACTAGGTTAGACTGGCTTGTCAAGCTGGTTAAATTGAGAATCGACCTAAATACTAGTCCGAGAATAAGGGTTGAATCAATTGACTTGCAAACCAATATAAATCGATTTAATCAGGCTAAAAAATTGGTTAAATCGATTCTCTCTATTTTTAAATGTTATTATTTTTATTTTTATAAATTTTTAATGGTTCAATCATCAGTCCAATTCTAAAAAACTTCATCGACTAATAATTGAATTAACAAATGTAACAGCTTTGAAAAAAAAAAGTAATTTATGTTGTGACCAAAAAAAATGTTTAGATACCAAAATTATAAAAATATTATAATTAAAGTATCAATTTGTAGGTTAAATCTTTTTTAAAATAGACTTAATGGCTAGAGCAATAGGATACGGGCTTAAAAAGAAAAAAATAATTTAAATAACACTTGTAATAAAAAATTATAATTTCAAAAAATAATGTATAATTTAAATAACAATTTATGAGTTGAATACAATAATTGACATTGAAAGATTTATGATTGGTTCAAAAAGCAATAAGAAAATTTTGTACAATCCATGCTATTGATCCAAATGCTTTTCTTTTCTGTTCTTTTCTTCTTCTTTTTTATTTGGTTTCTGCATTTTACTTCACCAGTAATTTTTATCTTGAATTGATTATTTTTTTTTTCAAATTTATGAAGTAAAAATTTGAAGGTTAAAATATATTATAAGTCTTTAATATTTTGTACATTTGGAATTTAGTCCATATTTATATTTACAGAAATTTAATTCTTCTATTTTTGAAATAAAAAATTCAGTTCAATTTTTATCACTATTAAATTTATTAGAGTGATATTTTAAAATTAATATATATATATATATATTTACTTGGTAGTCATGCAACCATAAAAATAATATTGAATTTTTTTTTTTTTTGCTTAAGAATACTCGTTTGAACTCATCATGATAAAATGATTTTTTTTGTCATAATGTTCTTAAGAAAATTTGACTTTAACATTTGATTGAAATAATTAACAATATTAATTATTTAAATTAACTAATAACGCTATAAAGCAAATGAACCAAATTATATAAAAAAAATTAAAGCATATATATTAAATCTAAGTTTAGCAAAGTATAGGAGACAAAATTGAAATTTAATCATTATCGTATATTGTAAAAAAAAAATAAAAGACATTTAAATTATATATCACCATGCAATATTTTAATCAAAAATTAATAATATTACCTTTTTGGGATAATTAATAATATTATAAAAATATGGGAACTCAATTACGTTAGAAGTTAAAGTATATAGATTAAATCACAATTTTAAGAATAGTAAAGAGACCAAATTTAAAATTTAACCACTAGTCTATAATGTAAAAAGAAAAAAGAGGGCACTCATGTGTCAAAAGAAGACAGGTCCTTTTGGACCTTCCATTTATATAGGGACTAAATTTGAAATTTAACCACTAATCTATAATGTTAAAAATAAATAAAGAAAATAGGAGGGCACCATGGTCCATGGGGTGCCATTTGTGGAATTTGGGGCACTTTCAGACCTAGGATAAATTTATTCCATTAAGCTCTAAGTTTTAAGTGGACTTTTAACTTTGGCTAATAGGCCCAATTATTACACTGATTGCTGGATCAAATTGGGTCACTATTATTTATCTAATGTTTATATGATAAAAAGAAAATATTAAAAAATATCACTCAATTATTTTTTTAAGTGTGTGATTGTGTTAATATCACATCAAACATCAATCGAATCTCAATTTAATTAAAATTTTATCAAAAAAAATTATATAAAGTAATATATATTATTATAATGGTGTTTTATATTTTTCATATTTTTATATAGGTTAAAATATGTTTATCAATCTCTATACTTGAACAAAATTTGAGATTTAATTAGAGGTGAAGTTAGGAAATTTTTTCAGAGGAGATCGAAATTAAATTTTTTATATTTTTATAATTTTTAAAAGATTAAATAAAATTTTTATCATTTTAAGAGGTAAAATGTAATTTTATCTTTATTAATTTAAAATTTTTAAAATTTTAAAAAGTTAAAATAAAAAAAATCTTATTTTAAGAGGGGCTAGGCGCTTATCAATCTCCTTGTATCCACCCTTGGGTTTAACTCATGTACTTGAAAAGTTAGAAATTAAGTCTTCAATTTTTTTATTTATAAATATCAATTTGTTCATTAAAATTATAAGTATTTTATTTTGTCAATATTTATTAATTTGACACATTGATTAAGCTGTTTTCGCGTAATGTGTTATAAGATTATCAAAAAATAAATCTATTAAATTGAAAATTTTAATAAAAACTATTAATGACGATAATAATTAAACTATAATTTTAAAATTGAAGAAATAAAAAAAATAACTTTTAAAATATCATCACTGATATCATATTTTAAACTTTTATATAAAAACTTTAAAAAAAACACACACACATGTTGAAACTTTAACCTAAAACATTTTACACTTCAATATTTCAACGAACTATTTTAACCTTTCACACGCAACGTGAGTTTAGCATAATCTAGAACTTATTATAGACTTCGCATAAAGAATCCGTATAAATTTTTTTGTATTAAAATATACATTTAATGCTCTTTAAAATTTAATCACACAATAATAATGCACAGAAACTAACATGATATTAACTATGAATATTAAATTAAAATTACGTGTGAGAACATAGATGCAGCTGAACAAATTTACAAAATTGTGAGTCCAGTAATTAAGTTTCTACATTTTGTAGATTTATTAATTGGTGAATGCTGACCACGAGTTTTAAAGTTACTCTATACTCACGATGAGGATCGAACCTTTGACCATTAGTTAATGTAGAAGAGATCTTTATCATCTCATCTAACTACCGTGATTGAATATGTAATATTTTTTGATTTATTCTTACCATTAAAAATCAAAGCTATCATATTGTTAAAGAAAATAAAATTTGAGCACATTATTTAGCAAGACAGAGAAAATTAATAAATGTAATAATTTATATCATTATAATCAAAGTTATTTATCACGTGTCAGTCAAACATTAACTATTTTTGTTCCATCATAAAAAATTAATACCATTATGTTACATTTGGTTGGAGTTTTATTTTTTATGCATGTTTTAGTATATAATTTAGTAATAAACTAATTTAATTGATAATATTTAGTCATTCCTATTACTTATTTTTTTACACTGAAGAAAAACACTTTTTTCTTATTTTAAAAATGTCTTATTTTTTACGAGAGTTTTTACTTATCTTTTTCTAAGTTCAAGTTTAAAGTTGTATTAACTATTTCTTTATTTTATATCTAACTATTATAATACATATGCAATAAATAAGTTTTTTTTTTATCATGTTATAACACTAGTAATCAAATAAGGCATTAGTATTTTAAGTAATCTGCATAATGTTTAACAAGTTTAGGTCAAATTAAACTACAAAACTTAATTGTCAAATTAAGAAAAATGACAAATTCGTATATCAAATTGAACCTAAAAAAAGTTAAGTACAGTAATTATGAAAAGTCATCAAATTCAAATATTAATTTAAAAATACTTAAATTTCAATTAAAAAAAGTATAATTTTTTTTTATTCTATTAAAAAAATAGCCTAATACATTGGAATTATTAAATTAGAAAAAGACATTCATAATGATTTTTCTAAGACGTCTCAACAACCCAATTTTGAAAAGTGTTAAGTAGTTTATATATATAATTTTAAATAAATGAAAATATATCTACATAAGAGTTTATTTATTTGTATGTAAAATATTTTATCGAAAATTTTTTCTGTATTTTCTTGTACTTGTTTTATAGAAAACAGCTAAATCAATTTAGAATAAATTTTTTTTCTGTAAAATGACTTATCCTTTTAAAATGTGTAAGTTATTTTCTAGAAAAGAATTCTTCTATAATTAATTTTTATTTTTATATAAAAATTAAATTAAATCAAGCTTAAAATTATTATATTGATAATTAATTCTTTTATTTTAATATAAAATATTATATTTTTCAATATTATTAAATATTTATTTTTAATTATTTATATTTATTCATATAATAAATTATTAATATAATTAATATACTATATTGTTTTAATAAAATATTTAATATTTCAATTTTATTTTAATAATAAATTTAAAAAATAATAATTTTAAATAATATTCTTCACACATTATTAAAAATATTTAATATTAATATTTTAATAATAAATATTTGTTACAATTATAAATATATTAATAATAAATGTTTTTTAGTATAAAGGTTAAAAATGTCATAAGTTTATATACTCTTCATAAATTTACAATTTAATCTCTGTACTTTTATTTTCAAGAATTTAGTTCTCTACTTTTCAAATTTGAAAATCAAGTCCAATTGTTGACATTGTTAAATTTTTTTTTCAATTTTGTTGATGTCACATTTTTAAATAAAAAAAATACTCACTTGGCAATTATGTAACTAAAAAAATGATGTTGTAATGAACTTGAATTTAACAACATATTTTCAATATATGCAAAAATAATATAAAACATAAATTTATAGATATAAAATAAATTCAATTAAACAATGAAAATATAAAAAAATCTCAAATGTATGTTTGTTTAATTGAAAACAGCTTTTATGAAATATTTTCAAGAAATCTGTCAAACAACAGAAAATATTTTACGCACGTTCATCCAAACTCCAAAAAATATTAATTTTTCTAAAAAAATAAATCATTTTTCGAAAATTGTTTTCATTGAAATAAACGGATCCTAAGTATTAAATATTAAATTAAACGTAAAATAAATCTTTAATAAACTAAAATATGGGTGGACCTATTTGAAATATTCTTTTACGAATTTGGACATAATTCTATACTAATGTTTTAGACCAAATTTTAATAAATGAAAAATGTGCTAATATCATTTTAATTTGACCCGACTAAAAATATTATCGGGGGAGAGTATAATTTCACTTTAACTATTTTAATAAAAATGTAACCTTTCATAATCATTTGTGGAATTCATGAATTTGATAGATATTTATTTTTCTTAAGCTTATGTTTATATATACTAGATTTTTTTATTGTTTTTTTTCTTGATGTGAATTAAGAAATATTTGGTATTAAAAAAAAAAAAAGAAGGTTGGTTTGAGTTAAGAGTCAAACTTCATGTCATCAATAGTTGTTTCGTATGGTTCCATCTAAACAGGAGGGACATGATTAGGATCTTATGCGTATGTAAGAGAAATAGAAGAATGGAGTTGCCTGAATAGAATAATTTATTATTTTTATAAATATAATTTCGTAAAATTCTTGATGATGTCGATGGCTACATGACATCCATATTATAAAGTTTGTGGATTAAAGTGAGCACGGAGTTGGTATCATTACAAACACAGAATAGGAGATTCTTTCTAAATTTAAGATACAAAAGTCCCAACTTGCTCTAACCACCGAAGAAGACTGTTCCTGGCACATTGCAATACCCTTCCCATTTTTAATAATACAAATAAATATAAATATCCATCTAATTGTCAATTTCGCTTCGAGATATTACTATTCATTTCCAGCATATCAGCACACCCTCTGATTCCGTGGCAGGGAATTGTTTAATTTTGATTTTTCCCAATTTTATCAATATGCTCATCTTTAAAGGCTTTTCACGGAAACGTATGATTTGATTTATTTACGAGCAGAACTTTATAATAAAAAGTTTATATGCTCATCTTGTAAAATAATAATGGTGAAGATTTCATGTACAGTATAACCCATATTTCAAATCGATGAAGAACGTGACGTTAGGGCTGTGGATCACAAAACCTACGCTATGGTTCAAAATATCAGATGACTTCTAAATTTTAACTTTGAAGCTAAGCATGTGAAAACAAGTAAATAAAAATAATTAATGTATACGTCATATCACCCAATTTTATAACACTTCTTTTTCTGAATAATAATTTTATACAGCATTTTAAGAAAGTGGTCGAAACGAAACTCTCAGTCATTTTCAGAGAATATAAAATCATAGCTAGTTTTTATATTGTTGTTATACTTTTGAATAAAAATGGTTTTTATGATAGATGCATTGCACCAGATTTTTACATTTTCAATTCGGAATTTTTTTGGTTTAATTTGGGCAAAACATTTCCCTCCATTTATTCCATTCTGTTGATTGGGATCTCGGTTGATTCATAGGCCGAATAGTTCAATCAACTAAATTTGATTGAGATTTATATTCTTTTATTAATTCAAATGCTTCCATGATCAAATCATTAATCAATTCAATAGATTAAATTATTGATTCAACCCTTTAAAAAAAATAAAACTTCAAAATATTATAAATATAAATAAATAGCAATAACAACATAAACCATCACTTAAATATTCCAATTTAATTAATATATTATTATTATTAAATCATAGTTGATGTATTAAAATTTTAAAATTGAATTGCTAAAACAAACAGTAAGAATAAAAAATTCTATGTAATCGACATGTCTAATTTTAACCATTTTTTTTTATTAATTTGTCGGATTCCAATTCTCAATTTAATGATGGTTGAAGCTATTTGCTCAAAATATGCTTCAATGACTTTCTCTGAATTAGTGTTCCTATTAAATTGGTTCAACATTATTACTATTAAATAAAAAGTTGTTATCATTTATACTTAATAAAAAATAATATTTAACATTTGAATATATCCAAATTCAATAAATGTTACCCGTGAAAAAAAAAATGTTGTTCATTCTAAGAGATTCGAGTTCAAGCACCTGTGTGTGCAAGATGTATGTACATTGTCAAAAGATTAAAAAAATATGAACAAATACTATCATATAATCACATCAATATATCAAAAAAAATTTTGAACATATCTATACAGTATAAACTTTCCAACCCGATCGGTAGATCCATCTTGAGGTTGAATAGTCAAAGCATCTAACCCAATCCGTAACCATTATTAATTATTAATTATTTAATCTTAGATTTTTAAATGTACACTAAAACCATGTTTATAAGCCAAGTCTTGCGACGAATCTTTTTAGAATTAGTACACATTATTTTAATGTGCAGATTGACAATCAGGGAGAGAAAATAATAAAAATAAACTAAATCAAGATAAAAGTTGACGGTCAACAAAAACAAAACAAGTAATCCGACATGGCAATCTGTAAGCAGCAGATACCATCATTCAGATTTAAATCCTAATGAGCACATGCTTGTCACGTGTTAACATATAATTTTTCTTATACATATAATTTTTCTTATCCACTCCTTTCAAAAAATATTGTCAGTTGCTTTTATGGAATACAATTTAACCGTGTTGCTAAATTTATCACTGGTCCATAATTAATTTTTTATCTCACCATCCACTCTATTTCATTATAGATATATAATTTTGAAAGTTAGTATCATCTCTATAAATATTAGATGTATTCATTTATGTTCTAACTCATTTTAATTCAATTTAATTTTTGTTATTCATCTTTATTATTTTCTATACTTTTTAAATCAATTAAATATTTAAACACAATTATTCAAAAAATATTTAAAGATAAAATATATAATTTTTTAATAATATTTTATTACATTTTACAATTTTAATAATTATATATAAAAATAAAATGTAATTTTATATTAAAAGGAAATATAATAAAAAATAATTATCATAACTGTTTAATACCTATTGTTGAAAAAAAACATTCATCCGCGAACTGATTACGGATTTTGCCCTCTAATCACTTGACGCTCTTTTTCCTTTTTCTAATAATACTAAAAAGAATAATCGGGTGTAAAATTGGATTATTTCCATCTTTTAATTAAATTTAAATGCGTTAAATATTTTTCGCTGGCATTTGTTAATAACTAATGGGGAAAAGCAAAAAGGAACTTAATCGTCCCACGATAAAAAAAGCAACAGAATTTCTTATCAAAAACCAAAAGAAAAAGAAAATTAAAAGCCCCAAAACCAGAAAACAAATAACAATAGCTAAACTAAAAAACCAGAGAACCCTCTTCATTTAAATATATTTGATATTAAATATTTACTATATATGAACAACATTTAAATGAAATTCAAGTTCGACTGAACGAATAGATCTCTATTTTACACACGTCGTACCGTTAAACAATCCACGTTTCAGCTATAGACATCAACAATGTGTGTAAATACCATACACAAGATGTTGCACAATTTTTTATTGGTATTTTTTCATGGGTTCGAATTTCGACAACAAATTTATTGAAAACAACATTAACAAATTTTAAATATGAATGATAAAATAAATATAAAAATAACAAAAGAATATAAACTAAATAGAGTTCTTCACTTCGGTTTTAACTAATATATAGTGGATAAGATAAAAATGTAAAAGTTTTTTTTTATGATATATTATGGATAATAATAAATCATTATAATTTAAATCAATTTATATAATCTTAATTCTTATTTTTAGATTTTATTATATTATTAAGAGAATTTACTCAAGAATCTTATATATATTAACTTCATCATTTTCAGATAAAAAAGATTTATAATTCATGAAAATATTAGCAGCATTTTTCTTTCTTATATAAATGCCAATGGCATAAACTATATAAGGTTTTCTTTTTCATACTTTCAACTTTGGTTGCTGGCTCCTAACTAATACACGACTCTTTTCTTATGTTATAACTGTATTTAAATATTATATTAATATAATTTTTATGTATACATTGACTATTTTTTTTTGTTTGATTACACATTGACATATTTATGCTATGTTCATATTATTTGTACAAAATATTTTAAATTATGGTCTATATGATCCTAATAAAATTAGATTGGGATCATGAACATATATTTAAATGGATGAAGTTCAATTAAAATTATTTTTCGAAATTGATAAAATTTTAAAATATAAAAGAGAAATTAAATTGATGGGGTAAACTGAGTCAACCTTTTAAGATTAGTTATAGAATAAAATATAAATAAGGAGAAAAAATAACCATAATAAAACGGGCGTAAACGTGACAGTGTGGATGCTGACGAAGCGAGCAATCAATAAAACAAATAAGATAAGTTTGTTCTGACCGTCTCTCTCTTCGGGGCTTGGGCAACCCCAGGCACCACCAATTTTCTACACGTCATCCCCTCAAAGCCCGTCTCTTTGGATTTGGATAAGGACCTTTCCCCTTCTCTCTCTCCCTTTCTGCTTTGCTTTTCCCTCTATAAATAATCTTCCCCTTTATTTAAACAGTCCCTCCATCTATAATAATTAATATTCTATTCCACAGTCTCAATTATTATCAATCAATACCTGCTTTCCTTATCCGCCCATTGTTTTTATATAGCATTTGGATTCAATCTGAAGATTGGAGCCTCGGGTTCTGTTTTGTTAAGGGGGATTTGAGTTTTAAGAGTTGATCTTTTGTTTGTTCGACAATGGCGAGTGCTATCGGGATGATTGGTGGCAAGGGTTGTTCCTTGTGGATGCAAGTTAAGGAAAAGGGAAAGAAGAAGATGGCCAACAGAGTTAGAGTTTATTGTTCTTCTGCTCCGTCGGTGATGGATCCTTATAAAACTCTCAGGATCCAACCCGGCGCCTCTGAATCTGAGGTCAAAAAGGCCTTCAGGCAACTTGCCCTTCAGGTACCCCTTTTTTCCCTCTTTTTTGTTTCATTTTTAGAGGGAAGATTTTTTTTAAAAAAAAATTGATTTGATCGTGGGAGTTGGTTGATTGATGGTTTTTTTGTGTTGATTTCAGTATCATCCGGACGTTTGCAGAGGAAGTAATTGTGGGGTTCAGTTTCAAACGATCAATGAAGCTTATGACGTATGTTTTATTCTTCCTCTAAGATTTAGGTTTATTTTCTTCCCCTGTTCAGAACAGAAACTTCAAAAAATAGGGGGTAGGCAATTAATTAATTAGGAGAAGCATGCTTGCTTTAAATTAGCAGTGTTTGGGGTTAGCCTGTTAGAAACACACACAACAAATAATTGAAACCCCTTTCTTACTGCTTCAAAAGATATGCACACAATCTATTATTGTTGCTAATATTGTGAGGAATATGGGTATGCAGATATTGATGAGTAGATTGAGAGAAGAAACAAAGGCAGCAGAAGTGTACGAGGCTGGGATAGATGAGCCAATGAGAGGAATGGAGGATTCAGATTGGGATTTGTGGGAAGAATGGATGGGATGGGAAGGAGCTGGTATTCGTGACTATTCTTCCCATATCAATCCATACATTTGATCCTTCAACTGTACATTACCTTTTCTTTTCCTTTCGGCCCTACCTCATGCTTTACTTCAACCCAAATACTACTGGTGGTTGTGCCCCTTTTGTATATAAAAACAACTCTAATTGTATCAATTTCTCATGAAAAAATGCATCACAAGTTAAATAAATAAAACCGATTTTATCTTCTTCACCTCTTTTTATCTTTTGTTTTGTCTTCTGTTGTTGCTTTGTTCTGGAAATCTTATCTCTGCATATTTTCTAAAACAAGGACCAAATAGCTTTGATGGTTAATAATTTTTTTTATAATGGATGAATGATAAATTCCATCCTTGTTTTTCATAGTTAAAAGCATGTGAGATTTAGAAAATATCTAATAATAATAATTCTAAACCTCCTCCCCAATTATTTCGTAAAGTTTGGGTTTTGATAACACAATTTGCAATTTTTAACTTGCAATCTAAAAGAATATTTGGGATAAACCCATGAGAGAATTTGTAAAAGAGAATGAAATTGGGAATCCTTTGGATAAGATTAAAAGCAAAGATGAGAAGCCAGACACAATGGCCCATTGCCATAACTTTTCTTTTGGATCACGGCAGAGACTGACCTTATTAAAGGAACCTGAACATCAACAATCACTTGTCAAAGACTTTCTTTGCCTTCATTAGTGTACGGTTCAAGGTCTCGTCAGTGATCCGTTTATAATACCTTTAACTAATCACATTTTTATGTTATATTCTATTTTAATATTAATATTTGTTTGAAGATTATTTTTAATTTTGTCCTCAAAATTGTTATATATATTTTCAGATATCTTGTAAAAAAATGCGGATGATTTATCAAAATTTTGAATTCAATAATCTTAGTAAGATTTTAGATTATTGTGGAAGAAAAATATTAGGAAATAATTAGAAAGGCAAAATATTTTATATGTCTTATAAGAGTACAATAAAACATTTAAAAATATATGGATGATAATTTTTAAAAAGATTTGTGCAATAAAAAAATGTGTTAACAAATCCTAACCAAATTAGAAAACTATAGATTAACTACAAAATAAAAAAAGTTGTGGGTTCTTAAAAAAGAAAAAATGTTAATCATTAAATTAAGAAAAAGAATAAGACTATTTAATTGACATTAATCCCTATACAGTCCTTTATTTAAGAAAAAGATGCGTTGAAGAAGAAATGAAAAAATATGGTCAAATTTGGATTCTTGACTCAGACTAGTAAACAATTGAAGATTAACAATGATTTATTTAGAGAGAAGAAAAGTTAAAGTGCTTCACCATGTAAAAGATGCGATGCAGGTGCATCTTAGTTGTTAACAGCTACGGTCCAAATTGAAGAAAATGGATTTAAGTATCATTTCAATTTGAGCTTTTACATTTTAATGGGCCATAATATGAAGATCCAAACTTCTTAAACAAGTAAAAACATGCCCCTGTTCTGCTGTTGGGGAAGCCTAAGCATTGCCATTATCTTCAAGAACTGGGTAATCAGTGTAACCAATGACTGGATCAGATGTATAGAAAGTGCTCCTGTCATACTTATTAAGAGGGGCGCCAAGCTCAAATCTCCTTGGAAAATCCGGATTGGCCAAAAACAATCGACCGTAAGCCACAAGATCAGCTCGGTTCTCAGCCACAGCATTGTTTCCATCATCTCTACCATAGCCCCCAGCAGCGATGAAAGTGCCATTAAATACTTTTCTCATTGCCACAAGACTTTGAGGACTTTCACACACTTCCATCCCTATTTTAATTCTTGGCTCCACCATATGGCAGTAGAGAATTCCGTATTTGTTCAAGGCCTCAACCATGTAGAGGCCTAATGCTTGTGGATCAGAGTCCACTGACTCCATGAATTCTGTATAGGGAGATAGCCTTATTCCGACTTTATCTGCTCCTATTTCATTGGCAACAGCTTCGACTATCTCTAAGGCAAACCGGCACCGGTTTTCTAATGAACCCCCATAATGATCTGTTCGATCATTCACTTGATCTTTCAAAAACTGTTCTATTAGGTAGCCATGAGCTCCATGAATCTCAACTCCATCAAAACCTATAATCAGCCACCAAAATTAGCACCCATTTTATAATTGGCATAAGTGCAAAATTAGCCCTTAACGTTTGGTGTTTTTGTCACTTTGGCCTTTATCGTTTTTTTTGGGTCATTTTCATACACAACATTTATTTTTTTGGTCAAATTTTTCATTTTTTAACGGTCTTGCTGACGTGACCGTTAGATGACTAACGGTATTGACGTGGCAATTTTTTTCCCCATGTGGACACTGCCACGCATGCAACTACTGACGTGGTATATAAGACAAAATATGTCACCTCAGTAAAAAAATTAATTATATGCTGACGTGGCATATAAGACAAAATAGTGCCACGTCAGCAGCTGCATGTGGACTTGCCAAGGTGGAAATTTTTTTGCCACGTCAGCACCGTTAGTCAACCCGTCAGCAAGACCGTTAAAAAATAACCAATTTGACCAAAAAAACAAAAGTTGTGTATGAAAATGACCCAACAAAAATGATAAGGGCCAAAGTAACAAAACCACCAAACGTTAGGGGCTAATTTTGCAATTATGCCTTTATAATTTTAACAAATCCGAGACACTCCTCGAAGTATTTTATTCAGAATCTAGAAAAAAGTGCATACCAGCTTCCATAGCATTCCTTGCTGCAATTCTGAAATCATTGACAATCTGGGGAATTTCATCGGTCCGTAATCGCCTCGGAGGTGAGAAGTCCGCAACATCTACTCCATTAGCTTCTAGTTTTGGTTTCAATGCCTTATCAGTGGAGGAGATTGGAGCTTGTCCATTTGGCTGAAAACCTGTAAAACATTTGCAAATAATAAACCATTACTTGGTGCCCAATGCCATCACATGAATATCACAATTCACCAGAAAAGCATCACGTGTAGGCCAAGTTATCTGGAAATAAAGTTACAAAACAAACTTCGGGTATCAAAAAGTAGAATTTATCTGGATTCAACACCTACATTTTCCTTTTATATAACTTGGCTAGAAACCCTACAACATAGTATGCAGCAATAAAGTATCGGAGATAAGAATTCAGACATTAGGGCATTGATTTTTCAATCATTCATTCATTATTGAATTTTCATGTAATGTCACCGAATTTGGTCACAGAAAGAGAAGACTAAATGGAGGTGTTGTAAGAAAAGAAGAAGAAGAAACCTGTATCTGAAACCCTTCCAACATGCCCAATCTGACAAAAGAAAATTCCACCTTTCGCATGAACAGCATCAACAATGGGTTTCCAGGCCTCAACTTGCTCTTTCGTCCATATGCCAGGTGTATCTGGATACCTTCATTAATTTGGGGGAGGGGTGTCATTGAATTAATTTTTGAGGTTTAGAAAAAAATAGCAAAATTTCAACTTTTTGAGATTGATTACCCTTGAGCTGTATCAGAAACTCCAGTAGCCTCAGCCAGCAAAAGACCTCCTTTAGAAGTCCTCTGGGAATAGTATAGAATTGCATGTGGTTGAGGAACACTATTGTAAGATCTTTGTCTAGTCAACGGAGCCAATACAATTCTGAAACAAGACAAAGAGAGGTAAAATTATGAAGCTAGCCTGTTGATTACCATTAATATTTTACAGAAAAAAAAGTTCCGCAAATTGGGATTTTCAACTAAACAAAAAATATGTTGACTCGGTAGGAAATGAGGGTTGAGATTTTTCATCAGAAATTATACAATGGGAACCAAAAAGCTAGGAAGAGTGCAAAACTCCGGTTACTGAGAAATCAGAAAAAGAAGAAGGGTTTGTTGCAATAATTACCTATGAGAAAGATTGAAATTGCCAAGTTTGTAGGGGGTGAGAAGAGGTTGAATGGTGGTACCTTCCATTTCAATTAAATTGAATAGATGGGTATAAATTGATTCTGCTTGTAAGAAGTAACTAAAACACTTGTTTAGGTTATGCAAATTTGCAGAGATATGGAATGGGATAATGGGAGGCGGGGTATATATAGTAAAGCAGGAAGAAAGGGACAGCAGATGATGACGAGGGAGAGTACGTTAGCTCTAAAGTGTGTAGTAATTTACCACTTGGATTTTGCATCTTTTGGGGCACCCCTGTTGACCAAACGCTACACTTCCTCGCCCCAGCTTGCTTTAAAACCTTTACCCATGCTTTTCAAATGAAACCGGTGGTAATCATCTATTTTTAATTTTCCGTTTGGATTGGCTGCTAAACAAAGCTTTTAGAGTGCCGCTGACGTGATTGATGAGATGGTCCGTTCATCCCTTAGCCGCCAATGCCCCACCCTTGCTTTTGTGATCACATATAATTGGATTTTTTACAACAATAATATAAAAAAATTTAAATACAAAAATAATGCACTTTTCATTATTTATCAAAATGATATATTTGAAGTAGTGGTGTCTCTTAAATAGGCGACATCACTTTAAAATACTAACAATTTTTTTTATTTAATAAAACATTGAGGGACTTGAGATACAATTTTTTTATTTTTTATTAGCAGCTGAAAAAATGTCAAAGGGTATCGCCTGAAGGTATGGCGGCAACAAATTTTAAAATTTGGTTAATTTTCTTTTAAGTTCTTCTTATTTACTATTTTCTTTTATTTTCTTTCAACACAAAAAATAGAGAGATTTATTATCAATTAGTCCAAAAAAATTTCTATTAAAAAATATTTTTGTAAAAAATTCAATTCCAAGTGAAAATTTGATTAATTCAAAAACTCAAAAAATATTAACATTTAAATTATTTAGATATAATTACCTTGTATATAATATTAAAAAACTCTAAAATAATGTATTAAATAATTACTCGAAAAATAATTCTTCTTTTTTATTTTTTTACGAATCCATGCTATCTTTTAATTTATTTGAAAATAAATATGCATTTTCAGGTTTAAGTTTTTTTTTGAATTATTTCAGGTTTAATCTCGATTTAGTTTGATTTGGATTTTTTTATATACAATGTAATTATATATACCTAAATAATTTAAATGTTAATATTTTTTGAATTTTTTGGATTAAGCACGTTTCAGGTTGGAATTGAATTTTTTGCAAAAATATTTTTTAATAGAAATATTTTGGACTAATTGATAATAGATCTCTCTATTTTTTGTGTTGAATGAGAATAAAAATAATAATAAATAAGAAGAACTTAAAAAGCAATTAACCAAATTTTAAAATTTGATGCCGCCTGTGCCTTTGACACTTTTTCGGCTGTCACTAAAAAATGAAAAAATTGTATCTCAAGTCCTTCAATATTTTAAAATGGTGTCGCTTATCTAGGAGGTACCACTCCCCCAAATATACCATTTTAGTAAATAAGAGAGGAAGTGTATTATTTTGGTATTTAAAATTTTTTTTATATTAATATTGTAAAAAACCCCATATGATTGAACTGCACTGCCACACTATTGGTCATTCTCGAACAAAAAAATGAAACAAAAACAATGGTCATTCGGTATAAATATGGTTAAATTCAATGCAATCTGCCCAATGTGGATTAAGGTGTCTCACCCTGACTGTCCCCATCTCTTTTCTTCATCTTTTAATTAATTTTTTAATTGCATTTGATTTGATTCAATATTTTTTTAATTTAGATTTGTGGTTTGAACAACATTGAATTATTTTCAAAACTTAGCTTCATATGATTTTTAAAAAAAAAAACTTTGAGTTCATATTAATTTGTATTTCTAGGTTCATAGGATTTTTTTTTAATTTTGATTACTGTGAATTTCTTTATGTTGATAGTAAAATCGATTCTTTTAAGAAAATTTTTGTCTTCAAAATGTTATCTTTTGGGCAATTTAATTGAACCATCAACAATTCAAGACATTGTCCTCATGTTAAGGTTTTGTCCTTGTCCTCTGTGGAGAGTCTTGTACAGTTCATGGAGGGGAGGCATCTCAATTGGTAGAGATCGGTACTTGCAAAATTTGAGATGACTGTTAGTATTGAGCATGTGAATGACTATGAAAGTGCCTAGATGTGCCGCAACTCGAACCACTAACAAAGAACTTAATGTGCAAACTTGGCTCAAGTGACATAATTTTGTTATAATTTAAACTGTTTTAATACTACAGCTCTCCAAATCAATAATTTGTAAGACAATTTGACAATTAGATGGATATTTACATTTGTTTATTTTAAGCTTTTAAATCAAATTAAAACAGTAGTCTTCTTCAGTGGTCGAAGTTGGTTGCGAATTTTATTATCTATGCATAATATCTTAACTTCAAAAATATTAATTTCGTTTGATAAATTTAAAAATTAAATGTTAAAAAGTAACAGTTTGAATTTTATAAGCATTAAATTTATACTAGAATGTTGTTTGGAATAGCAATAAAATTAAAAGTAAATTTTACAAATGGTCACTCGATTATTAAAATTTTTTTTATAGGTCATTCGGTTTTAAGTTTAAAATCATTAAATACTTAACAATTGGCTGATGTGGTTGTCATGTTAATGACTTATTTTTTTAACATTCATTTTTAATACACATCATTTCCATGTCATATAATAATAAAAAAATTAATCCAAATTACCCACTCTCCGCTCCCTTGGACGTTAGAAGTTGGTTGATAGTGCTGGAGGTCTAAACAAGAATGTTTCTCCCACGAGTTGAAATCAAGGGGAGCAACCTTCATCTAGTGTACGGTTTAAGGTCTCATGATTCATCCCTTTATAATAACTTCAATTAATGCCATCTTTATGTTATTTTCATTTTAATATTAATATTTGTTTGAAGAATATTTTTATTTATAATTTCAGATATCTTTGTGTGGATGATTTATCAAAATTTTGAACTCAATAATGTTCAATAGAAAGATAAGGTTACTATTGAAGAAAAATGTTAAGTCATACTTAGAAAGGTAAAATATTTTATAAAAATTAACAAGTGACTTATAAAAGTATAGTAAAATATTTAAAGAAATACGCATAATAAAATTTGAAATTACCTGTAAAAAAAAAAGTGTATCAAATCCAAACCTAATTAGAAAACTTTAGATTAACTACAAAATAAAAAAGTTGTTGGTTCTTAAAAAATGAAAAAATGTTAATCATTAAATTAAATTATAAGTGAGATGATAAGACTATTTAATTAACATGAATCTCTAGTTTCATCTTTTATTTAAGAGAAAAAAAAGTGTTGAAGAAGAAATGAAAAAATATGGTCAAATTTGGATTCTTGATTCAGATTCGTAAACAAATTTTGGAATTTAATATTAGAGATTAACGGTTAACAATGATTTATTTAGAGAGAAGAAAAGTTAAAGTGCTTCACCATGTAAAAGATGCGATGCAGGTGCATCTTAGTTGTTAACAGCTACGGTCCAAATTGAAGAAAATGGATTTAAGTATCATTTCAATTTGAGCTTTTACATTTTAATGGGCCATAATATGAAGATCCAAACTTCTTAAACAAGTAAAAACATGCCCCTGTTCTGCTGTTGGGGAAACCTAAGCATTCCCATTATCTTCAAGAACTGGGTAATCAGTGTAGCCAATGACTGGATCAGATGTATAGAAAGTACTCCTGTCATACTTATTAAGAGGGGCACCAATCTCAAATCTCCTTGGCAAATCCGGATTGGCCAAAAACAATCGACCGTAAGCCACAAGATCAGCTCGGTTCTCAGCCACAGCATTGTTTCCATCATCTCTACCATAGCCCCCAGCAGCGATGAAAGTGCCATTAAATACTTTTCTCATTGCCACAAGACTTTGAGGACTTTCACACACTTCCATCCCTATTTTAATTCTTGGCTCCACCATATGGCAGTAGAGAATTCCGTATTTGTTCAAGGCCTCAACCATGTAGAGGCCTAATGCTTGTGGATCAGAGTCCACTGACTCCATGAATTCTGTATAGGGAGATAGCCTTATTCCGACTTTCTCTGCTCCTATTTCGTTGGCAACAGCTTCGACTATCTCTAACGCAAACCGGCATCGGTTTTCTAATGATCCCCCATATTGATCTGTTCGATCATTCACTTGATCTTTCAAAAACTGCTCTATTAGGTAGCCGTGAGCTCCATGAATCTCAACTCCATCAAAACCTTTAAATCAGCCACCAAAATTTGCACCCAGTTTATAATTTTAACGAATCCAAGACATCATCTAAGTTTTTTATTCAGAATCTAGAAAATAGAACATACCAGCTTCCATAGCGTTCCTTGCTGCAATTCTGAAATCATTGACAATCTGGGGAATTTCATCGGTCCGTAATCGCCTCGGAGGTGAGAAGTCCGCAACATCTACTCCATTAGCTCGCAGTTGTGGTGTCAATGGCTTATCAGTAGAGGAGATTGGAGCTTGTCCATTTGGCTGAAAACCTGTAAACATTTGCAAATAATAAATTATTACTTGGTGCCCAATGCCATCACTTGAACATCACTATTCACCAAAAAAGCATCACGTGTAGGCCATGCGATATGCAAATAAAGTTACAAAACAAACTTTGGGTGTCAAAAAGTAGTATTTATCTGGATTCAAAACCTACATTTTCTTTTTATATAACTTGGCTAGAATCCTTACATCATAGTATGCAGCAATAAAGTATCGGAGAAAAGAATTCAGACATTAGGGCATTGATTTTTCAATCATCCACTCACTATTGAATTTTCATGTAAATGTCACTGAATTTGGTGACAGAAAGAGAAGACTAAATGGAAGTGTTGTAAGAGAAAAAGAAGAAACCTGTATTTGAAACCCTTCCAACATGCCAAATCTGACAAAAGAAAATTCCACCTTTCGCATGAACAGCATCAACAATGGGTTTCCAGGCCTCAACTTGCTCTTTCGTCCATATGCCAGGTGTATCTGGATACCTTCATTAATTTGGGGGAGGGGTGTCATTGAATTAATTTTTGAGGTTTAGAAAAAAATAGCAAAATTTCAACTTTTTGAGATTGATTACCCTTGAGCTGTATCAGAAACTCCAGTAGCCTCAGCCAGCAAAAGACCTCCTTTAGAAGTCCTCTGGGAATAGTATAGAATTGCATGTGGTTGAGGAACACTATTGTAAGATCTTTGTCTAGTCAACGGAGCCAATACAATTCTGAAACAAGACAAAGAGAGGTAAAATTATGAAGCTAGCCTGTTGATTACCATTAATATTTTACAGAAAAAAAAGTTCCGCAAATTGGGATTTTCAACTAAACAAAAAATATGTTGACTCGGTAGGAAATGAGGGTTGAGATTTTTCATCAGAAATTATACAATGGGAACCAAAAAGCTAGGAAGAGTGCAAAACTCCGGTTACTGAGAAATCAGAAAAAGAAGAAGGGTTTGTTGCAATAATTACCTATGAGAAAGATTGAAATTGCCAAGTTTGTAGGGGGTGAGAAGAGGTTGAATGGTGGTACCTTCCATTTCAATTAAATTGAATAGATGGGTATAAATTGATTCTGCTTGTAAGAAGTAACTAAAACACTTGTTTAGGTTATGCAAATTTGCAGAGATATGGAATGGGATAATGGGAGGCGGGGTATATATAGTAAAGCAGGAAGAAAGGGAAAGCAGATGATGACGAGGGAGAGTACGTTAGCTCTAAAGTGTGTAGTAATTTACCACTTGGATTTTGCATCTTTTGGGGCACCCCTGTTGACCAAACGCTACACTCCCTCGCCCCAGCTTGCTTTAAAACCTTTACCCATGCTTTTCAAATGAAACCGGTGGCAATCATCTATTTTTAATTTTCCGTTTGGATTGGCTGCTAAACAAAGCTTTTAGAGTGCCGCTGAGTCCCTTAGCCTCCAATGCCATACCTTTGTTTTTGTGATCACATATAATTGGATTTTTTACAACAATAATATAAAAAAAAATTAAATACCATAATAATACACTTCCCATTATTTATCAAAATGGTATATTTGAGGTATTGGAATCTCCTAAAATTCTGACAATTTCTTTTTTTTTATTTAATAAAATATTAAGGGATTTGAGATGAAATTTTTCTATTTTTTATTAACAGCTGAAAAAGTGTCAAAAGATGTCGCCTACGGTGTGGGGTAACAAATTTTAAAATTTGATTAATTTCCTTTTAAGTCTTTCTTATTTATTATTTTCTTTTATTTTCATTCAACACAAAAAATAGAGAGATTTATTACCAATTAATCTAAAAAAATTTCTATTAAAAAATATTTTTGTAAAAAATTCAATTTCAACCGAAAATGTGGTTAATCTAAAAAATTCAAAAAATATTAACATTTAAATTATTTAGGTATATATAATTACCTTGTATATAATATTTAAAAACTCTAAAATAATGTATCAAATAATTACTCGAAAATAATTTTTTTTATTTTTTTACGAATTCATGCTATCTTTTTATTTATTTGAAAATAAATATGCATTTTCAAGTTTGAGTTTTTTTTTGAATTATTTCAGGTTTAATCTCGATTTGGTTCGATTTGAATTTTTTATATATACAACGTAATTATATATACCTAAATAATTTAAATGTTAATATTATTTGAATTTTTTGGATTAATCACATTTCCGGTTGAAATTAAATTTTTTACAAAAATATTTTTTAATAGAAATTTTTTTAGATTAATTGGTAATAGATCTCTCTATTATTGTGTTGAATGAAAATAAAATAAAATACTAAATAAAAAGAGCTTAAAAAGCAATTAACTAAATTTTAAAATTTGGTGCCGTCTTTGACACTTTTTCAGTTGCCACTAAAAAATGAAAAATTACATCTCAAGTCTCTCAATATTTTATTAAATAAAAAAATTGTTAGACTTTTAAAGTGATACCGCCTAATTAGGAGGCACCACTCCCCCAAATATATCATTTTGATAAATAATGGAGAAGATGTATTATTTTGGTATTTAAATTTTTTTTATATTATTATTGTAAAAAACCCCATATGATTGAGCTGCACTGCCAGACTATTGGTCATTCTGAACAAAAAACGAAACAAAAACAATGGTCATTCAATATAAATATGGTTAGATTCAATGCAATTTGCCCAACGTGTATTAAGGTGTGACACCCTGACTGTCCCCATCTCTTTTCTTTCTCTTTTCATTAATTTTTTCGCTTGAATTTAAATTGATTTAATATCATTTAAATTAGATTCGTGGTGGAATCTGTTCAAACAATATTGAATTGATTTCAAAACTTGAGTTCATATGATTTTTTTTTAACTTTGAGTTTATTTTAGTTTTTATTTGTAGGTTTAAGGGTTTTTTTTTTTTAATTTCGATTACTGTGAAATTTTTTTTATGTTCACGGGGAAATTGATTTTTTTAAGGGAAGTCATCTTTAAAATGTCGTTTTTTGAGCAATTGATTTGGACCATCAATAATTCAAGACACTGTCTTCATATTGGAGTTTTGTTTTTGCCCTTCGTGAAGTGTACGGTACACGGAGGGAAAGCGCCTCAATTGGTGGAGATCAATACTTACAAGATTTGATATGACTGTTTGTATCAGACGTGTGAATAATTATGAAAATGTCTAAACGTCTCGTAATTCGAACCACCAATCAAGGCTTTAATGCGCAAATTTGACTCAAGTGGCATAATTATTCATATACCCGATACTAACATTTATCTCGAGTTTTGCAAGTTGTTAGGTACTGACCTCTACTAAGTCGTACACAACTCTCCATGGAAGGCAAGGACTAAATCTCGACATAAAGACAACACTTTCAGTTGTTGACGGTTTAGATTGTCTACCCAAAGGATAACACTTATAAGACAATACTTCTCCTAGAGATCTCTTTGTTCAACAATTTGAAATTTATATCTTAAGTAAATAATTAGTATAAGTGGATGGAAGTAATGGAATTAGACTTTTTTTTCTCGGGCATTTGAACTAAGTTTAAATTTCGTCATTATTGCAAAGATTTTTACCTCGAATAACATTAATCTCAAATCATAAAATGACTGAAAGCAACTGTGATTATACTTTAAAAAATTACTACAATTTGAATAGAATAAAATATTATTAGTTTTTTCTTCTCATTTTTATTGGCTAAAATTACATGGTTTAAATATATTAAACTATTGATAGATTTATGTGAATGCACATAAGAGGTCCCTCTATTTAAAGACCCAATCAAATTAGTCACACTATTATTAGATGGATCAAATTAATCATTATATAATTAAAAAGAATCAAATAAAGTTAAATTAAAAAAGAATATATACTTACTGTTTAAAAATATCATTTATTGTTTAATAGAGTTAATATTTTTTTAATTTTTTTATGTTTCTATAATAAAATCTTTTGTTTAGGCTAGAATTATATTTGAAAAAAATATTTTCAAGATATCTTCTATACAATTCATATTAACTTTGTTATAATTTAAACTGTTTCAATACTACAGCTCTCCAAATCAATAATTTGTAAGACAATTTGACAATTAGATGGATATTTACATTTGTTTATTTTAAGTTTTTTTTTTTTTTTTTGATAAAACACATCAGATTGGGCTTTATTAATATAATCAAGACTGAAACAAAAGGACATAAACGAAACTGAATGAAAAGTCTAAAAGGAAAACCAAAAATCAGACTAAATGACATACAGCAAAGATAAAAGGGAGACCTAATAGAGCAACATAATAAATGCCAACTGTGAAGCACCAAACAAACGCCCAATCAGAAACGACTGATGAAAACGCCCCTGTAACTGCACCACTAATGCACCAGACGGTTCATCTATAAACAGGAGGTATCATCTTCTACCTTGAGAAATATTTTCAACCTCCAGAAAAACCAGCAGGCTCCTTCAACAGATTAATCAGGTTCACGAACAGAATCATCAGCAGCCTGACGAAGAGCATGTTCCGGAAGCAAATCCACCAGGTAATACTCACTCCCCTCCTTAATCGAAGTGGTTGCTAAAATACGAGCCAGAACATTAGCCGATCTGGGTATAAAATGAAATTGCACTCTATCAAACCTCATCTTTTTCTGTTGAATCTTCTGAATTATATCACCAATATGAGATCTATCTGCATGCGAGGACTGACTCTTCTTAATAACAGACAGAGCATCACCCTCAATGATGATATCCCACGGCGAGGGCCAATTGCAGAGCTTGCAAGCAAGCGTTTGCCTCAGCAGCAAAAGCAGAAACAACATTATCACGAATGGCAGTAAGGACCTTGAGTATCTTCCCCACATTGTTTCTGGCCACCACACCAGACGCCGATCGATTACCGTGCTTATCGAAAGCCCCATCAAAATTTATTTTGATGACATTACCAACTGGGGCCACCCACTTCACCATATCATGCACACAGATATTCCTATTTCGCCAGATCATCCACAAAGCACAACATAGAATCTTACATTGGGGTTCTGACAATGCATTAAAAGCCCAGATAAGCCACTGATCAAAGTTTAAATCTGTATTATGAATCTTATCTGCTAAATGCAATTCTGACCAAACATCTTTGGATACAGGGCTGTACCTGAAAAGATGATCCGTAGACTCATCTGCGTTACCGCAGCGAGGACAAACGACATTCACAGGGAGATTACGCATCTTCAAATTCATGAAAGTAGGAAGGAAGTTGTAGGAAAACCGCCAGATTGTAACTTTAAATCAACCAAAAACGGTAGTCTTCTTCAGTGGTCGAAGTTGGTTGCGAATTCTATTATCTCTGCATAATATCTTAACTTCAAAAATATTAATTTCGTTTGATAAATTTAAAAATTAAATGTTAAAAAATTAACAATTTAAATTTTATAAGCATTAAATTTATACTAGAATATTGTTTGGAATAGCAATAAAATTAAAAGTGAATTTTACGAATGGTCACTCGATTATTAAAATTTTTTTAATAGGTCATTCGGTTTTAAGTTTAAAATCGTTAAATACTTAACAATTGGCTGATGTGGTTGTCATGTTAATGACTTGTTTTTTTAACATTCATTTATAATACACATCATTTCCATGTCATATAATAGTAAAAAAATTAATCCAAATTACCCACTCTCCCCTCCCTTGGACGTTAGAAGTTGGTTGATAGTGCTGGAGGTCTAAACAAGAATGTTTCTCCCACGAGTTGAAATCAAGGGGAGCAACCTTCATCTAGTGTACGGTTTAAGGTCTCATAATTGATCCGTTTATAATACCTTCAACTAATGCCATCTTTATGTTATTTTCATTTTAATATTAATATTTGTTTGAAGAATATTTTTAATTTTATTCGCAAAACTGCTATATGTTTTCAGATATCTTGCGAAATAATGTGAGAGATTTATTAAAATTTTGATCTCAATAGTCTTCATTAGTAAGACAAGGTTACTATTGAAGAAAATGTTAAGACATAATTAGAATGACAAAATATTTTATACACTGACAGTGCAAAAGATTAACAAATGACTTATATATACATGATATATACAAAAGATTAACAAATATTTTATAGTACAATATTTTAAAAAAAATATATACATGATAAATACCTGTAGAATAAAAAAAAAAGTGTACCAAATCCAAACCTAATTAGAAAACCTTAGATTAACTACAAAATAAAAAAGTTGTTGGTTCTTAAAAAATGAAAAAATGTGAATCATTAAATCAAATTATAAGTGAGATGATAAGACTATTTTGAGCTTTTACATTTTAATGGGTCATCATATGAAGATCCAAACTTCTTAAACAAGTAAAAACATGCCCCTGTTTTGCTGTTGGGGAAACTTAAGCATTCCCATTATCTTCAAGAAATGGGTAATCAGTGTAACCAATGACTGGATCAGATGTATAGAAAGTACTCCTGTCATACTTATTAAGAGGGGCACCAAGCTCAAATCTCCTTGGCAAATCCGGATTGGCCAAAAACAATCGACCGTAAGCCACAAGATCAGCTCGGTTCTCAGCCACAGCATCGTTTCCATCATCTCTACCATAGCCCCCAGCAGCGATGAAAGTGCCATTAAATGCCTTTCTCATTGCCACAAGACTTTGAGGACTTTCACACACTTCCATCCCTATATTAATTCTTTGCTCCACCATATGGCAGTAGAGAATTCCGTATTTGTTCAAGGCCTCAGCCATGTAGAGGCCTAATGCTTGTGGATCAGAGTCCACTGACTCCATGAATTCTGAATAGGGAGATAGCCTTATTCCGACTTTCTCTGCTCCTATTTCGTTGGCAACAGCTTCGACTATCTCTAAGGCAAACCGGCATCGGTTTTCTAATGAACCCCCATATTGATCTGTTCGATCATTCACTTGATCTTTCAAAAACTGTTCTATTAGGTAGCCATGACCTCCATGAATCTCAACTCCATCAAAACCTATAAATCAGCCACCAAAATTAGCACCCAATTTATAATTTTAACGAATCCGAGACATTAAGTTTTTTATTCAGAATCTACAAAATAGAGCATACCAGCTTCCATAGCGTTCCTTGCTGCAATCCTGAAATCATTGACAATCTGGGGAATTTCATCAGTCCGTAATTGCCTCGGAGGTGAGAAGTCCGCAACATCTACTCCATTAGCTCGCAGTTGTGGTGTCAATGGCTTATCAGTAGAGGAGATTGGAGCTTGTCCATTTGGCTGAAAACCTGTAAATATTTGGAAATTATAAATCATTACTTAGGGCCCAATGCCATCGCATGAATATCACAGTTCACCAGAAAAGCATCATGAGTAGGCCATGCTATCTGGAAATAAAGTTACAAAACAAACTTGGGGTGTCAAAAAGTAGTATTTATCTGGATTCAAAACCTACATCTTTTTTTTATATAACTTGGCTAGAATCCTTACATCATAGTATGCAGCAATAAAGTATCGGAGATAAGAATTCAGACATTAGGGCATTGATTTTTCAATCATCTACTCACAATTGAATTTTCATGTAAATGTCACTGAATTTGGTGACAGAAAGAGAAGACTAAATGGAGGTGTTGTAAGAGAAAAAGAAGAAACCTGTATTTGAAAGCCTTCCAACATGCCAAATCTGACAAAAGAAAATTCCACCTTTCGCATGAACCGTATCAACAATGGGTTTCCAGGCCTCAACTTGCTCTTTCGTCCATATGCCAGGTGTATCTGGATACCTTCATTAATTTGGGGGAGGGGTGTCATTAAATTAATTTTTGAGGTTAAGAAAAAAATAGCAAAATTTCAACTTTATGAGATTGATTACCCTTGAGCTGTATCAGAAACTCCAGTAGCCTCAGCCAGCAAAAGACCTCCTTTGGAAGTCCTCTGGGAATAGTATAGAATTGCATGTGGTTGAGGAACATTATTGTAAGATCTTTGTCTAGTCAACGGAGCCAATACAATTCTGAAACAAGACAAAGAGAGGTAAAACTATGAAGCTAGCCAGTTGATTACCATTAATATTTTACAGAAAAAAAGTTCCGCAAATTGGGATTTTCAACTAAACAAAAAATATGTTGACTCAGTAGGAAATGAGGGTTGAGATTTTTCATCAGAAATTATACAATCAATGTAATGGGAACCAAAAAGCTAGGAAGAATGCAAAACTCCTGTTACTGAGAAATCAGAAAAAGAAAAAGGGTTTGTTGCAATAATTACCTATGGGAAAGATTGAATTTGCCAAGTTTGTAGGGGGTGAGAAGAGGTTGAATGGTGGTACCTTCCATTTCAATTAAATTGAATAGATGGGTAATAAAGAAGTAAAACACTTTTTTAGGTTATGCAAATATGGAATGGGATAATGGGAGGTGGGGTATATATAATAAAGCAGGAAGAAAGGAAAAGTAGATGATGACGAGGGAGAGTACGTTAGCTCTTTTAAGGGTGTCGTAATTTACTTCTTGGGTTTTGAATCTTTTGGCGCACCCCTGTTGACCAAACGCTAAAGAAACCGATACGATTAAGCTTTCATTACATAATTGCATAATTAATTCAACCTCTAATTATGTTTATATAATTTTTGATGAATTTTTGAAATTGATCCATTGTTACTATCCAAATTGTTTTAATATGAATATTTTTTATTTCATATTTTTACATTATATTTCATTTAATCACACATAATTATTGTATTTATAATTAAACATATTATTTTATTTATTTTTATCACAATTAATAATATACTAAAATCATATACTTTTAAAGAGAATAAATTTTTAATTTAAAAATTTGTAGTACTTACAACACTTGTAGATAATCTCTTTTTACTTCTTGGCTTTCTCCTTTCTTTTTCTTTCAATTTGGTCATTCTCCTTCTTTTCTTTCTCTTTAATTTCATACAAAACACATATTTTCACATGTAAGCTAAAAATCAATACATAAAAATAAACATGCATGATATGATAATCTCTCTAACACTTACCTTGACACTTGATAAACACCAAAATACCAGCTTGAGCTCTTGCTCTTAATACTCCAAATATGGATTTTCTCAAGAAATTGAAGTAGCTAGAAGTCTAATCTTATGTTCTTCTTGAGGAAAACTCAAAGAAAATGGAAGGATTAAAGCTTAGAAGTCTTAAAAATGGTGGATAAATGATAAAGAAAATGAAAGAAGAAAAATAGAAGAAGATGGGTGGTTTGGGGGGTGTCTCACGGCAAAAGCAAGAAGAAACAGATGATATTAAATCCTCCTTTCTTTTATTCTCCAGACACTTCTAATATCCCAACTAACCAAAAATAGTTTAATTCTCATCAGGTCCCTAGACTCTTTTACCACCACACATTTAAACCATCAATCATTACACATAAAATATCTAATAAATTAAATTATTCTTTTGCCCATCACTAGTCACCATAATTTCTATGATGACTCATCACTTAACTTTGGCTAAGTTTCTACTTTGCCCTTCCTTCTTTTTCACAATTACTATTTATTTCTTAAATTTTCTAATCTTCTTATTTTTATCACATATTCTAATCCTAATATTATTTAACTTTGATTTTAAAAATGTGGATGTTACAATCAGGAACCGATAGAAGTCTACTAAATTATTAAATTATTGAAAATATCATTTTTTCCCTTGATAGAATTGTGTTGATTAAATATTGTTTTAAAATATGAGAAGTGAATTTCATATTGAATAAAGATGAAGATATTCGGATATTTTTAAAAGATGAATAGTAATAAATGAATAGAAAACACCGAAATATTAACCGACAACGATGTTCGAAATTTGGATGTTACACTATATTTGAAAAAATATTTTTTATATAATAAATATTAACCTTATTATACTTTAGATTTATTTCATTATTTTTAATGGTACAAATCTCAAAATGAATAATTTGTAAGAAATATTAATGTGTGGTTGAAGTTGGTTGCATTATATCTTAATGTGAAAAATATTCATGTGTGGTTGGATAAAAATAAAAATTAAATGTTAAAAATTAACAATATTGTTTGGAATAGCAATAAAATAAGGATAAATTATATAAACGATGATTCAAATTTTTTTTTGGTGAATTATAATAACAAAACAAAATTCAAATAATAAATACGATTTAAACTCGTATCACACCTGAAACAATAACACTCTTGAATATCAACTCATCACACATGAGATTCACAATCATTCAATTGTTAAAAAAATTATTTGATCATTTGATTTTAAAAAAATTATAAAATAATCATTCAATCATTTTTTTTATTTTTTTAAGTAAATAAACGTTAAATACTTAACGGTTGATTGATGTGTTTATTAAATTAATGACTTAATTTTTTAACATTCGTTTTCAATACACATAATTTCAATGTGATATAATAATTAAAAATTTATTAACCCAAATTACCCACCCCGTCCCTCTCCCCTCCCTTGGACGTTAGAGGTTGGTTCATGGTGCTGGAGGTCTAAACATTGACGTCTCAAGTTGAAATCAAGGGGAACAACCTTGAAATTCACTTATATTCCAAATATGGTTCCTTTGAATTCTATTGTCCTCTTGTTTCAGGTAGAGCCTGGTAGCACCCCTCTTCACGCTAGCTCTTTTTCTTTTTTTGCCATTCATTTTCGACAACTATCAAGTTCATCTTTGAATGCAGTTCTCAAACCTGTATAGCCTTCCAGAAAGCTTTCTCCTTTAACATTTGCTGGGATTTCAAGATCCATTGTTCTATTCCTGGTTCTGGTTTTATTTGCCTCTAAAAAATGAGTTACCTTCAATCGAAACTAATAAGAAAATTTCTAATAATCGAGTGACTATTTATAAAATTTATCCTAAAATTAACTACTTAACATTAATTATGTGGTTTGATACAATAAAATTGTTTTCAAATCATATTATTTTCTTTAAAAAATCATTATTATAATATATTACTTTATTTTGCATAATTTCGGACAAAATTTAAATATAATAATTTAGATATTTCACTTGTTAACCAAAACAAGAGACAAAAATGTCAATATACACATGGCCTGGATTAGTAAAAATTTTTAGTCAATACACACAGGATCAGATTTGATTATTTGTGTGCATTCTGTAGGCAATATGGACGATCAGAAATAGGTGGGTACATGAAAAGACCAGTCAGGACGGTATATCTACCGTGAGATTTTGCCAGAATTATATCAAAGAAATTGATGAGTTGAGAGGGCTGAAACAAGGGACCGATGGAGCCGTCCTAAAGAAGGGTACATAAAAGTCAACTTCGATGCTGCGTTTCGCAAGATTGAAGAAATGTCAAGTTCGGGGATTCTGTTGAGAGTTTTGAAGAGGAAATGTCATCGCATCTAAGATTACCTTGCACGAGAGGATTTCTTCGCCTTTAGCGGCGGAAGCCAGAGCTTGTGTGGAGGCGTTGAGGTTGAGCTCCGAATTAAATGTGCAAAGCCTAGAGGTTGAGGGGGACTCTTTGACAGTAATAAAGAAGGCAAATACAGACGAAACAGATTCATCAGAAATATCGGGGTATATGGAAGATGTGAAGAGACTGAGTAAAAACTTTCAAAGGTGTACCTTTACGCATGTGAGAAGATCGGCTAACGAAGCGGCGAACCATTTAGCACGAGAAGGTCTTCGGCAAAAACAGGAGCTATTTTTGAGGAATGGGATCCCAGGAAGTGCGGCATTTCTGGTTGAGCGAGATCGAAATTTGATGGAAGCTCCAGATTGAAGCACACTGGACGTTGATGGAGAAAATTGCAGCAGCATTTTTGCCCTAGCAATTGTGAGGAAGATGAACAGGTTACTCTGGTTTTGTTTGCTGCTGTCGCTGTACTGATGGAGAGTTCTAGAATTTTATCTCTGCTTTTGAGAAGCATATTTAGAAAGCTCAGTTGGGTTTTGTTGTTGGCTGGGGCAATTTGTTGGCCCATTTTGCTTTTTGTTCTGGTAACCCAATGGCTTTGTCTTGGGTTTGTTTTTTTATTTTATTTTATAAATCCAGCTTCTAATTTCAAAAAAAAATAAAAAATACAAGAGATAATTTATTTCTAATATATATTTAAATAGAATCAAGTCAACTTAACCTTTTATAAGTAATTATTTACTTTATCTTATTCAATTTTTAAAAAAAATTGTATTTATTAGAAAAAATAAAGTTATGAAACCCATTTAAAAAATTAAATAAAAAATTATCAAACACACCGTGTGTGGTGATACCAAATTCATAGTTTTCCCATGCATACTTTTAAATATTAATCTGCCAAAAGGAATACACAGTTTTTCTTTATATATAATAAACACTAAAAATTATTGCATTCACTCTTTAATTTTAAAATAAATTAGATTTATGATAATAAATAAATAAATAGTTATTATTATAAAAAAAATTAAAAGGTCTAAATACTCCCGAATAATAGATAAGATGACCCAATTTTATCCAATAATCAATGTAATGATTGGGCCTCAGGTCCAAAACCAAAAGAGGTTCATCTAACACTTAGAACTAAACGGAAGATGTGTATAATAGGTCCTAAACGGCCCAAAATTAAGAATTAATAGTTGGTGAAGGAGCTACACTACATGAAGTTTTATATTGTTAATGATTTACTTAGTCTGTTGCTATTAGCATTCACTAAAAATGATTTAATCAGTATATAAAAAATACCTGATTAACCTAGTGGCCTTTCTCTACATTTTTCTAGAAAAGAAATGGAGAATGAATGCTCAAATTTGGATTTGAAATTGAAATTAAATACAAGGGATAGAGAGGGTCCCAGGATTTGCCCCATACAATAATTTATCTTTCTTTGTTTTGGGGATCCCAGTGAGGGAAGCTCCACTAGCTCATTTGATTTGGTCGAGTGTGGGCAAATCAACAAGTTGCCATCTTGTCCTGCACCACTACTGCTTTTCCCACTCCCCAAAAAAGGCAAGGAGAGGGTAACCAAACCTCCCCCAACAATGTTGGTCTCAACCCTAGGCCTGCTCCTCCCGGTGTGCTTGTTTCTTCTAATATTTGGCACTGTCTCCGCCACTGACCACATTGTGGGTGCTAACAAAGGCTGGAACCCTGGCATCAACTACACCCTTTGGGCCAACAATCAGACCTTCTACGTCGGAGACCTCATCTGTACTCTCTTTAACTCTCACTTCCTTTTTCTATTTTGTAGTCTTCTATTATTTCACTAGTAGCTACCATTTTCAATTTCCAGCTTTGCACTCGTTTTGTGAATGACTGGTTTATATTGGATCTAGTTTGAATACCTAGTTCACTCCCATTCTCTGCTGTAGAAGGTCCAAAACCCAAATCTGGGTACTTTACTCTGCCTTTGCTTGCAGCGTTTAGGTACCAAAAGACACAATACAATGTGTTTGAAGTGAACCAAACTGGGTATGACAACTGCACAACGGAAGGAGCAGTAGGGAACTGGAGCAGCGGCAAGGATTTTATACCTCTCAACGAGTCCAAGAGATACTACTTCATTTGTGGCAATGGGCAGTGCTTCAACGGCATGAAGGTTTCAATCGTTGTTCATCTCTTGCTTTCGCCCACTGCTTCACCCGCTGCCTCCCATTCATCAAACAGCTCCAACGCCGCTGGACTGGTAATTTTGCCAAAGGGTATACCTGGTTTCAGAACTTTGGTTGTTGCCTTAGCTTCTATTTGGTTTGGATCTGGGTGGATTTAGCAGGACTTTCAGTTGGTCGTTTAAGCTTCGGGAACTGTATTTTTAAAAAAAATAAATTGTGACACTTGTTTTGCTTGTTTTTTGTTTTTTAGCGAAATTTGGGTGGTGTTTCGTTGATGAAAGTGATTTAACTTGAATTCCACGAATTTGCATATTCTCTTTCTAGTGTATGAGGTTTGAGTATTAGAACCCGTCATTTCTCCCCTTATGCATGTCAAAATACAAAGTCAATTGATTTCCACCAAAGGAACACTCACACATGGCAAGGTGGCTGGTGGAATTCGGAAACCCGAATATTCAAAATCCAAGATCTCCGTCTTTGTATTGTGCTAAGGGTCAAAAATCTCATTTTCAAATATGAGAATATCTAGTTAAATATCTCAATATGCATCCTACAAACAGCTACTTGTTTATTAATCCATAGCTGTAAACAAATGCTGTCAGGCAGATATTTCTACTTTAAGGAGTTAGAAATGATATGATCATATCTTGTTTCTACTTTAACCTACAAACAGGTAGACATTCACTATATATCCAGAGTACTGCTTTTGGATCAACCAGCATCTTACTTGTCTTCTGGTATTGACAACGATATATGCATATAATATATTCTGCTGGTATTGATGAGGATACGTGAAAAAAGGAGGGGAATAGTGGCAACTATACTGCACCTCGCTGAGGCAATGTGACCCTTGCGTGAAGCATGTGTATGGTTTCTTCCCCTTGAGAGCAGCCTACTTCACCACCTCATTCTTGTTTCATTAAATCAAAGAAAACAAATGTTAGTTATAACTATAGTTTATCGGCCCAGAAAATGCCCACCACTACCAAAATGTAAAAACAATCAGGCTGGGAAGGAAGAGGGGGTCCATGCCCATGGGGCTCATCCATCCTATTCTTTGCCAATGAGCCGAGCCAGCACAGCATAGTCAACAATCCACCGCCTTGGTCTCCCTCTCTTTAAATTAAGGATTTTTGGGTCTCCGTCCTGCATTCAGAATGCAATCAATGTACTCCCAAACGCGTCTTTAGATTCCAAAACATCTGTCATCCCATTCCCGACTTGTTTTATTCTTATACCTAATCCTATCCATTAACATTTAGGAGTTTCCTTCGACTGGTATCAAAGGTAATCACCTGGTTTATTTATCCTTTTCTTTAGTGTGATTAGCTTTAGGCCATTACTTGTTTATGAAAAGAAGAAGGGCTTTCTACCCTTTATGTGTAGCAGTAGTAAAAATAAGTATAAAAACTATCTCAAGTAAAACCAAAAAAAATTAAATGGGGGTGGTCCAACATCAATTAATGCTACATTGTCCGGAAGCATTAAATGTTGAGTTTGAATCCTTCTTTTTGCTCTTTTTATAGTGTCACCACCACCTAGTCCTACACGTAATCTGTTAACATTGTTACATAAAAATAGGTTGTAGCTTATGATAAAAAGTATATCTTTAGAATGTAAGTGTCGAAATTAGGTAAAAAAAAAGAAGAAGCAAAGGTCCTTGCACCAAAATGCTTTTTCGGGGACAGTGCACCGTGGATGAATAGTGAAAGCTGCAGAATGTAGCAGAGAAGAGAGGGACAGTACATAAAGTAGCTTCCAGAAAAATAAGACCCCATGCAGCGCATTCTCTTCCGCTTCCATAAAAACAAAGTTTGTCCTGTAATTAGTAGAAGACTGAGGAAATTAAATGGATTCCAAGAATACTTCACAATACCATTCTAGCTTGAATCCTTGTTCGGACCTCTTTCCTATCTGCAACTTATAATGACCAAACTGTTTTCCTACCTACTCTGAAAGGCAAATTTGGTAGAAAAGGATCTTCACTTTAGGCATCAATATCTGCCTCAAGTTAGTACGGGAAAAAAAGAATTTATATAATATACATACAACATAATCATCATGATACACGCACCTTCAGCTCCCCCCATATGCGTTTTGAAGTAAAAGCTTGCAATCAATATCATCTAATCCTCTATTACACTCATCAACAGTCACCGAAACTAAGCAGAAACAAAACTGAAAAAGGATTAGCAAAAAGAAACTAATCTGCATTGGCCTTCTGTTTTCTCCTCGATCTGCTGTATAATTTAGATGGTGGAGAGGGAGAAAACTCGATGGGAACTGGTGGGAGATCCATCTCTCCTTTCAAGATCTTTACAATCTCCACGATATCCGGTCGCAACTCCGGCATTTTCTGCAGGCAATTAAGTGCTAAATTTATGCACAAGCTAGCTTGATCCTTGTTGTACTCATCTTTCAATCTCTCATCTACCAGTTCCAATATGTTTCCGGATTGTGCTAATTGCCTACACCAGCTTATTAAGTTTGCCTTTTCGAGCCTCATAGGCGAAGCAAGCACATGCAATGGTCTCCGACCAGACACAATCACAAGGATCAAAACTCCTAAACTGTAAATATCGGCTTTCTCCATCAAGTAGCCACATCCACCGTACTCAGGCGCAACATAACACAAAGTCCCTCTCATGCTCGTCGTGCTGCTTAGCTCACGACTGAAAAGATCCCCACTCCACATGTCACTTCCGATTGAATTGTTGTTCTTTCTCCTCCATCCCCTTCTAAAACTGAATTCTCCATTCGCATCACAGTCATCTTGATTTGGTTCCCCAAACTTCTTGCTCCTGCAAAAATAAAACCGTCTCCCTAGATCAAAATGTGGCATTTTAAACCCTTTCTTCCACTTCGTCTTGAGCTGCTTCAGCTTACTATCCTTTTTGCTTACCTCACCCAAATGATCATCTTTCCACCATTCTTGCATCTTCCTGTTGGTCTTTTTTCGGTTTTTCCTGCCTTTCTGTTTCGGTTCTTCCTTCTCGAAACCCTTATCCAAAGCATCAAAGCCTAGTCCTTGCACCTGGGGTTCATTAACAACTTCAGGCTTATCCAACTGAGTTGAATTGTCCAGCTCAATTTTCTCTGGACTTGGCTTTTTGTCATCACCCCAATCAGGATTTGATGGACATATTTGGCTCCCAATCCATTCCATTACATAATCTTTACTGCACAATTCACCACTACCATCCTGCCTCCACCACCAATCCTTTCCCCATTGCTTCACACTGGTCGGCATCGGCATCGGCATCGCCACCGCCACCTCGTCAGCGCCCAAATTTGCACTAGAATTCAATTCCTTACTATGATCAATACTACAGAACTCATCATCATAAGGCACAAACTTGGTGTTCCAATCATCCACACAAGTAACCTCCTTCCCTTTCCCATTAAACCCACCCTTACAATCACTCTCACTGGCTAAGTTAGCATTATAATTCAAAGAATTTAAACTCAGAGCCCTAACATTATAACATTTCTTACTGTTTTTTGAAGAAGAAGAAGCTTGCAAGGCAAGTGCGAAGTCTACCTCAGTGTTGTTACTCTCCACTGGAGTCCCAATAGCGGGAGTATGTTCACCAGTAGTTCCTCCCAAAGTCCCAGACAACTCTTGGCTCCTCCCCAAATCTTGACTGAACAAATCCAAACCAAATTCACCCTCCACCTTTATTCTCGACAGTCCAAAATCCGAAATCTTTGCTCTATAATCACAATCAAGCAACACATTGCTAGGCTTGATATCTCCATGAATCACGGGTGGATCACAACCGAAGTGAAGAAACTCGAGCGCTTTAGCCACATCCAGGATGACATCAAACCTTCTTTGCCAATTCATGCTCAGATGACCATCTCCGAAAAGTGACTCCTGCAAGCTTTTATTGGGCATATACTCGTAAACAAGCAAACGCTTGTTTTTCTCAACACAATACCCCAAGAGGGTAACCAAAAAAGGTGATCTTAACCCACCAAGAATCTGCAACTCGTTTTGAAACTCTCTCTCGGTTTGCAAAGAAAGCGTATCAAGCCTTTTGATTGCAAACAATTTACCATCTCTGACAATGCCACGAAAGACGGTACCTGAACCACCTTTGCCTATGATATTTGCATCATCGAAATCACTGGTTGCATTCTTCAACTCTTTGTAACAAAACCTTTGGAGCTTAAGAGGAGCACTGGAGTCAAAAGGGATGGTTCTAGCTCGGTTTGAAAGGGAGTTCCAAAGATGGTAAAGGAAGTAAATTATAGTGAAGAGAATAACAGCTGAAGATGAGATGGTTAAGACCAAGAATATAACTCTTGTTTTGTTGAGGAAACTTGGTCTTGGCAGGTTTGGACCTGGAGGTAAGGGCCTAGAAGGCATGGTTTTTCTTTTTTCCTTCTTGTTTCAGTTTCTGGGTATCTCAAGTTTTCTTGATTTGGTCCCTAGATTTGGTGAAGAGAAAGAAGAATTGGAAATAGAAATCAGGAAATGGGGTTGTTTTTCTTTAATCATTCTTATCGTCAAGCAATGTGTATTTTTTTTTGTATTTTTCTTGTGAATGTGAATTGATTGCCCTCTGTATCCAATGTGAGGTTGCTTTACAGTTGGATGATGAAGGGGAAAAAATCTGATAATTGTAGTTTAGTGTTTGATGATTTTTAATGGGATATTTATTTATTTTTTAAAAATGTTTGGAATCGTGAAAAAGGAGGGGGGGGGGGGGGGGGGTCCCAAGGGGCTTTTGGAGTGTTTGACTGAAAGGGGATGTTTTGTTTGATGCATTGCAGATAAAGACTGTAAGTGAATAAAAACAAACACAGATAAAGAAAATGGGCGCAATATGTGGACTACAGTCATGATTTAAGCTAAATTCTTTTCTACACTCACGCGATCTATGTCGCGCGTGATTCATCTTAACTCAAACTACTCTTTTCTCTTTAATCATCTGGCTAATCACTACATTTGGTAATATTCGTTTTCATACCCTTATAATTTTGCTAAGATTGATATATCATAAACCCAAATTTTGATATTATTAACATATAAAAAAATTGCAATAAGAAAGGTTTATGCAGTAAGCCTTGAAAAAACATGATTACAAAACATTCCCGTTATGGCCTTTACAAACAAAAATATTATTTTGATTTCAACTTTTAATGAGGTAATTAGCATAAGGACTCAACTTTGGTTAACAAACTAAAGATTAATTAACCATCGTGGTTACTATGATCATTAAACCATTTGATTCTTGTCTAAGTTGTTGGTATAGCTTGAAAGTTTCCTATTGTTTTCATAATAATTAAAATTATTGAAAAGATGAAAAAGAATTGCAACTTAACCAAAACAACTATATTCTAACTACGATGTTTCTTTCTTCAATTTTATTCTTAATTATAGTAATTAAAGTCATAAAAAATCCATCCCAACTAAATTTGATAAATGAGAATAAGAAATGTAGTGAACCGACCCTCATTTTCCATTCAATTCTTATAGTAAAATTTCAAAAACAATGGATGATTAGTAAACAGAGTTTTATGTTTTTTTTAGTTGATTGAGGCACAAATGAAAAATTGAGTAATCATATTCTCTAATCATAGTGTTTGGTAAATGAAAGTTTGTAAAAACCCGTTGAGTTAAAACATCTAAAATAGAAAATGTAGGGATGACCATGCTTGCTAAGAAATTGATCTATTTGCCACATGTATCTATTTCTTAAATATTTATGTGCTCTTAATTTATTTGTGTAAAATATTTTTTGTGCGACTTTATATTAATTGAAATATGCTACTTGACAAATTGATTCGGAGTGTAACATAATTATCATTAAGAATATAGTTTACAACTATATTGATACATTATTAATATTTATCAATTTTCATAAGGTTAATATTTGCAAATAAAGAACTTAATAAATTCGTTTATTTAAATTTTCAAAAATATTCATTAATTAATTTCCATAATAGATGTTTTGATTCCTTTATAATAAAATTTATTTCAATAATTTCATCAAATAAAAATTAAAGTATTATAAAGAAATAAATACTTAACAATAAAATATGTCATGTCTTTATTTATCCTTTTACACGTATCATCTTTCAATTATCAGCTATGGAAAATATTAAACTTAAAACACATCTATGATGATCATATATTCAATCCGATTGCAATGAACAGTATTAAGGTTCTGATGACATTGTAGAAATTTTAAGTGTAGTTTGAGTTGAAAGCCATTCCAATTTTCCAAACGCAATAAGTAACTAAAAGAATATAGTTCAAATGTGTAACTTTTGGAAGTAGCAAAAAAAAATTAAGTTGAAATGTCATTTTCTTAATATACTTGATCATTAAGGATACACTGTTTCTTGCCATCATAGAGATGTATTTATTCTGACTATATGTTTCAAACTAATATATCTCACCAAACCTCGTCGTTATTAGATAATTTATAGGTTTCAACCTAAGAATAATATTGTTTTTCTTTGTTGATAAATGATTTTTTTTTAGAATGATTGAATTGGGACATTTTATTTGAACTTTTTTTATTTTTTTAAATTTTTTTGTTTGATTTAATAAATTTAGATATTTAATAACTTTCAACATTCATGTTCTTTAATTTATTTTTTTAAATATAAAATGTTGACCTTCTTAAAAAAAATACATATTTACAAAACGATAAAAGAAAGTATTGAGGAACAGTATAATCATACTGATCTTACAATTATTTAGACTTATTTGAAACAAAAATTAAAAAAAAATCGATTGAGTCTTAACTCAATTAGTATCGATATTGTTATTAGTATAAGAGGATATGAATTCGAGTACGTTGAAGCGTATTATCCTCTTATTTAATAATTGAAAAGAGACTATAAATAATTTTAAACATTATATGAAAATTAAAGAGAAATGAAGATTGCGCACGTCCTCACTTGAACTTTAATAATAAAACAATACTCAAATTTGAATGATAAAAAAAGTTAAAGATTTAAAATTATATAAATATAAATTCCTCAATTATTTCTATGGCTATAAAAGAAATGATGAAAAGCCATCTTTTATGGTAGTTAATCATTTCTTTATGTTGGACCATGCATGTTTGTAGCCACCAGGAGATAATCATCAAAGTTTTCCTACCTTTTTCTCTCTACTTTTTTTAAAATTTTCCCTTTAATTTGGGATTCTGTTGCATCATTTTTCCTATCTCTCCACTTTATTACTTTGTCTTCTCTCTATTTCTAGCTATTACAAAATTAGGATATTTTTTTTCATTTTAATTCAATGCAATTTGTTCAATTTTTTTGGCTCACAGCTCACTAAAAACCTAAGTATTTTCCTCGTACTTTATAATTTTTACGAATATATTTAATCACTTTTAATCCCTAATTTTAACATAAGAATCCCATGTCTTTGAACAATACCATTATATTACAATATTTTATACATTATTGCATGTAATAGGAGTATGACCAGGTGACTAATTACTTTCTCAAGCTAAGGTTTGTTTTATGTTTTCCGAGGTAATTGAAACTAAATTTCATATTTTTATAAGGTTTAACAATGCTGCAGGATCCAAATATAATATAAAAAATTAAAATATGTAAAGCATAACATAACATGTAAAAGAACACAATAATGCAATTTATTAATCTATTAAAATCATAGAAACGAACTCAACGAGTGGTTCTAGTGAAAAAGATGATGTTGTTTATTTTAAAAAATTCGGGTTCTAGTACCTGTGTGTGCAAGGTGTGTGTACATTGTCAATGAATTAAGAAAGTATGAACAGATACTACTATATAATCACACCAATTTATTAAAAAAAACACAAAAACATAAATTATTTGAAACATTATTATAAGATAAAATACTATTTGATTGATTAAATCTTAGCTTTATTGGTATGGATATTGTTATCAAGTTAAGAGAATATAAATTTGAGTGCGTTGAAACACATTATTCTCTTTTTTATAGATTAAAGTAGGATTATAATAATTTTTTTGATGAAAGAGTTATGATAATTTTAAATATTGTATAAAAATATCAAAATTTATAATAAAATTATTAAAAATAAATACGATAAAATTTGAATTACCGGTGAAATTGATTGAGGTTGGCCCACGTCACCATTGGTGGCCACATCCACAACCTCAATCCGAAGTTGTGGTTGAATTTTTATAAGTGGCACATTATTATATTTTTCCTTAAGAATAAATTAATTCATCTTTAGACTTTACACACCAAACGAGGTAGTGCCTGTGATTTTCAAAAAGGAAAATAGAAAAGCTGAGAAAAAGGGGAGAAAAAATGGGTGCAAAAATAGTGAAGTAATGGGTGGTGGAATGTTACGATTGTGATAATGGTGTCTACTTTTCTTTTCTTCCCACTCTCTTTTGGCAGTAGAGCCGATTTATGTCATATTCATGTAGTTTATTATATTTTTACAATATAGTTTAAAATACTCATTAATGTATGTTATGTTATAATTTTTTGAAACCCTAAACATGGATGATGGACGGTGGTTTTGTGGGGTCTTTGTTTTTAGCAAGAGGTTAAAGGGGGCGGTGGTGGGTTGGTCGGATATTTTTTACAGTAAAAAAGCAAGAAGAGTTGAGATTGAAAATGAGGCTTTGGATTCTGTTTTTGGGGGTTGCTTTTTATTTTTCTTGTCTCAAGTCCTAAGCTATTGATGTCTTTGAATCTACTTTCTTTGCTTTAGAAGTTGTGGCTTCATTTTCTTTCCCCTTCTTTTAATTTTTGTCGCCTTTAAGAACCACTATTTTCTTATTAATACGCTATTAAATAAAATAAAATAATAAAATTTGAATTCGTATGATTTAAATGTCGGATAAAGCTTTAATCACTTGTTCAAACAAGCCTAAATATTGAATCCCTAATTGTAGTCTATTTGATGGGTGCTCACCCTCCTCGAAAAAAAATATTTATTATTATGATATAATCTATCGTATTAAAAAATAACATATTTCTTGAAAATGTTAGTATGGAATTAATAAAAAGTATAACGATAAATTTAATTATTAATGCTTATCAATTTAATTTTTATTTTTTTATTATGATAAATTTGGTTTTTTATCTTTTAAAAAAGTCGAATTTGATCATTAATTTTTTAAAAATAGTTAATTATTATTTTTTAACGAAAATAATAATTAAAGTTAAGTTTTTAAACATGACCGCCCACATGATAATGTATGTGTATTTCATGCTATTTATTTTTAAAAAAAATATAGATTTTAAAAAAAAATTATTTTTTAAATATTTTTAAATTATTTATTGATGTGACATATAAGACAAATAGTATCATGTTTGCATGAAGTATTATATGGATTGTCACGTCAATATCGTTAAAAAATTAATATTTTAATCAATATTTTTATTAAAAAAATTATTTACATTTTTTTCATTTTTTAAAATGTCAATAATCAAATTTAACTAAAAAACAATTAAAATATGAAAATTAAATCTATTATTATGCGATTGATAAATATAAGAGTATAGAGAACACATTTAAGGAGGAAAGCTACTCCAACCAATCAATTGTGTGACTATAATCTGAAGCAAAGAAATTTAAAGTAATAATTTTTTGGTTGAGGAGACAAAACGCTATTATGGATAACGAAAACAAAATAACATTCCAAATTGAATAGAAGGCAGAACTACTAAGACAACTACTCAATTCTACCCAGTGAGAATATATATATATATATATATATATATATATTAAAAAGGTCCTTAACCTATTACACTTTATTTAAACATGAGGGCACTTCTCATCTCTTGCTTTCATGTCCTATGGCTCTTCAATGGGTTTGTGATTCTTCGTTTGTTGATTGGTTTAGGCATTTGTCTAATACGTAATAGTAAACTGTGATTAAAGAATTTTGTATGATATGTTGGCGTCTTTAGTGGGAGAAAAACGAGGCCGTATAGAGTCATGTTGTTATGTCCCCCATCATACAGCTTCTGTACTCCTTTATTGTAAAATATTACTGAGAATGTTACTCAGTTCATTGCAGGTGTGCTTGACTATTTGAATGAGAAGGAAGACGGTTGAATAATAGGAAACTTGCAATTTAATCTCCCTACAAATGATGAAATCATAAGTAAATAATGAAAACAATTTCTGTTCTGCCCCTTTAAAAATAATGAAATTAGAAATTAATACATTATACTCTCAAAAATTTATAATAACCCCATAAAATAATGAAATTATAAATTTTGAATTTGTATTAATATATAATTAATTTTTAATGACAAATTTCAACTTAATAAAAATATTACATTATAAATATGAGAATTTAAATTAAAAAATATATTCATAAAAAATCCTGTAAAAGTATAGATAATGGGGACTAACTTTTTGACTACAAATGTGCATGCTTGCCTTGCCATGTGACAGTGACATTATTATGGTGCAACTGATTTGATGTGCCACACATTTTTTTCTTGGTGATTTGATGTGCGATATGTATTCATAGCCAGACGAATCTTTTCGCATTGCGGGGGTGAGCAAATTCCTCATCCCAATTTTTATATATACGGTGATTTAAAAAAATTAATATCTTTTTTAATAAAAATAGAAAAATTAATAATTTTTTTTTATAAAAAACTCATTTAATTAAGTTGTAATGATGAAAAAGTAAAGAGATTTTTTCGTTAACTAAAATTAGACTTGTTTTAACATAAAAAAAAATAGACTTATTTATGGTCTATTAGATTCATTTAAAATATGAGTAAGATTCAAGTTTGAACATTGAAAACTTGAATTCGATCCGATGCATTTTATATAATACTTCTCTAGTGTAAATATTAAAATAATGTTAAAATGATTATATAAAAATTTCAATAAATAAAAAATATATTAAAATATTAAAATAATATAATATAAATATTTTTTAAAAATAATATGAATCAGTCTAAAATAGATTTGGATTAATCTTTTACAAATTTTAGTAAGTTTGTATAAAATTTTAGGCTCAAATTTCAAATTGGATATAACTTAAAAAACCCAAAACATATTAATATCATGTTTAAACTTAAACTCAATCTAATCCGACAATATTTTAACTAAAAAATAGTATTAATTAATTTGATCATTAATAAATGTCAACCAAATTCCTAATAATATAAGAAATTGACATGAGACATCCTAATATACCACATGGAGATCTGTTGTTGTGACATGTCATGTTTGTATGATTTTAATTTAAAATTGTGATGGAATTAATTATGTGATTCTATTTAGAATAATTAAATAAGATCCGAGTATAGCATTTACCAAGTTAAAATCTCAGATAGTGAATCTAAAATTTTATTTTTATGAAAATCTATCTTTGTAATTGAAAAATTGTTGTTAAACAATAAAAACTGGGAGTAGGTGTATACTAGATTTTGTGTATCATAATAGTTTGATAAATGATGAATTTTATGTGTTAATTAGATGATAAAAATTTATCATTTCAAATATAATTTAAATTTGAGTTTTGTTGCGGTTAATATTTTAACCCTTCTTGAAATTCAAAAAAAGAAATTGATAAAAAAAAAAGCTGTTTGAAAAATGATAATCAGGGCTTAGCCCTCAATTTTACCGCAAAAGGAGTAGATGTAGCGTGGGTTTGCCATGCCAGAATACTAATTCACCCACCTATCCTCACCGATTCTCGTCGCTAATTAATGCTTCAGCCCTTCCATTTTGCCGCCTAACTGCCATTTCAAAATTTGTCTCTCAAACAAAAACAACCCCAAACAAACGTATGATTTGTAGTTTTATCCTCGGAGTCATACTCTTTCCAAGTTAATTAATGAACAAACGAGGCATCTTCTCAAAATCCTCAATCAACACCAACAAATTTGTTTCTCTTTCTCCATTTTGCTTCTCGTCTTCCAAATTTTCTTCCTCATCATCGCCCAAACCCCCGTCTTACCATCTCTCTTCATTCATTGCCTCCCTCCAATCATGCGCCCATCAAAAGAACCTCACAAAAGGCAAGCAACTCCACTCTTACATGGTCAGGAATGGCCTCCTTCAAGCCTCCCCCGCGTCCCTCACCAGTCTCATCAACATGTATTCCAAGTGCAACCAAATGACCCATGCCCTTTCCTTATTGCAAACTGCCCCTCAAAGCCCAAACATTTTTTCTTTTAATGCAATAATTTCTGGGTTTGTCACGAATGAAGATCCCGTTCAAGGGTTGAAGGTTTACAGGGAAATGAGGGTTCTTGGTATTTTCCCTGATAAATACACGTTTCCCTGTTTGCTTAAAGGTTGTTGTGATATTATGGAGGTTTTAGAGGTTCGGAAGATTCATGAGTTGGTTTTTAAACTTGGGTTGGACTTAGACTTGTATGTTGGGAGTGGTTTGGTTAAATGCTATTTGAAATTTTCATTCATGGAGGACGCTGAAAAAGTGTTCGATGAATTGACTGTGAGAGATGTTGTGCTTTGGAATGCTATGGTTAATGGGTATGCGCAGGTTGGGCAGTTCGATGAGGCTTTGGGAGTGTTTAAGAAGATGTGTTTAGAAGGGGTTGATATGAGTAGTTTCACGGTTACTGGTGTTTTGTCGGTTTTTGCAATGACAGGAGATGTGGAGAATGGGAGGGCAATTCATGGAGTGGTCATGAAAATGGGGTATGGCTCCAGTATCGTAGTGTCAAATACTTTGATTGATATGTATGGGAAGTGTAAGTGTGCTGGTGAAGCATTGGAGATCTTCAAAATGATGAATGAGAGGGATATTTTTTCTTGGAATTCAATTTTGTTTGTTCATGAACAATGCGGTGATCATGATGAAACATTGAGACTTTTTCGAGTGATGTTAAGGGATGGCATTCAGCCCGACTTGATCACTTTGACCACTGTGCTTCCTTCTTGTACTCAGATGGCAGCACTGATGCATGGTAAGGAGATTCATGGCCATATGATTATTAATGGGTTGACAAAAGATGGAAATGACGAAGATATTGATGATGTTCTTATCACCAATGGTATTATGGATATGTATGCGAAATGTGGGAGTATGAGAGAGGCTCATTTGGTTTTTGATAAGATGAGCCATAAGGATGTTGCATCCTGGAACATTTTAATCATGGGTTATGGCATACATGGTTGTGGAAGTGAGGCATTGGATATGTTTTCGCTCATGTGTGAGAGTGAATTTAAGCCTGATGATGTCACATTTGTGGGGGTCCTGTCAGCCTGCAGCCATGCTGGCTTGGTGAGCTTAGGGCGTGAACTCCTGGGGCAAATGAAGTCAAAGTATGGTGTTGTTCCTACCATAGACCATTATACTTGTGTAGTTGACATGCTTGGTCGGGCTGGCCAACTTGAGGAGGCTTATCAGTTCGCTGTAGCATCGCCTACCGAGTCCAATGCCGTTGTGTGGAGGGCCTTATTGGCGGCATGCCGGCTCCATGGAAACTCAGCTATAGCTGAGGTCGTTGCGAAGCATGTGTTCCAGATTGAGCCTGAGCATAGTGGTAGTTATGTATTGATGTCAAATGTTTATGTAGCAGCTGGGAAATACAAAGAAGTATTGGATGTTAGAAACATGATGAAGCAACAAAATGTCAGGAAATTACCGGGGTGTAGCTGGATTGAAGTCAAGAATGGAATCCATGCCTTTATTAATGGTGATAGGAGGCATCCTGGATCAAACTCTATTTATGACGGATTGCACTCATTGACCGCTCTTTTGCACGAACACGACTATGTGCCAGACTTCTAGTGTCAGCTTCGTGCTGGATATATTCTCATGGCAATAAATGACAGAATGCTTTTCCATCTTTTCTCCATATGTGGATACAACCTTAAAATCTCGGGTCCAGAATAAGATATGAATGAGAAATAACGCCAACATACCCCATAATTCTTTGATGATACGAGTTCTGATAATGTTGAAGGTAAAATTATATGTATGCTAGGTAAAATTTTACAAAGCAAGTACACGAGCTATAACACAATCTTTTGTTATTGCAATTACCAATAGGTTGATTGAAGCCATGGCGACTGTCTCCCCTCAAAAATGCAAAATTCACTTAGTCTTAATTTTTAGGAAATCACATATTAGTATAATGATAAAATTACATTTTTATTCTTAATTTTTTTTGTTCATTCCTAACCCTTAAATAGCTTTTTGGCTTCACTCCTGGATTGAGGTAGGCTTTTAAATAACCAATCCGTTGAAGTTTTAGGTTGTGACTTGAAAAAGCATATTTGTAACTAAGCGAATCGATATTTAGCTTAACTCAAATTTGTATCTTCTTAATAATATAAATAAATAAATAAAGAAAAGTAAAACAATTTTTTTTGAAATACGAACTTTATTTTTATATTAAGCTCATTTAAATTATATAAAAAAATATTTTTAAAACTTTTAAAAATCAATTAAATACTAACATGTCATCCATGTGGCAATCTACGTATACGTCGCATCAGCATATTGAACAAAGGTTTAACTTTTACATCTATTATGGGGTGATTTGACAAAAAAAATCATTTGGAACAAACAATGTAGAGATATTAATATAATCATAATGATCCAAGTATAGATAGGACTAATGTTGATAAAGGGTCAGCATTCAAAACCTAATTTGGTGTTTTTAAGATGAGTATCAAAATGTACCATAATTTTAATATATTACTGTTAGATAGGCCAATAACCGTAATAACTAACTCTTAAACCTCCCCAAAAATAACATATAAATTTCTCTCTCTACCTTTCTCTTTCTCGTTTGGACCATTCCTTTCCTTCTTCAACCCCTTTTTGTGTGTGTGTGTGTGCGCTTTTTTTCTTTCTCTGATCCTCCTATATTGTACATTCCCGTAGCACCAACCAGCAAATCATTACTGTAAGTTATTTTATCTATAATTTTAATTTTGCATTAAGAACATGTTTAATATACAATGCTATGCATGCAATGTAATGTAATATTCATGTCGTAACTCATTTGTTTTTCCTTTAATCATTTGCTACCTTATTTAGTTAACATCTGGGTAATTTTCTGAATACATTCTCTAGGATTTCCAGATAATTCTCAGTTTTCTTTTTCTCCTTTCTGGTTATATAGAATATTTGTTTTCTTTTAATGGTCAGCATACTTCAATTAAATTTTGGGTTTCTAGACTTATCCAGGCAAAATTTTTTAAAAAATCCTAGGAGTTTTTAGCAATACAATAAGAAATATGAAAAAAAGAAAGAAAAGCTGGAGTTTTTGTTCATAGCATGATAGTCTTCTCCAATAAGCCAAATGAAACACAACATAAATATTGTAATTAGAATTTAGAAACACAATATTAAGAACAGGATAAATAGGTATTGTTGGGAATCAATTTTGAAGGCGTTTATACCTAATTTGAGAAGAGTAATTGAGAATGGAAGAATTATGGGGTGATAGTTTGGAAGTTTTAACACAACTTTCATACATCACTTGTATCGTTAGTGCCACTCAAAATTCCGCTTAGCTTTTATTGTCTTGAGATAATTGTGGTGCTTAAGGATCAGAATTTTCATGGCTGAAATGATATGTTTGCTTTCCATGATGATGATGATGCTGACAAATTTTGGAACATTTTGTGACGCAAGATTGGATGTGAATTTTTTGATATATCCATAAAGTAGCTGGACTCAATGTTTCAAAACACATGATCTTTCTGCAAAATGTTTGGTGGTGCTTACAAGTCTCAGATTATTGGAGGTCAGAAGGAGAAATTTGTTAGGTATTAATTAATATACGGTACATATCTTTTTTCTATTTTGCTTCAGATTTCTTTCTTTTGCATCTTAGGTGATTCATTTCAAACACCATACGATTGGATGGAAAGGGGAGAGTATTTGTCGATTCTTGTGTGACCAAATTTATCACTTTCTTCCTCACTAGGACTGACAAATTGGTATAGGCTATCTTTCATATAACTAAATAATCATTAGTTGACAGTGAGTTGCATTTGTGAATCAGAAAAGTAAATCTATATGAAATCAAATGGAAAATGATTGTCCAGTTAATGAAGCTAAAAGTTATGATTTTTCCTTGTCTATTGCTCTTTTCATTTGAATCTATTTAGCAAGGTTACAGGGTTTAGGGTATTATTGTTATATGATTGTTGTACTAGTGCCTGATTGTTGCATCTACTTTTAACTCAAGGTTGGACGATTTAGACTCTCCAGTGTCAATGGCGTCAGGGACTGGAGGAATGAAGAAAGGTGGATTTAATGTAGAGGGATACAAATACAATGGTCCAGGAAAGAAGAAGGCATCAAAAAAATCATTTAATATAGGGATGATGAAAGGGCCAGAAGGACTCCTAACACTCGGTCGCAACCTCAGATCCGAGGTCACGCGAGTTGTGTTCCCGGAAGATCTCAAAGTGTCCGATAAAATGATATTTGATCCCCAAGATAAATCTATTTTGCTATGGAACAGGTTCTTTGTGGTGTCCTGCATTCTTTCAGTATCAGTCGATCCACTGTTTTTCTATCTTCCCATCTTCAATGGTCGAGCACATTGCCTTGGCATTGACGTAAGGTTGGGAGTCACAACTACCACCATTCGGACAATCATCGATGCTTTCTACCTCATCCGTATGGGTCTTCAGTTCCGTACAGCATATATCGCACCATCCTCGAGGGTTTTTGGACGAGGTGAACTTGTGATAGATCCTGCACAGATAGCTACTCGATATTTAAGTCGTTACTTCATTGTTGATTTTCTTTCTGTGCTCCCCTTGCCACAGGTTTGAGAAACTACTTGCTTCGCCAATGTCTATATGTTTATGTATATCTAGTAGAGCTCTGCTACTCTATCAGAAAATTCAATTTCTATTAGCTACTTCATAAAGTTCTGTTGAAAGTTTATTCTTTGAGTTTCATGTGGTAGTTTGGAGTTGATATGAATACCATTATCCGTTTATATTCACTCATATGGTATGTATAAGAATAATACTATAAGATACATAAGTCAAAGAAACAATATCTAAACTTTGACATAATAAAGAAAAATCCCATTTTTCTTATGTTGCTAATCTGAGCGTACTTTCTTGCAATCTAGGCTTTGTTACATACATTCGAAAGACCCTTTCTGCATTTTTTTAAGAGTCCTAATTGATCCTTATATAGATTGACAAAAGAATTTTTACATGAAAACTCAATGCTAACATTGTGAGAGATGTTATGGTACAATAACATACGGCATGCAGCTGTATCTGTTCTGAATTGCATAGGAAGTGGAAATGGTTCTTTCCCTTGACTGCTTCCTTATCTGCAGATGGTGGTGTGGAAATATCTTCACAGAACAAAAGGTTCGGAGGTATGGGCAACGAAACAGGCTTTGCTAGTCATTGTATTTGTTCAGTATATTCCTAGGTTTGTCCGCTTTATACCTTTAACTTCAGATCTGAAGAAGACAGCCGGTACTTTCGCTGATAGTGCTTGGGTCGGTGCTGCTTATTATCTCCTATGGTACATTCTTGCTAGCCATGTAAGTTTCTGTTAGCTATTACAAGAGCTTGCTAATTTCTCCAATTCTGTTCTAGCCATGACAGAAAGTGGATGGTATAAGCGTCCAGCCTTTGTAAGGTTATGCATGCCATTATATATTGTTGCATTGCATTCCTCTTTAGTATCTGCCACCCTACCAGCAGCGGCAGTTTTAGATGTCATAATCAACCCCATTGGTCTTAGGATATACACCAACACCAAATCTTTTCACTAAAAGTGCGTATTCAAGATACAATTGAAAAACAACACAGGATTGGTTGATTAGTTTGAGATGGAGTGTGCAGATAGCTGGGGCCTTTTGGTACTTATTGGCAGTAGAACGTAAAGACACATGCTGGCGAATTGCTTGTGAACAAAGTGGAAAGTGCAACATAGATTTCTTGTACTGCGGCAATAGGCATATGCAAGGTTTTCCAGACTGGCGAAGGGTGAGAGACAAAGAGCTTGATGGTAAATGTGGTCTTCAAGATGATGATTCACCATTCAATTATGGGATCTACACACGAGCTATAGAATCTGAGATTGTTTCATCCAACGTCTTTTTCTCTAAATTCTGTTACTGTCTGTGGTGGGGCTTACAGAATTTAAGGTCTGCATTTTCTCTTCAATACATTACAGACATAAGCACGCATTTTCTTTTTCTTATCTATTTTATGTTTGTACTAAGTCGTGATCTCTGTTAAAAAGCTACCAAAATACTTTTGATACCCGTGTTCTAATATACGAAGGATGGAATGAAAAAAAATCCCATTATCATCTTCGCAATATACCCAAGGACCTTCCTTTTCCGGATTAACACATCCTGCTTGTTTCTTTAGAGCGCTTGGCATGACACTTTCAGAATGAGAGAATTATCTCTGATAATTTGTCATCTTTTGATGTTTGAGTTTTGGTATTTTGTGTGTATATATACTGATCGAAATTCATTTTATTTTGTGCAGCACCCTGGGTCAGGGCCTTGAAACCAGCACATATCCAGGAGAGGTTCTGTTTTCCATAGCAATAGCTATCTTTGGGCTTATCCTCTTCGCGCTTTTGATTGGAAACATGCAGGTAAACTGAAGACCGTTGTGTTTTTAGGAATGAATTAAAAAGCAAAACCAGAGAACTGAAAGCTGGAAAAAAAGGTCAAAATTTCAGCATACTTACTTGATGGCTTTGATTCTGAATCTTTTTTGTTAAAGCACGATTCCTCATAACTGCCAGAAACGGCTGAAACTTTACTCTCAAGGGATTATTACACGTTTATCTTTGAAAAATTAAACAAAATAAAACGTAAGCTATACAAAAATGATGAAGTGTGAGGTTTCTTGTTATTGCAACAGACCTACCTTCAGTCTCTTACAGTTCGTCTCGAGGAAATGAGGATTAAAAGGCGTGACTCCGAACAGTGGATGCATCATCGTGCGCTTCCCGAGGATCTCAAGGAGAGAGTTCGACGCTATGACCAATACAAATGGTTAGAGACTCGTGGAGTTGACGAAGAAAACTTGGTCCAGAGTTTACCAAAAGATCTGAGGAGGGACATTAAGCGACATCTTTGTTTGAATCTGGTCCGACGGGTAAGGATCATCAAGAGTACATTTTTTCTTGTTCTCTTACAACCAACTTGTAGTGTCTCTTTGGGGCCAGCATATGAATCATCAAGTAACTTGAGGGTGATCTTAGTGTACGTTTCTTGCATTTCATACTATCAAAGTTCATGCTTCGCTTACTAGATCCCTCGCCTGTTTATCGTCGAGAGGGGTGTTAAAATTGCATACCCTATAAGACTCTTGGCCTTGCGAGCTGACTTTTGAGATTGGATTTGAGTTTCATTAAACTCATGTTACGGTATGCAGGTACCTCTGTTTGCTAACATGGATGAGAGGTTACTTGATGCTATTTGTGAGCGACTCAAACCAAGTTTATACACAGAACACACTTACATAGTCCGAGAAGGGGATCCAGTAAACGAGATGCTTTTTGTTATACGTGGCCGCCTAGAAAGTGTGACAACAGATGGCGGGAGGAGTGGGTTTTTCAACAGAGGTTTGCTGAAAGAAGGGGACTTTTGTGGTGAGGAGCTCTTGACATGGGCGCTTGACCCCAAAGCTGGTTCCAACTTGCCATTATCAACTCGAACAGTCATGGCTTTAACCGAGGTGGAGGCATTTGCATTAGAAGCTGAAGAGCTGAAATTCGTTTCAAGTCAGTTCAGGCGGCTTCATAGTAGGCAGGTTCAGCACACCTTCCGGTTCTACTCACAGCAATGGCGCACTTGGGCAGCCTGCTTCATCCAAACCGCATGGCGCAAGTATGCCAAAAGGAAACAATCAGAACTTCGACGTAAGGAAGAGGAGGAAGAGCTAGACTATTATGATGATGATGATCAACAGGCCTTGATTGGCCAAACTGGTAGCTTCGCAGAACCACACAGCATTCGTGCAACTATATTTGCATCACGGTTCGCGGCTAATCTTAGAGGCCACAAGGGTCGAGGCTCGACTAGTTCCAAGAGCTTGCTCAAGGTTTCAAAGCCAACAGATCCTGACTTCACTGATCTTGACACTCGTTAATTTGGCGGTAATATCTAATGAGCTTTATGCTGCTCCATACTTGAACAAGTTCAAGCTGTTTTGGTATTTGTTACTACTATTACATCAACCAATTGTCTACTTTAGTGAACTCTTGGTTTAACTTTGTCTCATATATTTGCCAGCTACTTTTTTTTTTCATTTTTTCTAAAACAAAAATGCAGAAGAAGGGTTATAGATATCGATATTTGAATCTTAGATGTGTTAGATTATATCCCGTGAATTGAAGGTTAAGTATTAGATTCAAATCATCTTGGTTGGTTAAACACCGGTTTTGGCTGATGCGCACTGTTTCAATACTAAAACGAAATATCAAATGATCTTTTTTGTATCGGTTAAAATTTTAATTCATATCGATTGCACTAGTTAATCCCAATCATACCGGGTGGAACATAGTGCCCCGATCATTGAACCAAATAACATTAAAAAATATTAATTTTTTATCCTTTGCTTTTTCTGAAACTTTGAAAAGTAAACACTTGTATTAATCAAGACAATACTTAATCCAACCAACCTTAAAATTTAAAATATAAAACTAAAATATAATAAAAAATAAAGTCACTCAATGTAAAAAAGTTCACTTCACATTACCTTCTTTTATTTCATATAGGGCAGAGAGAAAGAAGCTGATTGCCTAAATCTTTAAAATTTTAACTCTCAGCTTGGCTTCAAAAAACTTTTTAACCTTTTTATATGTATGTTAGTATTGAATGGGCTAATATTGTGGATTATATTGTTATTGATACATGAGATAATTTTTTTTTATTAATTCTGGATTTACTGAATGATAGATTTTTATTTTTAAATTTATTGGTGAGTATTTTATATAATTGATAAATATTTTATATTTAAAATTCATTTAATATTTTTTAAATATTAAAATATCTATTAAATATTTTTAAAATTTTAAATCCAAAATGATACTCTGAAATAAGTTATATAGTGAGTAAAAAATTTTACACTTTGATAAATACTTAAATTATTTAGTTTGTGTTTATTTTAATCAATTTATCTTTTGTAAATCGATATGATCTATCAAACTAAAAACAAAAATAAAAAAAAAGATTTTAAGAGTGTCAATATGCAAATTTTTTTATTCAAAGTTTCTGAAGCATGAAAATTTTAATACTATCAAAATATTTTATTCAAAAGCCTATCAACTATCAAAGTTAGTGGGAGTGTTTTTATTTTTTATTTTTATAATTTTTTATCTTTATCACTAACATGAATGCCTAATTTCTTTTAGTCCGACAAATTTTATTTACTACATTTTTAAATAATATACTATTATTAGAATTCATTGCTTCTCAAATTATTTTCATTATAGTTGACACACAACAAACACATCGTCATAGTAGTACATTTGCATATTTAAACCTTCATACCACAATCACTTGCAGTGTAACTGGTAGAACAAAAGGTCAAGTTTTTGGCTTAAAATGTTGTTTCATTAGGAAAAAAAAAATGATTTCAAATTTAACATTACATAGACTAGGTTTATCAACAAACAATATGAACAACATTGAATTTTACTTTTCTTCCTCATTATTGTCTGAACCAAGGAGATTACAAGAAACACAAAAAAACAAGTTCTATGTTACTTTGATTTATGTAAAGGGGCTTGGTTACATGAAAATGTGAATGAAAAGGAAAATTTGTTCCGTGCATCATCGAACTCCACCATCTATGTGCAAGATATATCATTGTATTTAGCTGTCATTCAGCTACTCAATTTCGCCATGCAGAAGATATCTCCAATTCGACATCTTCTTCCCACCAAGTAGAAGTCTGCAATAATAAATGACTTGGTTTGTTGGTTAGATGATTAGATTTTCAGGATGGTTAATCCCTACTATATATATATATATAGAAACCTAATTTCTCATCTTGTTTCCCTAAGTTCCATGTATCCACACTAAGTTGCTAAATTATGTGTATTTTTGAATAATTCAATGCAGAATGCGCTCGTAATTTTTGAGAATACCAAGCTGAAGTGCTATCGTATGGCCAGATCATGTAAAACCGGAAGGAAGAAAAAAGTTGGAACTTTGTTCAGGGAGGAATGGAGGATATTGCTATGAGCATTCGATTTAAGAATGTCAAACGATACATGGTAATGTAAAAGAGAAAATAGAATAGACAAAAACCTTGTAGCCTCTACGAAGAAATTCTAGTTGACTTCCTTGTTCCTCTTGCAATCCGAGGACCCGCAGCAATTCTTCCTTGGTCTAGACCAAATCAAATTATACAAGTCATTGGAAAGAATGTAATTCAAAACGACCAAGAGCCCAGGTAAATACCTCTCCTAGAGTGAAACGAGTTGCGCTCTCAGCTACACAAGCATAAGAACCATCTGCTTGCTTAAGCATCACCTGCCAAGGTCCTGCACAGATTCCAAGTTAAAATGGGGAGATATGTAAATACATGTCATTATGTACCAAATCCGATTGCGACATAAAAGCTTCATTTCTAGGCCTAATATTGTGCATTCACGTGGACAAAAAACGGGGGATTTAAAGGACAAGCACCCAATCAATATGGAAAAAGAACTAAAATTGTTTGCAATAATGGAATAACATCTATAAGATTATCGAAACTTGGTCCAAAAAAGATTTTGTTGTTTAATGGAAAATGATCCCATTGATTTATCATTTTTCTGTCACATGTCAAATAAATCATTCCATAATCTATTCTTCAGATGTCTCCTAATCTTTCTTATTTGGACTGCACTGCCTGCTCTCATCAGAGTCAAATCTCCTTTAAAGTTTCCCTACTTTCAAGATTACTATATCAAATTAACTAGATGAAGTTACTTGGACTCAGAATGAAGTGTGAGATACAAGTATGTGTCGATATTGATATGTTCTTTTTTCTTATTTACATTTTTCCATGTATTTGAAGGGTCCTTGAAGGTCATATCTGCATACCTGTCTGGAAATATGTCGGACAGGTGTCAAGTATGCAAGTGCATACCCATATCTGGAAAGAGCTTATAGATTTTCAGAGGTACAAGTATGCAAGCACTAAGTTGGCTATAGTTAGTTTGTATGACTCAATCATTCCTCCATATTCAAATTTTATAATGGAACAGTTGAAAGGTAAATTTCAAGAAGGTTTAATTGTGTACCAGGATACTGGCGAAATAGTGCTCCACTGTAATTCACCACAAAAGGTGCAACAGCTACTGTCTTACAACATTTGGAAAGAAAACGGTCAGTATAAAACTGTGTCAGAAATTAAACTCAATGGGGCTAAACAATAAATTGAATAACTACCTTGGAGTACTCCCTGATTCGTATATAGAACACTGGGACGAACTGTGAAAGAAATCGATAGTGCAAATCTTTGGTAGGAAATCCCAAAAGACCCAAATCAGCACTGCAAACATAAGCAGCCTCAATCAAAAGTTAATTCACTGATCATTGAATCCCATTAAAAGGTGAAAAGCAGTAAAATTTTTACCGCAAAGTATCAAGTTCAAGATTGAATAGAAGTGTTGGGGTTGATGGGGCATATTTCTCCTGTAAATTCAAATCACAGTCACACAAAGGAGAAGAAATAAAGGCATGGACATGGTATGCCCGTACACTAAATTTTAACTGTGTACTGACTTAATATATCCTACGTGAGTAATATGACATGTTTCCTCATGTATATAAACAGATCAGATTAGCAGACCCATGTAAGCAGAAGAGCCTAACTTCGACTAGCCACCAGTTTGAAGTACGAATCAATCTATAAATAGATAATAAATTGGAACATGAAAAGGGTGAAAGGCCGTATGAAGTGGAAGAATCATACCACATACTTCTCTATAACAGAAAGTTCACGTGTGCTACAATTAATAAATATATAAAGAGTTGGTGGCTCCTTTGGTTCCCAACGACCTACATTGCAGAGATTGCAGAATGTTTAAATTCTTGTGTGTAAGTATAAACAGGGTATGAGGACATGAAATTCTGAAGCTATTAACTAACAAAGTTCATTGATTTAGATGGAGTGGAAAATTCTCACATACAGCTGGATTTTCATGAACAAACCTTCATTTTCATCTACAAAATCAAAATCCAGAGTGTTCTTGATAGATTTAAAGAATGAGGTTACAGCATCACTAGGGACATCATCGAGGGAGCCTATAGATATACCATCAATCTGAAAGTGAAGAATCAAGAATCAAACTCCCTTAGACTCCAGGCAATTATGCAAATAAGAGATTATGAGCTTAAAGCATGAGGGTGAAAAGTGAACTGCCCCTACATAAAAAGCTATAGCTGCATGAATAGACAGGTTTTAGTTTTTGAGAGGTTATATCTTTAAATCTAAGTGTCAGAATTTCTTGATATAAATGCAGATTGAATTAACCCTGAAACCATCTAAGGAATGAAACGCATAATGATGCCAAAGGGCCAATGTGATACCCCATACATACTTCAGTGACAATAACCAACAAAACCCTTGCTGTGAAAAGAGCCTGCCTTAACAAAGTTGCACAGAAAATAGAGAGTAATCTCGAATGATTCATTTTATTACCGAGTCAAGAGCTGCTTTGAAAAGCTCAGAGGCCCTCCGCTTTTCTGGCTTATCAGGAAACACCTGAACAAGAAGTAAGAAATTACACTTATCTTTGAAACGAAATATCAATTTTTCAGCAATTGGAAGTATCCTCTTACTATGCAAGCCTGGGTTTCCATTTTCTGTTGGAGTTTCCTAACAACGGCCAAGGCAAGTTGAATGTTGGCATCAATGAACTCATCTGAAGATCCCTTCACATATTTAGACATCAGAGAAAATTATGTACTATAACATTTCTCCTTAAACATAATCATCATCATACAATATACTGTGATTTCTGAAAGTACTACACCAAGAGGCAACAATACTAGGCTTTAGTTTTCAATTATGAGTAAAGCCAAAAGGACAGATTACGAACAAAAGCAAGATACAAAAGATAGAATGAAAAATGATTGCAGTGAAGCTTTTAAATGAGAAAGAAAATCCATGAAGTTTACTTCAACTCATTTTGGGAAATGTAAAGATGAAAAGGTACCTTATATGAAGAAATGTTGCTTGGCAAGGGCCTGTACAGGCAGAAAACCCATACATAAAAAAAGACCAAATATTAAGGAGAAGAAAGTAAACAGATACTCAACTGAAATTCTTAATCAAAATGGATGAACTGAAGAAGCGTACATAAAGAAGCAAAATATATGATTTCATATGTTTATAAACAACAATTTTATTAGAATTGTCGCTAGAAATCAAGTTATTTACTCATTCTTATCAATTATGACTATGTTTACATTAAACATTAGGAAGCAGAAGCAGATAGAATAAAAAAAGATCAATATCAGAAACTGCCAATTCCAAACTACTATTATCAGATGATTTCGCAATTTTTAACCTGAAAAGCTTGTTATAGTGAACTACTACTACATAAACAGTCAGCTAAAATGGGATAGCTTTCTGCTTTCAATAACTAAAGGGGAAATGGAAATGAAGAAAAAGGTTTTGTAAACCTAAAAAAAGACCAAGAAAATCAAAATACTTCATAAATAAATAGGAAGATAGGAAACGTACGGGAAATCAATCTCGAGACGGGTTTTGCCATCTTGAATAGCATAAGCAAGGGAGTTAGCGGCATCGGTTACGAGAACATCGTATGACTTAGGCTTGTAAAGCGCCACTCCTTTCTTGGGATCGAAGCTCTCTGTCGATGCTGCAGCGGGTGGAGTTGCTTCCTTGTTGTCTTTGGTGGCGCATTGGATTCGTATTCTTGGTCCGGGAGAGAAAGTGGGAAAACGATGGGAAGAAGCAAGGCGAAGTGAAATGAGGGAATGGGGAGGTGGAGGGATAGAGAGAAGTGAAGAGAAAGAGACGGCCATGAAATTCATGGCTATTGCCATGGGAGCTGCTGAGCTGGTTTTGCTGAAAGCCTCAAAGACAAGAAGGGATACACCATGGAAACCGTCTAAGATGAGATTATATGATAACCAGCTGCAGCCACGTGTCATACTTTTTTCCCCCTGTTCTCGGGGTTCGTCGTGATTGTCTTCCTATAATGTCCAAGTAAATAAAATGGTAAATTACACCAACAAACTCAATTTTGGGTTGTTTAAAAAACAGTTACTTAATTTTGAAAACGAAGAAAATAACTGTTTTATTTTTTTTTAAGTCATTCAATGAAATGAAATTAAGGTGATTGTTTTATCAATTATTTAAAAATTAAGTGATTATTGATGTAATTTATCTTAAATAAAATATACATTGCCTTCACCCTATTTTATACAAAATTTAATGAAATAATAAAAGAAAAATGGATTAAATTAATCAAATTCATTATATTATATATTTTATAAATTTTGATATGTAAATACTTTGTTTTATTAAATTTAATATGATTGTATATTTATTTATGTTTGTATTTTTTTTGTTGATTATTATATTTTATTTAACTTAGACATATGACAACACGAAACACAACTTAGAAGGTATCTATTGATGGCTCTTCATCTTGTACCATTTGTGGATGGCTCTCACACCACCCACAGGGGCACTGGGGCACCTACTACGAGTTTTCCAGGAGAAGCATTAAGAAATAGCAACCTCATGCTATTTCAATAAAGGGAATATCAGAATAAGAATAAGACCATATAATATCATGCTTGACGACAATTGAAACATAATAGACGTATCACCTGCTAATCATAGGGGTGAGTATTCAATGGAGTCAAGTAAAAAAAAATCGAGTTAGTTAAGTTGACGAATCCTATTTTAGCAATCGAACTTAATTTAAATTTTTTTCGAATCGAATTGAATAGGATAAAAAAAATTCGAGTCAAGTCGAGTTAACGAATTCTATTATTTATACTCAATGTTGCATTTACATGAACCGATTATTTAACTGCATAAACAATATAATGATTTTGCCTTTTAACTTGGTAAATATTTATCAAAACAACGTAGTTTTGTTTTTTCTTATTCGGATTTTCGGATTACTCGAATTGTGTAATTTATATTTGAGTTAAACAAAAAAATTTAATTTTTTATTCGAGTTGATTCAACTAACTCGATTAACTCAAATAACTCAAATTATTTAATTTAAAATTTTAAATTTTTTATCAAATTTTTAAAATCGAATTGAATTTTACTCATTATTAATTGATCACACAAACGAATCACCATACGTATTTTCAATAGCATGATACTATGTGACAAGGGACCTCCCTTATATATACCTGACACATAAATAATAAATGATCTCCTTCCCGAAGCACTTTACCTCATAACTTAGACTCACACAATCTCATTTCTCTATCCTCCTACTTTTCTTACTCAGTTATTTTCTCTGATTTTCTATCTTTCACAAGCAAACTGGTCTCAAAACAACCATCACTTTTTTCTCCTTTGTTGAACACCAATATTAACAAATAATGTAAATGAAAATTTTACTAATAAAAATAAAATGATTATCAATTCTTATTAATAATACTAATATATTCCCTAGGAAAATCTAAAATAAAATATGATTGATGTTTTCTTAATTTTGTTTACGTGTAATGATGTAAATTTATATTCATGTTGTACTTATATTATTTTATATTATTATAATTTTTAAGCTATCCTCTAGTTGGGTGACTAAAGAGGGATTCGAAGATTAAATCTAGTTTATATTTAGTGTATTTCATTCTTGATAGACAAATTCGTTTAACAAAGTCTAATTTTAGGAGAGACTACACGCATTTTTTTATCTTTGTCTATTTTTTTTAAAAGATTCTATTATTTTAAATTTCAATTGATTATTTTTATAAGTAAAATTTAAATTTATCACATTTATTAAAAATTATATACTTCTCAAATTGATAATAATAAATTTAAAATATAAAAAGCAATTAACAAAAATTGACAAACTAATCTTATGTTCGGATTGAATAAAAACAAGAAAAAAAGTAAAAAAAATCAGTACTCTCTTGTTTGAATAAATTTTTTTATTCTAGTAAGCGAAAGTAAAAAGAATTCTACAATAACTTTTTACTGAACTTTTCACAGTCTAACAAAACAAAATACTAAAAAATCTTCATTTTTATAGTCTATTTCATTTATTAATTTCAATTATTTAAAAAAAAAAAACATATATCATTTCCTTTGCTTAATCTTTCTATCTTTTCCTTTCCTTCCTTTTACAATTATTTACCCAAAATAGCATATAAGTAACAATAATTTTTTTTGGAGAAAAATAATAATTTATTAGGAGAAAAAGAGTATAGATCTATAAATGAAAAATTTATTAGGTGAACTCTTTTTACCACATAAACAATAATCTCATACAATGATAAAATGCCATGTAAGAGTATTTTTCCATGTATCAATATATTTTGTCTGCTCATTTTTATTCTCTTCTCAATTCAACTTTCTCTAATCCCAACATTGACCATTACAATTGAGGTTGGCCTCACCCTCCCCTTAACTCATTGATTTCATAAACTTAAAATCTATATGTTATTCTTTTTATCTTCGTCAGTATACCTTTAACTCTTCTTTATCAAGTCTTAACGCTTGTTCGTGCGCGCTTGTAAACCTTATTGCGTGGAAAAAAAAACTTTTACATAGTGTTTTATTATTGCATGAGACCATTGTTGATGTGAGATCTAATAATTTTTCATATAAATGGATCTTACATATTTAAATAATAAAAAAAAGTAATGGAATGAAGGTAACATTTGGAACAAAATGGGTGATTTGGAATGAATACGGAATTTACCTCGTTCCTTTTATACTTACGTTTCTTGTTTTTCAATAATTGACTTTGTCCTTTTTAACTTGATAACTATAATAATCGTTTGCTCCTTATTGTACAAAAACACTTTGGGGAATCCTTTATAGGCCTATGCCATTTGTGAGGTGGTCTTTATTAGTATGCATGTAAAAGCAGTTAACAGTTGATAGCAGTTAACTGCAGTTGTTAATAACAGTTAATTTCTGTTATTATTGACTGTTATTGTGTTCTATAAATACACTACTGTGTATCAATAATAAAGATCAAGTTTGATGTTAAAAAGTTTTATTTTAGTTTTAGATTCTTAACATGGTATCAGAAGTTTAATTCTTTACGGATAATTAAAGATCCTGTGGAAATTTTGTTTCTTTTTTCTTGTGTTTCTTGACTGTATTGCTTCTGCAAATGGTAACAGATGCTTCAACAGAAAATAAGTTCTTCTCCTCCAAGAAGATTAATATCTTACTTGATGATACAAACTACTTGTTATGGCGTCAACAGGTATTACTTGCTGTCAAAACTTTCAAGTTACAGCATTTTCTTGATTCGAAACCAAATATTCCTTCATCAACAATTACTAATGATTTTGGTGAAGTGCAAGAAAATCCAGCGTTTGTATTGTATGAACAACAAGATTGTGCAATTGCTTCCTGGTTGTTATCTTCTGTTAGTCAAAGTGTGCTTCCTCAGCTAATAGGTATGGACACTAGTTCTCAGATTTGGAATGCTCTTGCAAACATTTATGGAAGTAAGACTACTTCTAGACTCATGTTTAACAGACGTGCTTTACATTCTCAAAAGAAGGGTGATCTTTCTATGAAAGAATTCTTGATGAAAATTAAAGGGTATTGTGATAATCTAGCTAGCTGTGGAGAAATTATTTCAAAACATGAACATGTTACGGCCATTCTGAATGGTCTTTCCACTGATTTTGAGTCAATAATCACTGTTATAACTGCTGGCCAAATTCCATCAACTGTTCAGCATATAACAATGCTTCTTCTTGATACTGAGGCAAGAATGCAGTCAACATCTACAGAGATTCCCATTGCTGCAAATGTGGTTACTCATCAGGCTCCTCTTGGTAACTCTGTTGCACCTGCTTATAGACCTTCTTCAAGCTTCAATCGAGGAAGAGGTCGTGGCAGGATGTCTGGTTCTCGAATTCAGTGTCATCTGTGTGGTAAGATGGGACACTTGGTTGATCGGTGTTATCGTCGTTTTGATATATCCTTCAAGAGTCCTACTTTCAGACCTCAAACCAATACTTGTATGTTTGGTGGCAATACTGTTGGATTGGGATGAGGTCCTTAATATGGTAACTGGATGTACAATCCTAATTCACAGGCTCCAAGTAATCTGGTTAACCCTTTTTGTGCAGTCACACAGGTAGGTCCAACTAATGCTCAAGCTTGTAATGCAACTCCTGAATCAGTTGGTGATAATGCTTGGTGCCCAAATTCAGGGGCTATACATCATTTGACAAACTCTGCCTCTGCCTTGGATCAATCTGTACCCTACACTGGTTCAGGTAAGGTATATGTTGGTGATGGATCATCCTTACCTGTTATAAAAACTGGAAAGACATATTTGCACATGCACTCACGGCCACTATGCATGAGGTCCTTACTGTTTGTACCAGGAATTACTAAAAACCTCATGTCTGTTTCTAAATTTACTAAGGATAATTAGGTTCTCTTTGAGTTTTCTCCCTCAAACTGTCAAGTCTGAGATCTGCACACTAAGGAGGTTTTGCTTGAAGGAATGGTTTCTGATGGGTTATACAAACTGCAAGCTCCCAAGATTGATCAGGTAATACAGTTCAAGTCTGCAACTCAGTGCTTCTCAAGTGTGAAGTCAATACCATTGAATGTTTGGCATGCTAGGCTAGGACATCATTGTCTCTCTACACTTAAGAGTGCCTTAGCACGTTGTAATATTTTCTTTGTTGATAATAAGAATGATCTTAACTGTATAGCTTGTCATCTTGGCAAAGAACACAAGTTGCCTTTTTCAGTGTCTGAAACAATTTTACCAGGTCCACTTCAAATGGTAGCAGCAGATGTTTAGGGTTCTACTCCTTTAAGTTCTAATGGGTTCAGTTATTATGTGGCTTTTACTGATGCTTACACCAGATATACTAGGTTGTATTTTTTGAAGAAAAAGTCAGAGGTAGCAAATTTGTTTCCTATGTTTCACAGACAAGCTGAAAGAATTCTTGGTGTTAAGCTGAAAGTGCTGCAAACAGATGGAAGAGGTGAATTTCAGGCTTTACAAAGGTACATGGCACAGGAAGGTATCTTACATAGGAAAACTTGTCCTTACACATTAGAACAAAATGGGTTGGTGGAGAGGAAACATAGGCAAATTGTGGAATCTGGTCTCTCAATGCTGGCACATGTAGGACTACCTTTAAGCTATTGGTATGATGCTTTCAGCAGTGCTACATATTTGATCAACAAGCTACCATCCGCCTCTTTAGGTAATGTCTCTCCTTATGAAAAATTGTTCAAAGTCAAACCAGATTATTTACCACTTAGAGTTTTTGGATGCATGTGTTTCACAAATCTTAGACCTTATAATGTCAACAAGCTTCAATTTCGATCTATGCCCTGTACATTTTTAGGTTACTCACCTATTCAAAAAGGTTATAGATGTAGGGATTCCACAAGGAGAATTTTTGTGTCTAGACATGTTACATTTCATGAAAGTGAATTTCCATTCAATAAGTTGACAAACACTGTTACATCAACACCCATATTAACTGGTAGTTCCAAACTAGTTTTAATCCTTACAAGGAATTTGAGTACACCAGGTCTGACTCATGAATCATCACACATGACTGTATCTGAACCTAGTCAATTTAATTCAACCTCTGTACCTTCTGAACAAAATCTGTCCTTGACTAGTACTAATATCTCATCTCACTCTCCTCCACAACAATCACCCTCACCTCCACAACTTCAGCTTTCTCTGCGTAATATTCATCCTTGGACTACTCGTAGCAAAGCAAGCATTTTTAAACCAAAAGCCTACATGACCAAGGTAGCAGGTTCATCAAATGTGAAGTACTCTGATAGCATTTATACTAATTTTCCTACTAATATGCATGAAGCTATGAAATCAGTGCAGTGGCAAGAGGCAATGAACAATGAGTTGCAAGCACTGACTAAAAACAAGACATGGACCTTGTGTTCCCTTCCAGAATCTAGGAGGGCAGTAGGGTGCAAGTGGATCTTTCGGGTTAAAAGAAAGCCTGATGGATCAGTTGAAAGGTACAAAGCAAGGTTGGTGGCTAAAGGTTTTTCACAGCATGCTGGTATGGATTTTTCAGATACATTCAGTCCAGTTGTGAGAGCAACTACAATAAGGACTGTTCTAGCACTTGCTGTCATCAATGGTTGGCACTGAGACAAGTAGATATCAATAATGTTTTTCTTAATAGCATTTTGACAGAAGAAATATATATGGAGCAGCCACCAGGGTTCGAAGTGAGTGGCTCAAGTGGAGAGAAATTGGTATGTAGACTTAATAAAAGCCTTGTATGGGTTGAAGCAAGCACCTAGAGCTTGGTTTCACACCCTGAGACAACATCTTGTAGAAGGACTTGGTTTCAAAGCATCAATAGCTGATCCATCTTTGTTTTATCAAAGGACCAGCTCAGCTACCATATTTCTCATGGTCTATATAGATGATATTGTGGTGACTGGTAGTTTAACATATGTCATCACTTAGGTCATCTCTCAGTTGCACAATAAATTCTCACTTAAGGACATGGGAGAGCTGTATTTTTTCCTAGGAATTGAAGTTGATCGATCCTTATCTGGCAGCTTATTTTTGTTTCAGAAAAAGTATATTTCTGAGCTTCTACAGAGCACTGATATGATGCAGGCATCCTCTACTCCAACTCCCATGGTTGCTACACCCAAGTTGGTTGCCTATGATAACAGTCATTTGGTTGATGTTCATAGATACAGAAGTATAATTGGTAAATTGCAGTATGTATGTATCACAATGCCAGAAATATCTTTTTGTGTGAATAAACTTAGTCAGTTTATAAATGTACCATGTCAGTCTTACTGGAAAGCAGTAAAGAGAGTACTGAGGTACTTGAAGGGGACATTGGATCATGGATTAGTTTTTAAAGGTGGTCAGTTGGAGTTAGTTGGTTATTCTGATGCTGATTAGGCATCAACTGTTGAAGATAAACAGTCCACAATAGGTTACTGTATTTTCTTTGGATCTAATCCAGTAGCATGGTCATCTTAGAAGCAAGGTGTGGTCTCAAGGTCCTCCTCTGAGGCTGAGTATAGAAGCTTGGCAAATTGTGTATTTGAACTAATGTGGATCAAATAATTACATGAAGAGATTGGTGTATCTGTCAAAAAGCCTCTCATTGTTTGGTGTGACAACACTTCAATAGTTGCTATGGCTGCAAACTCTACTCATCATGCAAGAATAAAGCATGTGGAGATTGATTATCATTTTGTTAGAGAAAAGGTTCTTGATGGATTGCTTCAAGTTAATTTTGTACCATTTGAAAGTCAGCTAGCTGATGTGTTGACTAAGCCTATTACTCCTAAGCAGTTTGCTCATGTTAGGGAAGCACTTCAAGTTGTTTCAGGAAGAGAAGAAAGCCCAGGGAATATTAGTATGCATGTAAAAGCAGTTAACAGTTGATAGCAGTTAACTGCAGCTGTTAATAACAGTTGATTTCTGTTATTATTAACTGTTATTGTGTTCTATAAATACACTACTGTATATTAATAATAAAGATCAAGTTTGATGCTAAAAAATTTTATTTTAGTTTTAGATTCTTAACGGTCTTTCATCATTGTAGTAAAATTAGATTAGTTTTATAAATTAATGATAAAATAAAATATTTAAACTAGTTTTATCCTGTATTTAACATCTTACCAATTCAAAAAATAAAAATAAAAATAAAAAATCAAGGTATTTGTTAAGTCACCTATTTTCAATTAAAGTGGGCCTTTGGACATTTGATGCTTTATATTATAGGTATAACAATTAGAATGGATGTAAAGTTTGATGATTTAATAATTCATGGTATAATTTTTATGTGACTTTATTTCTGTGATGCGCATTATTATTTATTCACGTGCGTACACGGACAGATTACTCTACTTTTATTTCAGGCAAAGGGAGGTGGGTATCCTTTCTTTTTTATCCAAATTTCATCCTTTCCTTTAAATTGCTTTTATTTTTTCATGCTAAAAGGAAACCAAAGCGGTTTCTTTCCAGACTAAAGTGGAGCGCATGAGACTGAGGAAGACAAAACATTGAGGAGATCATATGACTTACAGGGATCTTTATCTCATTTTATATATATATTTCTTCCTAGATAATTCTACCTTCTACATGTGAAAGCGACGGGCAAAAGTTCATATAGTATGGGGTCGATGGGGGGCTAGGTGCAGATTGAATTGAATTCCACTCTTAATTTGGTCTCATATGATAATTTGAATTTTAAATTTTATTTTGATCTATTTAGGTTTTAAGAATCAGTAATTTAGGTGGATTGATATGTAGTTTTGAAATTATTTTTTAATATTTAGTAGTTCGATGGTATTCTTCTTTTATATGTTAACATATTTTTAATTATCTATATAATATAAATTCCATAATACTCCTATATATTACGTGTTAGAGAAAATGATATTATTTTTCCTACTAGAAAGCCAAAAAGAAAACCTTTAAAAAAGCTTTAGAAAAGAAAAGAAAAGAAAAAGCGGTATCTTTATTTTCGTTTTATGTATCGACTTTATTGTCAGCCGCGCATGCGAGATGGATTGACTTGACTTGGAGGTGCATTTATCTTATACTCATACATGTACTGTAAAATGTATTTTATAAATAAAATCTAATATATTAGATTGTATTTTAAAATATTCGAAATCTAGTATTGAAATTGCTCCATTTTCATATTATTTCACTTGTATTTTCATTATTTTATTAATTTAGTATTTGCCTGAATGTTTAATATTGTTTTCTTTAATTTAATCATGGACTACTCAATTGGCAGTATACTCATGCCTTTCTTTCTCAACTGAACTATGCCACGTGTAAGCCTCCCTCACTGAAGAAAGTCCAGTTGTACATCCCATAAAGAGAATCCCCAACAAAAGATCAATTTAGTGCATGGAATGAGAGCTGAAACGAGCCCGCCCTAAGTAACTTCCCCTTTGATGTCACTTTCTCTTAAAAACCGTCGTTATATTTTCCAGTACCGTCTCCTGAGTCCATATCTCGCCAGCCACAATGAAGCAACTCAAATTTCTCATTTGCCCTAATTCTCCTTTCGTAAGTTCTTTGATTCCTTTCTCATACAGAAAAAAAAAAAAAGACTAAAGAATTATTATTATTTAATTTTTGGGCAAGCAAACCATTTTTTCTTGGTCTTATGGAGAAGAAAGAGCGTTTCGGTTCTGTTTCTATTTAAAGTTGGTTGAAACTTGAAAAATTCTATTTGTTTCTTCAGAAAAAAATGAAGTTAAATAAACTAGTGTATCTTTTTTTTTTGTTTGACTTTAGTGATAGTCTAAGAGAATGTTTTTTCTTGGATTTTCTAAGGAACCGAAAAGCGACGTGTTTTTAAGCTTTGTATGCATTGTGTCCTCTTTTTGTTTGCCGATATACTCAATTGGATTTTACATTTTCTAGTTCTTTTATTCTGTACTTTAGTTCAAGTTTTGCTTCTTTTTGTCTATGATAGTTTAAATGTTTAAAAGATAAATGCTTGATCGCTTTAACGGTAACTCTTTTTCATATTCAGGTTTGGGATGGAAATGGCTTCTCGCAATGTTTTGATGACTTATATCCTTCTCTAATTTTTAAAAAATTATTATTTTATTATTTTTAAGCTTCATTTTAACACAAAAGTAAACACGGATTGATTCTACTTTCTATGAGTTTGGCTTTCCTTATTCGTGTTTACGGTCTTAGGTTTTGGTATAAATGCAGCAAGTATTGCCGTGATTTGCATAGTTGGAATAATGAGAAGAAGGGCCCAAACAAACTGGACGGTAAATTCTTCTTTATATAATACTATTTTTGTTTCATTCCCTTCTTACTAAGTCTAATGAGAAATTTCTATTTGTTCTTGGCTTCATGCCATGCCTCTTGAATGGAAATATATTTGCTTTTTTTTTTTTTGGGGGGGGGTACATCTTACAATTTACAAGTTGGAGGAATGAACCCTGGTCACTTGCACTGTTGCGGTCTTGGTGGATATGTATTTACTTATTTCTATTTCCTTTTTTTTTTCAAAATATATGGTTTATGCATCAAACTAAGCAAAAAAAATGTATTATGCTCTGGTTTTAAGTTCTAATCCTTCTTATTTATTGTTCTGTATCAAACTAAGCAAGTAATCTTCTGCATGACCTCCTCTTCCCCCATTTCCTTCAATTCTCTCTCTCTCTCCTTTTTTATTTAGTTTTGAAATGGAGTAGCAAAAAAATGTTTTGCTTTTAAATATCCAACCCGAGCAATTTACTAATGCTTCAAAAATTATGTGTGTGTATATTTCTTTTAGGTAAAATTTTCAGAGAAGGCTCTTCTACATTTTATAGCAGTCATTGGAGCATGTTTATCATGTGTGGATGCCATTTTGCTTGTGAAGAAAAAGCTTCATGGAGATTTTGTCTTATATCATGAGTTGGTTTTCAGATTTTCGCATTTCATGGTCTGGGTAAGATTTCCTATCTTCAAGTCATTGGCTTTCTTGCTGAAAACTTTAAGCAGTTTTTTTTTCACTTTCATAACTTTATTTTGGTATCTTAATATTGTTTGTCTGGTTCAAATATATTTAGGCAACTATTGTATTCTCCTTGAGGTGTGCCTGTTTTCAACACATATTTTGCGATATGGTCCTCTGTATATGGTGGACTATAAAACCTCTGTTTGGAATCCCTCATCTGCAAAAGGCATTCTCTTCAATGGAGGTATTACTTTGTTTTTCTTTTTAGAGTTCTCTTTCAATGTATTGAATGCTTCTATATAATTTATTGTGCTATGGATCTTGCCTTCTGAAATGATGTTTTTATGGTACAATGCCATCTAAAATAGTTGGATAAAAGACATAAACATATTATTGAGGACTAAAAGAAACAATCATTTCTTTCACAATGTTGAGATGCTAAAACCATTTTAGTTAATTAACATCTTACTCCCTGCAATTTCATTTTGTAATATTTGCCTCCATTGTCTTCATAGTGGTGAATAAGAGTAAACTTTATTCCTGTAACAAATCAATAGCCCAAATGATTTTCCTTCACAAGTATCATTGGTGGTGCCCGTTTGTTCAAGTGTTCATGGATATGAATATTACATATATTATTGGAAATGAATATTTAAGCCATTTGGTTTTAGTTTCCAGTTGAACCTGCAGTTTAAAAATAGTCTAAACCGTGTAGTTAATGATATTGTGAAAAGATCTTTTGATCAACCTTTTCTTCTTCCATACCAAATCATCTTTTCAAACGTTGAATGCATCATGCAATTACATACTGCTGATCTGTCACAATAGCGTGTTTCATTCATCCTTTTTTTTAAGGCAACTACAAGCTAAAGGCTTTGTCTTGTTCCATTTGAGGCAATAATATAATTTCTTATGTTGTTTTCTGTACTTAATGTAATTCTTAATAGTTAATCACTCAACATAGGCACTGCAAATTTAGGAAATTGGTATTGAATTTTCAGCGAACCAATTCATAATTATTTATATGTCTTTCTTGACAGGTTTTAGATTGTCTTAAAGAAAGCTCTGTTTTATTTTTGGATATTATGTTTTGCGTATCCATTAACTGTATCCGGATAAAACAGGCATCTGCTAATAGCAGGTATAATTTTCAATTATGTTGATTGTACTCAGGTTACATGTTACTGTTTTCTGTGGTGTATCTTAAGTTTAGATAATTAAATTACTTGAATATGCTGCTTGCTATAATCTCATTTTGAGACTTTCTCTCTAAAATGCACAATTAGACAGCTTTCTCTCTCCTTCCACCTAAAAGAAAGTAAAACAGAGAAAAGTTTCTTGAATACAGTAAAGCTTTTCTTATTCTTGTTATGTGTTGTATGAGACTAGCAGCAGGAATTTCATTCAACCATTAATAGGTTTTCCTATCAACTCTGTCTGATCTTTAATGCTTATTACATTTCTTCATTAATACTCGTTTTCCCCAAGGCTGGAGGAGACAATGGTTTAATCCTCTCGACCCCGTTTTGATCCTTCATGAAGGCGTATGAGGTCCTTGGTACAATTCCTTAGGGATTTACCAACTAAGTTAGTGCCTCAACCTCTCTCTATCATGACTGGATCCATAACTAAATAAGATAGAAGTTCTAGGATTAGTCTAATATTTGGTGTACTTAAAAACTTTCTGAGGTGCCTTTTCAATCATAGCTACCATAGAAAATAAGAGGTGGGAGATGGTATGGTAAAAGATAAATACAAAAAAGAATTATTATCGTGGAATTGTGAGGACATATGAAGTGTGAAAATATTTAAATTATTATGCTTCATGTGGGAAAGTGATTAATTTAATTACAATATATAAACACATTACAAAAAGATCATGATGTTCAATAGATTCAATAACAACTTGGCTCGACCACTTTGTCACACATTCTTGTGTTAGTTTATTCATCTTTGTTTTCTTTTTCTTTTTCCGGACCAAATGTAAGTGACTCAACATGATCATCACATGCATTGTATAGCTTTCATTCTCCCATTGTAGTATGTAATTCCTGGCTTATGGTTGTAACTTGTGTAATACAAATCAAATTGAAAAGGTTCTTGCCATTGCATGGGTCCCTTCTCTATGACTTTGGATCTCTTATAAAGTCCTTCTTTATTCATTTTCTGCATGAAGAAATATGTATCTAAACAAAAATTATTTTTCCACGGATCACTTTGCCAAATGTTCCATTTCATTAGATATCCCATATTCCATATCCAACATTTTTAGAATTGCTTGATGAACTTGTTCATACTGAAGTCTCACTTGACAGCTGAATTTGAGGCTATAGGAGTTTTGTTGATTATAACTGCCTTATATCTTTCCTCTATGTTATTTAGACTTATTGGCTAAAACTCTTTGCCTGCAAACACTGTAGCCCAATGGAAGATTCACTTCTTTGTGCTGAGATGGACATTGAGGAAGGTTGTCAGAGGGATTCTGTAAGTAGTTCTTATCATCTCAACTTTTCTCATGTATGCTTCCAGCCTAGTTATTGTTTATACAATTTTTATTTTTCTAGAAACCATTTAAAAAACTGAGATGTTAGTAGTGTTATCCTTTTTTTTAAACTTATACCAAAGGAGTTTGTATCCTCCACCTCCTTTTGTTGTCAATGTCATAAGTTTTTTCTTTGTTCCAAAACATCCTTCTCCTACCTGAAACAACCAAATTGGAATTTACATAACCAAATTGACTAACTTCTAGATAAAAAACAATTTTTCTATGGTGTTATCCCACGTTGATTAGGTTTTTACTTTACACTGGCTTGATATTGATGTTGAGCCTCTCTACCATTAGCCATCTGTTGTGTTTGGAAGTATGATTGTGTTCTAAAATTTTTAGGAAGCACGAAGGATGCATCTAAATATAAATAGGATACTTGGGTATTATTTCCAGTACTTGTTTTATAAGCATCTCAATTCAATCTATATTATATACTCCTAAAATCCTACCTTTTCCTTGGTGATTTAAGGTTTTCTTGAGTTTCATGTAAGCTGATTTTAAGTCTGAACTCTGAAGTTCCCATTCTGTTTAAAGTAAATACTAGCTCCCTTTTTCCCCTACAGTTTTGAAATCCATTTTACAATATATATTTAAAAATTCACATTAATTTTGATTAATATGTTCTCAGTCCATATGCTGAAAATAATGGTTCTCTGCCTAGCATGATGAGTGCACGTGGACAATTGTAAAGAGATCATTATAAGTGGTGTCTCTCCAGCTTCATAATAGTGTAAATTACTCTCTTGTATGCTAGTCTTAAAATAAACCTAGTTTGAATAATGTGTAGCTATTTGACATGCCCGCTTTCGAGGACCCTCCTTGACTTTTGCATCATATTTAGCAGCTGTCTATAAGCTTACTGTCCATTGTATCTATCTAAGAAATAGCCATGCCAAATCTTATTGTGTTTATTTATTTATTTTTTTGTATTTCAGTACAAAATGTGTTTTGTTTTCCTTTTTTATTTGTCTGTAGTAGATAAACTAATACTAATATTTTGCATGTCACTTGGTTGTCAAAGAGAAGAATGCAGGGCTGTTGGGATTATATTGTGTTCAGATCTATCACTTCTGTAATGAAATCTGGTTTGGGAAAGCAGCTTGGCTTTGATGATTTACTTTTGCTGCCGACTGATATGGATCCTTCTACATGGCACGAAAAGTTATTAAGCTGCTGGCAACATCAGCAAAATAAATCTTCCTCAAATGCATCATTATTTAGAGCAATCTTCTCTGCATATGGATGGCCATATCTTCGTCTAGGTTTATTAAAGGTATTCTTACTCTATGCAATGCTTGAGAGGACATCTTGAAGTTCTTTATGCTTCAATAAAAGAATGAAAATAGAAGCTTGTATGTTGATAAAACTGTGTTCCATAATGCATATAAAACATTTTTAGAAATTGAGGTCTACTCGCTTATGCGGAATTCTGGGGTTCAACTTGTAGAAAAATAAAAGATCCCTGGCTGAAGTTTTCAAGTTGCTTTATATGAATTTTAAGTTTTTCCTACCACATGTATAATTTTGCCTTTTGCAGGTTTTTAATGATTTCATTGGTTTTGCTGGACCACTGCTTCTGAATAAGCTAATTCGGTTTCTTCAACAAGGTTTGCATAGTTCTAATGCTTGAAAAGATGTCAGTGGTCACCATCTCCCTAGTTTTGTTGCATCACTCATTTCATTTTTAAATATTTCTCTATACTTTGGAATGATTAATTACTTTTTCTGTATTCCACTATGATGCAATTAAACCAAATACTATATTAGTGAATGTGATAAAACATCTAAATTGCAACTGTTAATATCTTATGCAAATTATTCTGTAATCTCTGACTGAGTGCTTGGTACTGTTTTTGGTTCTACTTAGTAAGATTCACAGTTTTGTGGTAGAAGTTCAAGCATTCAATGAGTTGGGTCATATTACTGTTTTGCTTTTTGTTAGTTCCCGCATCTGTCCCACATGAGATGATAAAGAGAGCTCCATAAAAGGATTCTTAGGTTACTAGGATTTGAGGTTCCTACCAGTTTCTGCTGTTTTAAAGAACTGTTCCTGATCACCTTTCAAGGAAAACCATCTTTGTCATTACCCAGGGTTTGATTGGATGGTGGGGAATGCAGGGTAAGGAAAGGAGGGGGAATAATACTTTCTAGTTAATATTTTTTTTGTCTGTATGAAAAGTTAGCCTTTATTCTAACGTATCGTTTGACATAGCGATCATTTTTTCATACATCAATGACACCATGTTCTGTTGATCTCTTGGATATCTGGTGTTATCTCTATCTTTTCTTATGCAACCATAATGAAATATCATGTTGCTTTAAATCACAAGTCAGTATTTTTGTTATTTGCATATTATGTAATTTGAAATATCTCTTGCTGAATTTATGAATTCAGTTAAGCTAAGTTTCTCTCTTTCTGTTAAGTTTATAGTTTTTCCATGAAGACAACATGATTTTTCCTTGCAAACTGTTTGTAACTAACTAGGGCTCCATGATAATTAAATTATAATGAAGTTTTAATTGGAAATATACTTATGTTGACCTTGCTTATGCAACTTGTTTTTCTTTTGTCAGGTTCTGGAAATTTGGATGGCTATGTTCTTGCAATATCGTTAGGCCTAGTATCAGTTGTCAAGTGAGCTTTTTGCTAAATAATCAATGATGATTTTACACATTTTTGTACTTATTTTCTCTCTGTGTTTGTGTTTCCTTGTATTGGTCTGCTTAGATTTTGCAACTAAAATGTGTCCTAAAGTAGGAAAAATATGTTTAGCATGTTTTCGGCCCTTGGGTATATATTTAGTTTGGATCGATTCAAGTAAAACTATATCTGTTATATGTGCTGGATTCTTGTTTTTCTATTCATTCTGGACCACTTGTAAACAGACAACATGAGGACTAATTTTGTTTTCACCATATTTTAATTTCTCTTAAGCCTTTAACTTATCTTTTATCTACATACTTATTAGAAACACAATAATGGTTACATCATTCATCAGGAAACGGAAAGTTTAGAGCAAACCATTAACGGATTGCCGACTTGCTACACTGGCATGCTAATATGGAACAGGGTTTAGGCATGAAAGATAATCTCCAAATTAGTACTTGAAATGTAGTAAAATACCATATAGTTTAATGTATGTGTTTACAATGTTGTTCAGAATTCTTGTGAAATATATAAATCTAGAAAATGCTTTCTTTTCCTCTTATCTCTCTCAAGATTCATTTCTGATAACAACTTTTCTTCCCCTTTTCCCCCTAAGATCAATTCTTTTGTCTTAAAGAATGATGCCTGTCTAATTTTTTGTTGTTTAAATGTAATAATTAATAAATGCTTACCCCAATCATGCAGATCCTTTACTGATTCACAGTATACTTTTCATCTTTCAAAGCTGAAGCTAAAATTACGATCTAGTATCATGACTGTTATCTATCGTAAGGTATGTGCTAGTTCTTTCAAAATTTCCTAACGTGAATTTTCAAAAGATAACTAAAAGATGCATTTTGCTTGTATATTCTTTCAAATTTACTGGTGTCTGTCTCAATATCCGGGATGGAAACTTCTATTAATGATTCCAGTGATAAGAGATGCATTTGCACAGTTTTTGAGAAATTTCATGATAATTTGAGGAAGTTGGGAATTTATTAAATATCCAACAAAATGAAACAAATGATCACTCCGGTTCTTTACTATGCATGCAAGTTGTCATGCAATATAAATGTAAAATGACTGCTAGCACTCTCAGGATTAAATGGATCAGAACATTTTTTGTATTAAGTGTAGCTACTTTTGCACAGATATTGAAAAGGAAAACATGGTTATTACCTTTTTCACCGATAGAAACGAGTTTATTAAAATGGTCATATAATACATGCTGGCATCTTTTACATCAAAGTCTTTCTGGCTGTTGCAACTCTCAAGAAAGTTATCTATCGTGATAATCTAAATTATATATTCTATGGTGAGAAAAAAGAGATTGATTAGAATGGAGAGGTCAGTTATAAGCATCATATGTGCTGTCTGCACTTGATTGCTTTCTTTACAAAAACTAACACTGAGGGTGGTTTAATGAATATGGATGCCAGGAAATGACTAGAACTAGCCATATTCCTTGATACAGAGAATGAAGGTCGGATTAACTGGGATGTGACAGATTGAGTAAGAGCAGAAGTGTAGTTTTATGTTCCAGATTCATACTCCAACGAACAGTGAACCTAAAACTAGTTTACAGTTTCTCTGTTTCTGTAGTGAATTTGATTTTTTTTTAGCTTTTGGAATGCAAGTTAGTCCTTGTAGAATGGTTGGAAATGGTTCATTGGTGCTATAATGATTTTTATAGATAGAATTAAGATTTTTTTCCCTTTGATGTTATACCTTTCAATTTTAGTATTTACTTTGATAATTGTTGTAAGACACTTTTTGAAATTATTGGTCTAGCCTCTCTCTCCCTTCTACTTGGTAACCTTATACTTTGGTTGTTGAGATTGATAATTCTTTTCATAACTGAAAACACTATATCATATTTATTTGGGCCTCTCATTCCTTTGTATATTTGGGCGATGTTTTATCATCGATTTTACATTCACAAACTTTCATCAGTGTTTATCAGTCAGCATAGCAGAACGATCAAAGTTTTCTGAGGGCGAAATTCAAACATTTATGTCTATAGACGCTGATCGAACTGTCAATTTATGCAACAGTTTCCATGACATGTGGAGGTAATCTCTTAAATCACACATAACTCCTAAAGCAAGCTGTTCTAGAAATTGCATAGTAAGAGTAAGATATCTTTGTGGAAAGAGGTGAAGACATAAACAAAGGTATTTTCCTAGCATCAAAGCTGTCAAAATTGCATCATTATCTATTTTTATCTTTATTATCACAAAGTTTTGAAATCATGAAATGAGAATCATTAAACACAAACTATGAATGGTCATATCATGTTACTAGAAATATAATTAGTTTTTCTTTCAGGAATAAAAAGGCCCACTTCTTGTGCTGTAATGTTAGGTTGAATCTAAAGCAGATCTCTTGTATGACCTCTTGCTTACAATTCTTTTCAGCCTACCCATACAAATTGGAGTTGCACTCTATCTTCTGTATACACAAGTCAAACTGGCTTTCACAGCTGGACTTGCAATAACCATCTTACTAATTCCAGGTAGTGCTACAAATTAAGATTTGATTTCCTTTTGGGTATAAATTAACTCTTAATCTTACGTTAGCAATTTTCTTTATTTGGTTCTGTAGTTACTGTACTATTTAAGCATACTTGTCCATGCATCCTCCATGTAGGGGCGTTTGATCGATTCAGTGTATGAAACTTTCTGTTTGTTTGGGTTTTGGTAATCAACAAAACCTACAGGCTCTTGGCTTTTTATGGCTTTGTTACTTCTTGATGGACAAATCTCTACATGATTGTTGTTGATGTTACTACTACTAAATGTACAAGATTGGCCTTCTCGTATACTAGTAAGTTTAAAAGGTACCCATACCTCCTCCAAGGGCTAAGAAACTAGCATAAAACTTGCTGCCAAAGCGATAGCCAACTTGTTTTGAAAAAGTAGGATGCTTCTTGACGGGTAGAGCTTTTTTTCCTTTTTGGATGTTTTACTTGGTATATACCTGTGATTTTCACGAATGTATTTGACAATTCATAATAAAATTTCTGTGGAAAAAATGCAGAAGGTTTAAAAGCTCAAACATCCATGTATACAATGAATTTTAAAAGCTCATACATCCAGCACAAAAGAGAGTTAGGTCATTTTCTGCAAATAACACATTTTCAAGATTGAGGTAGAATAAGCAACTAAAAATTGTTAAATCTCAGAAACCTGTTTCTGATCTATGAAATTAGTAGTTATCACAAATGAATTCATCCATGGAAGACAAAATAATTCATGTGTATCGTTTGGAAATCACTCTCTTTGAGAGAATTGGTAAAATTTTTTATTGCTATAAAATAAAGTAGCAATAGTGATATAAGGTGGAAATTGGAATGTTGCACTCTTCAAAGAAACTCTTTAATATTTCATTTTCTGATCCTAGTTTAAATCTAAAATACAAATTTCTTTAGTAAATTTCTTTTTTCAGAAGAGTGACCACTAATTGCAATAGATTATGAGAGTTTATTTCTTAAATAGGTTTAGTTTGTGTATATTGTGAAATATGATGTTATTTATGTTGGTAATGACTGTTATTGTAAAACTTTGCTTTCAGTTATGTCACCATGATTCTAGTTGAAAGTCTCTCTAGAATCTTCAGGCTAGGAAAAGTAAAGATCATTTCAGTATAATATGGTGCAGATAAATACTCTACATATCAGCCAAGAGTAATCTAACTGTGGAACTGCCTAATTACTGTACATTCCTTATTGAAGATTTTCTCAGATGATTTGGCACTTAATTCTTATTGTTGAAATTTTATATCTGCAGTAAATAAATGGATCTCTGAATTGATTGCCAGTGCCACTGAGAAAATGATGAAGCAAAAGGATGAGAGGTATGCTCACCTTTTTACATAAATTATTATAGCACAATGAAGTTTGCCAAAACATTGAACCTGTCTAAACCATTCGCCCGATGAAGATAAAACCAAGAAGTTTACGGGGGTTAAAGTCCACAAATGATGCTACTTGGGTTGGAGGAAAATCTTAAAAGAAAAGTTTGAGCTTGGTGATTGCAGAAATACCCTCTGGTCTGACTGCTAACTATCAAGCGGGCCTTAGTTGGTTAAATGGATGGATACGCAAATGCAATTATTGAAGTTGGTTGAGCCACAAAAGGTTACTTTCAGATCAAAACAGAAAACAGGACAAATTTCACAAGCAAATAAATAGTACAGATTCATGGTGATAAGGAGAGATTGCAACCAAAACTGCTTGTTTGGCAGTTTAAACAAAGGTTTGCAAGATGACATGGTTTAAGCTTGTTTGGCACTTTGGCTTAAGCTTGAAATATCTAGGCAGAACTTCGTTCTGTGGTTGGCCATAAAACAGAGATTGTTAACAAGCTGTTGACTAATGCACTGAGATAGTCAAACTGCTGCATCATGTGAGATGAATGGTTTTAGCGATGAAAGCATTTCAAAGTTCTTATTGTTTGCTTGTGGACAATAAAACATTTCACATTTGGACAATAAAGGATTATCATTATGCTAATGATGATTGAAGAGTAACAATTATAGTGACACCAGAAGTTAATGTATAGTACTAATTGTAGAAATGGTTTATTTCCAAATTTTCTTTGGCAGGATTAGGAGGACAGGGGAACTTTTGGCTCACATTCGCACTTTAAAGATGTATAGCTGGGAGATCCTTTTCTCTAGTTGGTTGATGGATACAAGATCTTTGGAAGTGAAACACTTGGCTGTATGATGCCATGCTTTTATTTTGGGCATTTTTAGATTAATATAATTAACATTACTGATTCTGTTTTCTTACAGTAGGCGGATAGATTTTGATTTTTAATTACTCTTTGAATTTTAGACACGGAAGTACTTGGATGCCTGGTGTGTATTCTTTTGGGCTACAACACCAACTCTTTTCTCTTTATGCACATTTGGACTCTTTACGTTGATGGGACATCAGCTTGATGCTGCAATGGTATTTAGGCTATATTTCTGTGCATAATTCCCTGATTATTTTCGTTTTGGTTTCAAATGTTATCTAAAGAATAATATGAAGCTAAAATTTCTATGAATCATTGTTTCAGGTTTTCACATGTCTTGCTCTTTTTAATAATTTGATATCTCCTCTCAATTCATTCCCATGGGTCATCAATGGACTTATTGATGTGAGTTCCCTTGTACCATGATCTACAATAAGCTTAGAATAGCTAATCATACTTAGTAGCAGTTATTGTTAAACCTGTCAATGGGGCGTTTTGTGTAGGTTTGGATCGCGTCAATCTGGCTTGGATCAATTCAGGTTATTTTGGGTTTGGTATTTCAACTGCCTGGTTGGGTTTCCAAGTCAGGTCATTTTAGGTTACTTGTTTGGGTTGTTTATGGGTTTGGATTGGGCATGTTTGCGTTGTTGACCTTTTGTTGCAAATTGGGTTTGGTATTCAGGTTTGGGTATAAGAATTGACAGGTCTAGTTATTATTGAGAATGAAAATGCCTTATTTTTCCTTACTTTTCTGCAGGCCTTTATATCTAGCAGAAGGTTGAGCAGGTTCCTTTGTTGTTCAGAACAAAAACCTGAACCGGAACAGAAAGCTAAATTTCAATCAAGTTTCTCAAATGAAAAATATGATCTTGTCTCCAATGATATGGTAGTAGTTATGCACGATGCATCTTGTGCTTGGTCAAGCGGTAATGAAGATCAGAATTTGGTTTTGAATCATGTCACACTAAGTCTCCCAAAGGGTCTTTTGGTTGCAGTAGTTGGAGAGGTGCAATATATTCCTTGAGGCTATTTTACTATTCCGCTCTATCTTTAAAGTGACGTCTTTTCTTTCTAAGTGTTTCATGACATAGTAAGGATATGGAAAAACTAGAAAACGTAATTTCCTACAAATGTGGCTTATGCTTGCATTCAATGGAAAATTATAAACGTGGATTTAGGGGACATTAAGAAAGTAGAAAGTTTTAACATAAAAACAAAAGACTATTTGTAAGAAATGGGATCTATTGTGCAAAATTTTGGAGAAGCTAATTTGATTATCCATTTTCAGATTCATGTCTCTTTGTTACTTAGCGTCTCCATATTCTTGCATTTCTAGAGGTTCCTTTTCATTTCTTGGTAATAGTGAACACTATTCTGCCTAAGCAGCAGGCACAAGTAATACACAAGACAATACAAAATATTTGCACGGTAGGATTTCTTAATTTTGACACGATACTTATCAGGTTTATTTAATATGTGAAAAATAGTGTCTTTCCTTTTGTATGCCTCCATAGAAATACAGGAGGTCAGAATTACAAGCATATGCTCTCTAGTTTTTCTCCTCTTTCCCTCCCCCTATATAATTGCTTCTTTTTTTTCTTCTCTTTAGAGATGTTATATAGGTGCATTTTCCATTCATAGTGTGAGAAGGGATTGCGTATCAAGTTTGTATGCAGAAGGGCACTGTCAAAGTATTGCTAGGTGTACTATTATGTGGCCATTATAATGAGATGACAACTGTTTCATTCTTTCTTTTGTTTTGATTTGAAATCCTTTACCTTGGTTCTATTTTTCTGCACAAAAAGGTTTATGAAGAAATTCCAAATAGAATCATCTAACTGATACACACATTGCCAAGGAAATCACAGATTAGTTTCAAATCCTTAGTGGGAGAAATTATTTTATCTAACATTTTTGGATGATAGCATGAGCTTTCCATGTTCCATTATGTTCATAATATTCAACTTATTACTTTCTGGCTTAAAACTTGTTGATAGAATGGGATCATGCTAGTCCTGATTCTGCCTCCTGCAGTAGTGTTACTATATATTAGTATTTTTATTGAGTCCTAGCGAAACTCAATTGCTTTACTAATTTATGTGATATAACATATAGAGACCTACAGTTTATGTATTAATTTTTATTGTATCAGTAAGGCTTTGCTTGGTATGAAGGATGGAAAATTAGTTAATCAAATGGTTAAGATTCATAACCACCTTCCTATTTTGTAGTGTAACCATTAGATTAACAAATTTTCCATCCTTACTCCTCTCCATCCTTCATCCCAAGAAGAGATTAAGAGTTATCATTTGCAGCTTCTTTTGCATCATATTCTTAAGAGTTATCCTTTGCAGCTTCTTTTGCATCATATTCATTCTGTTAAAAAGTGACAAAAAAAGTGATTTAGTTGTAGATTTTTTTTCTTTTATTTGCTGCTTGCGTGGGAGAAAAATGAAATAGAACCTAGTAGTTGATACAATTATAGATCTGCACTAGTATAACTGTATTTGGAGGATCCAGTGTTTCCTACATCCACATCACTGGTAATATGCTATGTTCAGGTTGGTTCAGGCAAATCATCATTGTTAAATTCTATATTGGGAGAAATGAGGCTTGTTTCCGGATCAATATATTCAAGTGGCTCTGTTGGATATGCACCACAGGTATTGACAATGTTAAAAGTAGTATATTCACTAGGTTCTTCAGGTTTCTATACTTTATAATATGTTCTTATATTTGCATTTTTTGATATTGTAGGTTCCATGGATCTTATCTGGAACAATACGTGACAATATATTGTTTGGAAAGAATCTAGATTCACAAAGGTATCATCCTATTGAGAGAATTAGAATAACCCAAATGCTTTAATCTAGTCCACTGAACTAAACTGGAATTGGTAAACTTGATTTTTGTCCTTTTTTTAAGGTAGAAGTAGCAGAGGGTTGAAATGACAAAATATGATTTGATGAAAGAAAAGTATGGAAAAGTTGCAGGTAGACACAAGTTCAGTGGTTAGGTGAAATGAGGAATAAGTCTGTAATCTTTTTTTTTTAAATCAGTATAAAAGCTTGCAGGAAATACTATTTTTTGGCATAAATAACAATGTAGAACCAGAAACAAAAACAATTACTGTAATCAAATTGCACTAGCTCTATGAAAATTGGTAACATAGTTTTTCTTAAGAATGAGCTCACTGTTATGTTATATTCATCAACTATATACAAGTAAAAAGTGATATGCATATGCAGATTTATAATAACTAAGGCTCATCATAAATAAATAATAAGTATTTTAGTCAGACTAAGACTATGAACCAGATACAAGATGTGTGCCAAAAAAAAAATAAAACAATTGAAATGCTTCAATCTAATCGACTGAATTATTTAAACTTTCCGATAATCATGTCTGTCAAATTTTAGAAAATGACTTAAATGGTATGTGTGTGTGCGTAACAGTTAAATTCTATCATGCAATGGAGACAGATTGATATTCGTAATCAACTTGGTCAGTGGAAGCTCTATTTACATGAACAAAGTTTCAAATCCAGTAGTTCATTCAGAAAAATGTGAATTACATAAGCAGATATGAAAGGGCGAAACAGTTGAAATTTTTTATTCTGGTGTAAATTGATCCTAGTTTCTATAGATGCTTAAATTTGTGTTTGAGACTGTAAAAGTAATCCGTCTAAGATTATATATTATTGTGATCTAAAATGATTAAATGAGTGCCAATCTCTCGTCTAACATTTGAGCATGCTATATCATGAGAGAGAACACATGTAGAACCAGATTTCTCATGTATATCATCTCTATCTTTTTTATACATTGATCAGGTACGCAGATGTTTTAGGGGCATGTGCTCTAGATGTTGATATTTCATTGATGGCTGGACGTGACTTAGCTTATATTGGAGAGAAAGGAACTAATTTATCAGGTGGACAGAGAGCTCGTCTTGCTTTAGCAAGGTTCATAATCTTTGCGTGCTTGTTGATGTTAGCTTCTGGAGAGATTAGCATGAAATATTGTTATTTATACTAACAAATAATCGGTGCTCACTGTGCTTTTTAAGCAGGGCCATGTATCAGGATTCCGATGTTTATTTGCTTGATGACATCCTTAGTGCAGTTGATGCACATGTTGCTAAATGGATTTTGCAAAATGCTATTCTTGGTCCTCTCGTGGAACATAAGACTCGTATCCTCTGTACTCACAATGTCCAGGTTATTGTGTGGTTTCTGTTGGTTTCACTCGATTATCAGCCATATATTTGCATAGACAGCGGCATAAGTCTATTGATTTTAACATAACATAAGCATTTTTGAAACACTTTAGAAAGGCATTAATTACCCTGAAACTCATATATATGGATTGCCAGGTTAGAATGGTCTGTAATTACCTCAGAATTGTTAGCTATGAAAACTTTTATTTCAACTTAATTTAAATTTCCATATGTAGACTCTTTAAAGAAGCTGCAAATGGAGCATGAGTTGCTGTTGCTGTATTTGTAATTTTAGTCTTTCACTAAGTTTGGTACTTGGAATAAAGCTAAATGTTGAATGCAGTGGTTGATAATACATATTAATGAATGTGATCGATCACACTTCTTCTATTCAATCTTCGTTATCTGGAACTGGTTCACAAATCATAAAGGAAATAATTAGTGTGTAATTTGAGTAAATTTTCTTTTGCTATCTGATAAATTCTTTCAACCCTAACAGGCAATATCTTTTGCTGACATGATTGTTGTAATGGAAAGAGGGCACGTGAAGTGGGTAGGAAACTCGTCTGACTTGGCAGTTTCTGCATATTCAGGGTTTGAATCAGTTAATGAATTTGATGCATCATATATTCATAGTAAATTATACAGCACCAATACTTCCAACATGGACAAACAAAGCCCCCTGTTGGATAATAATACTTTGAATGTCCCACTGGAAGCACCAGATATTATTGAAGCTGAGCAGAGGAAAGAGGGTAAAGTTGAACTTATTGTTTACAAGTAAGTCATTTGTATTTTCTGCTCACCATTTGTGATGCCAGGTTCCATTTTTTGTCTTTGATTGTTAGATTTTTACAATTTATAATCTGTTTCCTTCTCAGAAAATATGCTGGATTTGCTGGTTGGTTCATTTCAGTTGTGATATTGCTTTCTGCAATCTTAATGCAAGCCTCTCGAAATGGAAATGATTTGTGGCTATCATATTGGGTTGATACAACAGGGATCGGTCAAGGAAAATACTCAACATCCTTTTATCTGGTAGCTCCCATCACCACATTGAGAATTGCAATAGCCATGCATACTTTTCTCTTTAAAAATTTTGTCTAGTAAAATATTGCATAATTCCACTATCAATAGTTTAATTTATGGGTTCTTTTCATTTTGTGTTATTATAAAAGGAGTAAGCTGTAATTTTGAGCACAACTTAGATGAAATTTTATATCATATATAGCATTTTCTTTCTTTTGAGCATAATTTTAGAATGTTACATTAACTTTAACCTGGTAATGGAGTCTCTTTTTGTCTCTCACTCACACGCACACACTTTTTGAATTTTTTTTTGTGCCATGGAAATAATTCAGTTATTCCCAGTTGATTTAGAGGTGGATTCTCCAACAATTAACATGTTCAGGTTATTTACTGATTAAACAAAATCCTGAAATATTGACACCTGGAGTGTGCTTGTAAAACTTATCCAAACACTCAACAACCAACTTGAAAAGTGAATGACCAAAACCTTATCCAATCCAAGACTTCACTAATTGCCATCTTTAGCAGAGTAGAAGGGCCAAATGCTGATCTGAATTCCAGCAGCCTGTCATAAATTTCTCGAAATTCAACCCAGACCAACTTGAGTTGACTTGGAAAGGCAACAGCCTAAACATTAGAACATTCAGTCTCCAAAATCTTTTCGTGGTGTGATATTTGATTGAAACTCCTGTCCTTAGATCTAACTACTTCATAATCCCTCTAGTCTGACTACTATTGGATTTTCATCCTACAAATTCTATATGGTTGTATTTGTTACTTTTCCACTTGAGGGGTCTAAGCCTCCCATTCAGCTCATAATAAGTGATATATGCACCTTTCAGATATAGCCATGTTATGGTGGTTCTGCATTAGGGAGAATATAAAGCAACCAGAATAGGAAGGGAAAGAAGTGGGGGGGGGGTGAGGTGGTATAGAGAGAAGGGTACCAGTCATTTATAGGTTTCTTCTATTTTCTGATTGACTTATTAAATGGTGGTACAGCTGGTACTTTGCATCTTCTGCATCATTAATTCTTCTCTGACCTTGGTGAGGGCTTTCTCATTTGCATTTGGCGGTCTAAAAGCTGCAGTTCAGGTGCATAATACACTGCTTAATAAGGTTATTAATGCACCTGCCCAGTTCTTTGATCAAACACCAGGTGGACGAATACTTAACAGGTTAGACTGAGATGCCTACTGGAGATCATGTAAGTTTAAATGTATTAGCAGATATAAAACTTATTTGGTTTACCAAATAGGTTCTCATCGGATCTCTATACAATTGATGACTCTCTCCCGTTCATCCTCAACATTCTCCTGGCTAATTTTGTGGGCCTGTTAGGAATAGCAGTAGTTTTATCCTATGTTCAGGTATTTTGAACATCCATTACTTTGATTCTACAGTCTTCTAGATTTCAATAAATTAAATAGCCCTAGTGATGAAATTTTGATGGGAACAATTTACTTAAATTTTGTAGGTCTTTTTCTTGCTTCTACTATTGCCATTTTGGTACATCTATAGCAAGCTGCAGGTATTTGCTTGATTTTGTCATGTCCATTCTTTAGAACATATTTATCGTTTATCCATTCTTATAGAACTTAAGGAGGTGTATCTGTTTATCTGAGTAACTGCATAAATGCAGACTTGTTTGAATTGGGAATAGTGGGGAATAAATGAAATTTTCAAATTTCATGAAACAAAATGGCTGAAAACAGGAAGAAATTGAGCTGAAGATATAGAAATTATCAGACAATTGTAAGTATTAAGGTGGATGTGAAACCCTTGGTTCCAGAACTCAGTATATCTATTCTAATTTATACAAGACTAAAGAAAGGAAAATGACTTTGAAATGGGGTAGAGCTGAGTGGAACCTGTTGATTAACAATAAGCTCATTTTAAGTTTGCAGAGGTTGTATATTTAGGTTCTCTTTATTCAGTCAAAAGTTTTGTAGTTCTTCTACAGGTCGACATCTAGAGAACTGCGAAGGTTGGACAGTGTCTCACGCTCTCCAATTTATGCATCCTTCACAGAGACACTCGATGGATCATCAACTATACGAGCTTTCAATTCTGAGGTAGATTTTCAGATTTTAGTAATCGCTTTTTTATTAGTTCCTTTAGATGTTCATAGGTCAAAGGAGGAAAGCACAACTGTTCTAAAGAACATGAGAGTCAGGTTCTGAATTCATTTTGTGTTGATTATTTTGGAGATAGTTTTAGCTGTTGTTCTTTCCTATAGAAAGGAGTTCAACCTTATCAATGTATGTCACGTATGATATAACAGTCATCAATTCTGCTGTTTATTTACAGAGAGTTGTGAGGCTTTAACCTGCATAGGGCAAAAATTGGAATTCTTGCCTTTTGTAAGAGTTCTATCCATTTCCAAATCATTTTAGTTACGGAATCTCGAATTATATTAAGAAAAATCATAATAAATAACAATGCTTGTCTTAAAAAGGAACACTGATTTGTCACCCCTATACATTGAAGTACTTTATGACTTGGGTTTCATGTTGAAACGTTAAGATGAACTGAAGATGTAAGCCCTATAGTTTGTTTAAAAAGCAGCTAGAGAGCTCATAATTACTCTGCTATTTATTCATGGAAGCTGCATAGAAGGACTGATATAATGAGCCAATGTCCAAGGGCAAAGTACCATATGCAGTTTGACGTCCATTCTAGCCTCACTTACTGCATATGCTCTTACTATCCTCGAAACCTTAATTTGTTTTCCTGAAATATACGTCTTGATTTTAGCTTTAAGTTGTTAAAACATTGAATTTCTCAGTCCCCTTGTTCATCAGACTTCCCTATACTTTTTGGGGACTGAACCTTGACTGTATATACAGTTTGGCAAAGAGAATGAATAGATGGCATGAAAAGCATAAATAATTTGAGAGGGAAAGAACATTATTGACGGTTATGACTGGGATCTGAACAGGATTATTTCTTGGCTAGATTCACTGAGCTTGTAGCACAGTATCAGAGAACTTCATATTCAGAGTTAATAGCAAGTTTGTGGCTTTCCCTGCGCCTTCAGGTATATTCTAAAACTTTATGCAGTGAAAGTTATATTCTGAAGTTTCGTAATCAGTATTGTTTTTTTCGTGTTGTACAGTTATTAGCTGCGTCCATAATCTCATTTATTGCTGTGATGGCTATCATTGGATCTCATGGAAGTTTACCAATTAGTTTTGGTACCCCAGGGCTGGTATATTCCTGAATTTCTTCAAATTGAACTTGTAGGCTACTCATTTTAGGAATAAAAGGAAATCGTTGAAGCTCTTTAGTATTTCCTTGTATCTGGGAGCCAAATGGATAATCTGCGTCCCATGTTCTTCTACAGGTAGGATTAGCCCTTTCATATGCAGCTCCAATTGTTTCCTTGTTGGGAAGCTTCTTGACAAGTTTTACTGAAACAGAAAAAGAAATGGTTTCAATGGAGAGAGCTCTTCAGGTGAGATAGCTCTTTCCTTTTATCATTCATAAATATTCTATTTACAGGTTATATGCTGATATACTCTTTCTAGTATATGGACGTGCCTCAAGAAGAACTCCGTGGATTCCAATATTTAAATTCGAGTTGGCCATTTAAAGGAGTGGTTGAGTTTCAGAATGTTACCATGAAATATATCCCATCTTTACCACCAGCACTAAATGATATCACCTTCACCATAGCAGGAGGGACACAGGTTAAAGCGATTTGCAGTTTGTTTGTTGCAACTTGATCAATCTATGACCAGAAGTCCTCAGATTGGATAGATTTCCCTGAAGGTGTTTTTTCTCCTTTAAAATAAAATAAAATTATTCTCAGGTTGGAATTGTTGGAAGAACTGGTGCTGGAAAATCTAGTGTTTTGAATGCCCTTTTTCGCCTAACCCCAATATGCGGAGGACGGATTTTGGTGGATGGCTTGAACATAGTTGATATTCCAGTTAGAGATCTTCGTGCACGCTTGGCTGTTGTACCCCAGAGCCCATTTTTATTTGAAGCATCGTTAAGGTAGTCCTCTACAATCTAATTTTGTGATCATTTGCTGACATATATTGTGATAATTTCAAGGCACATTTGATCAGCATATTCTCTTGATTTTGTAATATATAATTGTAAAATCTTGGTTGGATCTGCAATCTCAACTCGTATAAAATGTGAAGGTCATTTGATGTTATCCCCTTGCTATCATTTCTCTTTCTGGCTGTCTTCTTAGTACACCATATAAAAATAATAACATTCAGCTTGTACTTAACCTTTACTGCATTATAACTTAATTAGTTTTGTTGCCGTCTTCCTTATCTCTAGGGACAACCTGGATCCTCTCCGGATGAGCAATGACGCGAAAATATGGGATGTCTTGGAGAAATGTCATGTTAAGGAGGAAGTAGAAGTGGCAGGAGGACTGGAAGCTAAGGTAAAGGAAGCTGGGACGTCATTTTCTGTTGGGCAAAGGCAGCTCCTTTGCCTTGCACGGGCTCTTCTCAAGTCTTCTAAGGTAAATTAAAGGATGATGCTCTGATACTAAATAAAATTACTTGATCCAAGTCTAGTTAATAAACTGGTTGCTAACTATAACTAAGTTTTTTTGTGCGGTTCTACTTGCTTGGTGTCAAAATGTTTTCATTTGGTCAGACTATAAATGCTTTTGCATGGAAAATTAGATTTTCAACTGTTCGGATTCCTTTCTTTTGGAGGATTTAATTTTACGAAAGAGATGATAGCTCTAAGAAGATAAATTAATGCTTTATCAGATTTTCTATTATTGAAGTTCTGTTTCAAATTTTATGAAATTAAATTCAAACACAAAACACTATGCATAACCAATATGTTACACTGCTTTGGATAACTGTGGGAAGCAAGCTTGGGTTGGCTAATAGTTTTTACTTGGCTTTTTCCCCAAAGATAGAACTTGAGTTGCAGAAGTCTATTAAACTTCATAATATTCCGAAAGAAAGAATGCTAGTATTACCCTTTTAAAATAATAATATCAGTGATCACGATTAAATCCAAGATTGGAAGGCACTAACAATATTGAAAATTTTAGGTTCTTTGTTTGGATGAATGCACTGCAAATGTGGATGCGCAGACAGCTTCAATTCTACAGAAAACTATATCCACAGAATGCCGAGGAATGACGGTGATAACAATCGCACACCGTATTTCAACAGTTTTGAATATGGACAATGTATTTGTTCTCAATCAAGGAACTCTGGTGCGTTTTCTATTTGAATCCCCTTCTTTCCTTCCTGATCCCCTCTAGCATTACTTACAAAATATAGTCTGGTTTCTACTGGATATTAGATTCAATTTTATATTTGGATATTTTTAGAAATGTAGTATCTCCGTTTCAAGTTTCCAAATGATTGAACGACTGTTTCAAATTTGATAATGGTACAGGTGGAGGAAGGTAACCCAAATGCTCTTCTACAAGATGAATCCTCCATATTTTCCAGCTTTGCTAATGCGTCTACAATGTAATAGATGGTTGATCTCCAAACTCACTATAACTACCACTCCAAGTTTTAAGCAGTTGGAAACTTGAAAGCAGCTAGCAGAACTTGTTTTGGTAGATTAGTTCTTCAATCTTCTGTAAAATCAGGTTGGATTGGAGAGTGGAGGAGGAATGTTTTTTATGAAGACAGATAGGTTTTGGTTACAAAAGTGGGTTGAAAGTTTTATATATATATTTTTTGTTGCTGAATTATAATGATAAAATAAAATTGAATAATAAATACGATAAATACAACTCAAATTTTTGAAACTATAAATACTTTTAACTTTCAATTTATTATAAGGTTCAGAAATTTCTAAATTTTAGTAGTAGTATGGTTTGCACTTTGAAATCAGTAGACATAAAAAAACTTCATTTCGAAGAAACTGAAATCAACTGCGATAGTCAAAAATCAAATCAGATCAATCAATCGCATATGCTGCAGCAATAAATGAGGAATGGGTCAAAACAAAAAATAGATGGCTTCGGCCATAATGAATCAGACCCAACAAGTTGTGGCAGCTCGTTGGATCCCTCCTCTCTTCTCATGTCTAAGCTTGGAGACAGTTACAATCAGATCATGTACAGGATCCAACTATTTATGAAATGCCCGTAAGGACTCCTTTCAATTCTGACATTATGCACAATATATTAACGACAAAATATATTATTATAGAAATATAAAATTACAATTATTTATTAACATATCAACATTAATCAAAATATAAAATATTTTGCCACGATATTTCCTTTCAAAAAAAGTACTGACGCATATACGTGATAGCCAAATCAAGAACACCCCTCTTATTCATATGATTATCAGTATGTGAGATAATTCGTTTTTTTAACAAATATTTTGGTTAAAAAATAAAAGTATATGATAAAATACTAAATGAGATTTTAATTGAAGGATAAAATATAAATTTCAAATTATAAAAGTTTTTCTTTAATTAAAAAGATTTTATTGACAATGCACCCAAAAGAAGCTATATATGTATATTATGAATTTTTCCCTTTTTAAGTTTCCCCAGGGTTGTCCAGTTAATTAAAGAACCGTTGGGAAGCTCCAAAGCTTTTAGTCCGCAGAAATTCAGAAATCAATATAATAAACAGCATTAGTGTTTCTTCCATAAATTTTCTTCTTGTGGTTTTGTTTAATTTTTATATTCATATGAAATAAAAAAGTTGCCATACTTTCTTCTATCCAAGTCCAAGCTCTCTGCAAATATGGCAATCCCCTCCCCATTAGAGACTTTCCCTTTCATTTCTCAGTTTTTGAAAAAACTAGCCGTTTCTCTTTTCCGACTGCAATTCCCTAACCCCTTCGAATTCCCGTATATATTCTTAACTATAATCTTCAATAGATTTATTTCCCGAGAACTGAGATTCAGAAAATCTTTGTTGGGTTTCAATAGATTTTAAGCCATGAGTTCTGGTCGTTGTGCTGCTTGTAGATATTTGAGGAGAAGATGCACCCAAGATTGCATTCTCTCACCTTATTTTCCCTCTAATAATCCCCAAAGATTTGCTTCTGTTCATAGAATCTATGGTGCTAGTAATGTCACAAAACTACTTCAGGTATCTATCTATATATATATCGATTTCCTGATTGTGAGTTTTACATTTACATTTATCTTTAGATTTTTTAAATTAGATTTTAACTGTCAAACTTTCTTTCTGTCTTTACAATTTTCCTTTGCAAGTTCAACATAATGCATGATTTATTGTGAATAATAATAATAAGAAGAAGAAGAAGAAGAAGAAGAAGAAAAGGGGTGGCGTTGCTTAATATTTGTTGACATTGATTTTGATGAAGATTTTAGATATGAAGTGTCATAGGACAATCAGTGGGTGATAATTGACTTATGCATAGACTTATAGTTTTTGAAGGAACTATACTGTTGAGGGTGAATGAATGGAACACTTCTTTTTTAACTTAGTTCCCTCTGATCATCCAGCGACTCCCAACCCATTTGCGAGCTGAAGCAGCGGATTCCTTATATTTCGAGGCACAATGTCGGCTTGAAGACCCGGTCTATGGCTGCGTTGGCCTCATATTTCTGTTGCAGCAACAGATACATAGTGCTGAGAGTCAGCTAATTAAGACTCAAGCCGAGATTGCAGTTATGAAATCCCAGACCCAACACCCCCAAGCTCAACCATTCCGAGCAATATCCGGTTCCAACAATTTGTTGCTACAACAGTCGGACAATGATGCCAACCTCAGTTTCTCCAACCAAGTTTCTTCTGGGTTTATTTAAGATTAAGATTCTGTGTGTTCAAATGTGGTGAATAACACGAAAAAAGCTTTAGTCATCATGCAGTAAAAGTGATTTATATTATATGAAACTTATGTTTTGAGGTTTTATTAGATGATAGTGACACCATATTCCTTGTTTTCCATCACACCGAGCTACTATACTCTTTTATGTTCCTTTAAAAGCATCAGTATCCATCACCTATATCCGATGTTTATCCAGATGTGAATACGATGATATGATCCTCCAATGATTCTTCAAACACATTAAAATCTTGGAAAAAATTGAGCATGCTCATGTCGGACATAACCGAGCTATTTATCCTCAGTATGAAAGCAACTGTACTGCTTAAATCATATTCCCCTGTTGCTAAAGTTATGCAGGCTCCCCTTGTTGACAACCAGTATCACCAAAGATAAAATAGTCTTGGCATCTTTGCTCTAATATGGTTCATTCTTGATAGCTAGAGAAAACATTGAACCGGATAAGAACTGGATAAGTACATCCATGTACTGTGTTGTTAGTATCTAGGATCATTATACTGAGCATTATGAAAGTCTTTGTGAGCATAATTATCATTCTCCTTTTGGAAATGTCATCTAAAATTTGTTTTTAAGTTGGGAGTTTCTCCAATTCTGACCAGTGTGAGCGAGGACCCAAATTAGTAAAACACAATGAATTATTTCCAACAATAACTGTTTCATTCTCTCCCAAATTAGTAAAGTCTTTGGTATGCATATGGTATAAACTAATAAAAAGGCTTCACATATAGATGTTAGCTGCCATCATTGGTTTCAGAAAGTTCCTCCTCTTACTGTAAGCATCCTGCTATTTTCTTTTTTTGTAATCTGAACTTTGTGTTGTATAAGCTGAGAGCTGGTTCTATTTTGACCCGTGCAAGCGATTACCGAAATTACTAAAGCAAAAGGAGTTATTGCATAACAGTTCTTTCCTCCAAGGTATCTGCTACACTTTAGTTCTTTGTCATCTATCTGGTATAAAGTAATTAAAAAGGTTTCAAATGCTGATTTAGCTACTGTTTATCATATTGGTTCCTGAGAACTCTACCTCTTATTTATATATCGTGTTAGTTTAGTGATATAATCATTTGGTTTCATGTTTAAGCTTTTATAGCAACAGTTTTGCAAAGATTTTTCAACATTGAATTCCTCTCAATCTAGTCAGTTGCTACTCCCTTCTTACAGTTCATCTTAGAGGTCCAGACCTAGTTTTTCTCTTATGATGGAATTTCATTTCTCCAACAGCAAGCAGGATAACCTGCTTTTGCAAAAGCTGATGCAGAATAAAGCAACAGATTGCCATCGGTTGTAAAACACATGAACAACAATGAAAATAGGGACAGAGAGTGTTAGCCCTATGCATCATAAAAGTATTAATGGAGCATGAATTCTCTGTTGCTGTTCTGTACTTTTGCATCTAGTTTTTCTCTGGAATAATATGAACTCTTTAAATTGAGTTAGCCTTCAAGCGCACATAACTGAATAGGGATTGCTGCTTTGTGGTAATGACATGTCTTTTGTGATTTTGAGATAGTGGCATAACAGAACACAGGTTAACCTTAACATGACCAACTGAATTAACAATGTCATATCTCAGCCAGAGAGTTGACCATGAGCTTTTGACAGAGTGAGAGTCAAGAGTCTTAGCCATCTAGTTATAGTCCAAAAACATTTACTAATAAACAAGTATGGTTACCAGAAGAACTACCGCTGCTTGGATAAAGTAAGCTATTCCTCTTGCCATTCAAGACTGCTGCAAATTTACATTTTATTGCACCATTCTTTAGCATTTTATATTGACCCTTTGTTTTTGTCAGATTTAAAATTATTCAAGTGTTCATTTGAAGATGATGAGGGTCTCGTACAAGAGAAGTCAACATGCGTTGATTTTTGTTAAAGCCAGATGGTGTTCTACTAGCTGACTCAACCCTCCACTCCACTCCACAAGGATTTGGAACTAGCAGAACTGGTTTGCTCATTTACTTGTTGAAATTTTGAACCCAAAAATTGAAACCCATAAATTTTTCATGAGGGATTGAGCTGTGCAAATGATGATCCATGATACATGTTGGTAGTAAGTTCATATTTAAATGGTTGATTTGGATTCCCCCTTTTATTGCTTCTGATTAGTCGAAAGACTGATTCATCTGATGGTTCAATGCTTGCATTATTTTTTCAATTTAATCAGTTTAAGCATTGATCAAAAAGTTATAGTCATCAACTATTGATGAAATCTAAGGATTCACCATCTCAAATATAGAACAAAAGTAAAAATAGAAAAAGAAAGGGGTTTTCAAGGAAACTGTGCAAGCACTGATATAATGTAGGCCTCTTTAAGGGTTAACTAAGCTTTTGCTTCTCAATATTCTCTAATTATTTTTTAATCATTTAAATTTAATTATAAAAACATTTTTAATTATTTTTAGTAAATAATGAAAATGGGTATTCAGAATTGGATGAATAAATGATTTAGATGGACCTTCACAAAAAGTATCATAACCAAATCATGCCAAAGATAAAACATACCCACCCATTGATTCCCTGTGTCTTGTCCTGGCTTGGGTATGTGTTTGCCAATTGCCGACTTGGGATATTATTATTGCAATGTTGGTCCTAAGCCATGCATTTTGTTTTCAACAGGACACCTGTTAGTGAGGGAGAGAACTTTGGGCATTGGTCCCCGCAATAGTGAAACTCATGACTTGACAAATGGGTGGAGATGGATTTTATTTCTTTGTAATCTACATTTTGTGTTAAAATGGTGATATTCTACCTTTACATTTAAATTTAAAACTTTCTTTATTGAATTGGATTCTCAGCCGAAAGTGTCTCTACTTTATACTATAATACTAATGTTTGGATGAGAACAGATCAATGAATCATTTAAAGCAAAGTAAAACCACGTCCTTTTTATCAATCTCTAAATAATTTTATAATTCCCTAGATTTACTCTCTTTTTTAACTTTCCTCACCACCATAACTTTTAAAACCTCAATTTTAAAAAAAATACAATGATCAGCTATTACCATTCAATTGATTTCTTTGATGCGGTAATAAACAATTTAAATGTTGTTCTTAAATCATTTAAGATAGTCGTTATCAAAAGTTCAAAGAGAAATTGTCAAATATCACGAGGATCGACAAAAATCAATGGTGAAGAAGGTCGAGAGTTCAACCAATCAGACAGTCCACATTTTTCGTCGGGTCCATAATTAAGCTTTTTGATGCACCATAAATCCTCAGACATAGAAAGCTTCCTCCAATGTGGGATAACCTCTCGAACAGGGTCTCTCTGCCCCACCTCCGCCACCACCGCCCCACACCCATCATCATCTCGACCCATGTTATGGGCGAGGGCACATAAAGATTTCATGAGACGGGGTCCATTCTTGCCTTCCATGTGCAAACCATACAGAAAATAAACCCAAAACTTCCTGAACACATCGGGAAAGGAAGGCAACATCATCCATGGCATCCAGGCATCAAGCACCCTGGAAGCCATGCAACAAGCGTACGTCAACATTGACACCCCTTTCACCTGCAACCTGAACAACTGCTTGGTGCTCCAAACACTCATGATAGCGAAACTTGGTGGAAGAATCCCTGTTTTGGGATCCCATTTGGGGAGACTCTTCTTTGGTAAGGCCATGAATGTGCCCAAATTCAACTTGTTGGACAAAATCTTATCTATATCTTTAGGGAAGAATTCTGAATTGGCAAATGCCCGTCGGTACAGGGTCTCAGCCAGCTTTGGATTGAGTTGAACGATGGCTATGCCTGACCCTAATGATTTGTAATGAGCATGAACCGGCTGTACTAGCATTGTTGGGGTGCGGAATTTGGTGTATTCACATTTTCTCGTGAACAAATTGATGGATGCTTCATTGGTGCAATCTGTGGCCATATATACGTACTCTGCTCCATTTTTCTTACACCATTCTTCTAATTTCTGAACCAGTTTTTTCCCAACGCCTAGCCTCCTGCGTTTACCAATCATTAGAACCCTCAGCTAATTTCATTGAGACTAGCTAATAAGATTGAAATAATCAACAAACACATGCATACAATAATCTTTCATGGTGACTAAACAAATAATTATAAAGGCAGTGTGGACTGCATTATAAAGTGAATCCCACAAAGTAACATTCCAAAGCACAATGATAAGAAGCATTAACCAATAAAAAATAATAGAAGACACCCTCAAGGAAATAAAACAAGAGAGCAATTCATATAAAAATTCAAGAATGACATAGGAAAAGGCGGCAGCATCGAAAGAACTCAGGAGACATTTGGGTGGACCATTTCACCAAAAGCATAGAATGAGATTATAAACTCCATTTTCTTCATTTTTCCCTTTTTCTTTTGTGGAATAAGTCATTTATAATGAAGTGGATTCGATACAAGTGTCAGTGCACAACTAGTTGGCATTTTACCTCTTCACCCTTTACATACGAGGAATATTTCATATTTTTTGGGAAAATGAGGGACTAAATTGAAAAATTATTAACCTCACTCCTTAATAAAAAGGGCCAAATGGGGCTCGAAGAAAGCACGAGAAAAGAAAAACGGTTTAAGAATTTCAGGAGAAAATGCAGTAGAAATGGCAAAAGGGAACAGGTTCTCTCCTGTTTCTTGTCAGCAAACTTAAATAAATATAAATAAAGAACCTGAAATTTCATGTACTAGCTGCTAATAACTTGCATATAAGAAAAAAGAGATTATGTGAATACCACCTTTCTTTACCAAAAAATTATTATTATTTTAATATTTTCGGCAACCATAAATATATATATATATGCATGTGTAATATGTACCTGTGGGAAGGAGAAACCCTTAAACCCAGAATATAAGCTAACTTTACATAAAGTGAATTCCCTCTTGTCACAGTTTTTATACACCCTCTTATAACGCCTACTATCTCTCTTCCATCTCCATATTCCGCTACCTGTTTTTCAACCCCCAAGACAAAGTGGCATCAGCATAGAGAAATAATCGTGTAATAATCATAACTTTCAAATAGAAAACTTTGAACATTCATATATATATAGAGAGAGAGAGAGTGAGAAGCAATGGGATTAATTGATAAAGCATATATACCAGCATGATGTGAGAAGGGAAATGGCGGACTCTACAAATGGGGTCACCTAAAAGGTCCGCCACAAGTGAAGGCTTTCCTCCTTCCCCAATTTCACATCGTCTCTCCATCTCCTCCACACCCACCTTGTCTTCCTCTTCATCATACTCTCTCACCACCACCACCACCGTCGGTGCTGAATTCACAGCCGTTATTTTCACTGACATATTAGCAAGCAAGCAAGAAAAAGAAACAAGAATAGATGGATGTGATCAAAGTGATGGAAGTAGCAGTAAATATATACTAGTCAACTACTTGTCTATGTGTTTTATATAGTTTGCTTTGCTTTCTATCTCTCTCCATATATAAGGAGTGGATTGTCTGATGTGTCAACAGTAACTGTAGCTGTTTATAATGGAGTTTATTCTATTTCTTAGGGATGAGATGCTGCTGATGATGATTCATAGCGAGTCACATTTTATTTAATGTTACTTTTTTTTCCCTTGCTAACAGTCGCAACATAAGAATAATATAATGGGCATATTATTTTTATAATATATTTCCCGATTATTAACATAAAAAGTATGAATTACTTATATAAATATATATATATATATATATATATATAAAATATTCAACAATTAAACCTCTTTTAACATCTTAATTACTAAAGTTTAAGTCCTGGGGATGTAATCCTTTCCCCAATTTATACTTGGCTTTATATAAAGCAGTGGATAAGTTTATAAGGTTACAATTATTGCTTTCTAACGTTTCCAAACTTCTTTATGATCATGTGCTATTTCATTAGCTGACTATCATAACTATATGATGATGAAAATCATGACAACAATATAACTAAATAATAAATATATGAGATTATATACAATCTCTATGTACAATTAAATATATATATTGCATGCAGTAACATGATAGTAGAGATGATTAAAGTTTCGTTCAAAAAAAATGATTAAAGATTGTGAAGCCTAGTATTAATGTAATTTCATCGATTTAAATCTTTTATGTATATAATACTGAGAGATAACACAGTTTTGAATGTTTGATTAAAAATTTAATCATTATTTTAATTTTTTTTAGTGTGATAAAATACGGTAGTGATTTTCACCCAATTATTGGTGAAAAAGAAAGAAGGATGTAATGTGAGTGTGAGATGATAATGATGATATTAATAATAAACCATAGCTTTTTGGTTTATTTAAATGAAAGGTGGTTATGAAACATAATTAGGACAGGTGTAGGATTAGCGAAGAGCATGGAAGCTTCCCCTTAATTTCTGATAATGCACAAATAATATTATATTTTTCCCACTTAAAATTGGAACATGATGATGCAAGGAAGAGGAGTGGTTGAATGGTTTTTTTGGGGGGGGGGGGGCGGGGCGGAGAGGGGATATACCAGGAGTGGGACAACAGATAGTCGAAGCAGCAAAAGAGAAATTTGTTGCACTCGAAAAGATTACCCACATTTCTAAACAAGGAATGCATAGTTCACACAATCCTTAATTTGTGAGACATGAATTGTACAACTTGTCCGCTGAATAATCTTATTATTTTTCATGTCCCAATGGAAAAGGGTACCCTGTTTCTCTGTCTAAATTATTTTATGCATACAAATAAAGTCCTACATCTGAATTGATGTGACTTATCTCTTAAGGGAACAAAATATAAAAAGGTTGGGGTGAGAGAATTATAGTGATTCTCATCCATTTAATCATCACTAATTCTAGCAATAGGGGGGATGGGAGGTAACTTGTATTTGAAATTCATATTTATGTATTAGGTGCATTGTTTCCGGGGCAGAGTCAAAAAAAAATTTTGGTTAAATTAAATTATATATTTTTACGATATAATTTTATTTTTTTAATAATTTATATTTTTATAATTTTTAAAAGATTAAATCAAATTTTTATCATTTTTGAAGGTCAAAATATAATTTTACTGTTACTAATTTTAAACTTTGTAAATTATATAAATTATAAATAGCCTAAATGAAAAAAAATTCATTTTAAAAGAAGTCAAGGCCTTTGCAAACCCCCTTGATTCTATCACTAATTATTACTGAAAAATTATTTAAATTTCACAGGTGTTTTTTTAATATTTTAAGTTTTAATTATTTTACTTTAAATCTGACATGTTTAATATACATCCAATTTAGAGGTGAAATTTAAAAGAAAATTAAAACAATTGAAAATCGATTCTTGTATTTTTCATAAAATATTTAATGTGGTATCAATATTTTGAAAATATTTAATGTGATACTTGAACTATTAATATGTTTGTTAGCACCATTAATGAACTTTTAGATTAGTCATTGAAAATTCGACACAAATTTTTTTTCAAATCATCAAATCCACATAAAATTAGACTATCAATATTCTGCAAATCCACTTTTACAATATTATCCAAATAAAAAGAAAAACCGTCAGCTAGTCTCCTTAAAATGGAAAAATTTTCCTTTACACCCTTTTAAATTTGTAAAATTGTAAGCTAATTTTGGCCTCAAGAATGATAAAATTATGATTCAGTCCTTGTAAAAAAAAATAATAAAATTAGACTTTTACTCTAAAAAAATTATAATTTAAAAGTTACCACTAAAAAGAAATGTAACTTCACCCTCCATAAATATATATCCAACCCGCCCTTTTTAACTTTCAAATGATTTGGGAGTGTTGAAACTACTTGTACAAGTGTTTGTACTTGTGGAAACAGATAATTAGGTAATAAGTTGGAAAAAGAAGTAGAAGAAAAAAGCTTTAAATAGATCATGCATGCTTACACCAAAAAATTCATGGTCGGTCCTTATTATTTGGTGAAAAATGTACTAATAAGATTCTCAAGATTGGGGACCTTAAATTATCAGACAAGACTCATGTTCCTCCCACTCAACATTTCCTCGATTCTGCTATGCCAATCAGTCAATTCTTCCTCCAACTTGTTGCTTTCGAATGTTTTAGAAGAAAATTTTAAAAACTGCAACCCCTTTAACCAGAACAATCTCAGGGATTCAGGGAAATAATCTTTCATATTATATACACACTTAAAAGCGCATCTCTCCAGCTAGTTTAACTCACTGTTTATTACTTTAGTTATAAAATAGTGCATAGTTAGGGTGGTAGGCCGGTCCAATTCAAAGCTAATGCCATCTATATTGTGCTGATATATATATATGGTCGCGTCCAAGTTGGTGTAATTCAGGATTAATAAGAATGTCCAATGTTATCAAAAGATAATTTCAGACAACCAATACTTTAGCTTAGCTGGTTTAAACAGATTCAAAATTCTGATATTATGGTATAGTTTTAACTTGTATATAAAATTAAAAGATGAGAGCATATTCCTGTTGTGGTGAAATAATGGAGTCTTTGATATAAAGAAAAAAAATGGTTCCCTAATATCTTTGTTTTGGATTCCCTTTGAAGATTTTCTCTTAAAAATAAAAAAAAAACCTTTCTTTTTCCACTTTTTGAGGGATACTAAATTCAAGCAAACCCTTTGTTAGCCTCTTCTTCTTCTTGTATCCTGTGGTTATTATCAACCCATTTGTCCGAATGTGAAATTCTGCAGACAAAATTAAGCAGCTTTCTTTCTTCTGTATATGAATCAGTTGGGTGTAATTTTTCTCCTCACCCTATCTTCAAGTGTTGAATCCCATTCAGAAAATTGGCATTGAAAGGAATCATTCTGAACGTATTTATTCCTTTCGAGTAAAGATTAGGAATTGTTGATGGGAGTTTGATAGACATGCAAGAGAAACACAGAAAAAAAAGAGGGGATCACTGTTGAGGAATTGATGCCATTTCTCTGCTTTACGCTATACAAATCCATTATAGTTTAAGGTCTCGTTTTCCAAAGAAATGATATTTATAATATTAATCAAACCAAAGTCCATGTGGTACAATGAACTACTTACCATTCCTTGTATTATTATTATTATTATCACCAATTTGTCATCATCTGACATCTTTCTTTTTTATTTGTCAAGTCCATCCTTCTTAAATCTTGAACATTTTCTCCACTTGATTGGTTAATTGCTTTTCGAATTTGATTTTTCAAAACTCATTAAAATTAAATTTAGATTACATTTACGATTTCTAATATCGATGTCTTCGTTCTAAAATTTGATAATGAATTAACGAGTGTTGGAAGCATATATTTATGATATGATAATAGAAAGGCAGATTTTTGAAAAGAGAAGAGCCACCCCATGCCTGAAATAAAGTAGTATAATATGTGTATTGTATATTAATGATGCGACCTTGAAAGATATCTGATGAAGCTATAGATTATTTGAAGGAAGTTGCTAATCTTTCAAACCATACAACAAATCTATAACTATGATTACCATGTGTCAGAAAAGAGCCTTTTATAAATTTGATTGGGTTTTTTTAATATTTTCTTCCCTTATTGGTTTTATTTTGTTTTTCATGTCGTATTTCAATTTAGATTATATTTCGTATAATTTATTGCACTTACTTACAATAAATTAATTCACTGTATAAAAGATGAATCCATCATATCCTTGATAAAAAATTTAAAATTTTAGAACATAATAAACGCATATTTTATCACTCGCACATAAATTACAGACTGAATTAATTAAACATATTAATGATTATGGAAAGAGCAATTGGGCATTAATTATTAATATTTGGCACTTGGCATCACATGGAGTTTTATGTGGGGTGGTCCTTAACCTAAAGAATATTTTCGTCCCGTATTCAATAAATAATGCCTCTGTGTTACTTTAATTAATTATAATAATCATTGCTATAATCTACAATACCTGATTATTACTAGCAACTTCTAGGATACCAATTTTACTGTAAAAAAGTAAAAGCTGCAAAGTCAAAGGAAATTTGGGGTACCGTACATTAACATTATTAATTAGTAATGATGAATGGTAAAGGAATGTCCTTCCTGAAGGATCAGATGAAAAATGGGTTTTCTTTTGTTATTAATCTTGTTGAGGTTTTCAAATGGTTGGAATCTGGACTTTTTATTTTTGAATTGTGGGTTTTTATTTGGCTCTTTTTGGTTGGGTTTTTTTTTTGTTAATAAATTTGTTTACTTAGGTCATTCAAAAAAAATCAATTTGTTAAAAATTAATATTTTAGTGGTTTAATTTTTGAAAGTTTTAATAGTAAATTTAATAAATTTATTAAAAAATATAAGTACATAAACCTTAGTTTTTCACTTAATGAAAATGTATTTAATCATTTAATTTGTTAGTGAAATTTTTAAACTCGGTTAAGAGTTAAAAAAATATCCTGTAATGTATTAAAAAATAAATATTTAAAAAAATATATATCAATTTTTTAAGGCTGTTTGTAAAATAAAGAAAGTACACTATCAATATACCAAATAGTCACCCTTAATTAATTTATACCATGTATTATCTCAAATCAATCCACAATAACTCAAATTTTTTTTTTGTTATGGGTTAATATTTGATACTCTAATAGTGTATTTTTTTTTATTCTACAAGGTAATCACAAAAAAATTGTCGTATGTTATTTTTAAAAAAGACATTTATTTTTAATATTACTTGTCAACTCTTGACATTATTTGTGGAGTCTAAAAAGTCCATTGACAATGTACCAAATATATTTCCTTTTATTATTAGTTTAAATATTGTTAAAATATTTGTTTATCAAGTCACTCATAACACCCTAATTTCTAATGTAAAAGATATTATGTCTTTAAATACATTCAAACTCACGTTATGTTGCAACAATAATGATATCCACTCAGTTCAGAATACTACAATTATAGTAGGTAAGTTGCTCAAACATGTACTAATTGTAATATACTTGTAAATATAAATAAATTCAAAAGCATGTTTGCATTTGGTAAGTAGTTACTAATTATTGCATTTCACGTTATTTAATACTAGAGAATTAAAATTTGGTTAAATTCTATTATTATTTTTATATTTTTCGATAGTTATGGATTTAATCCATGTATTTTGACTTGGTTATTTTTAGTTTTTATATGTTTCAAAATTTAAATTTTCAATCCTCACTTTGTTAGCTTGTAATTTTCCACTTATTACACGTTAAAAATCTAGTTAATGGATTAACGATCGCCATTTGCATCAAGATTGAAATTTTAAAATTTGACAAGTATATAGACATAAAATGATCCAATTGAAGAATATGGACTAAATCTACATTTGTACATATGATACAAGACTGGTCATTGACTTTAACCAAACATATTTAATTATTACTCTTTGGGTTAGAATTAATTAAATTTGAAAAATACAAACACTAAAATTGACCAATTTGAAAAGGAGATGGACTAAAATTGATTAAATTAAGGTACAATGACTAAATTCACAGTTTTCCAAAAATATAGGGACTCAAAGCAGAATTTAACCTTTAAAACTGACTTCCTATCTTATTTTGAATGGAAGATCTCATCGATTTAATCCATTCATTTTTAGGCAATGTAAAATTTTATACAGAATAAAAAAAAAAACTTTAAAAATTACAAGTTAAGGGTTCAATTACAAAAACGCAAACAAGGCTTCACTAAAACCATCTTCTCTTCAAGATTGTGTAATGGTCTTGAAATAAAAATTTAGATGGGATCGGCTGAATCAATATTTATGTTTATTCAGTTTTAGGAATTTTTACAATTTAAAATTTATTCCTTAACAGGGCACATCGATAATAAATATATTGAATATAAATTTATGGTGAAATACATCTTACTTTTTCATTAGTTGAAATGGAAAAGAAAATTTAAAGTTATATACTTTTATCATATCCTTTGTGAAAAAATAGTAATATAAGGTTTAGGTTGGTGACACGAATTATAATATTCATAGGTATATTCATAACTATAACATCAAATATTAACATTTATCTTGAGTCTTGTAGGTATCGGTTTCCATCCATCGTGGTGTTTCCCTTTGTGAATTGTATATGGTTCTTCATGAAGGTCGGGAGGCAAAACCCCGACATGAGGACAATACTTTTCATGGTTGAGGGCAACGTTGATTGCTTGACAAATATCACTTCGAAGACTTCTTCTGAAGGAGTCGACCCCCCTCAACACATTTAAATAATAGGTTAGAATATGCTTCAAGTTCTTATATTTTTCAAATTTTAAAATTCAGCTTCAATTGTTAACTTAATTAAAGTTCTTTTGTTAAATTTATTGATATGTCATTTCAAAATATAAAAAACTCAAAACAACCATATAACAAAAAATATGTTGTAATGAACTTGAATTTAATAGAAGAATTTTAACGACGTTGATAATTGAGCTTATATTTTTAAATTTGAAAAGTTGACAGACTAAATTATACATTTATTTATTTTTATATTGGATAAATATAATAATTTATGTATGCAATACGTAAATATAAAAAAAAAATGTTGTATCGTAATATTGGTAATGTTGTTAATTGTTTATGAAAAATAAATCAAATCAAAATATATAATTTTACATATTGAACTAAAATTCATATGTAATTTCAGGATATATCCAAAAAAAATATTATGAAAAGTCAGAGAAGTTTCTAATAAACATAATCAAAATTATTCATCGTATGGTTGGCTTAAAAAGCAAACAACATATAACGATTAAAAACTTTATTCACTCTTTTGATCAAAAGTGAAATTCATTCAAATCAAGGTTTTTGAATAATAAATTTGTATATATATATATATATATGTGTGTGTTTGTATCAATGTATAGGAGAATAGATAGATATATATACATATCAAACATGTTGATTGAGGAATAAGAATCAGAATTGAAGTTCAGAAGAACATTGATGGGTTATTGACTGGTATAATAAGTGATATAATAACAAAAGAAGTATAAAGTGGTTAAAGTTGCTTTACAAAAGATCAGAGGTGGAATTATAGCCATTGATGTCATTACATTTTTCTTTATCATTTATTTTTCCATTTCATACCTTCCATTTTCTTATATATGATGTCAATTGCATCAGATCTGTCTATCTCATAATTTAAATAAGCTAATTAAAATTAATATTTTAGAAGATTAAAAAGAAATATATGTTTCGAAAATGCAATTATCTAGATTGTGTAAGTATTATGCTAATAATTACATTTTCTTAGGTTAAATCTAACTATGATTCCACTCACATCGATTTTAATTAGGTCAGCTAAATGTCTTTAAAAATGCAAACCAAATCGAAATGCCAAGAACCCATTCTTTAACAACAATGTTATTTGTTAATAAAATACTATATTTTAGTTATAGTAATAAGAATTTGACCTTTGCAACCGGTTTTAAGTAAGAAAACATAATGCATGAACTTTAAAAGAAAAAAAAGAAAAGAATTGCAAACATTAAAGTTGAAGATATAAAGAGATGATGTTCATAAATCATAATTATGAATTAAGAGACTAAATAATAAAATAGAGATTTTATTGTTTTCACTTTCATTTAAAGTTTTTTGAACTACTAAATAAAAAAATAAACATTAACAATATATTTTTTTATATGTTTTATATTTATTTTAATTAAAAAATAAAATTATATAAATTTTGATTCAATTAATATATTTAAAAAAATTCAATTTTCAATTAATAATTAAAAAATTTTATATTTTAAATAATTTAATTAATAATAATTCGATTCAAATATTAATTTAAACGATTGTTTCAACATCCCGACTGCTTGTATGATTCTTCTTCTTCTCACTCACATTATCAAAGAATAATGATCAATAATCCAAATTTAATATAAATATATAACACCCAAAACATGACTTGATTTGGATAAACATTGGGCCAAAGATCCAAGTGACCTAAGCTGATATGACCGCCGGATTGAAAAAAGTCAAAACGTCAATCTCAAACAGACTCATTGTGAAAAGAAAAATGATTTGATGCGTTGAAATCTATATTATCTGCATATATTATAATAAACATAATTATATGAGGTACAAGAATAAAGGAATATAAAATGAATTCATGTACTATGAAATCTCAATTTCCGTACCTATTTTTATTAAATTAAAGCAAAGGAGAATGGAAGAGGCTTTCCATAATGTGAATAGGGCAGTCAATGTCATGGCCCAGTTTTTCATAACCGGCTTTCCGTCTTCCTAATTACAGGGAGTTCAAAGCCCATAAAGCTCAGTCTATTACATGTACTTTTCCGTTCTATTATATGTTTATGTTATTTATATTCATAAGTCACTAAATATTTATTAAAATTTACTCTTTTTCTGGATATCATGTTTTAACTTGATAGTTAGAGTGTTCATCGCCTCAGGTGTGACTTAAATTTGAATTGCGCTAATTGCATTGCTATTAGAACTTTACCCTTCTCCTGTAATTCACTAAAAAAAATTTATTTTTTCCCCTTCGTCCCGTATCCAAATATAAAATCTCAGAACATTGGCAGGCACAAGGGAAAGCAAATAGCCTACATGCTCCTCAAATTTCCTAAATTTAGTGCTTGAATCAATGGTGGAAACTCCCCAACTCTTATGTGATTGTTTTGGGATATCAGGCTTTAACCCACTTTATAGTCATCTTTATTAAGAAAGCTTTACTTGAATATCACTTCACCCAACACTTAACATCACCGTTTTATAACATGAAACCAACCAAGTTAGTGGTGAATTGAGATCATATTTAACACTATAATTCATTTTTGGGTACTTGCCAAGAGAAGACGTGTGTATACTGCTTTTGCACTATAGAAAAATTGAAGATAGATTTAAAAGGAAAGAAAAGGAATCACAAGAGTGTAGCCAAAAAGAAAAGATGAACACCTCTCCTATACAAGAGCTAGGGACAGTTGAAATATTTGCATGGCTTGTTTAACAGCCTCCACATCAATATCTATCAACTTTCCTGTCTTGGATGACACAACGGCGCATTTCTTCTCTTCTGCATTAGGAACAAACAGTTTCCCCTTTTCCTCTGAGCAAAACAAACCGATGCTGCACTCAAATTTACAAAACCCCTTTTAAGATTTACATATATTGTTGATGTAAATGATTTTACATGAGTCTAGAGACCACTCACCTCGGTCTTTCTCGTGCGGTTGCTAGCTGTATAGCTGCTGTGTTTGTAGCGATCACCCCGGCTGAATCATTTATCAGAGCAGCTAGCTAAAGAATCATCAAAAGCATAGCTTAAATTAATGGAGGTTTCCAGTGTCAGAATTTGAAACATTGTATGTTTCTTTTTCATCTCTGCAGACAAGTTAAAAAGGGTTTGTTACCCGGACTCTTCATTGTTCCTAAAGTATTTGGACTGGATATAGAAATATGGTTCTCTACGTATATGAAAGACCTTAGAAAACATTGAGAATACTCGTATACGCTTCTCTGATTATAAAATGTGTTGAAAAAAGTGCATACCTGCCCTGGGGTAGTGATAAAAACAATATTAGCATCATCTCCCACTTCTTCCTCCACATTCTCTCTTTCTTTCTCGTGTGGAATGACAAAAAGTGGCTTAAATCCCCTGTTGGCACAATATAAGATATTTGCTTATGTTAAACATGGTAACTAGTTTTAGTCAATATTTTCAAAAGTGCTGAGATCATGCTCTTTCAACTCAAGTTTATCAGCTAGTCTACTATGTTATTCCAACTCAAGTGAATGTCGATTTACCCTCATATCCGTACAACTTGAGAGCAGGTTATAATACCTTATATCCTCAGCTATTTCAGCCCATACTTGAATGGGGAGCAAGCAATCAGTATCGCCTCGAGACTGCATTGAAGCCTTGGAATCTGATTCTATTCCATGAATCACTATATATTTCCCTTTCTCTACACCCGCATTTCTGTATTTTTCTGCCACAACCTCCTTCAGCTTCCTCGAAATTGACACTCTTAGGGGGCCAACCTCGTGCCTTGGAACACTCCGAAATGGTCTTCCCAACCAATCACCCATCTGATGGTACCTATAGCAATACGACCCCACTTAAACCAAAAACATAACATTGTATTCCGAACCGTAATCATTTTTCTCTTTAAACAAAGCTTTTCTAATTCACCAAAAGTATATGGATTAGCGGCTTGCTGTAAAACTCACTCACATGTTATATCCAGCATCAGAAAGATTCATGCTATCTGCTGGAAAAGTTTGGGAAAGGAGTAATCCAGCACCTGCTGCATTCACATTTGAATAGATGTAGCTCACTCTATCTCGAGCGGTGGTCATAAACAAGAAGGCAGCATGGCCAAGACCCGCCAGTTTTGTCGACAAAACCATGTCATAGTACCTATTCTGCAATTTCACAACCTAAAATTCAGTCTAATCCAATATAGAGCTACTTTAAAACATTGAAAACCATTGTTAAATACCCAAACTTCCATCCATGAAAAGCCAATAACCTTAAGAAGTCCAATCATGTCGGTGTATTCAGCAGGATCAGGCCAGTCATCGTCAGGGTCATAAGCATTAGCCCATCTCACATTCTTGTTCAGTTCAAATGTCTGCTTTCCTCTTGGTGATGCCAATACATCCACTTGAACACCAGGGTATCTGATCAAAATACATTAACAAATAACAATTAAAGATGGAAATGTCATACCCAAAATCAGAGCTTCAACATTTTGATTGCTGTTATTGTTATACCTGTCTTTGATCAATTGAATCACGGGGAAAAACAACAAGTTTTCATAGACACCACCAGAAATGACACAGCAACATCTCCTGACATCACCTCTGATTTTCAAAGGCAGTGAAGCCAACTCCACGGTGAACCCCTTTGGGAATTTCAAGAAACCGTAAGGATTATCAGGGTCTTCAGGGGGCCTAGGATCTTCTTCTTGCTTGCCATCAGTGAACAATGAACCATATTCCGAGAAGGGGTCTTCCACATCATCTTCAAAAGGATCCAGCCATGGGTTCTTTTTCTGAGCATGGGTTCGAACACTTGGCCTAGTTTTGGTGCATGGAGAGTGGTCTAGTGGCCTAAAACATGGTGGCTTAGCTGTTAAGTGAGCAGAAGCAAGTGAAGATGGATTTGAAAGAAATGGAGAAAGAGCTTTGGGTAGTACAGTAGTAGCCATTGATTTTTAATTTTTTTCAATTTCTTTTAGTCCTTTTTACTGGTTTTCTAGTTGAATTGGAGCTAGAGTGAACTTTTCGGGGCACTAGGATATGAATGTGTGGAAGGAACTTGGATAAGTGGGTCCCCAACCTAAACGTATGTCCTTTATACTATTATTTTGTCTTTTAATTTCCTACACTTTCTTGTTTTTGTAAATAATTTTTTTTAATATATTAGTATGATTATAAAATATTATCTGTTCATATTTTTTTTAATTTTTTAATAATACATATATATTTTGTATGTAAATATTCGAATTTAAATTTTTTTAAAGTTAATAATATTTTTTTCATTAAAATCACTAATTGAATTTTTTTTTCAAATAAATTTATTTGGTCATTTTACCCTTAAAAACATTTTAAAATACCCTTTGAATTTGTAGGACTCCCAAAATTAATATACAGAAGATAAAGATACATTTAATTATTTTCGCAGCCAATGCGGACTCGGGTCGGAGTAGGACAAAACGAAAAACAACCTTTTAAAAACCCAAACCCTATTTGACGTGGCGCTCTTCCATTGGGGGATCCCTCTGATTCTTTGCTTTTTGCCATCAATATCCAAAACTACCCCTGACCACCGAAAATTACACCCAGTTCCCTCGAAAGCACCAAGCTTTTATTTCCCCCCTGATTTTTTCGTCTCATTTTCTCACACGTTCCTACCACCCAAACAACACCATTCTCGAAAACAACAATTGCCCCACTTCCAGTATTTTGCTTGTAACAAAATTTCTCTAATATCACCAATGCAGCACGAAATTTGTGCCCTCCCACCTTTCTTCTCCACTAGTATTCTCTCACCTTAGCCCTACGATTCTTAACCTTCCTTTTCACTCCATTACTCTTCAATTACTGATTCAAAAGCTCACTGTTTAGTCAAGAAAATTTTGAGTTAGCAACTTTTGCGGGGAAATTTTGAGAAGATAAAAAAAATTGTGCCGTAAATGTCGGGACCGCCGAGGGTAAGGTCGGCTAACACTGCAACGGAAATGGAGGCGAGGTCGGTTCTGGGTCCGGCTGGGAACAAGGTCCCAACAAAACCGGAACCAAAATTGGCCAAAAAACCGGTCCAGCAAACACCTGAGGGAAAAGACAAAGAGAAGGATAAAGAACTGTTAACTCAACAAAAGAAACCAACGCCGTCTCCTCAATCGTTGACTTTGACTGCATCGATTTTGAGGCAGCAGGAAAGGAAGGCGGGGAATTTTTCGATGAGTCTGTCGTGCTTGTCGGACGGAGGAGCATCGTCTTCATCGGCAGGGTCGTCCTCGAGTGGGATGACTGGCGGAGGAGGGTGGCGGGGTGGTAAACATGGAATCGGTGTTGGAGTGAGGAGGAAGCAAAGTGGGCCGAAAGGGGAGAGTGGAGTGACTGTGGTGGATTCAGGGGAAGCTGGTTGCTTGGATAACAAGAAAAGATGTGGATGGGTCACAACCAATTCGGGTATGTTTTTTAATGTTTTCTGGTCTTCTTTAAGTTTAGATTATTTGGTTCCCATGATAATGGTATCATTCCTTTTATCTTTTGTGCTTTGGAGTTGATTTTATGTTAAGATAGTTTAATCATGTTCGAACTTGTTGACCGGTCTTGAGTAGATTGGCTGAAAGAGATATTTTGCCTAAGTAGCAACCCCTTTACGTTGGTTTGAGTTTAATTAGAAGAATTGAGGAACAACTTGACACAAGTTACACTACCAGTGGAGTCCTTCCTTTTTTACTTTTTTATGAGTTTATATTTGATGCAATGTTTGTGTATATATCTATACACTTATCGTGAACTAAATAATGACACTTTATTAATAGTTTTGAATAGTAAATATAGACAATTTTATTTTTAATGGGATGGCATCATTTGGTTCATTAATAGTATATAAATTTATGTACTGTGGGTCATCATAGATAGCAAGAAACACATCTTTGTGTATCATTTATGGTAGTTGTTGAAAGGAGATTGCTGGTTGCTTAGTAACCAAGTTTGAAATTGGCTCATTGTTGATTTTTGGCACTTAAATTAGAGGGTATTCATATAACAAAACATTCTGCTGGTTGAGAAGATTTTTACTCTTGAGGACATTTGAAGCTATTTAAGAGTGCTGTTATCCTTTCGGTTGGAAATGCAAGCAAATTTGATTGAATAGCTTTCTTTTTAATTATTTGATCCTATATAGAAGTTCTTATGCTGCTAGGAATGATATAGCTTTTTTTTCTATTTCTTTAGTGTAGAAGGTGTAGTTTGTTTTTATTCTTTTTGTTTACAGTATCAGCATCAAATATTTACCGCTGCATATGCTGGAAGGAATAGATATGTAATACGTGAAGAGCTCTGTACTAGATATTTGGTACATTCTTCACAGTGAAAGGGGGAGAAAGATTAATGCTTTAGTGGCTGTTTGCGTTCCCTATATACTATGTTCTTTCACATCTTGAAGTTTGCAATAATTTCAAGTTTTCTTGATTTGGATGTCAATCGTGAAAGCATAACTTTTCTTAAGCATTCTGGAAAATCTTTTTTTCTTTTATTGTATTTGGGCTATGGCAGATAGGTTTTGGGATATTGGCTTAGATTGTATTTGCTAGAATGTACTATTTGTCTAAACAATTCCTGTGTGATTGACTAAAACCATGCAACTTTAGCATTTTATTAGGGAATTGGATAGTTACTTTTTATCTCAACCTAACTTTGGACTCACCTGAATAGTACACCATTTAGTGTTTGAGCATGGCTGTAAATTTGGCCAGCCTGACACTTCTACGTTAATGATCTGGACCATCCCATACTTTGAGCAAATTTATCAGAGAACAAACCATTGAAAATGGTGTATCTTAACTCTGAGCTTTTTATGCGATATTTCATGCTACACCTAAATGTACAGGCTTTTTATATACTTTTCTTCTTGTTTTAGATCTGCAGTGTTTCAACTTGAGCAGCAGGTTATACCTGTCTGGCTATGTGTGTGTTTGAGGATTCCTAGTTGTAAAATACGACTTGCATTTAATTTCCATGAACAACATTTCATTTTTCTTAAAGTACCTGTATCTGTATGTGTCCAACACATTTCCATTCATGGGTATGAGGATATGACCCTCCAAATACCTGGGAAAACTTAGACAAAAATAAACATACTTGTGTCAGACACATATCATATCCGACACTCCAATTCCAAGTATCATAGATTCACAATGCTATAAAACTTATGTTATCTTACTAATTTCTGATTGATCTAATCATGTAAATACTATGAATATAATTTATGAAGGGAATGTTATGATTGTTCTGGTAAGCTAGACCTGAAGCTATTAGTTAAGAATTACAAAGAATTACAGATGAATTTGATTTTTTTTAATTACAAGGAATATTGGCATTCGCAGGAAATAAGACTAGAACCCAAAACCTGCTGTGCATCCAACAATTAATTGAGTGCATGAACTATTTGAGGCTTTGCCCCAGGTTGAAATGGAATAATATTTTATTCTTAATTAAGGCTAAGGTCTCTAGAGATGTTCAGGTGGAAGGGTTTGGGTTGAAATTAAATGGAGGTCTTGAGAAAGATAGACCAAGGTTAGCAATTGTCTTGGCAATTTCAGGTTGATTTTTTGTTGTATAGGAAAAGGGCCCCAAAGATGTTGGGGCAATCTAATGCATATGGATCCAGTTGATAGAAAGTGTCTCCGGTTCAAATTAAGTGACACAAAGGGCATAACATTGATCACAATGTAAGTGGTTTTGGAACTCAGTGATAGGGTAAAGTAGGGAAAATAAGTTCTTTAGCTAAATTTTCATCGGGCTTTAGGCTGACAGCACTTATGTCGAGTTGCATTCATTTTTACAATTTCCAGCTGCTTAAAATCCATTGCCCCCTTTCTTAAGTATGTTTTATTTCTCCTTTGTTGCTCCTAAGTCCTTTTGCTACAGTTCTTTCCTTCGTGGTTCTTTAATGCTGTTGGGACCTTTCCCTACGAAAGTCCTACGGCTTCGAATGATGTATTACTTGCTTTTAGTGTATTTTTCAGGTAACTTGTATCATCTTATAAACATTTGCAAATACTAACTGCTTTTTGTTCTTTGAAAGATCTTTGTTATGTCGCTTTTCATGATGAAGAATGGGGAGTTCCAGTTCATGATGACAAGTATGTAATTTGGTTGCACTATTCATCTGGCTGTAACTTTTTTTTCTTTTTTAATTCCTGCATGAAATTTCAGATGTTAACTTCCTTGGCTTGTTTATTTTGTAAATGCAGGAAACTGTTTGAATTGCTCAGCTTATCAGGTGCTTTGGCTGAACTGACATGGCCTACCATCCTTAGCAAAAGACATATGTTTAGGTATTGCTCATACTCTATGAACAGTTGTGTTTGAAAGTTGGTCAACTGTGAGGCCTGTAGTACTTGTCACGTTTGCTTTCAAGTATTTGTAGCGAGTATTATGTATAAAATACTTACTTTTATAGGTGGGTTTATAGTTGTGATTGATGTAAATTTGGCTTTTATTTGTATGCAGGGACACCTTTCTGGAGTTTGATCCAAGGGCTGTTTCTAAACTAAGTGAGAAAAAGATAGGCGCTCCTGGAAGACCTGCCAGCTCTCTGCTATCAGAACTCAAGATTCGAGGCATCATTGAAAATGCACGCCAAATATGCAAGGCATGGACGTATTCTCATGATTGATTTGTTAATGTCTACTTACAAATTGCAGAAGTAAAATTCAAACTCTTGGAGCACGCTCTTATTGTCACCACTCACCAGTGTTTAGCAAAGAAAGCCCTAGCTAACTTACATATTATAGTGAAACAACCATCTATATGAATAGCTCTGATTCATTTACAACACAGTGAATTAAAGCACACTCACAGTAGATTTTATTATTTAACAGCAATTTCTGTTATATGCAGGTAATAGATGAGTTTGGGTCATTTGACAAGTACATTTGGAGCTTCGTGAATCACAAGCCAATAGTTGGTCAATTCCGCTACCCTCGGCAGGTTCCAGTCAAGAGTCCAAAATCAGAGGTGATAAGCAAAGACCTGATCAGAAGAGGATTCCGAGGCGTAGGGCCGACAGTTGTATATTCATTCATGCAAGTGGCTGGATTGACTAATGACCATCTTATGGGTTGCTTTAGGTTTCAAGAATGCATAATAGGGGTGGAATCAAGGGGAAAAGTTAACAATGATGAAGCAAATGATGAAACTAGCAAAGTTGAGGAGACGACTGCCTTGGGATAACTTGCCTGGACTCAGGGGTTTCCAAGTATATAGCATTTCATCTGGTATGGGGGTTTTGGATAAGAGTTTGTATTTTTCTTGGTTCTACTGTTATTTGATTGAGAGCTTTCACACCATTTGAATATGGTGGATGATGATTGGTGTTGTGGGGGAATGTTCTGCGTACAAATTGTTTCTTACTGTAGAAAAAATAGGGAGAAACATGTTGCATATCATAAATGCCAATGGGACTATATACGGTGGAAATCTTCATTTCAAGACTTTTAACAACTTTGAAGGAGGGGAAGAAGAATTGTAAGAATTGCCATATCAAGTGAGGCGGCTGAGAAAATCTTCAGCATAGAAACTGGAAGATCTTGGCAATGCAATCTGGTGTGGGACATGGGTAAACGAAACGTGTTTTAGAATATGGACTGATAATTAATGCTAATGGTCCCACTGCTTGTAATTGTAACAATAATTTATTGCTGTTTTGTTTGTTTATATTTTTTTTATATAAATTTGAAGATGTTAATAATTTATAGTATATAGATTTTGAATTTATCCACGTATTTGAGTTTGAGCTTATATATATATAGCGAAATTATTTGAGTTGTACAATTATATTGTTTGAATTTTTTTTTTTGAATTATAATAGGAAGAAAAAAATTTTAACAATAATACGATTAGATTAATGCAATTCGAATCAAGTCATATTTAAAGTGATGAATACTTCGCGATTAGGATAATATACGGAGTTTTGTTTTGATATTGTTCATCTTAAGAGTTTCGAGTTTCAATATTTGTGTGTATAAAGTGTGTATACGTTATCAAAAATTAAAAAATTATGAACAAATATTACAATGTAATTGTAAAGGTCCAATTTTATCCGGACTTGAAAAATAAAAATCCAAATAAAATAAAATAATTAAAATCTATTTTAATTTAAATGTTCATAATACAAAAGTCCATTTACAATTAAAAAAATCCAAACACTAAGCCCAATTCCTAAACAAACTTTAAAACTCGAATCTGACTTAAGTCTAAACACAAAAATCATCATAAACCTTAAAAGATGCTAAGGGTCTTTCAGCCGTCACACGCCACATCAGCACGTGTCACATCAATACCACATCAGCGCCACATCAGCCACGTGGCCCCTCGTTTGCTCCCGAGACCTTTCCTCTACTCGAGACCGTTCCTCTGCCCTAGACTGTCCATCTGCCCCTTGCATCGAAATGGCAAGGACACTCTTCCTGACGACAGTGTTGACCGTAGAAAGCTTATCACTCCGGTGACACCTACAACAAAGAGCAAAATAGCCAACAGAGAACAAGAAAAAATATAGAGCAAAAAGAACAGTAGCAATGTAATATTTCGACTATAAAAGTCCGATCTAAAATTTGTAAAAGGGGGGCAATAAGAAGGAAAAATCAAAAAACTTCAAGATGAATCTGTTGGGTATGTTTTATTTTTTCGTATACGCATATATATATAGATATACATTTTGATTTTTATTTTTATTTTTATATATACGCATGTATATATACTTATGCAAACATACATCTTGATTTTTTTATTTTATTCATATACACACGCACGAACATATATGTGAGAATAGATACATTTTAATTTTTGGTATTAAAAATATAAAATATAAAATAGATTCGAAACAAAAATTAAAACTTAGTTTTAAAAAACCTAGATCTAATTTTAGATCTGGATCCTTTTTTAATTTTTCTTAAAAAAGCAAGAACATAATAAAAAAATACGATAGGTTTCAAATATAAAAATAAAAATAGATTTTAAAAGAAAGAAAAAAAATCGAAACTTGATTTTGTTTTCAAAACCGAACTCAGATCTGAGTTTTTGATTTTTTATTTTAAAAGAAAATACAACTTTTTTTTGTTTTTTTTATTGGATTCGAAATACTCAAGTTTAGAAATGAGATATATATATATATATAGAGAGAGAGAGAGAGAGAGAGAGAGAGGTGGGTATTCGTATTTAGCCACCGTACATGGTGGTTCGCGACGGGCGAAGGAGCGACGAACGCACCTAGGGCCCTTGAGAATCTTTCAAAGAGAAATAGAGAGGATGAGGATTTTTTTGTGAAGTTTCAGCAAAAAAATTTAGCTTAAATACCTGTTTCAAACCACATCGATTCATGTGCAGCTGCAGGAAGGTATATTTTGTCCATGGTCCCTGCCCTTTTTTTTGGATATTCAATTCAGTCCGTTAATCTATTTTAGAAACCCTACGACGCCGTTTCGGAGCCAAATTTCAATGACTCAAAACTTTAGCTCCGAAACGTTGCCGTTTTAAGAGTTTGGCAACATGATTTCAAAAATAAAAAAATGGAATTTTTCCTCAGTGGTTCCTCCTTTGTTTCATTCTATTTTAAATTGGTTCATTTACTTTTAAAAGTTGTTTTTATACATTTAGCAGACAAATTTTTATTTTCTTAATTTGTAATCCTCATACTAGTGTTTTAAAATAAAATGGGAAAATTCCTTTAAATCTCTTTATATTTTGTTTTTAATCCATTCTATTTTATTATTTTTTTATTGACAAATAAATCTTGATTCTCTTTTAATTTAATTCTCAAGCCCTTTTTTTTTAAAATAATAATGAATAGAAATTTCATGTTTCAACTTCTTTTAAATTTTATTTTTACGTGGTTTCCCTTTATTATTTTAAACATTTTTTTAAATAAAAATTCCTTCATTTTGAATTTTAATTTTTTAAATAGAAATCTTTTAAATTCTTTTACCTGTTAAGTTCTTAAGCTTTTGTCACTATCTTAATTTTGTTTATTGTTTTTATTTATTCACTAATAGGATGGTTCGTATTTTTGTTAAATATGTGTCGTCATTTTATGTCATCATACATTTACGGTTATATGTATTTGTACCTTGTCATATATTGCATGTGCACACATTGTCATAAATTTCAAAATTGAGATTATATTTGATATTTCAGTGACTCGAAAGACATATCTTAACTTACTAAGTATGTTCTTTCTTCGAATCGTAATAATCAAATATTCTTTTTTTTATAAAACACATAATTTACAAAAATCAAGGCAATATCCTCTTGTGTGAAAACTTCGAAGAATTGTGCCCTAACGTGCAGGATATGATTTTTCGTAGAATTTGCACAATCGAATACCATCTTCTAAAATTTTCAAAATGTCCTTCAATTTCGAAATTTTGAGAACATCGTGTCCTAACGTGTTAGACACGACTTCAATTCTCGATTAATTAGAAATAAATGGGCATTTTTCCATCAAATTCTATTTTTGAAATTGCACAAAATAAATTGTGGATTTAAGAATCGTATTTTAAATTTCACTTGAGTTTTCAAAATTTTAACAATCAAGATCGAAAAATAATTGACGTGATACCAATTTTGAGCGTGTGAGAGTACGAATCCTTCCTTAAATGTAACCGACTCCCGAACCTATTTTTTTGAATTCCGAAAATCAAAATATTTTTCAAAACTAATTTTAAACATTTTGTGATAATCCAATCACATCAAATAAAAAATTAATAATGACTCCAATTTTTTATTTAAAAATTTAAAAATTGGGATGCGTTTAAAAAAATAATTTCGACAGTTAATATATTAAAATATAAAAATAAAACTTATAGGTATTTTAATTTGACTGGCTAGGTAGGCAATTATGGTCCCCAGCTGGCTTTGATGGCCTTGTCATTGGGCTTTAGACTAATTTTCATGTACGGAATTTGGACGTTTTGCATGTGGGGGCGCACACGCTTGGAATCCGAGTTAGCCAAGTCGTCGATGGCTTTTCTTATTTTCTTTCTCTTTTTGTCTTTTTTACAACACAACTTTGATTTCTTTTTCTAAATTTCGACTTAATGACTCATTTTACTCCCTTTTTTTTACTATTTCTTATTTCTCTAAAAAAATATTATAACCAATTCCAAATAATAATATTGCTGTATTTTAATTTGAAATGATAATATAACTATTTACATGCATGTTTAATCGTTGCTGATAAAAAAAAAAAGAATGAAAAACTTCATTATACTCCTACACAAGCATCATTGTGTAAAGATCTTTGCAAAATAAAAGCTTTTTTAATTTGAGAACGATCATTGTAGAAATGTTGGTAGGATTTATTATCAAAAGTTTTGTGCGCACAACTTTTTTTAAAGCTGAAAATTCTGAATTATTTTTTTTTCCTTTTTGAAGAGATAAATTCATAACACATTATGTTTTATATTCAAAATGAAAAGAATATATATTAATTGAGTTTTAATTCAATTAGTATAAATATTATTGTCAATGCAGAAAAACATGAATTCGAATACGTCGAAGTGCATTATCCTTTTATTTATGAGTTGAAAAGAAACCGGAAAGTTCTAGGCTTGAAATTGTTCAAAAAAACAAAAACAAAATGAAAAGAATATTTACAAGAAGCTGATGCTTGAACAGATTTCCTGTCCTATTCTGTTTTTAAATTGTGTGTTTCCCCAATTCTTCTGCAATGTTGTATTTACAACATTCTAAGTTCATAACAATTACTACTTATAGTTGATAAAATCATAGAAACAACTCTTTTCACGCCGGTATATTTTCCCAGCAAGACGGATGTAAATCCTAAAATAGAAACGAGAAAAAAAAAACTCTAAATTGATCTTATATTTTGAGATATTAATTCCATCCTTTTTTTTATTCAATTGGACTTTGCTGAAAACATTCTTCCTGAAATGGCAGCGGCCAATGCTGCTGTGAATTTTGGGTCTTTCGTCAAAGAAGTAGCCATCTGTTCCACCAAATATTGTCTGACTTGCGGTGAATCCATTTTTGGCTGACTGGGGCTGCAGTTTCTAGCTACACCACTACCACTGGGCTTGGTTTTGCCGAAGTCTAGAGTCATGGTTGGTCCAGATGGGTTCAATGAGGCTGAACCACGGAGGCTTGAACCTGATGTTGGTTCCATTTGAGGAGGAAGATGGTTGTGTTCACCTTCATATGTTGCAATCACCACTGATTGATCATCAATACTTCTTTGCACCTAAAAACATCAACCAAAAAATCAACTTTAGTTCAATTGTTTTCAGCTGAAAATGTTTGATGAATTGTGGGTTGGAACTTTAAAAGAATTTTGATTTTTCAAACTGTAATGCAATGAAGCCAGTCAACCAGGGTTTACCTTCTTTTTAACAGGGCAGGTTGGAGCAAAAGAACACTTGAAGTAAGCTCTTGGAGAAGGATTATCCCTGGTCACCTTCTGCCCATATTTCCTCCATTGATATCCATCCTTTACAACCTGAATTTATTCAACCAATTTGCATAAGAAATCAAGTAAATTTCTTCGAGTACTTGAAATCCACAGAAGAGTATATATATTTTATGTGAAATTATCTTACAAGGCTAGTATCAGATGCTTCAGTCCTGACATATACTCTAGAAACTTTGGCCTTTACAATTTCTTCTTTGGATTTCTTGCAAGAATCTTCATCAGTTGAGCTGCTCTCTGAGTTTCCAATGATCCCAAAGTTATAATTATCGTTGTTGTTGTTGTTGTTGCTGCTTTCAGATTTTCTTTTCTTTGAAGGGCTGAGTTCTTTTTCTGGGATTTTGCTCATTAAATTCGTCAACTGGCTTTGCAAAGCATTGTAGCTCTCACACATTGCTGCTAACATTTCTGTCAGCTTCTTGTTTTCTTCGTTGGCACGGTTCAATTCTTCCACTAAAGCACCACTCTGCAAAACAAACAGCATTAGATTAGCTGTCAGATCCCAAGAAAAAACAAAAAGTCATATGTTAATTTTATTTCATTTTGGAGTTGAAAATTTTCCATATATAAGATATGCATAAACTCACCTCTTCTTTCATAGAAAGTTTCTTTCCAAACACAATCAAGTTGCCATTTCCACTTGGTTCCTTCTTCTGAAACATATGATAACAGATTGAAAAGCTTTCTCAGTATAAGAAAATTCAAGTAAGAAAACAGGAAAATAACACAACAACATTTCCAGAACAAAATTCTGATGTACCTGAGTTTCAAGTGGTAAGGGCCTCTCTGAAGAAGGATTTAGATCCAGTGAAGTATCCACCCATGAAGAAGTATCCATAGCTTTTTTCTCCCAACAAAAAACTACTATTTTTCAACCTTTTATCAAAGACCCAGACCGAGTTTATCTACCAAAAACCTGGAAATTGCCTCAAACTCAGCGAAGAAAAAGAAGTTTTGCTTGAAGTCCTTCAACTCAAGTTCTCCCCAACTGGCTCAAAACAACCAAATCCAGGAACTATTATATAGAAACAAGAGAAAGAATAAAGGGCTGAGGAAACTTGGAGCAAAGGGTGATAAAAATAAAGAAAGAAAGATAAGATAAACTAGTCAGAGAGAGGGTGGCATGTGATTTGAGTTAAACCGATAGAGCTATAAAGTAGGAGGGGTTTATTTCATTATATAGCTGTAGTAGAAGCATGAAGAATGTGCTCATAAAAAAAAAATTTCTAAAAAAGAAATTTAGATGATGCTACTTGTCGGTTTGATTTGAAAATCGTAAAGAGTACTCTGGGTATTTATCAAAGTCAAGCACACCATAAACGTAATGAAACCTTGGGTGCTCTTCCCTTCTCTTCTTGCTTTGGGCCTGGGGGAGAGAGAAAGAAGAAGTTGATTGTTGACCAATTTCTATATCTACAGAGATTATATTATTTTTGTCTAAATTTTATAATAAAATGATATTTATAAAAATATAATTAATGTTCTATTTTTTTTGTAATATAAAATAAAATTATTAGAAGTAATAGTAAAAGAATTATTAAGTTATTATTATAAAAGCTAAATATATCCATTTTCTTTTTTCTTTAAAAAATAAAGTGATAGGGTCATTACTTATTTGTCACGTTTACGATGAATTTTTCCACGTTATCTGAATCACTACTGTTTTTTACTATTTATGATGTTTTTTTCTATAGAGTGAGTAGGATTTTTCTTTATTGAATTTTTGTTGTCATTCACGTGCTTTCCCACATTACATTATTTCCTATACCTCTATTCTATTCTATTCTACTCGCTATTATTATTATTATCATTTAATTTTTTATGATTTATATTTATTTATTTTTTATTTCTATAATTTTTATCTATTTTTTGGAGTGTTTAAAAGTTGTTAGGTCTCCCTTTAATGCAACTTGCGAATGATGGATTTTCTATCTGTTTTTGACCCCATCTTAATTTACATTTTTGCGTGTGTAAAAAAAATGGATAACGGATCAGAGTGTAGAGATGATTAAATAATTAGTTCAATCATTGTAAAATAAAAAAAAAATCTAGAAATTTGTAAAAAAAATAAAAAAATCGATAAACATAAATTAATAATAACAACAAATATATTCATTTTATAAATTACAACAACAAAACTAAATACTTAAATTAACTTAAATTTGATCCAAACATATTTTAATCAGATATTCACTCAATTCAATTGATTCTTTATTGATTTATTTTTTTCGGAATCAATTCAATCACGGCTTTCAAGTCAATTAATCAATTTGATTCAATTTTAGCAATTAATATATTATTTTTTTTATAAATACTATTTTAACTCTTCTTCTCTCATATATACATAAGTTAAATTTAAAATTATTATAAATATTCTTTTGGATCATTTTACAAAATATTATTGTTAATCATAGATTGACTTAATTATCCCTAACTAACTTAATAATTAGATGGTTTCAATTACTTAAAAATGTTAAACTGTCATGGAAAAAGGGACAGAGGCTTGATGGTCCAAATCTCGGCCAAGTTATTTCGATGGTCCAAGCTAATAATTATATTTTATGAGTCCATTAAAAGGGGTAACTACCCCGTTTTCTTCATGCCAAAGTCAAATTTAAAATTATATAAAATAATTTGTTGATAACTATTAGCTCGTATAAAATATTATTAGAGAAATCGTCTAGCTTATGACCTACTTTGAAATTTCAGAAATTTACAAACGAAATCAACAAGATAACACAACTCTTTGATTTTAATTATAATTAAAACCTCTGCTAAAAAAAAAACTCATCTTTCAGTTTATTTTTACCCGATTATGTAAATTCCATTAAAGAAAAACTTACCTTTTTGGGTTAAACTAATCAACGGAGTCTTTTTCTGGAATAAAACAGACATGGAAATTGTCAACGCTTTGACATAAAACATGTTTAACCTGTTTGTGCTTAATAAAGTGGACGGTGGAGACAATAAATAAATGGCGTTCCAAAAGTCAATCTCCGACTCCGACACACACACACAAAAAAAAAGTACGTAGACCTCACGACTGGGGCGTGGACCATGACTAGGAATATATTTCCATTTTGAAGAAAAAAGAGTGGTGACTTCGTATTTGATGAGTTCAATGAACCTGTTTCAAGATAGTAATACCTAAGTTCATGCATTTGGTGCTCTAAATATGTCTATGTCTATGTCCAATTCATTTACATAACCATTTTAAACAAGTTTTTACGCCCCAATCACTGACTCACTCCCCCTCTGTAAAGGTGCTACTACTAGCTACCAACTAATCCATTCCTTCTACCATTTCCCTTTCTACTCTTTAGTTCTCTCTCCACATTCTAAATGTTACTCTCTTTTTTTAATTTAAATAGACATTTTTTCATATATTCATTTTTTTTCACGTTGGTTTTTAATTTTTATATAATATTCGAGTCTTGTAATTATGACATGATAAATATTATTAAATATGTCAATAATTTTAACTTTTTTTGTATGTAAAGGTTGAGTTATTGCATTTTTGAATATTTAAATTTAAATTATACGTATGAATTTACAATTTATCATGTATAAATATTATGTGTAAGTTTTGTCCGATTATTTATTTGTTTTTTTCTTGTTTATTTATGTTTTTATTGATTTGATTTTATATATTTATAATTATATTGCATTTATGAATGTATTATATTTATACATGTAAACGGTATTTGATTTTTTTTTTTAAGTGATTGCCTCCTTGTTTCAAGTAAGGAATAAGGAGTTTATTTAAATTTAAGGTTAAAATAATTTTAAAATGTCCAAGATCTTTAAATATTTGTTAATATGGTATTTAATTAATTACAAAGTTAATACTTTAGGAACCCAATAAGTGGCTCCAGTGGAAAAGAAGATGTTGTTTATCTTAGAGGTCCCGAGTTCGAGTGTCTATGTGTGCAAGGTGTGGGAATATTGGGATCCAAACTTAAATTACATACCATGTACACTATACGTAGAATACTTTTATTTTTTTTAATTTAAGTTTAGTTATATGTATAGGGATCAGCCTATATAAATGATGAAAAAGAGAAATAGAGAAGATCAATCAAAAATATTTTACATGGAAAACTCTTTCGAAAACGAAAAAAATCAAGGGCAAAAGAGGTTGCGACTTTTCACTAAACAAACGAGAGTACAATATGAAGAAAATAAACTTAAATGTACTAAACGTATATTACCCAAAACCTCTTACTAAAATTCATCTGTGACGATATTTTGCCGCCCCCAAAAGAAAAGTCCTGCAGTACTACATCTTTAATTGGCCTCTCAAAAATAAGGATATAAGATCTTTTTAAATAGGCTAATATTAGAGGTCTAATCATACTAAATTATCTATGAAGTAATCAGAATTTAACTGTGAAAAGACAACAGAATTTAATTGGGAGAAGAAGCCTAATTTATGTGGGGAACATATCATCACGTCACAACATCCCCATTTGCATCATCACGACATCGTTTGTTATAGCAACATCGGGAAGCTTCTCGTCTTGATGTCGCCGTCTATTCAGTCGAAAATATGGGGCACACCCCATTATATGCAAGTTCAATCCGAATATATATTGATTGAAATCAATGCATTATAATTATTTGATTTTAATTATAGTTATCCAAGTATATATTTGAAATTGCACTTATAATTAAAAAAAAACATTTCACCATTTGTCTAGAAAAGCTCCTACACTTTTATTAGAAAGAAAAAGTCATTAACATTTTATTTTTATGAAACTATATAAGTTTTTAACCTTTAATTTGTATCTCAACTAAGTTATTAGCTTCTCATTCCAACTCGAATAAATTCTTTATTTTTTTAATTTTTATTTAAGCAAGCATGCTCTTAACAAAATCCATCTCTTTTTTTGATAAATATGTTTTTTTAAAATTTAATATTAACTGTATTAAAAAAGTTGATATTAAATTTTTTTTTAAATATACACTTAAATGTATTCGAATTTATGTCTCTAAATTATTACAAAAATAAAAATACCAATCAAATTAGAAAAAATTAAGGAGGAATTTAAAAAGAAAAAAAGAAGAATATGCTTGGAAAAACATATGGGTGCAGAATTCATTGTATGTTAAAGTAATAGTTGATATATAGAGAATATTGAATTTCATCCAGTAGATCTCAAAAGTTAATGTATCTTTCGGATAAGTTAATGAAAAAGGTGTGAAATCGAATTTTCTTTTCCACGTTCAAATCACGAGAATCCCCTCCCGAATTTAACACCCAGGTGGAGTTAGATTCTGGCTTCAGAAATTTTTATTGGTCCGGCCTAAGATTGGGACATTTATTCATTTATTGAGGGTAGGTGTCTGACATTTATTTTTCTTACACAAATCTTAAATTACTCATCATCTTCCCAACTTTTGAATTCAAAATCATCTTCACTTGCTATTCATGATTTTATCGTCTTAGAAGCTCCTATCCCGCCTCGCATGGCTGTTGTGGTCGATAAGTTGATTTGGATAAAGAATTAAGTTGATTCTAATTTTTTTAGCAAATCATTTAAAACTAATTAAATTGAATTAAAAATCGATTATCTTTTATTTTTAATACTTTTATGAACTCATTTAATTAAATTATATCAATCAGTTGAATCGAGAATTAATAATTCTTATGATTGTTGTTAATTCGTAAAATAAATAAAAATGTTAAATATAAATTAGGTGTGGAGCATGAAACAGTTGAAAGTGAGAGCAAAAGTCATCAGATGGATGCCCTTGACAATACAAGTTGGAATATTTAAGACAAAAGAGGAATTCCAAATGTTAGATATATAGACCAAAAGTTTGACACGCTTTCTCTCCTCTCTTCCAATTTCAACTAATTAATGAGTTAGCATTAGAATTGATGATGGTCGGGTAGGTGTAAAATATAAAAAAATTTTATGTTCGGGTTTATCCAGCTTGAAAAGTAAGTCTTAAAAAGTTCTCTTCAAATTCTTTCCAAGTTAAAAATACAAAATTCGAGTTTGATTGGATCTCTTCGTATTATTTTTATATAGAAATAAATTTTTAAAAAATGTAATACATCGAATACATTAAAAATATTAAAAATAAATATTTTTCAACAAATTAAAAATACATACAAAAATCTTTATACTTAAATAATATTAAGATAGTTGCAATTTAGTAAACAAATGTCTCTAAAATAATAACAAAATTAACAATAAAACAAGAGTTACACAAAATTCAAATAATAACAACAAGATAGTAGTAATACAATAACGAAATGGTCGGATTAAAGAAGTCCTATCTGAGGCCCGACTCATTTAAAAAATGGGCCTAATTTTTTACTTAAGTTCATTTTTCGGATTTATATTTTTGCCAAAACTTTTCCACATTTCAAACAGACCCATGATCAAATTTAATTATAATATGTATTTATGGATTCAAAAAAACATCATTTTAAATTTTTGTTTGAATCCAAATTTTATGGATGCTAATTGTATCAAGTAGTTCAATCCGTAAATATACCTATAGCTAACAGTTATCCATAATTTAGGCCAATGTTTTAACATTATAAAATGCTATTTTCAACTTGATGTATATAAGAAATGTTTTTATTTATAAAAGAAATCAATGAAGGTTGTATTAATCTAGCTACATTTATGACTTTTGGTCAAAATGACTCGCGTAAAATAACCTAACTATGATGAAATTAGATGTGAAATTGTTTGAAAATAGAATTCCAATTTACTTAAACTCAAACTTAGTTATCTGAACTCAATTAATCTAACGCTGAATTCCAACCAAATGACATCATTTCCATTCATTCTTATTTCTTATCCTATTAATTCATTTTATTTCTTCATAATTAGTTATTTACAATGAAATTAATCAATGTGTGAATACATTTAATATGCAGTTAATTAGTCACAACTTAATTTTTTGACTTTGATTTCTTTGTAAAGAAATTTTGTAATATATGAAAATTTATTTGATATATTATCAATGGAATTTATTAAAATTTTACACACATATGAAAAGTTTGACAAATATATCATAAAGTGTAATAAAAAATAAAAAAATTAATTACAAAAATAAATATTACACTTGTCATATTTTTTACTCGTTTATAGAGTTTAAAAATTTCACTTAGGGTATGTATATATTAGCAAAACAACATTCTTTTGAAAGTTTTAAAATTTAGAATATTTGAATTATTTTGGAATAATTTTTTACAGAATGAAAAAGAGGGTATCTCCATAAACAAATTCAAAAGGAAATATTGCACGTAGGAGTAAGTGAACCTCCTTAATTATTATTAAACTAAATTTGTGAAAATGGTTGGACTGAATTTCATTATACCAACAATTTCATAGCTGTCCAAAAAAAACAACTTCTAAAACAAAAAATATTGGGATGGATAATTTTTTTAACAGTTGGTTGAGAATGAGATATGTGAGATGACATATATGATCATGCTTGTTCAAAAATTATTTTATTTGTCACACGCTCCCAAACTTAATAGGGTGTCAAGATATCAGTAGCTTTCATTCTTTTATTTTCACTTTCACCTCTAAAGTTCAAAGTAAATTTCAAAAAAAAATTTCATTGTGAATCTATAAAAAAAACTCCACTGTGAATCTACAAAATCAACATTGTCGCAATAAATTTTCAATCGAGCTCATCCATCCTTAAGAAGTTGTGTTGAGAGGGTATTTGGTATTTTAAAGGCACGGTGGAAAACTTTATCAAAGATGCCAATGTAGTCATCTTAATATCAAAATAGAATAATTTGTGCTACATATGCATTACATAACTACTGTAACACCCCTACATCCGGTTCAAACGTATAAACCCGGTATAAGAGTATTACATACAGTGTCAGAGAATTAAAAACGAGTATAATAAAATTTTCTTTCAAATAATGTGTAATTGAATCGTTTTACTCAAAATATCATAAAATAATCAAGTATAATCAAAATTGAGACTTAAAACAATTTTGAAAATAATAAAATATAAATTTTGATTCGAAACAGGGTAAATTATCGATACTTTTGCTTAAAAACGAAACCAATGGGGCATTTTGAAACTCTGGTATCGATACCACCTTAAAAATATCGATACCTCTATCTCAAAATCAATAAATAGAGCTGAAAACTTAGTAATAACCCCTTGAAACAACTTAAAAACTTTCCCAATATTTCAAATCAGTCCAAAAAGCAATTTCAACCATTTCATTCGATTCATGTAAATTTTCAAAACAACATTGATAACCCATTCATTAAGGACATATAGATATACCATTTGTATATGTCATTTTACCTTTAAATAAAGTACTTAAGCTTGAAGTCTTCCAAGAGTGACGTGATGAGAGGTCCCTTCGCTTGATTCTATCCTCACTTAGTCTTTGTACCTACGCGTTAAAATAAACGTGTTAAGCCGGTGAAGGCTTAGTAAGTACTACAAGAGTCATTAATCATTCATCTTTTAATCACTCATTTCAAACTCATCCATATAATTGTTTATTCATGTAAAATACATACCTTTTATGTATATAACATTTAACTTACAATAGTGTTATGAATTCACATATTCTTCCTCATTTCACATTTTAGCCATTCTAACCTCTTAGCTTACTTAGTTTTATCATTCTTTGATTTCTTATACATATATTGTACTTACCTTTCATGTGATTATCATTTCACTTACCTCAATGTCACAATTTGCACATTTTTTTTTTCACAACTTAGCCATCATGGCTTTCTTGATCATAGCTTATTTATCCATTTGGCCCATAGTAGACTTTTATAGAACCTATCGGATAAACGGAACAAACAAAAAGTACCGAAGTACTTAACAGAAGCACATAAGTGCTGGGGAAACAGTAGGCACACACAGTGCAATTCAGTAGGCACACACAATGCTGAACGGTAAGCGCGCTAGCGTTCCTTAATGGCATGCCACTAATATCATAACAGTTCTAATTCGTCTACATGGGCATAATTTCATTTAACATCATTATCCACAATTTATACATCATATATACATTTTTTTTCACATATACATCATCATGTATTTCTCACCTTTATTTTCTCAAAGGCTTCCACAATATCATCATTTTATCATATAATCAATATTTATAATTAAACACATAATATTTCACATATACATTGTTCATCACATATATATCATCATATATCTCTTTACTCTTATTTTCACAATAATTTTTAAAACTGTTCATTTGAGTCACAGTCACTAAATTATTTATATCTTGAGCTATAGAGTTTAAAATTATAATCCGCTTGATGTTTCTGAAATTAGACTCAAATATATTTTTACCATAAAAATTTCAGAATTTTTAATTTTTCCAATTTGTACAGTAAATTCTTCCAATTTACCCCTTCTCTGCTACCTGACAGTTTCGACCTTTCTTCACTAAAAATTATCTCTCTTTTAGTACAAAGATCAAATGATGTTCCCGTCTATTTATTTTGAAAATAGACTCATTAAGGAATTAACCATATAAATTTAAGTCTGTAATAATTTTTATATATTTTTCTATGATTTTTCAAAGTCAGAATAGGGGAACCCGAATACACTCTGACCTTGTCACACTAAAACTAGTATATCTCAAAATATTCAATTCTTTTTCTATCATAGTTTCTTCCATATGAAACTACACTCAATAAGCTTTAATTACATATTTAGTTCAACCTATAACTCTTTTTATACAATTTTTGGTGAATTTTCGAAGTTAATCCTCTGTTCTATCTAAATTGTTTTAATGGAAATGTTTTCTTTGTCATGTCTTTTTATACTATGTTTTATTCAATCACACATAATTATCATTCTTATAAGTATACATATCATTCTACTCATTTTTATCACAATTAATCTTATACTAATATCATATGCTTTTAAAATGAATAAGTTTTCCATTTAAATCTTGTGGTACTTATCTCACTTGTAGATAATTTCTTCTCACACCTTAGCTTTCTCCTTTCCTTTTTCTTCAATTTGGTCCTTCTCCTTCCTCCCTCTTTCTTCAATTTCATACAAATACATATAAGCTTAAGACTAGAATTCAATACTTTTTCATGCTAGATTATGTAAATATACATGTATGTCATGAAAATTGAATCATCTCTTACCTTTGTTCTTAAATTTCCAAAATTCTAATTCAATTCCTATCTACTTTAACACTTCCAAGTGGACTCTATAAGGAAATTAAGGTGTCTACTAGCTTCCCTCTATGCATTTCTTAAGGAAATTTCAAAGAAAATGGAGGATTTTGAAGCATGGAGGGCTTAACAATGGTAGAAGGACTCAATTTGAATAAAAGAAAAAGTTTGGATGGAGAAGAATGACATGGACGGGTGAACTTTTTAAAGAGAAGATAATATTTTCTTCTTTTATTTCCTTTTTCTTTTCTCAATTTCTCTAGAATTTTCCACTAAAATATCTCTCTATAATAAAAATGGCAAAATTCCACTTTTAATCCTTGGGCCTTCCAACTTTACACTTTGGCCCAAATCATTGCCTCCAAAAATTTCTTCCACCAAATTACTCTTTTTGCCCTTTCTTTATCTCTATAATTCCCATGATGACTCATAGTTCATTTTGGTTAAATTACTATTTAGTCCTTCCTTCTTCCACACAATTATTAACAAATCCTTAAATTTTCCTAATCTTCCTATTTTAACTACATATTCTAATTCTCAATTCAACCTTAACACTGTTCCAACTCCGGTTCAGAAATGCAACTACATCCGATTTAAGTAAAGTTTTTACCCAACATTTAAGGTCATAGATGTAAATCCAAATTTTATTCCTCTCGAAGCATTTTCGGATGCAGAATGCATTTCCACTCAAGTTAAGCATAAGAGGACTAATGAAATAATAAAAGTTCGTAATGACATCACTACTAGCTTGATGGTAGCTAGACGACAATGTCATGTTTCTTAAATATTTGTTTTTACTTGTTTGGATATGTATCTATTTATTGAATATTTATGTACTCTTAATTTATTTTAATTTACTCGTGTAAAATAATTTATTATGCAACTTTAATCAAAATATGCTACTTGACAAATTTATTCAGAGAGTGACATAATTATCACTATTTTACATACTAAGAACATGACATAATTATCACTAAGAATACAGTTTACAATTATATTGATACATTATTAATATTTGTCAATTTCCACGAGTTTAATATTTGCAAAAAAACAACTTAAGAAATTTGTTTATTTAAATTTTCAAAAATATTCATTAATTAATTTCCATAATAAAGGTTTTAATTCATTGGTAATGGTGTTTTATTTCAATAATTTCATCCAATAGTAAAGACTAAAATATTATAAATAAATAAATACTTAACAGTAAAATGTATCATGTTCTTATTTCTCATTTTACACGTATCAACTTTTAGCTAAGATTTACTAAACACTTTTAAATAAACAATTAATAAAATCAATTGATCAAATCAATTAACAAAATCAGTTGATTAAATCAACTACTGTAAATCAACAATCATCTGTCAACTATCATCCAATTGTCAAGCAAGCTAATTATTTATATACCATATATGTAACGAAAATGAAAAAAAATGAGATATTCACCATCTCAAATATGATGTGAATTTGAATCGTACTAATCAAATTGCTGATAAAACTTTATTTTCCTTTTTGTAATTCATAAAAAAAGAAAAAAGAAAAAAAGAGTGATGCATTGCATAAGTCGTCTAGTGGGCCATAGTTCATTGCACGTGTTTTTGAATTTGAATCGTGGTTGAAAAGTTGGGGCGGGCCGAAAAGTTCCAATTTGTAGAAAGCACAGCATATAACCCACCTTTTTTCCTTTTTGAAAGAAAGCACATAACTCCGCACCCCCCCTATTCAACTTTGAAGGGATCAAACAGGAAGTTTGACTTCACGGTGACTTTAGAGATTCCTGTCGGCTTATTGAAAATTTGAACACATTTAGGGTATTATTTGATTGTACGGAATAGTGGAAGGATGAGGGAAGGGAAAGGAGGAGTGAAAAGGAAATAATAAAATTAGAAGGGATGATTATTTTTTATTTCTATATATAAAAATTAAACTTTTCATTTTGAAATTACGAGAGAAGAGAAAATGAGTGAAAATAGTGTGTTAGTAAGAAATTATACATTTTCAAGTGTTTTATTTTATTTTATTTCATTTTCAATTCTATTAAATAATGGTGAGAAATAAAATTACCTTTTCTTTTTAAATTTTCTATCATTCTTATCAATCATACTTATGGAAAAGAAAAATTATATTTTCTATCATTTTAGTTTTTTACCCCTTAATTTTTTCATCCTTCCAATTTTTTCTACTCTATCAAGCAAAATCTTAATCATTAAACTTGACAATAATTTTGAAACTTGATCTCTGAACTCATTTTTTATCAACATTAATCTCGGGAATTTAATATTTTTTTTTCATATTGGTACCGAACTTGGATTTTATCAAGGTGTTATAATGTAACACTCTAAGTTGTGCCATATCGACACTTGAAAATTTTAAAAATTCTACATAAAATATAAAAGTAAATAGAAATTATAAAGAGAATTAATAATGATCATGTGGAATAATTTCAAAATGTCACATCATCATACTTTAATAGAATTAAAATTAAAAGATTAAATTGAAAAAAGATGAAAATTAAATACTATTTATCTAAAATTTAAAAGCAAAATCAGCTTCTATCTTTTATTTTTTGTTCCTTAAAACATTTTTTTTCCAACTTTCATGTCTGTTATACCATTTATCTTTAGAATTGTAATTTTCTTATTAATAATGTTATTTCCAAAATTTAAATTTGTTTTAAAAGTGTACTATACCTTATCACTACACTCAATACTTGTTGATAGATAATTAAACACTTTCATTACAGTATTACAGTTTTTTTATTTTTTACAAAATAAAAATAAAAAGAAGGAATTATGAGTGGAAATTCAATTATAATTTTTATACAGTATTTATGACGTGGGATTTATCTGAGGAATCGAGTCAGTCGAGTTTGAAATGTAAATAATAAAAGATAATCATTAAAATAAAATTTGGGTTGATATTAGATTTTTAGTTGAATCCCTAAACACCTTTACTCACTCTGGTGATCAACAAAAAAAAAAAGGAAATTTCATTTTTGGCTCCTCCAAATATCATATCATTTTAAAACTTTTGAATATAATTTTTAATTTAATCCCAAATTTTTATAATTTTATCTTTCTAACTCAAAATTTTTGGGTTAAACCTTTGTTCACCTGTTGTATATTACATTAACCACCCTTATACGCTTTCTTTTTCTTGCTAAGGCAAAAAATGATTGAAGATGAAACATGAATACACAACTAAACCAAAAATCGGTACAACAGTAAAACAAAAAAAAAAAAAATTCAAGCTTAGAATCAAGCTCAAACTTTTGGGGTATGCTTGATTAGATGTTAAAATGAAAGTATGAAAAGAGAAAGTGAAAAAGTGAAAATAAAATAATTTATGAATGTACTTGATAGGAGGAAAAGTGAGGAAAAAAGTATGAGAGATAATCGGTTTTCATCTTAATACATAAAAATCAATTCTTTGAATTAAAATGATAAGAGAAAAAAAAAAGAAAAGATGTTTATGTTAATTCAAAATGATGTATTTTTCAATTATTTTATTTTATTTTCTTTCATTTTTTCAATTTTATTAAGCAATGGATAAAAAGAAAATTATTTTTTAAAAGTTTTTCATACTTCCTGTCAAGCACGCCTATAAAAATAATTTTTTTTTCTATCCCTTCAATTTTTAATCTTTCTAATTTTCTTTTCATTTTACGAAGCAAAACATTATTATAAATGCAACTCAAATTATTGACTTTTCAGAATCATTAATCATATTGAAAGCAATCTAATACATAAAAAAAAAACTATTTAATCATAAGCAATTATCGTTTCTTAATTAATTCAATTAACATAGACAATATTATATATGATTTTGAACTTTATTTATTAAATTTGAAATTTTGGTTTTTTAACAAACATGATTTGACATAAATAAAAAATAAAAATAAAAATAAAATATTTGAAATTTGAATCTACACATATTCTTTTTAAATAAATCAAGTTCAAAGGTTCTAAAACCTTAGCAAGTCATTTTCTCGATTAAACAATGACATGGGCAGAAATTCAGACATGCATGCATGGCAGCCCTAATAGAAGTTTCAAAAAGAAAAAAGAAATGACGCCATGCATGATATCATGATATTCTGATGATGGACATAACAAAGTAGTAGTTAAGTAATTTAATAATAATGAGAGGAGTGAGTGGGGAAAGAACCCGACATTTCGCCATCATTTTAATTATCTTATTTCTCTATGGTCCATTCCACCTCAGTCAAGTTCCTCCCCTTGAATTGTCCATCTTTCTTTTCTTTATTATGAATTTCATCTGCTTTCTTTGTCTTATTCCTTTTTTTTTTTTTTTGTTTATTTGTCTATATCCCCTATTTTTCTATTTTTATTTTCTTTCTTCATATCTATAATATATTTATGAGTGTATTTATTAAGTTTGATTTGATGAATAAAGTCACGTTAGTTCAATTAAAATCTTACAAATTAATAAGTAAATAAATAAATATTTCGGAAATTTTTTTTATTTCGAATTTAGGGTTTATTTTTTTATCTTGTATTCTTCTTTTTTGTCGTTTTAGTGAAGATTTATTTGTATGTGGTTTTTATTCTTTTCAAAGGAGTTTTTTCACGTAAATATTAGTGTTCAATTTTCTCGGTTTCGTTCATGTTCGTTGCATAATTCAAGTTCGACCCAACACATTGCAACATAATTATTTAATTATACAATATATATTAATGAAAAGAGGAGGGATCCCATTAAATCGATATAGAACTTGAGTGGTTTTACATCCTTTCGTGACTTTTTATATATATGATTAATATTTTAACAATCCAAGTGTTGAATTTATCAATATGTTTATACTTGTAGTATAAAATTTTGAATTGATTCGATGTCTCTATCATATCGATGTAAAATTTTGAATAGTTGGACATTTTTAATTTATACATGCATGATCTACATGAATGAAACCTGAAATAAGATGGTTGAATTGTTAAAATATTAATCATATAAACAATTACGAAAAGAGATTAAAAATCATTTTAAACTTGACACAGTTGTAAGTGGATCATTCCCCTTATAAAAATATTTTTTTTACTTTTAAAAGAATAAAATATTTATTAAAAAACTAATCAAATTTATTTAATTATTAGAAACCAAAATAAATTTGTATTTTATTCATATAATTTTAATATAGTATACCAATTCTAATATTATAAACGTCCCAAATTTAATTGTAAGTCAACGCACGATAGACGACTTGGGTCACATCCTTCCTTTAACTTGTTTTGTCATCTCTGTTTTATATTTCTTCTTCTTAATAGATAATTTTTTAGCTTTATAATTATCACTGAATTAATTCAAAAGTGCATCATCACATTTTTTTTTAAAAAAAATTATCCAGCCGAAATAGGAACAGTAAGTAAACGCCCGAGGGATGTTAGAGTATTAGTTTGATGATGAACATATGAAGCACGTTTATTGTATTCGGATGATCACACACCTCACAACTCTCTTTCACATTTTTACAACAATAACAAATTTAAAATTGATTGCGTCTTAATTAGATTGATATAAGTTGTTAATGCAGTAGAATACATTAAAACGTATTATTTTCCTATTTATGAGTTGAGAGAATGTTATGAATAGTTCTAGACACTATTCTAAAAAAATAGATATAATCAGAATTCATAATAAATATTAAATTTACTCACAACAATATAATCACGAGCAACAATATTTTCTTTATTAAGGAAACTGAGTAGGAATTTGAGAAATAAAATTTAAACCAGTGACAATAAGGGTTTAAACTAAAGGTGTTGCCAAGTAAGTTATATTTTTCTGCAAGATCTAGGTTATAAACTAAATCTTAGTTATAAATTGTTTGCTAATTGATAACCTTTAATAAATTATTTGATTCGGTTTTTTTTTTACTTCTCAATGTATGTCCAGAACGAGCTCAATAATTAATCTTTTCACATTCAGTAGACTCAGTAATTATTTGATTGGGCTTTGTCAATCTATAACATTTTCTTTATTATTATTGCTATTATTAATAGACAAAGAAAATTATAAATGGGAGTTGGACCTGAGAATATCCAAAAGTTCAAAAGGCCCAAAATCCAGATATATTCCAAAGAGCCGAAATGCCATAATTTTCAAATTCAGTATTTCAATATGATGGTATATATTCTAAATTTCTCCTCTTCAAATGAGTCCAGAAAGGACAAGAAAAGAAAAAAAGGCTGAATATTTACACATATGATCACCAAATAAATTGATGGGGCGCAATTAATTAGTTTATTAATTTTAAGTCCTTGTTGTTGTTGTTAAGTACTTAGGTGACTAGAGATTATATATAACTTTTTTATTAAATTATGTGAGGGATTTATGTAACACCAACTTTTAATCAAAGAGATTACTTTACTTAAAATCTTAATTAAAATGGGATATGTGATGTGTTTGGGGCAGTAAAATAGCATAGTTCTGTAACTATGAATTGAAAATTCTGTCATAGTTGAACCCTTTGTGTTGGCTTGATGGTTAGAGTGTTCATCGTTTCAGATGTGATTTGAATTCTAGTCTTGTTAATCAAATTATTATTAGGGCTTTACCTTCCTCTTCTAATTCATAAAAAAAGAAAAGAAAAGAAAGTTGGCATAGTTACATTTATGGGACAAAGTTACAAGCAATAGGTCGTATAATTTAGACCCAATATCCATATAATTAAACTGATATCAGCCGAGTGGTTCATGATACCGGTTAGAACATAAACAATTGAAATCGAGCCGTTGAGATTGGGTCTCGTCGAAATACATCTAAGGTTGTTGAGAATTGGGTACTCATTTGGCAAATAGGGTTATGCATAGGAGGAAGCTTCAGTGCTTGGAATACAGACCTAAGTCCAAGTTTTGTCATTTTACAATTTTACCCCACAAATATTTCTCTACGTGTCCCTTATTTTATTGGCACGATTTTCCTTATAGTTAATTTCTCTGATAACTTCCATTTCCATGTGCTTTGGCGCTCCTTCCGCAGTCCCCCAAAAAATCATGTCCTTCAATGGCTAGAATAGAAGACAATCGATCACTGCTTTGTTTTCGTCCTTCCCAAACGCTAGTGTTTTTTCCCATCAATTTTCCCCTATTTCACCCACTAATCAACCTCCTCAGAAATTCCAAAAAATTGCAATTCATATCTCGTTTCGGTTCCCTGTGGAATTGTCCTCCTTTTAGTGAGCCAAAGGAGCTTTTGTTATAGTTTAAAAAAATTATGTTCCCTTTGCCTAACTAGAGAGAAGTTTAGTTGAGACATGGAAGAGCAAGGTGTGAGTCGAACTATCAGCTTGAAGAAGAATGGATCGAGGAAAATCATCTTTGGGAAGTTGGAGATGGGGAGGGTATTAGGGCAAGGCAACTTTGCCAAGGTCTATTACGGGAAAAACATTTCCACCCTAGAAAGTGTAGCCATCAAAGTTATCAACAAAGACCAAGTCAAGAAAGAGGGTTTGATGGAGCAAATAAAGCGAGAAATCGCAATCATGAGGCTGGTTCGTCACCCCAATGTTGTGGAGCTCAAAGAAGTTATGGCTACCAAAAAAAGAATCTTTTTCGTAATGGAGTACATCAAAGGTGGTGAATTGTTCGCTAAGGTAGCTAAGGGTAGGTTAAAGGAAGATTCAGCCAGGAAATACTTTCACCAACTAGTCAGCTCAGTCGACTTTTGTCACAGTCGAGGCGTCTACCATCGTGATCTGAAGCCTGAGAATCTGCTACTGGACGAGAATGACAACTTGAAAGTCACTGATTTCGGACTCTCTGCTTTGCCTGAACAGCTAAGAAACGATGGGTTGCTTCACACACAATGTGGGACTCCGTCTTATGTTGCCCCCGAGGTTTTGAGGAAGAATGGGTATGACGGAGCCAAAGCTGACATTTGGTCTTGTGGGGTTATTTTGTTTGTTCTCCTGACAGGGTTTTTGCCTTTCCAAGCTGAAAATATTATGCACATGTATAGGAAAATTTTCAAGGCAGAATATGAGTTCCCCCCCTGGATTTCAAACGACGCAAGGAGATTAATTTCTAAGATTCTCGTTGCTGACCCTGATAAGAGGATTACTGTTCCGGGGATCATCGGCAATCCCTGGTTCCGAAAGGGATTTTCGAAGACTGTGTCATCTTTGGTTGAACATGGAAATGGCGACAAGAATGGGATTGAGAGCAGTAGGGAGCTGGAAATGGTTACCACGAAATCATCCCCGCCACCATTTTACAACGCGTTTGAATTGATTTCATCGATGTCATCAGGGTTTGACTTGTCGAATCTGTTCGAAAATGAGAGAAAGCCAGCTTCATTATTCACTTCCAAGTGTTCGGCTTCGGCAACCCTGGCGAGGCTTGTATCCACGGCGAAGAAGTTGAACTTTAGGGTGTTAGCTACGAAAGAATTCAAGGTTAGAATGCAAGGCAAAGTGGAAGGAAGGAAAGGGAAATTAGGGGTAACAGCGGAGGTTTTCGAGCTGGCGCCGGAGGTAGCAGTGGTGGAGTTGTCAAAGTCCGCGGGTGACACTCTTGAGTACAACAAGTTTTACGAGGAAGAATTAAGGCCAGCCCTTGCAGATATAGTTTGGAGTTGGCAAGGTGAAAATAACTGTCAGTAACATTGCTTCTGTCGCTAGGAAGAGGCTCAAGCTAGATGGGAATCTTTTTGTTTGTCGCAAATAATTGTGCCTCAGTAAACCAGTTTTTGTTTGTCAGATTATATATGCCTTAGTATTACCAAATGTTGCCATGTTTTGAGTCATGGGCTAAGGAAATATATGTACATGAATATATATGTGTTATAGTCATAAATGATAATAAGAAAAATTAGTATTTTTTTTTACGAAGAAATTTGTAGATTTTTTTTTGATGAATAGCAAGAGAAAAGTAAAGTTCTAACAATAAAACAACTTGAATTCAGGTCACACTTGTTTCGATGAACACTCTAATCATCAGGTCAACACACGGGATTCGACAAGAGAACTTTTAAACTTAAAATTTGTAGGATATCATAATTAACAAAAATGATTAGCACGTAGTGGGGTTAACTTACAATTCAAAGAGCTAGGAATGGTAGTTTGATTAGTTTTAGTATCAAAGAATGAGGAATGGTAGTTCCAAGACTCGTGGTTGCTGTTAGTTACATGTCTCTCTTTTAATTTACTACGTGGTGGTCATTGGATGAACCATTGGATGAGTCCAAAATAGGGCCCAAAAAGATGATGTCAATCTTGAACTAATAAGCAGCCGTACATTGTTAGGGTTTCTGGGTAGGTGGCGGATGGTTGAAGCAAAAAGAAAGGACAATAATTGGTAATATATCAGGAAACAGCGCGACAAATCATGCAAAATAATATCAGCCCCTTTTTTAATCCATTATATCAATAGCTTAGAGGTTAGAAGAATTATGGTCCTTCACTTTTTCTCAAGTTTACTACTCAAAATTAATTTATGGTGATTATTAGATATTGTTATATTCGATAACATTCACACTTTATTTCGAGCATCCTAGAATGAAAAGAAGAAAAAGATAAACAACGGAAATGATCCAGTGGTTTCTCGGGCCAAGAGGGCCTCAGCATCCCTTAGTAGTTTTGATCTTAGATTTAAACACTGTTAACATAGTACGAAAACAGTGCACGGTGGTCTATTTTAACTATACTCAAGTTTCTTCTTATTGCTTTTGTTTTTACATGTACAAGCTTTTAACAATGTTTTATCCTACAAAAGCATGGTGGGTTTCCCATTATGATTTATTTCCATTTTTTTCTAACCTCTGTTTTTCCTTTTGATAGAATGTTTTACAACGTCTCAATGCAAGCAAATAATTTGTTAGAATTTTAGATTTTTTTAATGCGGTGATTATATTTTTTTTTTGTTGGTGTAGTGTAATACTTATATTTGACAAATATTATAATATTATGAAATCACAGTAGTGTTAAACTTTTTTTAAAAAGAAAAGATCTTATATTAATCAAGTTGTGATTACAAGAAGGAGTGTAACACAAAACAAATTGACAAGGCGGGTGTAGAAAAATAACAAAAATAAATCAAGGTAAAGCATAAAATCATCCAATAAGTACTCGTGTTAGAAAGACGCAAAAACAAGGGAGCTCCCAAGCACTCCCTTCAATTGCATATTGGTACTCAAAGCAATAGGCGACATCAGCGTAAGATGGTCTCACTAATCGCACCATCCTTAACCAGTATGTCCACAAATTCGTTGGTTTCTCTATTGATGTGAACAATGTTTCTTTATAATAAGGATTTCTAAAAATAAGAATGGAGCCCATAATACTTTTGAGATGACAAGATGTTAAAACTGGATTTTTTTTTATTTAATTGACAAATTTTAAATTATCTGATTTAATGTTGTTAAGTTTATGTGAGATCAACCATCTCGATTCAGTGAAGGAAATAACCGCGACACTAATTGCAAGCAAGTCTACTGTGATGAAATCATTTTCACCAACTGCTCTTGAGAAAGATATCCAAACTTCGCCAAGTTCGTTACGGAGAACACCTCCAATACCTGCAAGGCCGTCCTTCCCTGATGCAGCACCATCAACGTTGAATTTAAGGAAATCAGACTGCGGAGACTGCCATCTTTTGGATGATCTAGCAAGCTTCTTGCCAACTGGAGATTAAATAAGATGAGGGAAGCGTAAAATGTCATTGAATGAGGCCTTAGAGTCAGACCACTTAGCTTTGGACCACCAAGCAACCCTAGCAAATTTAACATCAATGACTTGAACCCTATCCCACATTTTGCTATTGAAGATCATCTCATTTCTGTGAGACCAAATGGACCAAACAACAACAAAGAATAGCATAGACCAGATCTTGTTGCAACAGTTTGAGTCAAAAGCACAAATCCATGCCGTGAAAAACATATCAGGGTTGTTTGGGGCCACCCACAGGATCTCTCATAACGAAGCACAATGCTATCAAATAGCCCAAGACTCACAACAGCTAAAAAACAAGTGACTAATAGTCTCTTCCTCTGAACCACACAACGGGCAGCAGCAAGCGTTAGATGGGATAATATTCCTCTTAGCAAGCTCTAATAGCGGGTACTCTACCTTTTAACAATCTCCAAACAAAGATCTCGATTTTTGGTGGAGCATACCCTGCCCAAACATATTTACTGTATTCAAGCTTTGTATCTAAATTAATTAATACATTATTTCGTATCTAAATTCCCAAAAAAATGTTATCCTTAAATTATTTTGATTAATTTATTTGATTGAATTAGCTGAATAATAATGGATGGATACAAGAGAGCTGACCTTTTAAGCTATTAAAAGTCAAGAAGATAACTAGTACTAAAAAAGAAATGTTAAACTTGATTGAATATTTGGAAAAATATTTAGCTCAAGGTTGTGGAGATATGATTTCCTACAGATCAACATCCATGAAGTCATGATTGCAGTTTGTAAGATAAAATAATACTACAATTGCTAGTGGTTAACTACCTACAACATTGTTGATAAGATGCTCAATTAAAATAAATTATAACGTTATAAGGTCTTATTAAAAAATTTGAGATTGAATATGTAACATGTATCTTTAATAATTAGCTTTAAGGATAACATTCCTTTACTTATAAATTTAATTTAATTTATTCTGTTTTTATTTTGTATCAATTAAATATATTATATTTATTTACTACAAAACTTATAATATTTTAAAAATATTATGATTGAAAAAGTAAAAACATTCTTATTAATGGCTACATATTTAAATTTAAATATTTGAAAAAAAATAACAATCTTAAATTTAAATGAATTTTTTTAAAAGTTCTAATAATTGTAAAACTTTATTTAATCATCTTAAAATTATTTATACCATAATTCTTTATTAGTTCATGATAATTCAATAATATAACCCAGAATGTTTTAAAGAAATCTTAAACCATATATCATTAGAAAGGTTTAGAAAGAGAAGTTGATAACCGCCAAGTCTGATGATATATGGATTAAAATTAAACCGGAATATGTTAGGATCTTTTAAACATGGTTTTATGATTTTTCAAAGAAATTATTTTAACCCACCGTTTAATTTCCCTTTTTTTTAGCTTTTAAATTTGTATTGTTTATCAAACCACTCAAAAGCATTTTCGTAGTCTCAAACTCAATGTGAAATGTTAAACTTGGTGGCTTTCCTAGTCATACTGTATACATAAATTAAGACAGCATATATGGTAATGGCCATTCCCCCTGGCCTCTCTTACTCTCCTTCCAAAAGAAAAAAGGGTTTTGTAAAGTAGGGAATATTCTTAGACAGAACAAATCATGACTCTGTTATAGTTAATTAATATATGTCTCAAAACTTTGCACGACCAAAAAAGAAGCTCTTTCTATTAGAAAAACAAAGCCCTAAAATAGGGGAATCATGTAGTGGAATAACTCATTCCTGTTCTGAAACAATTGATGGACGGTTCACAATCAGTGGCAAGTCTGAGTACTGAAACTGACTGCATGACTGGTGCATAAATGGAAGCGATCCAACAACAGTAGAGATAGCAATATTCCATTAAAGGAAAGGGGCCAGGGGAAGGGGGAGAAGTGGATGGTTATTATAAACTCCACTTGGGCTTGGCCTTTTTATCTTATTTTATATATAGCAATGGAGACTATTAATTCAGAATAGAATATATATATATGAACTTATTCTACTAAATCATACTATTTTCCTATAAAAAATATAACCCTCTTTATTCACAATACAATATAATATTCCTTCTTTTGACTACATTTCTTATCCTGTCTTGCTCTCGAACAAATTCTTGTTAGTGCCACAAAACAATCACAAATGGACACATAGTTATGCGTTGACTGATTTTTAGCTATCACACGGTAAAAGGTATGCGTAGCCTAACAGCTCCAGTAAAAGTGGATGGAATAATTCCTTGTATACACTATACAAGGGTATTCAAACAATAGATGTACTAATCCACCACAAATATCGTAATTCAATTGAATTTTCAATTTTAATATATATATATATATATATATATATATATATATATATATATATATAGAAAGATTAACTGTATTTAAATTATTTCGATTAATTTATTTAATTGAATTAATCGAATTTTATTTGTTTTACATCAATAAATTATTTAAATTTTTATATTAATGCTTCAAACAAATACTCAAATGTATTATGATATAAGTAAAAGGTACATCTATTATAAGTTAAAAACTTAAGTTTTATAATTTAATATTATTTGTGTTTTATACCTTCAAAAGAATAATATGTGTTTTATTATTTCATATTTAACAATAACTTAAAATGAATCATTTTTTATATTTTACAGTGTTAAATTTAATAACAATAAAATTTAAACCTGATTGATGTTTATGAATAAATTCTAATTATTAATTAACATATTCATTTACCTAAAAAATTATGTATGTTAAATTTTTTGCATGTAAAAAATACATTTAATTTAAGATTGGATTCAAATTAAACCAAATAAAAGCCCATTAATTTTAAACAAACATTGATATTATTAGCAAAAGCCAAAACTTTGAAATTTTAAAAAATATTTATTTTTATTTAAATTTTACTTGATTCAAAATATTCCTAAACTTAAATTAAAATAAATTTAAACCATAACAAAATTCCAACATGAACTCAGAAGTCCAAATCTGAAATTTAAATAAGTATAAACCTCTCTCTCTCAATGAAGGAGGTGCGAGAAGTCAAAGATTTGGTATCATCAAATAAATAGTGGTGGTGTGCGATATAAGTACAGCTACAACCGGCCAAAGGGCCCATAGACAAACCTCCTATTGTCTTTGCCACTTGTCGTTTTCTTTTAATCATGGGGTGGTTTTTCTGTGGGAGGTCCTGTTCTGTCTTTTAAACTTGTCACACCCCCTCGCCCACACGCTGGAGAATATTACTGGGGCCTTATCCGACACTGCTAACCCTTTCCATTTGCACTTCATCTCACTCTTTTTACACCGTTCGATTCATCAACTTTATAATACAAAAAAGACCCTACACATTCATAATGAAGTCAACAAATTTATTTGATATATTACGAGTGAAATAAAGAAGTTAAATATAAAAATAATTGAGTGCGTAATAATTGTTAAGTTGGATTATGAAATTAAAAAAAATATTATTAGTGTAACAAAACCAAATGTATAAAAAAAATCTAACAAGGTAAGACTAAACTTAAAAATATGAAATACATTAGGTTAATTGATGGAAGGTAATAAACATTATGTTAAAATATGCTATTAGCTATGTAATTCTATAGAATTTTATATTAAAATTTAAAACTTCAATTATTTTAAAAATTATAATTCAATCAATATTGTCGTTAGTAATTTTTATTAAAAATTATCAATTTAATTAATATGTTTATTTTCCATTAATTTTATGTCGCGTCATATGAAGGCAACTTAATCAACATGTTAAATTAATAAATTTTGATAGAAAATATTTATGATTTTAAATTAAAAAAAATAAAAAAAAATTAATTTTTAAAATATAGAAACTAAATATCAAACTCTAAGGACAAACAATATATTTTAAGCTAAAAATCAATTAAAGTCACCTTATTACATCATCTGATAGGGCCAAAAGGAAGAAAAATGAAATGAAAACGAACCTTCTATAATGATGTGAATCCCATCCATAAAATTTGGATTTCCATTTTGCTTTCAACGATTGCAAGTAGCTAAAATAAATGCAGGTGAACTGCATTGATGTGTGTGCCATTTTAAACTCTTGAAGGGGCAAAGGGACAAATACATGATCCTAAAATGAGGAAAAGAAAAAGAAAAGCTTGGATTCTATCTCATAAATTCAAGAGATGGCGAGCCCAAACGACTGGACTCATTTATTTGACATGGATACACTAGGAAAATGGAGTGATTTGTACTCAACTAAATTTTCAGACTCAGTTATTGTGCGCGTCAACATATCCTCTCATTTTGACTTTTGTAAGTCAATGAATAAAACTTATCAACTTTATTAAGGAATATGAGATTCTTTAAAATACATTAATTTCTGAACAAATTTTACAATATACTTATTCAAAAGTTATCTTATCTACTCAACTTGTACAAATAAAATTTTGGGTAAAGTCCTAACAATAACGCGACTAACACAACTCGAACTCATATCACAACTGGAATAATAAATATTTTTGACCATCAAGCCAATACACGAAATTCAATAGTTTTTACTTTTACTTTTTAGTGATGTGATACAATGTGATTCATCAATAATGCATTACTGTGATTCACAAAAAAAAATAATGAATGACTGTTCATCAAATATTAATCGAGGCATTAAAATGTTTTTAATATTTTCGAAAAAGAAAACACAATATTGAATGTATGATAAAAGTAAGAAAAATAAAAATAATTCAAATGGTGGACAGATATAGCCTCGAAACTTATGTAAAGAAGATGGGATGTTGGCCCACCTATGGTTAGATAAGAGACCTAAAATTAAAATGGCATAATGACAAAATTAATCCCTAACGTTTGGGTGTTTAGTCACTTTGGCCCTTAAGGTTTTTATTGGCTCACTTTCATACATAAATTTTTTTTTCAAATTGGTCATTTTTTAACGGTCTTGCTGACGTGGTCGTTAGTTAACTAACAGCGCTGACATGACATTTTTTTTCCACCTAAGCAAGTCCACGTATGTAACTGCTGACGTGATATTATTTTATCTTATATGCCAAGTCAACTAATGATTTTAAAATTATAAAAATTATTAAATAATTTTAATTTCTAATTTCTAAATCTTCTTCCCTATTTCCTTCCTTTATCATCTCTTATCTAATTATTATTCATCCTTCATGTTCTAGCTATTCAACCAATGCTTGTATCACTCCAAGCCTTGTCACTTGGTGCAAGAATTAAACCGGTCAAGGCCTAAGCATCAACTTCAACCACGACCCTTGGCTCTGTTTCAAGCTCAACACCAATTTGAGGTTTTTCAAGCAAATGAAAGGCAGCAAAGCGATCACATGATATTTTGATACAGGCAACAAAACAAACTAATTTGAGGTTTTGTGATATAGGTATTTCACATGATATTTTGATACAATAAAATTATTGTTCCTTCAACGTTGTTTCTTCCTCATATTACAAATACCACAACCCAAACATGAAGAATCTGAGTTTGTGAAGTTTTTTGTTTGCTTCTCGGGAAAATACTAAACCCATCTAATTTTGCTTTACCTTTTGAAATTCAATGTAATTTGACTTCTCTTCTTCAACTGGTGAATCCAAAATCCATTTCTATTTGTCCATTTGCATCAAATCATGAAGAATTTGAGTTTATGAAGTTTTCTATTTGTTTCTCGAGAAAATACTAAACCCATATAATTTTGCTTTACCTTTTTATTGAACGAAAAATTTCCTCTTTTTACTTGAACAATTAACAATTTCAACATCTGGGTATCTTTTCTTTCCCTTCAAATCAAAACAAAAAACAACACTTCTTGAATTTGTGAAGTTTTCTATTTATTTTTTGAGAAACCTTAAACCACCAAAAATGAAGACAATGGTTACCAACAGTTACAGTGTTGCATCCACTTTGCCATTTTATTTCACCAAAGAAGGAAAACAAAAAGAAGGGGATGGAAAACAGAAAAAAAAAACTTATAAAAACTTATGATGATGATTTTAATAACTTTATATTAAAAAATAATTTTAATAATTTTAATAATTTTATATTTTAAAAAATAATTTTTATAATTTTAAAATCATTTGCTAACGTAGCCAGCAACTGTATACGTGAACTTATTTAGATGAAAAAAAATTACCACGTTAAAAAAACCCTAAACCCAAAAACATAATTTGATCGATTTGATAAAAAAATAAAAATTATGTATGAAAGTGAACAAAAAACTTTAAAAATCAAATTGACCAAACACCAAAATATTAAGTGCTAATTTTATCATTATGTCAATTAAAATTGCTAAATTCTATTGGTTTAGCCTTCAACAAACTTAAGTAAAGGATAATAAATAGTAAGAGAGGTGTAGGATAAGAGCGTGGTTGCCCCATACTGTGGGCTCACCAGGACTATTATAGAAGCGAACTGAGAGGAGAACACCCCTAAGTTTTTCTACTTTATAAGGAGAGTGTGCGGGAAACAAACAACACACCAAGCAGACTCTAAGATTTCCTTTCTGTTGTTCCAGAATTTTTTTTAAAAAAAAAGCACCATTAAATAGTTGTAGATTGCGGAGTAGAGCTAAGAGCCCCCCCGAAAAAGTCAAAGCTAAGCCACAAAGGCTAAAGTTGCTGTCGAAGAAACAGTCTTAAAAGGCAAGAATTCAATTCATACAAAATCTCTCCATATATAATAGGAAGAGGGAAAGCCATACATTACTAAGGAGTAAGAAAACTGAGAGGGAAAGCTACTCTGGGTCTCTCTTCCTTTCCTTTATACTCTTTTTTTCTTAGGTTCAGGTTTGTCTGATTCATTACTCTTTCTTCTTTGCTCCGTTTCGTTTGCCTGTCTAGAAAAAAAAATCTATCTTCATTTCATTTTTTGATTTCCCTTTTTACAGATCAACTCATATGATATATATATATTGTATTTTCATTTTGGTATTGGTTTGTTGACATGATAAGAAAATTGATTTTCTTTTTCTGCAATTTTTATCTAGTTCGAACAGTGTTTTTATATCGACATTTGAAGATTCAATCTCAAAGCTGCTTGTTTTTTTTTTTTTTATTATCTGTCTTTTGTCTACCATCACGCGTTTTCAAGCCTTTGGTTTTTTCGTCATCAGATGGGGATCAAACCCTTTTTTTTCCTGCTTAAAAACCATTTGGTTTCTACTCCGAGCATGTGTGTGCTTCAACTTTAATGCTCATTTGTTATTTAATTTGTTGACTGGTTTTTAATATTTTTGCTTTTTAAGTTGAATCAGAGACGGTAGAGAAGAAAAAGCACGTATGACGGGATCTAATTCTGGGCAGCCGCAGTTCATAGCTAGCACCGGCAACCGGAGTTTCTCAAATTCCCCGCTGATTGAGGATGCAGATACTAATCAAATTGTGGTGCCTGACGTGAGTCTGATTTTTTCCCATTATATAATTTTTTATACTTTTTTTTCGTTTTCTTGAATTGAAGGGTCCTCAGAATCGTTGACACTTATTATTATTATTAAATGTCGAAAAGGGTGTTACAGTTGCTTAGCATTAACATGGGTGGATTAAGTTAGGTGGGAAGTCTTGTCGAAACACCGTTTTAGATATTGAGGGAGAAAGATTAAACTGACATGAGATTTTGAGTGTGAATTATTTGGTCTTATTCAAATGCTGGGTTTATTTGAAGATAACATTTTAGGTCATTGGAAGGAACTTTTAATTTACAATACGGGTTGTATATGTAGGAAAGACGGCTAGTTTCATCTTTGCTCGCCAGTTTAAGAATTAGCTGAGGATGAGCTTTTCAATTGTTTACTTCACAAAAGGTTTAGTTAAGAGATTGATTTTAATCTCTGATGAGATGAGTTGTTAATGGATTCCAAAACTTGCATGACATACTATGATTTGCTTACAGTCTTACGTGAAGTCTGCTTTTGTTGTCAAGATGCGTTATTTTATTAGCCTCTTACTCAGCTCGAACGACTAGGTTTAAATCATGGATAAAATTTGCGGGGTTCTTTATCTTTCACTATAATTGCCTTCAAGACACCATGTTTGAATATTACAATTTTACACTAACAAACCTTTCAGTTATTGTTTCTTCTATTTCCTGGTGAACTTTGTATTTATATACGCTTATTGCTATGTCTTATGTATTTTGATCCAACCGTAGAACAAGTATTAAATCACAGCTTTGCTATTTAGTTAGTTCATCTAAGTGCAATGAAAGTGTACCCTGAGAACTCTTTAAATATGCATTGACATAACCAATTCAATATTGCTATTGTTTAGGAAACAGTATTTCACAGTGTGTGAAATCTTTACTCATAAAAGGAATTATAAATCAGGATTATCCGAAGTGATCCAAATGTTAGAGGCTTGTGGATGTTGTAAACAGAGTGCCTCTGTGTGGTCCTCAATGACTACAGATTATCCAGTCTGCTAAGAATATTGCTCTTCGTAACTGCACACTGGTTAATAGAAATTTGGTATTATTTGTTTTGGATTCTATAAGGTTCCAGCTGGACCATGATATATAAATTTACAAATTTTTTTTCTTTTTCTGAATAAATTTCTGTCATTACTAAAAGCAAGATTTTCATGGTATTTTTTATTTTAGAATATACTGTGGTTTTATGTTTAATAATTTAATGCATTCAAGAACTATAAATTTTTATTAGTTGCATTTTGTTTATGCAGAGAAAAAGCTGGAAAAACTTTTTTGCCTACATGGGTCCTGGATTCCTTGTTTCAATTGCATATATTGATCCTGGAAATTGTAAGACCGATATAAGTTTTCTTTTGTATTCCGAAAAAGTTAAGTAAACATATATTGTAACACTACTCTTTGTCTTACAGTTGAAACTGATCTTCAAGCTGGAGCTCAGTACAAATATGGGGTGAGTACTTTCTACTGCAGTTATTTGGCTTGAAAAATATTGTCTTTTTCTAGACTGAGTTAGAGAATTTGATAGCATGTCCCATTTGCAAAGGAGATTCGGAATATAAAGTGACAATACTCAGGAAGTTTTCCCATGTTATGTAAAACTTGCCACTTTGTATCCCTTATTGTAGCCTGTTTGAGCTGCAATAGACACTGCTAACGTTGAGTACCTGTGGCAAAGCTAATATTAGCTTCTCCTTATTTTACCTTTTTTTTTATTTAAAAAGTTCCAAAATTTACTTCCTCGGTTTCTCTTAATTTTATCTTTCTTGCAGTTACTTTGGATCATATTAGTGGCTTCATGTTCTGCTCTTGTTATTCAGTCCCTGGCTGCCAATTTGGGTGTTGTCACAGGTATATATTACTACATATTTTCTTTTTCTATATTTTGCTACTGATATTTCTTTTCATTTTAGCGTTGATTTCATTGTTGCAGGGAAGCATTTAGCAGAGCACTGTAGAACTGAATATTCTAGAGGCCCAAACTTCGTGTTATGGGTTCTTGCTGAAATTGCTATTGTTGCATGCGATATTCCTGAAGGTGACCATAAGTTCTTAAAAGCTAAACAAGCTCAGTTCTTTATTGCCACTTGATGAAGATCTTAATTTAATTGGAAATATCTCAAAATTGAAATAAGACAAAAAACTATATTTTGTATCATTATTTGAAATCATATGGCATTTCAATTCATTTTGATGTTCGTTAAGTTGTGCTTGATTCATAAAGCTTTCACTTCATTCGTGTTATGGGCTTCTAATGCTATTGATAACAGTTGGTTGGGAAGCAATGGCCTGAAATCTGGGGCTTATTATCTATATATTTTTCCTTCAATTCTCGTTTGTTTTCACTACTTCCGGTTTCGATCTGTTCCTTGTCCAGTGATTGGCACAGCCTTTGCGTTAAACATGCTCTTCAACATCCCAGTTTGGATTGGTGTCCTATTGACAGGGCTCAGTACATTGGTTCTTCTAGCATTGCAGCAATATGGGGTATGTCAATCAAGTTTGTCTGCCCTCTGCTTCTAGGTCTTACTGCTGTTTTCTGGTTTGTTTTTCTGTGTTACCGGACCAGTGATAAGCATCTTATTGGAATGTTTATTGATCCAAGATTTTGATTAGCCGGATTAAGCTCAAGCCTTTGTGCCTGTTTTCTTTTATTTTTCAGGTTAGGAAACTTGAGTTTTTAATCGCTTTTCTCGTACTTACAATTGCTGGGTGCTTTTTTGCGGAGCTGAACTATGCGAAGCCTGTGGCTAGTGAAGTTCTTGATGGGCTTTTTGTTCCTCAACTCAAAGGAAATGGTGCCACTGGTCTAGCAATTTCACTCCTTGGAGCTATGGTTATGCCGTAGGTGTCTTTCTTCTTACGAGTTTCTAGTGATTCCTTCCATATGGTGCGCTGTTAATCTGTTGGATGGATTTTGTGCCCTTTTGTAGGCACAACCTCTTTCTCCACTCCGCACTGGTGCTTTCCAGGAAAATCCCTCGATCTGTCCAGGGCATTAAGGTGATTTCTAGGATAACTTTAAGTTATTTAACCAGATTAGTTTTGAACTTGCTTTTCCATTTTTGCAACTTGAAATGTGATCCACATGTGCTTGCATGCCAACCATGATTGAGAATCGTACGACATCAGCCTCCCTTGAAGGGTGAATAGTATAGTTCACAAAACAAATGAAGTTGGTTAAAGTTGTCGACACTCATAATCGATTGCTCAAATAGTAAACTCTTTGAAAGACTTGGTTAGAAGTTAATTTTGCAAAAACAAAATCAACAAGATATCATTCACCACAACAGGAAACTTTACATGTTAGTGATGATTTTTGTCATGTGAAGCAATGAGCAACATCTGATGTGTTACTTTTTCTGCAGGAGGCTTGCAGATTTTATATGATAGAAAGTGGCTTCGCTTTAATGGTGGCATTTCTCATTAACATATCAGTTATCTCTGTAAGTGGTGCAGTTTGCAATTCATCAAATTTGAATCAAGAAGATCAAGATAGTTGCAAGGATTTAGACCTGAACAAGGCCTCGTTCTTACTAAGAGTAAGTGGTTCCAAGCTGTTTTATGATTTCTTTAGTTGCCTTTACTTCCCTGGCTCTTTTGAATTTTAATCAATAGTGCTTATGTTCTTTATCCTAAGATAATATTTGTGCTGTCCTGAACATGTTCGATTTGGAATTTGAATATGGTTTATACTATTGTTTACAGAATGTCTTAGGCAGTTGGAGTTCAAAACTTTTTGCAGTTGCTTTGCTGGCATCAGGTCAGAGTTCTACTATAACGGGAACATATGCTGGCCAATATGTAATGCAGGTACTCTGTTACTGTATGCCGCATTCTTTTGCAGGTCATATTTCCTTAAGTTCTCATAATTGAACAATTTAAGCATTTCTATATTGAAAATTTGAAAAGTTAAAAGAAGTTTTGACTTTGTTGTTATAAAACTTGGCCTTTTTATCGTGGAGCTTAGACTGTCATGGGGCCATCGGTTACGGATAAATAAATCTTGATCGTAAACAAACTGAGGGGTTAGTTTGATATAGTAGTGTCCACCTAGTTTAATCATTATTTTTTCTCTTTGAGAACAAAATTACTTCTGTTCTATCTCTTTCATTTCCCTCTATATTTTTTGTTTCTCAAAGTGACTTGATAGTTGTTATTTTCTTTTCTGTAGGGCTTTCTTGATTTACGACTAACACCATGGATCCGGAACATGCTTACTCGATGCTTGGCAATTGTCCCTAGTTTAATTGTCGCCATCATTGGTGGCTCTGCTGGGGCTGGAAAGCTAATTATCATTGCTTCAGTATGAAATACTTGCTTAATACTTTCTGTTTCTTTCTTTTTTTTTTTTTTGTATTCGCGTGTGTCTAAATATCGTCAACTGTTGGAATATAAAGAGGTGAACTTTTGATGGTTATGGAGGAAAGACATCATGATTTATGTTTGCATCATCGGCAAGTTAGTTATACGTTGATTTTGTGTTTGCAGATGATATTATCCTTTGAGCTACCTTTCGCACTCATTCCTCTTCTCAAGTTCACCAGCAGTAAGACGAAGATGGGAGCATGTGTCAACTCAATTGCGGTAAAGACTATTACTTCCTTTCCCAATTTAAGGCTAAGGTGTTATCTTAGTTAAATATATGATACAAGTATTATAACCGACTTTGTTTTGGAACGTTGTGTGACTAAACAGTAACAAAAATTATCTGGCTGAGAACCTTTAGAAATCATAAAGTTTTACATGATATTATTTAGCTCGACTGATTGGTTAGACCTGAAATTTCCGGGGAGTTTGTTTGTCTTAAATGCTAGCAACACATTATTGGGAGCTACCTGAAAGAGACTAAGTTATTTAGGAATTTATTTTGATTGTAATCTTCTTGACTATTTTTTGTTTAATGAGGGTTTAGTCTCAAGTTGTAAATAGTGTTAGGAGAGTTGGATATTTCTGTGATCTTTCGGAGTTGAGCATTTGGGAATTGGGATACTTCCTAACTCAGATACTTGGGTTTGTGTTATCGAACAATCTAGTTATTTGATAAGTTGTGTGCAGATTTCAGCTATCACGTGGATCATCGGATCCCTGATCATGGGCATAAACATATACTATCTTATGACGAGCTTCATCCACTTGCTTCTTCACAATCACTGGGAGCTTGTGGCAGTTGTGTTTCTGGGAATATTTGGATTTTCAGGGGTGGCGATCTATTTGGCTGCAATAGCATACCTGGTTTTCCGGCCTAACAAAGAAGCAACGCCCCTTCTAGCATTAACAACATCCGAAAATCGACATATGGTTGACGATGCAGGCAACACATCAATGTACAGTCTCCCTCGAGAAGATATAGTAAGCATGCAATTACCTCAGAGACAGCAGACGGAGGACATTTGACTAACAGACTATACCAGCTTATCTCCATTGTGAAGGCAGGTTTTACTCTAGTTTTTCATGTTTTGGTTTAGAGTAAGGGGCTTTACTCATCGCTAGGAAGGATAGAAAAAAGGTAGGAATCGGACAACCTTGCCGATTCTAACGTGGCTTTCTCCTGTTTGTACAATATTTTGATAATGGATTTTGATACATTTCCCTTGTCCAAATTACTGGTTTAAAGATATTTTCTTTTTAACCTTAACCAATACCTACAATTTGTTATTAGAATGGTGGAATTTCAGTTTCATTTATGCTTCTTTTTTTGGAATTTTAGATTCTTTGCTTTTTTAATTGATCAATTTTAGTATTAACCCAATCAATAGAAGTTAAATAATCCATTTGGTTAAATCCAATTTATTAGTATTATATTATGTGTATGGTTGTAGATTTAGTTCACATTCTCAATTTAATTCATTCTAAGCTCTTATACTTTTCAAATTTTAACATTTTAATTGGTAATCCATTAATTGAATTTTTAGTAAGTAATACGTGAAAATAACAAGCTAACACGACATTACACATATAATAATATATTTGTTGCAACAAATTTTGAAAATAGCATAATTTAACCTCGTAAATTTAACAGATATTATCCAGTGATTTTGAAATTTTAAAATTTTAAAAATACATGAACTAAAAATAATCAAATTAAAATATGAATTAAATCTACAACATTTGTTTTGCAAATTAAGATGGAAATGGGTTTAGATCAAATATTTGATCTTTACTGCAAAAGTATTTTTTTTCTAGTATTTTGATATAATAAATTAGATATGAGTAATTTTAAGGAGTAAAATTTATTTCAATACATTTTTATTGAAGTCATTAATAGCGTTAATTATTTGAATTAACTAAAGATATTAAAAAAAGAAAAAAATAAGTTATGTTAAATTAAAGTATAAATTTTAAATATTAAATTTAAAGATAATAAAGGGATTATAACTATAATTTAAATTAAAAATCTAGTTTGACATGCAGAGTTGAAATAAGTATTTCGATGAAAAAAAATCATCCTTAACATTTTAATAAAAATAATTAAGGGTGTCAATTATTTAAATTGATTGATGATATTTAAAAGTAAGGAAACTAAATTATGTAAAATTAAAATATAAATACTAAATTATAAATTTAAATATAATAAAAACCCTAAGTTGTGGACTATTGGCAAGTGCTCATCTTTCCAAAAATAATTAAGTTCAAATCATTATTATATCCCCTGCCTCTCTCTCTCTCTCTACATATAAAAGTGACTTGAATTCATAATTCGACATAAATTATTTTATAATAATTTTATTTACTAAAAAGTTAATTTCTTTTAAGCATTTTCAATCATCAGATTTTAATAAATTTATATTGAAGTTTTAATAAATATATAATAAGTAATTAGAATATAATTAAAATTATATAAAAAATTGAAGTATATAAATTTGCCAACGTTGTTGGAACATAATTGAATTGGTTGGACCGGAATTGATTGGTATATTAATTTAGACAAAAAATTGAATCAAATTTAAAGTGAATTACTCGAAATCTATAAAAATTTAAAAATCATGACAAAAAAAAAATTAAGGATTGAACCAATTTATAATTAATTATTTAATGGTTATTAGATTCAGGATCAAAACTAATAACTAATTTGATGGCTAGTTAAAAAATTAAAACGTTAGAATTCGTGACTCTTGTTTTTGTGTTTGTGAAGTTTCTACTTAGCTATTGATAAAGAGAGGAGTGAGAAATTTATAAACAACTAAAACATGAAAATATAATATTTTACATTCCACATTTCATTTTGAATAATTGATTAATTAGAAGATGGAAAAGTTGAACAGATTATTGAGTCCAATAAGCTAATTTTGCCATTAATTAGACACGACAACACAAAATGGGCACAAAACACATGGGCATTCAGTAATGGTAGACATCCAGGGTGCATGTCTCGGTTCCCTTAATAATGGTAGGTAAGCTAAGCAGGAGTATTAAGTGCATGAGAATAAGGCTTAAGATTGAATACGAAGGCCAGAATCTTCCTGGTGTTGCGCTGGAATAGGCAGGTGACCTTTCTCTTGCAAGCTTTTCACCGTCTCGTATAGGCACTGCTTCACCGGGGTGAACTCCAACCCCAAATCCCTCAGCTTCTGGTTCGAAAACTTGTAGGGTTTTGCTCTTGGGTTCTTCTCATCTGAGCACCTGCTTTTCCATATACACCATCTTTAGTTTCTATACTTGGCATATATATTTAGAAGATTTGCATGAAATCCTCAAAAATTATATAGATAAAATAAAAAGGTCGTGGAACAAGGTGAGGGGGGACCCCATTTTTGTCCTTGCTTCTGCAGCACGAGATTGAATATTTCAAAAAGAGAGAACAATCCATTGAGTGGGAAATCTCCATGATTGAAGTTCAGTAGGTGGATCGAATATAATATCCATTTTTATGCAACTTTCTTGAGACTAGCTGACAGAGACATATGGGGTTGGTGAGATCCTTTCTAAACCACAATTTCTATCAACTTTCAGTTTCACCAGATAAAAACTTCACTTCGTCGTGGAGAACTAGGTAGACATGTTTGTCATTTTTTCAAAGCTGGTGGGTGCTCCCATTACCCTACACCCCCGTTGCTCTACAATAATGAAAGATGGTTTACCTAGTCTTTTCCTATATTAATCCCTTGTAACTTTCCTGGACTAGATTAATGCTTGAAGAAGAGGCCCCAATTTCTTCCTGTCACTATCCCCCAACAACAAGAAGGTCGAAGTTTACGGGTCAACAGGTTGTGGATAAACTCTCTCTATTTGAAGTGTAGCAGAGGGTTAAGGTGTTTGTTTGTTAAATTTTCCAGTGTTAGGTAATCAATTTGACAATTTCAAATTAGCCAATTATAAGAAAGAATAAGATGCATATCCAATCTAATTTCCAAAACTTGTCCACATCTTCATATAATTCAACTTCTCCAAATCATCACAACATGTACATATTACTATATGTGGTTATTTGAAGAGTGGGTATTCTAATTCTCCTATGAGAATTCGTTCAAGGCAAGTAAAAAACACCTAGCAATTTTGTAGTAGGTTAGAGACTGGAAATAGACGAGATCTTCCACTAACATAATTCTACACACAAAGTAATGCAATTGGGCACAAACTGACAGGCAATTAACAACTAGCTAACACCGAATTCAGATTTTGTTCACTTTATCAATTAGTTAATTCAACTATAATAGCCCCTATTCTTCCATTAATATTTTATGTCATGCATACCACTATTTCATTGCTATGAACAGAATCTTTGATATAATCCAACTTGGAAATTGATTGAAAGAGCTGAATCAGCTTCATCTCAAACAGCAAAGGGGTTGCCCCACTTCCTACCAACTACAGAGTTAATATATTTGGAGCAGTCGTTTTTGACTGAAGTTTCTGAACCGATTTTGTCAAAGTTAATATGAAAAAAAAAAAAAAAACATATTGGATGAGTAAAAAACTTACTTGGTAGGGATGGGATACTCGGGGAAGAACTTGGATAAAATCTCCACCACTTCACCACGGTGGAGGACGCTCTCAGCGCAGAGGTAGCGGCCGGAGGCAGAGGGATTCTCATACACGAGAAGGTGTGCTAATGCGACATCTCTGACGTGAACATAGGCTTGAACTGAATTGGCATAGGTCTTTGCCGAGCCGGTTAAGTACTTGAGGATGTGAACAATGCTGGCATTCACAGTTGGTTGCAGCAATGGACCCAGCACCAAAACTGGGGTTATCACCACAAGGTCCACCCCTTTTTCCTTGGCTGTTTCCCAGGCTGCCTGCTCTGCCACTGCCTTCCCATAACAATACCAATTCTGCAATTTTGAATATAGTACATGCACCAATCATTAATTCATTTCCAATTCCCAATATTTCCCTATTTTCAATGCCTGTTTTGGTGATGAGTAGTAGGATCCAAATGGACCCTTAATCAGGTAGTTTATATATGGGAAAAATGTAGAGTTTGCCTTAAGCAGTAATTAAAAGGAAGAATCCAAGTGACCTTGGTATTTTTGCAAAACTCGAGGTCGCTCCAGCAAGACTCATCGACCACCACATCAGGGCTCCTGTTGGGGTCCATGTACACTGCACCTATGGAAGATGTGAACACCACACGTCGAACTTTGGCCTCTGCCGCTGCCATTATCACATTCTTAGTCCCAATCACGGCCGGTTCCACCATTTGTTCCTTTTATTTATTTATTATTAATAAAAAAACATACCCCAACCACCCATCATCAGTATACATATCACATTATAAAAAATAAATGCAAAACACATCGTGTACATCAAAATCCTCATTTATTTATAGTAATAAAACGAATAATGTGAAGGAATCATTCTTTCCTAGGAAAACGTTATTCTTCTGTAAAGAATTGCAACCCACATTTGTCATTTGAAAATGATCTGACCGGAATTTTACGAACAAAAAAATTTGATAGAAGTAATTGAAATAAAAGAATCAGAAGAGTAGGTGATAAAATTGACAGTATAAAGTATTTAGGCTATTGGGGTGGTAGCCCACTGTGTTGGCAAATAAAGCTGACCAAGTATTGTTGGTTAAAAAAGCATTATCTAGTGCATTTCATCTCCATCTTAGTTGAGCTGTAACTTTCAACTTTTTCTACAAAAGGAAGTACAATCCATTCTTCTTTCTCTCTTTTTTTCTCACCAAACTTTCTCTACAAACAAACACTACAGGAAATATAAAATATAGTGAGACAGAAGCAAAGTAAAAGAAAAATTACAACTTACAGGATCATCAGTCACAGGTGAAGCAGTATGGAAAACTCCATCGCAACCACTAATCGCTTCCTTAAGAGACTGGTAATCAAGAAGGTCAGCTTTGTGAAGAGATAGCCTCTCCTTTGCTCCTTCAAGCTCTCTCAAATGACAATTCTTGGGATCGTCTAAACAGAAAACCAACGTCCAAAAAACATTTAACACAAACAAATATGAACAAGCAAAATCTCTTTCTTCAGACTGATTAAAAAGAATGGAAAGCAACCAACCTGGGTTCCTTACAGTGCCCTTGACAGTGTAACCTTTTTCAAGAAGAAGCTTGACAATCCAGGAGGCGATGAAGCCACCGGCACCGGTGACACAGACAGTTGGGCCATTAGTGGAAGAACTGTCAATTGGCATATTTGCTTTGTAGGTGTTTTGTTTATGCGAAACTCTTGTCTTGTGGGGGGTTTTGGTGTTGGGATGCCAATTGGCACAGGGGTCGGTATTTATAAGCCAAAAGTTTTACCCTTCCCACCTACCAAAGGTAAATTTAAAAATATATTTACAACAATAAATATAAAAGAACAAAACAATAATTAGAGGAAAAGGTGGCTTCAATATTCTTTTGGGGAGATGTATTGAGTAAGTTGTTTTGGGCAAGCTATTATTGTTATTATAGTATAAAATTTGTATTAAATATTTCTGTTTTTGCTTATTTTACATTTTTCTTAAGGAGAGGGAACTCGGAAAGTAGATGGATTAGGTTGGATTCCATATACCAAAAATATAACCTTGAGTAATGTAAATACACAAATATTAAATATTAAAAAGCTAGAATTACTTTAATTATAATTATTCAACACTTTTACTCGATTTGGTACAATCATGCTAAATGAAATTTTAATTTGATATAGTTATATATATGAAACTTATTTGATTCAATTATGAATATTTAAAAGAATAAATACATTAATTTTAATATTAAACCTATATAATTATTCGTATTGTAACATGTATACTTAAAATAATACTATCTTGATAATTATATTAATAATTCTACAAAAATTAAATGTATAAAATTACTTAACGCTAACATTTAGGTATTAAACTAAAATTTTTAAAACTGATCTCTTCAAATAAAACAGCAGAAGAAATCGTAAACTGTAAAATTGATTGATTTTAAAGGGAACAGTGGCCCACATGCTTTTTGTAGACTATGTCACGTTTTCGCTGAAATGATGCTATTATTTATTATTCCTGTAAAAATGAGGATTTAAAGAATATTGGTCTTCATTCTTGACTAATCTCAGTTCAACTTGAAAGAACATTATTGAGGGAGAAATGATTGCACGTTAATTAATGAAGGATTGGATTGTAATGTTACATAACAAAGATAATTATCCTCTTCTAAAATACCTTCCTTGGAAAAAATATGATTGTTTATATAATTTACCAAAGGGATGGGTGATTTGATTTTGTTTGCCTATTTTTGGCACTGCTTATTTTCGGATTTTGCTTCATGCTTTGATAGTCGGTTATGCTGTGTTGAGTTTGAGGTCAAAACTCCATTCAAAGATAAAAGTCACTGTGTGAGTGATAAAAAGGATATTGTGGCACACTCCTTATAAGTCACAAAAATTCAATTTTTTACATTTTTTAAATTTAGAGATTAAAATAAATCTAACTAATAAATTTAGATATAAGAAAGAATATATATATATATATATATATATATATATATATATATATATCAAAGTGAATTTAATTGTCGAGTTTAAAAAATAAAAATAACATTAACAAGACAAGAGTAAAAGGCAGGTAAGAGAGTAAAAATATTAATGAGTAAATATATCCAATCAAATGGTAAATTAGTCATTTCTATTAAAAAAGTTCATTAACTTCAACTGTAACATTTGACGTGATTGACAAAATAACCAAACTATTACATGTGACATGTCACATGCATCTCATACTAACATATAAATATCAATTTTTAATTGAAAAATCAATTTACTTTTTTTTAGCAGAAAGTAAAATGTAATCTAACTTTTAATATGAAAAATTTGATGATACTTTTATCCAACTTAAAGTCAATTACATATGATAATCATTTATATACGACTTTGTTCAGATCAAAATATAAAAATGAAATAAATACAAATTCAGTTATGAAAATAACTAACTCATTTAATTTACTCGTTATTTTTTTTATATTTTATTTAGTTTGTAATAATATATATTTTTCTTTCAAATTTCTAAACGTAAAGAGTTTAACATATTTTAATACTATATTATATATTTGATTTTCAAATAATATAAATTATATAATATATAAAAAATAAAAAAAATTGAAAACAAAATAACTGAAATTTAACCTTGAATATAAGTTTCAAATAATATAAATTAATATATATTTTTTGGACCATTAATATCTTTGTTTGTGTTCATACAAATATTGAACCAAGAATTGAAATTAAACAAGTAAAATTAGAGGGTGGTTTTTAACAGGAAGAAGAAAATTGACGGCGGTGTCACTAGTGACGTAGAAGTGAACGCCCAGTTGAGTTAAGCAGTCCGAATATCATACCCAATTTACAATTTGCAAACAACCAACCTTAATTCGCAGCTTTAGGGGAAAGCGAATTTTGTTAGTTTTTTTTTTTTTTTTTAAAGAAAACTTTGAAATGGTGTATTTTAATATTATTTATCATTTTATGTTTGCTAAAAATATATTTTTTAAAGATTACCTCGATATCTATGAATATCGAGATTGACAAATAATTAAATCACTTAAAATATATATGCATCCAAGTCAAAATCAAAGTGTTGCAAAATAAAACTAATAAAAGCTAGATATATTTGAGTTGAGTTAAATTTAATGTTTAATTATTTAATTTTTAAAAAAAATTGACACTTGACACAACCAAGTTACTAAAATCGTGAAAGTTATTTTAATTGTTTTTCGTATTATTATATAATTCACGATGTTACACTTCATACTTTATTTTAATAATTTTCTTATCATATGTAATATAATATTGCATTAATAATGGATTACCGGATTATTTTTGGACATTTATAAAAAAAACCCCTATGTCTGGTCGATATGTTTGTATTATTTGTGTTTTAATATATGTCTATTTCTTAAATGCATATGTTTTACTAAGAAATATATGTAGTGCAATCTAACATTAAATTCGCTTAGGTTCTTTAGAAAAGGAAAAAAAAATATACCTTCTCCAATTTCTATATTGCTCCGATAAAGTTTCTTCATTCAATATGATATTTTTTTCTTCATTTATAATGTCTGGAGGTCATGCTCATGTCATGCCCCCACTTTGGATTGCCTTTTTCTCTTTCTTTTTAGTAAAAAATTTTATTTTTGTTATTTATATTAGTTTTATATAATTCAAGTAATAATTATTTATAGACGGCAAAATTTTTTAACTCTTTGTTGAGATATTATCATTTATTTTTAAATTGAATTTAAAATTCTTTTAAAAAATCACCACTAACGGACTAAAAATTATCTAAAAAAAAAAATCAAAATTATTACATAATACCTTTTAAAATATTATATAAATTTATTTCTCCAATTTTTATTTTTTTTCTCTCACCTACCGCCTCTGTGAATTTAGAAGTTTCTTCAATCTGAAATTATGAAATACCATCATAAATTTCTTGGGACGACCGAACAAAATACAATTGAAAGGGATAGAAAATGAACTCAAATTGTCAACCGTAGTACACTAATTTCTAAAATTTGGTCGTAAATCTTGACATTTTAATTTTAAGAAAAACCAACAGCCAATTTTTTTTTTACATAATTTTAATTAATTTAAAATATTTATTGAATTGATGACACGGTCCAATTAAAAAAATAATTAAATTATTTTATTTTTTAAAAATAATAAATTTAATTATGATAGCATCTTATATTTTATATTTTTATATAAAATTTATAAAGATAAATTTAGATCTAAAATAACCCTATAAATAATGAGATTTGTATCTAAAATATTAAAATCTCAAAAACTCAATTTGCTTAAAATAGTTTTGCTAATTTATTTTTAAAATTGAAATTAATGGGAGAACAATTTTATAAAACTATAAAGTTTATAAAATGCACTAATGTTATCTTATAAAGTATGTAACACTATTACTATATAAGATAACATGATTTCATTATGTTATATACAAGTTTGTATTATTAGAGATTTAGAAGTTAAAAGTAATTAGTTAAAAATTAGAAGAAAAATAATAAGTAATAAGAAAAATCAAACACGACAATTTTTATGGTGGTTTGTTTTTTCTTTCACAATGTTTCTTGCCGAAGACTTCTCATGCACTAATTTTTTCTTTTTAAAAAGTTTACAGCAAATTATAAAAAATATATGTCCTAACAATTAAAACAAAATTAAACTTTATTTAAGAAATTAAGAATTATGATATATTCGAATTCATATTAAAATAAATTTAAACGTGACATATCACATTATTAATAATAAGATTGAAATTTAATCGTAAAACCTTAACTTTTGTCAGCTCTATCAAAATTTCGTTGACTCATCACTAATATCTTTAAGTCGTGTTACCTACCTTTTAAACTATTGTGATCCCAAAATCTCAAAATAATAATTAATAAAATTAAAATAAAGTAGTTTTATTTTATATTTTCCAAATCAACCTAATCTCGTTGAAAAGTAATAAATAGATTTATTTTTTATATTATTCATATTAGTTTAAATTGCGACAATTGGCACCAGAAATTTCCAATTCTAGCTTCCGAGATAGGTATAATTTTTTGTTGGTTTAAAGTAGGTATTGTTTTTCAAAATGTTTCAATTTTCTTGGAAACTACTCAAATATTCGGTAAATGCAAGGAAAATTCGAAACTAAATTTATTGATGACCGGCCATCATTAATAAAAAAAAAATATTTCGCCTTTAATTTTATAAAAGTATCTTTTAGTTTTTTATTTAATTTTTTATTTCTTTTAATTTTTAAATTGTATTGTTGTCAAATTAACACGGAAATATATCAGAAAGTTAAAATCGATCAACTTTGTTGATGATGTGACATTCATACTATAGTTCACGTGTCGTGAACAGTTAATTAATTTTTTAAAAAATTATATAAAAAAATTATATATTTTGTAATATTTTTAAAATTTTTAAATTTTAAAAAATTAATACATGGAAATCAATGTGTTTATCACGTTAACAAAGTTGACAAACATTAATTTTTAAATTCATTTCGAGATGATTTAACAAGTAATGTAAATTTAAGAACTAAAAAAATATTAAATTGAGTATTAAAATAATTTTTTTATAAATTGAAGGTCAAATAAATTATTGTGCAATAAAAATTATAAATATAAGTGGATGATACTGTAATTTATATTGGTTGAAAATTGTTAAACTTTACGTGTTTTCTTATAAATAATTTTGTGTGATCGGTAATTACTTTTTATATTTTATTTTCATTTTAAATTATTTATAAAACATAGTTAAGATAATGAAGATGATGATGCTTTGACTTTAAATTTCATATTTTTTCATATTTTATATAAATAAAAAAATACCTTTAAAATAATATTTATTGTTTTATAAAAGTAACAAATTTTTAATAATTTCATAACTTATTTGAGACTCAATTGATAGGTAATATCATTCAATCAAGAATTTTATTATGAATTTAATATAACTAGTACCACCCATTAGGTCTCAACTCCATTGATAAAAATTTAACAAAAATTATATTTTTTAAAAATTAAGTTGTCTTATTACAAGGGAGTTTTTCTATTTTTATAAACTAGTAAGAAATTATATATATATGGATAAAAAATACTATGAAAATAAAACATGGTTTGATTTTTATAAAAAAAATTATTAGATAAAAATTATTTATGTAGATATGTGTGTCTTTTTACCTGTTTTCACGTCAGTGACTGATGTTGATTAATACTGATAAACTAAAGAGACTTCTGAGTAGGTTATGCTTTTTTGTATGTGTGTGTGAGAGTAGATTATATTCTACTTTTACATATTTTGTATAAAAGTTATAAATAGTAATGAAAAATAAAAAAAAGTCCCCTAAAAAATAAATATATAAAAGAGTAAAACACACAGAAACTATATTGTAATTGGTAGGAGATTTTTTTTTTCCTCAACAAGACTCGATCAATGTTAAAAGAATAATCCAGAAAATAAAATTAAAAAAAAATCATGTGCTTCATTAGTCAAAGTTATTTAAATGAAAGAGTCTAAATGGATCAGTTTGTCAACATCCACCTATATTTTATTTAAATTAAAAATCTTATTGTTAAACTTTCCGCATGAAATCCAAGTTGAGGATGTAGTTCAAGTGAATGTAGCAATCACTGCTTTCTTTGTGGTTCTTGTACAAGGAAATTCAACAACTAATATCTCAACTTTGATTTTATTAGCCATTATTTAATACCAAATCTTTTTTTTTTTTTTTTTGTGAAGCAACACCGACAGGCGGCGACTTCCTGGACTCGCAACTTGGGGAATCTGTGTGGTTCAAAATTTCAGATCCGGAGATTGTTTCCTACTGCTTCTTCTTCCCGAAATTACTGTTGAAAAATAAGTCAAATGTATACCTACTTTATTTTTAAGACTAAAAAGCCTCAATATATACGTGATTTCTTTATATTACCCTAAAATTAAATTAACCTTACCTAATTTCATAATTTTTTTATTCATCAACTATTAGATCGAAATCAACGTTTGTATTTAATAATATAACGGCTTAATCAGTAAAATGATACCTAAACTATATTAGTTTTCTCAAATTGATATCTATACTATTAAACCGTTATCTATTTTACCCCAATTGTTAATCCCCTTAAAAAAAATTTAACCAATTATAACTTACCACATAAATCTCTATTTATTTTACCCATTTTCTTATATTTTCTTCTCATCAAACTATTTTTCAGATTTTCTTACATTTTTTCATCAACCAAACATTCAAAAAGCTCCCATCATTTTATCATTTTCAAGCTTTTAATCTTTTTTTTCTTCACTCAATTCTTTCCTTACATTTAATCGGAATGGATTTAAAAAGACTCAATTTGAACAGAAGTTGAAAATTTATTGAATTCCGGGACTTTGTATCTTGTTCGGATAGGAGGAAAATTAATACCAAGAGCGAGAAAATGAGAAAGAAAATATCCACACATTAAATACATATAAACCAATGAATTCTGCACATAAACATCGTCTTCAAACCCATGTTTTACAATTTGACCATGAGCTTGAATCCCCAAATCAATGGCTTCCAACTATGCACAAGCCCTTACCAAAAATGGAAAACTAAGATTATCAGGAACAATATTTGCCCTCAACATCCGTAAAATTCGAAACCCTTAATTGGGTTTTTACCATAAAACCCTTTGATCAAAGCATTGTACATAAAAAGATTTAGGGTTTCGATTTGGAAAAAACATTGTGAGCATAATTTAATGAAAATGACCCGAATGAAGGGTTGTTTATACAAAGGGAAATCAATCGACTAGCTGGGAAAATGTCGAAGATGATGTGGGTTCTTATCATATAACCATGGATGATCTTCAATTGAGATAAATTCTTGCAGGATTCGAGTAATAGAAGCTTTGGGTTCTTCAACTTTAATGTGTTCAACACTTTGTTGCTGATAAAACCCATGAAAATTTAAGGATGTTTTTCAATGCAAATAAATAGAGCTCTATGTGGCAAGTTATGATTGATTGAAATTTTTTTCTAATGGGATTAACAGTTGGAGTAAAATGGGTAACGGTTTAATAGTTTAGGTACCAGTTCTGACAAAAAAAAATTTAGGTACCAATTTAAGAAAACTAGTATAGTTTAGGTGCCACTTTATTGTTTAAGCCTAATATAATAATTTTTTTTTAAAAGCTCAAACCCAAATAAATTTTACGAGTGAACAATCCTTAACTATGAAATCTCCAAGAGTTCAAAATTAATTTAATTACGTTTTAATATAAATGGAGGTCTCATCATCATCTATAATATATATATATATATATAGATTAATTTTTTGCATTTTTATAATATACTATCCATAATTAAATATTTATTCTCATTTCATTTGAAAATCCAAACTGTGTATAGAATAAATTTTCATATATTTATTTTTAATTTTGTTTTCATAACAACCGAATAGTTGAATTTTTATTTATTCAAAATTTAACATCTTGAAATGGAATAATCAAATTAAATTATAAAAATAAAATAAATTTGCATTGTTTAAAGATATTTTCAGAAAAGACATAACATGATATGTTGTAACCATATTATAAGGAAAAAAACGTGTTAAAGATAAATTAATCTTTAAGCAACTCCATATCAATATTTCGTGTTCGTCAATAATTATTAATTTTGGGTAAAGAATGAAAATCCCATTGTTCAACATTTCAGCAACCACCTCATGACCTCAATACGATATTAAACTTGAGGATATAATAATTATTGTAAATTTAGCATCCACACCTGTTCTCGTGGTTTTTTATTTTCTTTTTTGTCAAAGAAATATTCCAAATGTTCATACATTACCTTAAAAAAACAAAACAAAAAGTTATCTGAAAATTATTGTAAATTTAGCAATCACACCTGTTTTTTTTTTTTTTGGATATGTTAGTATATTTTTTGGTTTAATTTGAATATGAAAGGTAAACTATAGAAATAGTTATTTTTGTTTGCCTCATATTATATTTTAGTCACTTACGTTTGAAATGTTACGTTTTAGTCACTTATGTTAATATTTTGTTATGAAGTGATCACTATGCCGTTAAGTTTTATTATCTCCCTAACGGTAATCCTACGTGGCAGTCCAACTAAATTTTAAGTGCCAACTTGAATTTCCAAATGGAATGAGAATAAATTTTAATTAAATAAATTTAATTAATTAAAATTTTTAAATCCTAGATCTTAACTGAAAAAACTCTAAACCCATTTCCATATACCTCTCTTCTTCTTTTTTGTTCCAATATCTTTAGTTACAAATCTATCTCAAAGCTTGAATCTTTAAAACTCATTAACTCAAATATTCAATATCTTTGATTCCAATATCTTCTTCCTGTTAAATTTCTTTGAGTTAATGGGTTTCAATATCTTTGAAAAGAAGTGTGTGGAAATGAGTTTAGGATTTTTTTAGTTAAGATCTAGGGTTTAAAAATTTTAATTAATTAAATTTATTTAATTAAAGATTTATTCTCATTCCATTTGGAAGTCCAAGTTGGCACTTAAAATCTAGTCGGATTGCCACGTAGAATTACTGTTAGGGAGATAACGGAACTTAACGGCACAGTGATCACTTCATAACAAAATACTAACATAAGTGACTAAAACGTAACATTTCAAACATAAGTGACTAAAATGTAACCTGAGGCAAACAAAAGTGACTATTTTTGTAGTTTACCCAAATATGAATTACACAATTTGATTTATTTGAAAATCGGAATAAAAAATACAAAACTATGTCGTTTTGACAAATGTCTACTGATTAAGTTAAAAGACAAAATCATTATATTGTTTGTGTAGTTAATTAATATTGTACTTCGTCTACGAGTTAAATAATCGGTCCATATAAATGTAACATTAAGTATAAATAATAGGATTTGTTAACTCGACTCAATACGGTTCGGAAAAATTTCAAATTGAGTTCGGTTGCTAAAATAACAATCGTCAACTTGACTAACTCAAAATTATTTTACTCAATTTGACTCGATTCGATCGAATACTCACCCTTGTAATATAATATAGAGTAAGCCACCTTAAACAAATTCCAATCGTCATTTTCTTTCATCAAACTGCGCAATATTCAAGTAATCAGATTATTAGAAAGGTTTATGTAAAGTAGAAGAGCAAGAAGCCATGGGAGGCTAATGAATTGAATGGGTAGAAGAAAATGAGAGTTATAAAGTTGGTAACTTGATGGCCGAAGAAAGAGTTGACTCACTAGAGGTGATTATATATTTTTCATAACAAAAAATCAGTTATATGTTGCTTTTTATTACACATTAGTTTATACAATAATTTCTTGTTATATTTTATCGTGCTAATGTACAATAGGTTTGTTATATGTTGCTTTACATATTTATAAATCATTACACACTCTTGTTATATTTTATCGTGCTAATGTACAATAGGTTTTTTATCGTGCTAATGTACAATAGGTTTGTTATATGTTGCTTCACATATTTATAAATCATTACACACTTTTGTTATATTTTATCGTGCTAGTGTACAAAAGGTTTGTTATATGTTGCTTTACATATTTATACTCTTGTTATATTTTATCGTGCTAATGTACAATAGGTTTGTTATATGTTGCTTTACATATTTATAAATCATTACACACTCTTGTTATATTTTATCGTGTTAGTGGACAAGAATTAAGTTTTAGTTTATCAATTAGTTAATATGCTTTTCTATAGATGTATAATTTATGTCTTATATGGTTATTAGTGCAATAACATAAAGAACAAGCTTATTTATTATGTATGTATTACAATAGTTACATATAAAATAAATAATAGTTAGTATAAATTTAAATTTAAAATTAAAAAAATGAATAATAATTCTTGTAAACAATAATACGTCAATAAAATAAGTAAAAAATTCCTTTTTTTATATTAAAAATAAATCACTAGAGTGAGTAAATATTACTAGTTAAATTAGTTTATTATTGACCCATAAATATGCATAGAAAAATTCTTACCAAACATAGCATTAATGTGTTAGTTTTTTATTCTATTTTGATGTGTATGTTTATAAAATGCAAGTTTATATGTATTATAATGTACCACTTTATATATATATAATAATATTACTAATTTTATTTTATTATTTTTTTAAAATGACATATGTCGAAACCATTTTTGTGTTGCGAGTTTCTAAAATTATTTTTGAAATTTGAAAATAGGAGTCGCCACCAATATTTTATTTGGGTGTGATTGGGCCACCACAAAACATCTGAATTTGTTTTATAAAATTTGGTCTTTAAAATCCAGAAAAAAAAATATGTTCGGGAGTCGGTTACGTGTAAGGAAGGGTTAGCACCCTTACACGCCCAAAATTGGCACCTAATCGATTATTTAGTATCTTAATTGTTGAAAAACCTAAAATTCGAGTAGAAATTTAAAGTGTCGTCCATGAATTATATGTTAAAACAAGATATTCAATTATTTAAGTTCAAAGCAAAATCACGCCCAACACGTTAGGGCACGATTTTGAATCTTCTAAAATAAAAAAACATCAAATGATTGTAATTTTGAATAGTATATTCGATTATTGAGGTTCAAAGAAAAGATCACACCCCACACGTTAGGACACGATTTCTCAAATTTCCCCTTTACTAAAAGAGTGTTGCTTTTTTTAAAATGGAAAATTTTATATACTTTGGAAAATGATGAGTTTTAGAAATCTGGCAAAGGAGTGAGTAAAGACAGACGATTTTGTAAATAGAAGGATCATTATCAATTTTAATAGGTCATTTGATATTTTAGGTCTTGAGGAAAATAACACCCAATACATTAGGGCACTATTTTCAAATTCCCAAAATAACGAATTTTGCCCACAAAATGATAATTTATGTGCTCTTAAAACGCATAATTTAATCAAAGTGTTTTACTAATAATAGACGCGCATTTTGTTTCCTTTTTTCTTTTTAAAAAAAATCGAGACAATTCGCAAGACTCGGGAAACAATGTACCTTTATATTTTCCTCAAAAATGATTTCGTAAAAGATGAGCAGGAATGTGCAATTTGAAAGTAGAGTAATCATTATCGATTTCAAAGAATTGTTCGATATTTTTAGGTTTGAAAGAAAGTAATACCTAACTCGTTGAGGCATACCCTTCCAAATTTCCTAAAATACAAACTATATCTTAAAAAGGATGATTTTTATGCTTTAACACGCATCATATAGTTAGGCTATTTCATGAATGTATTCGAAGTATCATGCGTTTCATTTTATTTTATTCTATTTTAAAAGAAAGCTCGTAAAAAGGTAGGTAAAATGTGTAATTTTCTTTTTTTTTAAAAAAGAAATTAGATTTAAAACTAGATTCAAGTTGTAAAGGTTTTTTTTAAAAAAAATTTGACTGATATAGATCTAGAATTTTGAAGGCCTTTTTTTTTTAAAAGTATTGTTTTGTTTTGAAACCTTTGAAGTTTCGATCTCTTTCTCTATTACTCTCTGGATTATTGACCATGCAAACATACAACAACGATGTATAAATGTATTTAAATCTATATACCTTGAAGCACAACGCACTTGTTGTTTGAATCTGAAATCTTTGCTTCGTATTGATTCTTTGTATATATTTTGTGTGATTTTTTATTGATCGTCCCCTTTTACAGATTTACAAAATGGCTTTTATATTCAAAACAATTACACAAAGTACTATTATTTTTTTGTGTTGTTGCTTTCTCTGTCTCTGTTATCTCTTTTTGTAGGTTACACTGAAAGAGATGGTGGCAGGGTCAACGCCGATGCCGGGGAGAGTGCCATGCCATTTTGGTGCAAGGCAGCCAAAGGGTGCTTCGGGCAGTGGAGCGTGTTGGAAGCTGAACAACCTCGGGAGCAGAAGTCAACGGTCAGCCACGTGGCTGACGTGGCAAGGAGTGATGTGGCAATGCTGACGTGGCATGTTGACGTGGACGTGATGATGTGACTGCTGACGTGGCGGTGTGGCTGGAGCAACAAACCCAAATTTGGGTTTTAAAACTTTTCAATGCATTTGGGCCTGTCATATTAGGCTTAGAATTTGGAATTTTGTAAATGGACTCTTGTAAATGGATTTTTAGATAATGAAATTTTATTTTAATAAATTCAAATTTAAAAATAAATTTAAATTTAAAATAAATCTCAAAATGAGTTTAATTTGGGTCCGATCAGAATTGGGCTTTAACAACATATTTGAAATAATCAATTCGCATGTTAACCTATCTAATGTATAATATTTAAAACAAAATATTATTTTTTATTTAGATTTATATATTTAAATTGTTTGGTCCTCATCTCATCGATTTAAATCTGTACACGAGTGACATGCAATTTTATTTATTTATTTATTTTATAATAACATATTTTGACTAGTTAATTTGTATGTTTGGTCATATGGGTTGGTAGGGATGTTAGTGGTTGGGTTTCGTTGGATTTTGCCCTATATCGTATTCAATTGGGTGGGAATGGGTGTAGGTTTCGCGGGTGGTGGATCGGAGATGAAGACAAAAATTAAATTTATTGTGGGTGGTGGGATAGACATGAGTATAACTTTGTACCCGTTTGCCTCGCATAATTTAATAAATATATTTAACAATTAAACAATTATAAAAATTTAATTTATTAATTTGTTAATTTAATATTAAAGTGATTATTTGAATATTATATAAGGATTTTATTTTTTGAATTTTTAAATTCGCGTTGAAGTTATATTTTATTTATCAATTAAAGGGTCGGGACAACTTATTTTTTTTAAATGATGATAGTTGAAATAATGTCACATATGTGGAGGAAGTCCGGAGGACAGATATTTCATACTTCTTTTTGATAAAAAATTTGGTTTATATTTATTTAATTGATACTTATAAATATATTGTATGAAGTGGGTCACAGGGTAAATATAGTTGAATTAGATGGATTTGGGGACCAACGTGAGTGGTGAGACGGTGATGGTTTTAGTTTTGTGGGTTGTGGGGCGGGAATGATTTTGGGTTTTGTACTCGCAATGAGTCACGAGGCGGGGATGGGGATAAAAATTCCCCCCTCATCCCCTCTGGCATCCGTCCCCTCCAATTGACATCCCTATGAGTTGGTTTAATATTTGCACCCAATCCAAAACAATTAGCTTTTTGAATTTAAATAATGATAAATTATAAATAATAAGGAAGAGTTCATTTACATATTGTAAAAATTAAAATAATTTTACATATTTTGGTCGTAACTATATATGATTATTATTTTAATGATCTAACCTTTATGTTATAAAATAGTTTTGCTTACGGACGTGGTAGTCGTATTGTACTTGTACTGTAATTCATTTAAATTCTCATTTGTCAAGTCAATTTCACTCCTATCTTGATCAGTTTCTTGGACAGTGCCAGAAACGGTCTGTAGTTTTCCCACCTTCCGAAGATAGTCCCCTACTGGCCCGTCGGAATGGTAGTCATCAACACCTGCATACCAACCATATATATTAGAACCAAGTTATGCTTGTCGCCCATTCCAGTGCTTCTCACCGTGATTCTCAGATTCACAAACTTTCTCAAATTCAGTTGCATTCAGAAACCCAGTCCATCTACTATTGAAAGTTACAACAGCTTGTCCGGTGGAGTCTTCCTCATTCCAGAAACATTGAATATCTGAAGGTTTGTATTTAACAAACCTGTTCATGATTATGCTCTGAAGTCTGGATCACTACTTGTGGTAGAGTTGGACGCGAGGTTTCGTCAGCTTCACTGGCTAAATCAATTTCCAAATACTTAGCCAAGGCCAGGTGGTTTGCACTCTGTTTTGCACTTCTGTTGGCAGATCCTTTACCCACTCCAGAAGGCAGAAGAATGTTGAAGCAGGTCCTTGTACTTGTAGTCTTGTTTCTTCCTCCCATCACAAGCGGGGCATCTTAAGTTAACCTTTAAGGCCATTACTTTGTACTTCTCAGACCTAATGTCTTCATATGGTTGTTGTTTGTATTCATTGATCTCAGACTCACTGAGATCTGACTCTTCTCCAGAGCTAAAGTCCATCTGATTAGTCTACATTGAAACAAATGTTAATGAGTGGCTGAAATATGACCATGATAACCTTTGCCTAAGTAGCAGATCCCAGAAATTATGATACAGGACAAGGAAAGATCAAATCATATAACAGAAAATGGAGGATTTTAAAGCTGTAGGGGATAAACTAACAGTTGGAGAACATTGAAATATCAAAAAGGAATTTACAAATGCATTTCTAAGCAATATTGACTACACTTGAAACACATACAATATTGTCAGTCGATTCATATTCTTAGACAGCATGAAGTTGATAGTAAGTGGGATATATTTTCCCTTGGTTTGAAATATATTTTCATGCAATCTTCGCAACTAATCTGTGAATGGGAATACAATGCAGAGTATTCATCCAAACTCTGCTCTACACAAAATTTCAGTCTGATTTATTTAAAGTAACAATGCAGTTTTCTTTTTAAGGAACAAAACGTCACAAAAAGGTCAGCTGACTGGCGATTTGATAGAAAACAAAATGAACTTTTTGAAGGAAAAAATTGCATAATTTTCAATTAAAATACATCATTCATTTTCTCTAATTTGTTTTTATGCATGAAGATGAACATTCCATCTCTCCTATCTTCTTTTCTCTTAATTTTCTTACTTACCAAACACATTCAATTTTTATTTTTATTTTGCTAGTTTCATTTTTTCACTCAACGAAATGCCTAAGTCAAAATATCAAATATTGAATACTAAAGAAGAAGAAATGCAAAGAAAGAGAAACTTTTGCACCTTAGAGAATTGAGAGTGATGGTTGAAAGTTGAAGAAAATGATGGAGAAATTTCGATAGTCTAAGTGAAAAATTTTAGGGTTTTAAAGTAATATTTTAGAGGAATATGAATAGCCCATTTAAAAAGTGAAGACAAAACAAATGAAATAAGGGCGTTAAATCTTATGCTTTAAGTCGATGTTTTAGTTAAAATTTGATATTGGTAGCTGATTTCGGGGTATAGTAGGATTAAATCAAAATTTTATCAATTTTTAGAAGGTTAAATTATAATTTTATTTTTATCAATTTAAAATTTTAAAATTTCTAAAAAGAATTTAAATGAACAACACTATTAGTCCCCTTAAATACGCCACTGATATGACATATCTAATTTGTACAACATGAGCTTGCTATGTTGGTAAGTGAACTTTTGAGTTTTAAGGTCATGTGAGTGAGCATCACGGGCATGGCTATTAGAGTCGAAGCTCCTCGTTTCTCAACCTCTTCTTGACTTACATTTGGATCTTAATCCGTTTTCATGTGGACATATATATATATATATATATATCAATTCATGTAACTATTTTCTAGTGAAAATGAACAAAAACTTACACGCTAATTTTACATTTTAAATCGTTGGTGGTTAAAAATGGATAAAAGTTAGAGACTTTTTTTTTTAGGTTGGAAAAAGGAGATGAAATTGATTAAACCCTGTATTCTTATTCCGACGTTGTTTGAGAATGTAATATTATGGAAGGGTAAGAACATTTTAGATCCAAAATTAATAATGATTCAAGAGAATAAAAAGTTTTGAAAATGAAAATATAAGATAAAATTCACCACTTTCACCTCAAAATAGAGAAATAAAAAATGTTTGGAAATTGATTTAGAATTCACTACCCTCTTCTCTCATGTAAAGTTGTATGTTTAATTCTGAACAGCACTACAGCAGATTTTTTTTTTTTTTTTTTGCTAATCCTTGCCCTTCAGACCCTTCCCATTTCTCCTCACCTTTTCCATTTCGATGCCATTCTTAACACTTCCATCCAAACCTTCGTTTTCTCTTAAAGTGTTTGTGTTTAAGAAAACAAGCTTCGATTGAATATATATATTCTTTATTAACTTAATTGAATATACCTAAATCTAGTAAAAACTTTTGAATGGAATAATATAACCTTTTTGTTATTCATTATATTACTAAATTTATCATTTAAAATATTTACTAACATTTTAATTTTACTAAATAATTGGTTAAATAAATTTACTTGATAACACTAGAGCTAATCATGGACTGAACCAAGTTCAAGTCAAGCTTCAATAAAATTTTAAACCCAATTGCTAAACCCAAATCCAACTCAACTTGAAAAATGAGCTTAAAATTTTGTTCAAACCTAATCCAAATTATAAAAACCAAACACGAGCCCGACCCAACCCTTATTTATTTTTTCAGATCATTCTATCATATAGAACAAATTTAAGAAATATATAATATATAAATACACTTTTTTTTACATAAATATATAAACACACTTAAAAACATTAAAATAAATATTAAAAAATAAATAAATTTAAAATACATTAAAAATTCTTTATATTAAAATAGTTGCAAATAAAATAGTAAAAAAATTAACAAAAAAACATAAATTCTACAATATTCAAATAATATTAAAAAAGACAACGAAACAATAATAAAAACGCATAAAAAATAACATCCAAACAACAAAAACAACAACCAAAACAACAATAAAAATAACAATAAAAAACAGCACCAAAAAACAAAAAAACACTAAAAACAATAAAAAAATAATAATATAATTTTTTTATTAAAAATGATTAATTTATTTGAATCGGATTAAGTGGAAAAATTCTTTCCCAAGGCCCGACATTTATAAAACAAATCTCATTTTTTGTCCAAACTCATTTTTTAGACATATATTTTTATCCAAACCCTACAATTTTTTGGACAAGCCTTCAAGTCGAGTCAAATGATCCACTCATGATCAAGTCTAGATAAGACCTATAAATAAGAATTCTAATTCTATTAAAAGATAAAAAAACTTTACACTAATTATAATAAGTAAAAAGATGTGTCATTAAAAACAAGTATATATAAATATAAAAAAACACTACAAATATTTTTAAATTGGATTACCCGGTCGTTTAGTCATTGTCTACTTGACTTCTCTTAAAAATCATTAAAAAAAACCCTAAATCTTAGGTCACTGAAAAGATGAAAGACCCCTACGCTAAGGATATGTTCCTCCTTTTCATCTCTCTCCCATATCTGAAACCCCAAATTTCCTGCAACTTGTTGCTTAACATGAAATTTCTACGACAACTACTTTTGAATTTCTTTTTTTTTGAGGGGTGTTTAAAAATAGAAACATTTCTACCCAAATCCTGATGGTCACTAAATAACCATTGCAAAAAGAGAGCGGGGAATGACTGTTTGGGTGATATTCAGGTTTATTATATGAAATGGTTATTCCCTGAATCAAACAATGGTCTCACTTTGTCTAATGGAATGAGACCAGAATTAGCTAGCTGAACCAAACACTCATATTTAGGATAGAAAAAAGTAGCGCAGATCTAGACTGCTGATGGTTCCAAACTAAAACAGAAAAAGTTCCCAAGTTCAGGATTAATTTGGTAGCTGAAAATGAAATTTACAAACCCAGTAATAATATTCAGCTCCATACGCATACTGTCCCAGTAGACTTGGTTAGATTCCGGAACAGTTGAAGATTATTTGCATCCTGCATCATCAAACAATTTGGCATCATCACAAAACAGATCTAAACGATGAACTTCAAATTCAGCACCTAATAAATCCCATGCTTTTATATGTATTTAGGGTGTGTTTGTTTCACTGTTTTCATTTTCATGCGCTTGGTTCAGGAGGGAAGATGAGTTGAGTCAATGTAAAAGATTTTACTGGTCAACGTAAAAACCCATGTTCTTTTTTCTGTAATATATATTTACCCTTTAATTTTCCATAAGACATTTTAAGCCACATCCATCCTTTCTTTCTCACCAACTCTCGAGAGATCATCTTGCCCTTTTCTCATTCTCTTACCAGTGGAACCATCCAACATCTCCCTCCGGCAACATTACCGGTAAGATTTGTATCATGCTCCTTCGTCTTTCCCTCCTACTTTCTCTCTTGCACCAAAATTCCTTCCTTCATCCATCTCCGCTATCACTTACTGGGCATGGGTATCTCATTCCCACAAAACTTACAGACTCTTCTTACCGTTTCTTATGCTTCATCTAGGCTACCCTTTGCTTGTTATTTTCTTGTTACATAGAAGCCCAAAATCCATAAAAAAATGAACTCATATCCACAGGGGCATAGAGACAATTTTCATTTTTTGGGGTCACCAAGCCTCGAGTGATCCCAACCGATGGGATCTCTATCTCTCGCTTTTTTCCCTCTATCATCACTTACAACTTTGATCATAAAGAAATGAGAAATTTTGTGTATTGTTGAGAATTTCCTTTTAATGCATGTTGATTAGAAAATGATAATGGGCAGAGAGATAGGAAACTCGGATGCAATTTTTGCAACTTCATGATATGCTTCTTAAGTTTAAACATGACTAAAACTTTCTCTTTTTTTTTTGTATTAAAGCATAGCTGGTTCTTCGTTTCACCTCTGTTGGCTAATGATATAGGTTTAATGCATCGCTTCCTTGGATGGGAATCATCCACTTTGTTTAATGCATTTTTTGACTATTCAATTTGCAATTTTCAATATCAGATGTACGTTTCAGATGCATTAAAGTTCACAGGCACTACAAAATACGTCATTTTTTGGGAGCACTTTTCCCCTAATTTTCTTTCTAAAATGAATAGACTATCAAGAACTTCGAGATTGGCAATCAATTTGTTTAATGCATTTTTCATTACACGTGTGATGATGACACTGGATAACCTATTCGTTTAATGCAGATTTGATTACACATAAATTTCCTTTGTGTAAAGAAAATGATGTTGCAAATTAGCAGGTTTATAGTTATGAGGTTTTCTAATTTTGCATAGTTGAATGTGAGATTAAATAACTCCATAGATGGATGGTTAACATGAACCTACAAGGATTTCAGCTGAAAAATGCAAGAGCGCCATTATATGAAATTTCAATCTGGAAAAAGGACAGATAGAGCAAAGGAGAGCCCCAAGTGCTAGTTAAGGTTATCACGTAGCTTTTTTAATATTTCATTAAATCTTGTGTTCCTCTGAGACACTACAACTGCAATATTAGACTATTGCAGGTTAGCAAGATCACTGGCTTGCAATGGCACTTCACCTTTATAACATCTAGGAGGGTAGCTGAGTTTTGTTATCATAAGTAGTAGTGTGATAGGATTTGTAGCAACGCACGTGATGATCTAAAGCCATTTTCTTATCTCAACTTAATCTGTTGATGTGGGTGTCTAACTAGTTCATAAATGGATGAGTTGGTTATTGGAAACCAACGGTGGAAGAAATAGAAATAGGCACGCTTGAGATCAAAGGCTTGGCAGAATGCAATCAGAAGTTGAGAAAAAAGTTATAAAATCTACTAGTGAATGAGGTACCAGTTGACCAAATGAAGACCAATCTATCAACATTAGTGATTATGGTAGCATTATGGACATATGTTATGATTTGCTATGAATGTTCTCGGGTACCTAAATCTTAAAATTATGTATTGGTTATGGGAGGTTGGCAGTTGCCATGATGGTTTAGCAATAGTAGATATGATAAACTTGTATTTAATGTTTCAGCTGACAATTGTAGATTCTGTTCATTTTATCACAAAGTTGACTTGTTAGTAATGTCTTTTCTATTTAGGATTACAAGTTACAATTAATCGTACTTGAATAAGTTTTAAATATTGATTCAGTGCTGCTATTTTGGGTTAATGAAAATTCAAAAAGCTAAAATCGATACCCAGCTGGAAGGAGAAAAACCATGTCTTTTAAAAGTTACAAGTTTAAAGAAGCTATGTATGTATGAGTTTGAACATAATTTAGATATATTTTTGGAAGTTGCAAGTTTTTAACTCTAACTCATGGATGTATTATTGCTTAATTTTTTTAATTTATTTTTGTATTATGGAAAAAGAGAATTTAAAATTATTGTTGTTTAATAATTTAATTATCACTTAAATCTAGTTTTCTAGATTCATTGTGAAAACAAATATTTTTTCAGTTCAAAAAACCTTTTAATAACATAACTTAATAAGTAATGTGTTTGCTTCACTGGAAATAATTTTTGGAAAATTATTTCAGGAAAATTTACCAAACAATGAAAAACATTTTATGTAGAATTGTCTAAACACCAAAAAATATACACTTTCCAAGAAAACCAATTCATTTTCCAAAAGCAATTTTCAGTGAAACAAACACATCCTTAATGAAACTGCAAAATAACAAAAGATATCATGACAGAAGAACATCGAAACAGTAATGATACAAACCTTTGCCTCAGGTTCTCTTGCGCTTTGCTGTTTTGATGTTCCTAAGAACATACCCAACGACTTCCTTTAGTGTGGCTTTCCTGTTTTCCTTGAAGTTCCAGAGCTCAGAAATTACATATCTCCCACTGGGATTATACTCATTTAGTTCTTTCAAAGCTGTTACCACTGCATTATAAATCTCTTCACCCCATTCCAGCTTTAGATTTGTTAGTTTATCATCTTCTTCATTTAGAATTTCCTGCACAATGCACAAGATTATTGAGCACAAGCCATTCCTCCATTTTCTTTCTTAACAGCAATATGCCTCTTTCTCAAAAGGAGTCTTCAACACAAAATGCGACTACTTTTAAACAAGTTACTTTTGCAAAAGAACTCATTAAAACCTTTTGCCAAAAATCATGTACTCAACAGTGAAACAGGCCATCTGAAAACATTAGGGAAATCAAAAGAAAATGATCTATTATTTTCCACTTCATTCTCCATCTGACACCAGAGATTAGACATACACTAAAAGTATAATTCCATAAACTACTTGATAGAGGCCAAAGGGAAGTTTAAATTTAACTGATGACCATTTGACTTAGGTTGCTAGATATACCTTAGGATTCCCTCCCTCCATTATAACTTTGAATGGATGCCAATCTGGATTCTTCAAATTCTCCTGCCATGATGAGCATAGAGTAGTGGCCTGAATTTCTGCTTCATCAGGAGGAAATCGCGACTTACAAGTGTCATGAAAAGCCTTTGGATCAAGCTCTCCCATTCTCTTTAATCCAATATTAGTGCGATTACCCAACAATTCTGGCAAACCCTGCATAAAAGAAAAAGAACATTGATTTTATGACCAGTTGCTTGAGGCTACTTAGTAATCCAAGGCTTAGGCAAACGTAATTCAGTCTTAAGCCAAGATAAAGTAGGCAGCACCTGAATTAGCACTTTCCTTGCTTCTTGTAGCTCATCATTGCTTTGACGCTCTTTGTATATAAGAGCTTTGTTTGTTGACTCCAGATCTTGCAGATCATCAATCTTCTCTAACAACTCATTATTCATCTCTTCCATCTTCTTCTGTACAGCTGCATCATCTTGTCCAAGATGTTTCATCACTTGCAGCTTGCCTTTCAAGTCTTCAATTTCCATTTCCAACTTCTGCTTTATATCTAGCTGTTTTTCCAGAAGAAGTATCTTTTTAAGGGCCTCTTCTTTCTCCCTCTGGAAAATTAAAAATCCCATTAACAGAACTAGATGTGAAATAACTGTATACTACAAATATGAAATATGCTACAATATGATCATTTTTAATGCACCACCTTTTGCTCTTCAACCAATCTTAACACATTCTCATCAGCCTTTTTCTGCTCCATGGAAGCTAGCTGAAGTGAATTATTTCTTTCATTGTTCTGGAAAGACAAAGAATAAAACATCAGTGACAGGTGCCATATCCATAAATAATGCCAACCAATTATCTCCTCGAGCAGTTTCTAGATTTGTCACTAATTTAACCCTTAATATAAGTCAGTACCAGCTTTTGACAATAAAATTGAGAACAATACATAGTATGTAGAACAAAAAGACCACATTTTGATATTATTTTCATTAGGTCCAAGCAACAGGATGCTTTTCCACGAGACAGATTACCTTTTTCTTGTCTTCATCAAGTTTTTGCCTTTCGCGCTCAGTTAGCGTCTCACGTTTATTCAGTTCTCTGGTCCAGTTGTCGATCTTCCTTTTCTTTGTTTCCAGTTCATGGTTCAGCTTTTCCTGTTCTTCCAAAATCCTTCGAACATTGTCTCGAGCAAGCCTTTGCATCTTCCTTGTCTCTAATGAACAATTAAAACACAAAAACGTGAAATTCTGATTACATAATGGACTAATTGAGTTCATGTATGTCTTTCAAAAACATAAAAGAACCCAGATGCATTTTTATTATTACATGGCATCAACTAGACAAACCATTAAGAGTTTAGGGGGAAGTCTTAAATCCAAAGAGTAAGAATATATCATAAAAGACATTGTATAAATTTATTACATCAAGTAGAGAAGGCATCTAATAGTGATGCATCTCACATTGTTAAGGAAAACTTGAAAATCTTTTATCATTCTTAAGTGTTAAAAAGAACGCATATATGACCAGCTAAATATATGAAGAACAAGCAAGTACAAGAACAGACCTTCAATAAAGGCAAGGTGCAGCCTGTCTTTCTCTTCGAGCATTCTGCTTAAGGACATAGTAGTCTCATTGTATTTGTACTGTAATTCATCTAAATTTTCATTCGTCAAATCAATTTTTGTTGTCAAGTTTGCCACAACGCTATTCCTATCTTGAGCAGCTTCTTGGACAATACCAGAAATGGTTTGTAATTTACCCACCTTCCGAAGATAATCCCCTATTGGCCCATCGGATTGGTAGTCATCAGCACGCGCACACCAGCCATATATATTGGAACCAAGCTGAGTTTGTTGCCCATTCCAGTGCTTCTTACTGTGGCGCTCAGATTCAAATGCTTTCTCAAAAGCAGTTGCATTCACAAACCCATTCCAATCACTATTGAACACTACTATGGCTTGGCCAGTCAGGTCTACCTCATTCCAGAAACATTGAACATTGATAGGTTTATATTTAGCAAACCTCTTCAACCAGTACCCTTTATCATGCAACGAGTCTATATTCTTCGACTCAGCAACAATGTTCATAATTATTCCCATCCATGGCCAGACATAAAGCTCAGTTTGCTCTGGAGTCTCGTTCACAACTTGTGGTACAGTTGGACGCGAGGTCTCATCTGCTTCACTAGCTAGGTCAATTTCCAAATATTTTGCCAAGGCCAAGTGGTTTGCTCTCTGTTTTGCACTTCTGTTGGCAGATCCTTTACCCACTCCAGAAGCATGCTGAAGCAGATCCTTGTACTTGTAGTCTTGTTTCTTCTTCCCAGCACAAAAGGGGCATCTTAAGCTACCATTTAAGGCCTTTACTTTGTACTTCCCAGACCTAATCTCTTCATATGGCTTTTCTTTGTATTCATTGATCTCAGACTCACTAAGATCTGACTCTTCGCCAGAGCTGGAGTCCATCTGATTAGTCCACATTGAAACAAATGTTAACGATTACAATAGTATACAACTGAAATCACGACCATGATACGTAACAAATCCCATAAATTAAGATACAGGGCAAGGAAAAATCAAAGAGGAACCGCTATCCCTCCAATTTGCTATAAAGTTTTGGATAAAGCGATAGAACCATCAAAATTAAAGAAGCATAGTTGAACATTGAAAGATCAAAAAGGGAATTTACAAGGCATTTCTAAGCTGTAAATCCCATATTGATACATTTGAAAAACATGCAATGTTGTCAGTCGATTAATATTCTACGACATTACTTCGATAACATAAAGTTATTGCGACATGCAAGTAGTAAGTGAGGTATATTTTACGTTGGCTTTAAAAATGGCTCGAAAATATATTTTCATGCAATTTTCTCACCTAATATATCATATCTTCTAAAGGGAAAACATTACAGAATATTCATTGAAACCCATAACAGTACTACTCTATAATCTACCACAAGTTTTCAGTCTAATTTATTAAGAGTGACGAAAAATAGAGAAAACTGAGAAGCACTGAAAATAATGAAGTCAGCTGACCGGCGACTGGGTTACTTCAATTGATCGACTGAGTACAGTTTTCTGAATTTGACCTACAACAGATTTCTCATATTATTAAACGCTCAATCCAGCAAAAATCAGGAAAATAATCAAATATTGAAGAATAAAAAAAAAAGACGTAAGAAAAGAACAATGTGACCTTGTTTGGTAGTAGGGGAAAAAATCAGGAATTTTTAGTATTCCATTTTAGGTTAAAGATTAATATATGTATATATTTATATATAAGGAAAAAAGAAGGGGAAATATGCAGTTGAAAAAATTTCCCTACCGATCCCTCATAAAAAGTGAAGAAAATGGAGAAAAATGGTAGAGGAAAAATTTTCCAGGGCGCCAGTCGTACCTTGAGACTTGAGAGTGATGGGTTACTCCAGTTGTCGACACCAGAAAAGGAAGAAGAGGCTGCGGATATTTCACATTCAAGTTTCAACTATTGATGCTGTCGTATAAACTCCCTTGGGCTTGTTTAACTTTCTTTTGGGCTTTTGTCTCAAATTTTATTTACATTATTGTTGTTAGAGTGAACAGCCCACGTCGGTTTACCAAAAAAATAAAATACCAACTAAATCGATTGAAATCTTTGTTTGTTTACGATTTTATTTGATTAAATCTTCTATTGTTCATTTCTTTTTTCTTTTTGCCAACAACTCGAAAAAGTAGATGATTCAAATTGTGTGTTAACAATTTAATGTTTTGAGCTCAAGTATCGGCATTGTAAAGGAAAATATCAATTTTTTTAAAAAAATAAGTTATATTTAAATGAACAATAAATATTACTAGAATTCTTATCACCTAAGAAGAAACAAATTTTTAAAAATAATATTCATTAAAATAATTATATTTCATTTTTCAAAAGAAAAATAAATCAAAATTAAAAAATATACTTAATTTAAGTGGACGATAAATTTTCATGTTAGTTGTTTTTTTTATTATAAAGAAAAATAAATATATGTTATTGTGTGAAAACAAATAAAAAATATATTAAAAAATTCTTTTGAAAAATTTAACTTTGAATATGTGCTCTCTATTAAACAATATATATTTTATATACACTTAAAGGACAAAGTTGGCAAATGATTTTTTATGAGTATTAAATTATAAATTTGAGAGTGCTATGAATATTATTAAATGGATGTTCAACCTTTTATTTCTCTTAACCTTTAATTTTCTATTTTTTTAAACTTTTCATATTTTTGTAATTATTTTTTTTCTATTTATGTATTAGAATGTGAAAAGTTGAATCTCCCTATATATATAAGAGTATGCTACTTGTAAATTGAATGAAGATATAGAATACAATATAAATTCTCATCTTTTCGTATTCATCCTTTATCTATTATTTTTGTTTATAACAAAAAGGGTAAAATGCAATTATAAATTTATCATTTTTAGAAAAATCATGTAATAAATTTATCATTTTGAGGGTAAGTCCTTACTTTTCCTTAATTTCATCCTTATGTCATGAGTTGTAAATCAAAGCCTGTGACGAATGCACACTGAATGTTCTACGGAGTTTAATTGATTATATGTGGATCATTTGATACACATAAGTTGGCTTAATTCATGAAATAAATAGAAAAGCTCATTTACTTGAAGCATTAGCGGTCCAGTGGAACACTTCTATAAAATTAGAGTTATTGTGGTTAATATTTGTAATCTTGAGGGATAAGATTGTATAACATTTAATTAACTTAAAACTCTCATTTTGTAGATAGGTTTTAATTTTAATTGTCAATGTAATTTAAATTGTATTGTTGGATTTGGGGAGATCAATTCTAAGTGGAGGTCTTTCCCTCGTTTGTAATTATTTCGTTCATAGTGATTGAATATATTTGAGAGTATTTACTTAAACACGTTATCTTGTGGCTTTTTGAGTTCTTCTATTGCTCATTCACTTTGAGTTTGCTTCCCTTTTATTCAGTAGCTTAAAGATTTCCCTTTAAGAATTCTCACTTTCAAGAGATAAACTGATTTAGATAGATTTAAAGCAAATGAATTGCTTAAGACCATGCGATTTGTGAGACTAAAATTCTAACTCATAACACTTGTATATACAAACAATTAGGATATTTATGTGTGCATATGAAAGCTACATAATTATGAAACGTATAATTTGTAATTAACAATAATGTAATATATGTTGTTGAATATCAACACCAAGTTATTAAAAAATATATTTTGTTAATGTTTATGTTGTAAAAATAATAATTATTGTTAGTAGTCTACATGAAATAAGTACTTTATTAGCGACTGAATAAATCTCACATTACTTAAATACAAAAAAATAAAGAAATAATAAATTAAAAAAAAAACGCATATCTTACATTACTTAAAAAAAGCAAGGATAACAAAACTTTAAAATTATATATTTTAGAGAGTTTGAAAGTATAAATTTTTTTTTTTGAAAAATGAGCTTCTGGGCTTTTATTAAAAATAAAACTTAAAAAATAAAATAGGCCTACCCATATAAAGCAAAACAAGACAGCTAAAAATCCTGAGGTTATGAATACCTACCGTCGAAATAACTTAACCATAAAGAAAAGAAGAATAAAAAATAAAAGAAAAAACACTTAAAATATTTATTAGCCCAAAGCCTTGGGAAAGAAACTTGTCCGTTCCATCCCATATCTTCAATCAAGATTGACGGTACTTCTTCCCATACTCTGTTTGCTTTCTAAGAAACCTTTCTTCCCTCTCCAGATCAAAAAACTCTTCATGAAAAACCTCTTAATCTTCTGGTTTCTTCAAGTCAAGGTTAAAAGGTCGACGTCGATGGAACGGATACTGCTCTTTCTAATATGGTTCTTGTAACCAGTCATCCTCTGTGGGTTTTCTTGCCGACCGAGGAACTCCATTTCCCAGGTAAAAACCTTCTCTTCTTCTTAAGCTTTCAGATGCTATACAATCAGCAACTTTATTTGCGTTTCTATATATATGTTGAAAAGAAACCTAAGGGAAATGAGAAGTAATCTGTTTGATATCTTTTATGTAGGCCAAGATCTCAGATTTATCTTCTTCTTTAGCTTTGCATTTCTTTATGATCGAAAGTGCATCACCCTCTAAGATGACTTTTGAACAGTTTAAATCAACTCCCAATAATCCTACATCATAACATGCCAAGGCTTCTGCCGCAAAGGCAGATCCACCATGCTCATGAATGGTCGTTTTAGATGCCAGGACCCGACCCGAGCTATTCTTGGCCACGATCCCTAAGGCCGATCTGTAAGCCCTTGAATCGAAAGCTGAGTCAAAGTTTATTTTGGTCACGTCAACTGGGGGGCGCCTCTAACCAACATCTGTCTTCATACTGGTAGGTTTTCGTTTCGCAGAGCAATCAATTTCTTTTAAATACTGGAGCGTAAAGGTAACCATTTCTTCTGTCGATCTATAGGTATGCTCATGTACTCTTTTGTTTCTCTCACTCCATAAGGTCTATAAGTGGCAGCAAAATAATCACACTTGGTACAGAGAGCGTATTGAAAACCCAGATAAGCCACTCGTTCAAATCATTGATCTGAAAATGTAATATCCAGTGTAAGCTTGCTAACATCCATACTTCATTTGTAACAGGGCAGGAACAGAAAACATGAATAAGATCCTCAGTCCCATTACCACAAATCGGACACATAGCATCGATAGTCAGATATCTCCTGCACATATTAGATCTAGTAGGGATATAGTTTTTAGTTATACGTCATATCAGTATTTTAATTTTCCCCGGGATGTATAAGCTCCATAATTTTTTGTAATAGTTTGTTGAGGATGACTATAACCCACTTAAACTAGGACTATGACATTGTAATAGTTTGTAGGCGCTTCTGACAGAGAAGGCACCTGATGGTTCCCCTCTCCATACCACTTCGTCATCATGGGCCTTCCTTGCCAACGGGACACGCAGAATCCTCTCAGCATCCATTGAAGTAAAGGTACTCATAATTAAATATTGGTTTAGGGTGCGATGGGTGTGAGTGTTGCACATATATAATATGGATGACTTTTTATGTTTGTCGTATGTACATAAGATGTTTTATCTTCCGATATACAAATTAAAATCTAATAAATTCAAATAAATTAGATTGAACCTTTAAAAAAGAAACTGAAGTCTCCTAATAATTTATAAATATACAAATTTATTTCCGTACAACATGTCAATATCAACATTAAATAGCGAATTAAAAAAAAAACATAAAATTTATTTTCGATATGCCTCCTATTGAATTGCTTGGCACCATCCAAAATGACATGGACTGCGATTTTGTTGGTTTCTTAAGTTGACGTAATTTTGATTCTATTTATCCAAAAAAATAATGAATTCAAAAAAGTTACAAATATGAACCGAATGAGTGATTTCGGTGGTTAAGAAGATGTTCATTTTAGGAGATTTAGGTTTAAATATTTGTGTATGTAAAGTGTGTGTTATTAAAGAAAATTATAAGAAGTATGAACAGATATTATCATATAATTATATCAGTAATTATTATGTAATGATTTAAATTTACGGGCATCGAAAAAATGAGTTGTAGGACTTTCGTCTTAGTAAATAGTATTTGTAAATAATTATTAGGAGTAATTATGAGTTTAATAGTGTGTTTAATTAAGCTTTGATTAAGTGAAATTAATTTAATTTAGAATAATTAATAAAAAGATTAAATTGAATAAAATGTGAAAGTTTAATTATAGATTAAAAGAAAGAGGGATTAAAATGGTAATTATGCTTATTGCATAAATTGAGGCCACAAACAGAAAAAAATTTAAAGATTTTTTATTATTTAATTTATTATTAATTAATATTTTAATATAATAATATAAATTATTATTTAATTAGTATTATTTTATTATTATTAACTAATATATAAAGAAAGAAACAAAAGAAGAAAGAATAGAGGCTCACGAAACAGGGGAGAAAGAAAAGAGCAGGAAAAAAGAAAAAGAGAAAATTAGGATTTTGAAGTCCTTTTTTCTTAAATTAGATGTTTTAGAAGTTTTAGAGTAAAGTTTTGATGAAATTAAGTTGAGTTTTTGGAAGTTTTAAGGTTTTTGAATATAGTTCATGTTGAATAAAATAGCGAATTAAGGATTTAATTGAATGAATTTCAAGTTAGAATTGATAAAGGGATTAAATTGTAAAAGAAGCTATAAGTTTTGTGATAAAGGGATTAAATTAAAAGAAATTTTAAATTAGGATTTTATTATGAACATTAGATAGTTAAGTAGAATATGGAAGGAAACTGAATAAAAATAAAATATGAATTAAGTTAGAAAAATAAATGAGTTAATTAGGATTAAATTGGAATTAAGGTATAAATTGGATAGAAATTCAATTATCATTATAAATTAATGTTGTAATTAATAGTGTAAATTTTTTTTTTTTGTAGCTAGCAAAAGAACCTGAAGCATCGGCACAAAAAGGAAAGGAGAAAGTTATCGAGGAGTAATCGCGAAATTTTGGTTTGTATTACTATAATTTAAATTATTCATTATTTAATGTTTATTTAGATATTTATATTTAATAAGTGAAATTGAAATTGAAAGTGCTATGAGTTGTAAATTGAAAGTCCCTATTAACTAGTCGGGCTGAGTCGGATATAATTGGCATGCCATAGGATTGGAAGAGTTCAGGGATACTTCGACCTTAAGTCGATGAGATACTGGGTGTCATTATTTTACTTCGGATAGATTCGATGAGGTACTGGGTACCACTTTACTTCGGCTAGGCCGATGAGACACTGGATGTCACTTATTTGCTTCGAATTATCCGATGAGGCACTGGGTGCCATTCTGGTGTGTTTGGCTGGATTCATATATCCGCTAAGGTTCGAATCTTGTTAATAGGAGTAAACAATGTGAAAAAGAAAAATTGAATAGAAATGAAAATTAAGGCATATAAAGTGATATGTGATGAAATTGAGAAATGAGAATGAAATGGTTAAATTGATTGATATTGATATGGAATGAAAGTGGTGTATAAATTAAGATAATATGTGTTCATGTATTATATGATTAATTATGTGAAATTTATTTGGTTATTTATAATTTGAATTATAGTAATATCACTGAGTATGAAATACTCAGCGTACAGTTGTTTCCGTGCGCAGGTTAGTAGAAATTAAGGTCCTGGTTCAGCATCTAGATCGATCCCGACCTCAGTATAAACTCGGTGATGTAATTCTCCTCTTTTGGTAAAAGTGGCATGTACTAGGTGTTGTATAGGTTACATGTATATGCTTGTAATGTTGGTTACAAAAATATATATATACTATATTTTGATATTAGTTTAGTAAAATGCTAAAAAGTAGATTATAAATTTTGGCATTAAGTTTGAATGAAAAATGAAGAGAATTATTAGTAAATTTTGAATAATATTAAGAATGTTTAATAATTGAATTAATACGTTAATGAAATGATTATGATTTAGGTGAATTTGAGTATAAATTGTTTTGGTTGCGGGTTGAAATTGTAGGGAAGGCTAGATGTTGATAAAGGGGGTTATATCGCGTTCAGAAAAAAAAATTACTAAAAATTTACGGAGCACCAGAACAAATCTCAATTCCCTTCTAATATGTGTTTTGAGCCTCGAGGGTTCAATTAAGGAATTTTATGATTATTTTATAGTATGTTCATTAATTATTTATTTATTATTTGTAAGTTATCCAATATGTCTGATAATACCCTGTAATCCTGTTCCGACAACGGTTTAAGGTTAGGGGGTGTTACATATTAAAAAAAAAAAAGTTACAAATATATGAAATTGTTATACACTGAAATTATTAAAACAATTGAAGATATGATTTATTAATTAATATATCATTAATTAGAATGAAAAGCTTTAAAAAAAAAACCCCTCTCAGTTTTTCATTCGAGTAACAACCAGCAGACTAAATCAAGGGGAAAAAAAGTTATAGCTTGAGATAAGAAAAAGATATTGCAAACATTAAGATTTAGCTTTCAAATTTGTTGAATATAATAATTAAAATAACTTTTAAATTAATTGCACAATCTTCCAATGAAGACGAAATCAAAACAAGTAGCTTTCGCCAAAGTGTTCTCTTCCAAGCATATGACCTTTTTCTCCTCTTCTTCTTTTAGAATCTCCCGAGCATATGTTGAAAAAACATAATGATTTAAAAAGAAAAAAGAAGAACTTTATCAAGATGTTTTATTGGCTTTTGAATGAGGGGCCATAACCTAAAATTTGATCTCCTATAATTGTAGCCATAGATATAGACTTTTAATTAATAAAATAAAAAAAAATAATTGGAAAAGTTTTCATTGCAAACCACTAGGAGCTCTGATCATGTTTATATATAATCCAAAGTTGTAATCCCTGATTGATCTAAAGCTGATTGATCGGATATTAATTTGATCAACAATTAATAAAAATAGATCACCAAAATTGATGGATGAAACTAAATCCAGCTTGGAAAGTTGGGAACCATATATTAAGCAAAGTAAAAGTAGAAAATGCATTACAAAGAGAAATAGGAATGAATTAGTTTCCCTATTTTTCATTTTTCCTTTTAATTTGATTTGGTAGGGGCCATCATGACATATTTTGAAAAGTGGAGACATTTTTAAAATACAAGACAACCCATCCTCCAGTCCTTTGTACCAATTATATTAGATTAATGATATTGATTAGTATTTTATTTTAAAAAAATTAAGATTCTGAATGGAAATAACTGTGGTATAGAAATTAAAATAAATGGAAAACAAACTTTTTTATATCATAATTTGTATGGTGTGATAATTAGTTAAAATTCTGCGAACCATACTTTTATGTCAATTTAAAAAGATTCTTTTAAAATTAGAAAGCTCTTTTTTATTTGTTTTTAAAATTAGAATAAACACATTGATAAAAAAGAGTGAATACGTAATTACATTTTTATTTAACTTTTGAATTCATTAATATTTTTATATATAATAAGTTTGTTGGTCCGTCAATTAGGCATAATACTTTTCGTTTATTCATACTTTGTATTAATTATACCTTGATATTTTATGTAAATATAATTGTTTATTTATAAAAAAACAATAACTGTTTTTTTAAATAGCATTTTATTTATCAAATTCACTTTTAGTGGTCCGTCAATTAGGCATAATACTTTTTTGTTTTTATTCTCACACAGCAATCGAACCTACACAATATTTTGAGAATAAACTTAAACTTAGTGCATGTTACCTTTATTTCATAATCTATCCAAGTTTTTAAACAGAAGAAAAAATACACTTTTTAAATACATTTAAATTTTTATTTTTTTATTATTACAATAATAACGATATCAATTAAATAAAAATTCAATCAATAAATTAAATGATATTTTATATGTGCAATTGAATTAAATCGAAGATATTAAATATAAAAGAATATTTATATAATTTATGAACATCAAAATAGAAAAATATAGATTTAATATTGCACAGAAAAACATATTTCATAGTGGAATGGTTTATAGTGTTTATGTTTAAGATTTTATTATATATTTAATTATTTATAATTGTGATCATACTTAAATAATTAACATTAAAAGAAATAAAATAAAACAGGAGAGAAACATTATAAAAGAAAATAGGGGAAAAAAAAAAGGTTGGCGTGGATGGATCTGCAGGAGGTTGACCTCTTGAGTGTTAATGCACATGCACTTTCAGTGTGTGCGAGACAAAATGATGAACATTGCCCACTCAATTAGTTGGATTGCCTCACACCGAGTTTATAACCTCCCACGAGCTAGAGAAAAAAGAACTTTTTATTTAAATTTTTATTCAAGTATAAATGAGATGTTATAAATTTATTAGTTGCAGGGAAGAAGTCAAATATTTTTTTACGTGGTTGGAATTTAATTATGAATGTATTAGAGAATAAAATGTAATTTTATTAGTTATTAATTTATATAATCTCATCATTGTTGAAAAATTAAATAAAAATTTGTTAAGGTGTGTTTTTATCATGTATTGATTTGTAATTTTATTATTTTTAAAAAAAATGAATTAAAAAATTTTATTTTTAAGGATCAAAACTCTTGCTAGCCTTCAAAGTGATTGTTTGGTATAAATTAAAATATACAAGATTGTTTTATAAAAATTAAACTTTTACTTCATAAAAAAAACATATTGTATTATTACATTTTAAGAAATAAAATTTTATCAATAAATATTAGGTGTAGTAATAAAGTGTATTGCACTCTCAATAAGAGAATGCAAACTTTAAACTTAAAAATAACATTATTAAAAGAAATTAAGAACCTTGAATATAAAATGTAAAATCAACATAAAAATACCCAAAAATAATAATATTAAAATTCAAACTTTAATTCATTAGATGTCTATTTTGAAAATAATTAACTAAACTTTTTATATTTCATATGATCACTTTGATTGAATCCAGCTGCCATCACTTTCAAACCCACACATGTATTTATTCCATGACCTTGAGGATTTGGTCTATCATAGACCAAATTCTGGGATTGAATTAGTATTTAATTTTTCAAAAATTAACCCTTTCTTTGCCTGCACAAAATCTCACTATAATCATTTTCTTAAATCAAGATGAAAAAAAAAGGGTATTGCTTCAACTGAAAAAAGAAGAAGGGTGTTTAGGCATGTTAACTTTTTCAATGACTAAAAGCTATTCTCCTCTGATCCGTGAATTCCATACTTTTTTTATAGTGTTAATTAATCTTTAATTTTATAACCCTTATCGAATTTACACACTTAAATAAAATATTAATCCTTAATATTCTCTAATTAAGATATAAATTAATACTCAATCATTCATTTTTAAAATTACTAAAATTCGATTCGCAAGCTATACATGTGTCTTATTTGGAGAAGATTTGATTTGAAACATGCGTTATTTTTCAAAAATGACTATGAATGATGTGCTTCCAAGTTTGAGATGGTATAAATCCCATTCCCTTGTAGTATAACGCAAACATTAAGGAGGAAGGTGGTGTGTGTTGAAAAAGACAGCCACCAATAGAAGAAAAAAAGAATGCGAAGATCACTTGCCCAGCAAGAAAGGAGAGGGAACCCAAATTAAAGGCGGGGGAGGTGCTGCTGCTAAGCTGAGAAAGCAAATGGACTGACCATCCATAATAAACAATGGAAGAAACAAAGAATTTATGCCGCCTATTAATATTCTTCATTAAACTCTCAGTTTTTGGGGGGCATTTCTTATGGTTCCACCTATGATTTGATGTTCCACTTTGTCTACGACATTAAAGAATAATAAATTAATCTTCCTCCTTATTCTTTACTGCCATTCAAACTATTCCTATATATATTGCTTACCTTTTTTCTCCATCCCTTCATTTATCACTTCCATTTCGATTCTTAGTTTCCATTCTCACCAATCCACCATTTCCTTATTTTGACAAGTTTTTCAAAAATGCAGAGGCTCATATTTAAAGTTTTAAGGCTCGCTAAACGCCACTTATTTTAATAAAGGGTTAAATCATATTTTAGGATTTAAATTTGATAATTTTTTTTTCATATCCAGGTTTAATTTTTCTGTTTAAATTATGTCTTGAGCTTGGCAAATGATTTTATATTGGGACTTTAAATTTTTTTAAACCTTAATCCTTAAAAACTCTAAAATTCAAGTCTCAAGTCCCGATGTGGGAACAATTACCAAGTTCAAAGTTTAATTTGGACAAAAATAAGTTCAGACACAACCAAGTTTAGGACCTAAACAAAAAAAAAATTAGATCCCAGTATGAGAATAATTGCCAAATTCAAACCCCAAATAATGATTCAACCCTTGAATGAATTACACAAGTTAAAACTTTCCTTATTTTTTTAATATTTTATTTTTTTTACTAGTTTTGGGGAAGAGGATTTGAAGATTTATAATTATGCGGTTATGACTTATGATTTTGTACATGGGTTAAAATATGTTGTTAATCTTTATATTTTATAAAATTTGAGATATAATTTCTACATTTTAAAAGTTAAAAATTAAGGTTTCTTAACTTTTTTCATTTCAAAATTTCAATTAAACTATTAACATTATTAGTAAATTCCATAAAAATTTATCAACTTGACATATTGATTAGATTGTCTTCATACGATGTTACATGTGGTTAAAAAAAATAGGTACGTTAAGTTGATAAATTTTGATGGAAACTATCAATAACGATAATTATTGGATTAAGATATATAAATTGAGAGTTAAAATTTTTAACTCTTAAAGTACAATAACTAAATCTTTAATTTTATAAAAGTACGAGGATTAATAACATGTTTTAACCTTTAATAAATTTACCACTAGTTCAATTTATCCAGTGCTTTATAATTTACTCAATCAATTTGGAGCTTGCAAGATTTCTTGTTTCACATCGAGTTCAAAATGAGTGAAAATCAATTAGGTACAAAAACATAGAAATCGAGTGAACCATGCAACCAACGAAAAGGAATAAAAACAGTTTCGTGCTCACATCCATATCCTGAAAAGGAAACACCATACCATGCCATGCCAAAAGAATGATGCTTAGTGCTTCTTCTTCTTTTCCCACAGAAATAATTCATAGCTTAAGATAGAATGATTGGGGATTTTAGATTTGTAAGCTGGATGCCATTTTTAAAAGGAAATCAAAAGAACCACCAGAACTCTACATTTACCAAATCAACTGAACCTACAACTTGCCTTTCACATCCCATACTCCCTGCTCAAAGATATGGGAAATCCCATGCTCTACTCGTGCATTTCCAAACATTTCTTCTTCTTTTTTCTTGAAAAAGGACTTTTACCAATTCCTCTCACCTCAGACCCTGGGACTGATCTTTTACAGTGAAGAACATATTCCAATGTCATGTCGTGCATGCATGCATGGCTATTGTTTAACCCTTTACTTCTCTCTATTTTATTCTTCTTATTATTTTTCTCAAAAGAAGAAGCAATTAACAGCCTTTACATTTCTCAAAGCTGCTATGGTATCAATCAATAATAAAGAATGATAGGAACTCGTTCCTTTCATTTTTTTTTTCTTTTGATCGAAATGCATGCATGTTCATTATTTTTTTCTGAATCTTTTGATTTAATATTGGTTTTCTATATACATCTGTTCGAAACCGACCTGGAAGTATTGCGGAAGCTTCATAATTTGGTCCAGTTTTTTTTTTTTTTGAAAAATTTGCATCTTCCATCGATATTCATCCCTCCCTGAATAAGCCTTACTTTTGTAGGTAGTCGATCCTGTATAGCTAGCCAAGATATCACAAAATGCTTTGGTATACGAAATGGGAACCAAAGCAATCCACTCCATGGAACCTTTTCACTTTTTTCCGTTATCCCATACCAGATCCTACTAACCATTTGATTCTGCCCAGGGAGATTCCAGCTCCTGATCGATCAACAAATTTAGCTCTTAACTTCAAAAGTTTCTTCCAGTACCGGCTACTATTTGATTTCACTGAGATTTGCATCAAGGACTCTCCTCTAAATTTGATCCAATTCTGATAGTGCTTTAATTAAAAAAATGAAAAATCCACCGATGACGGTGAATATTTTAGTTTTCCATTTCCAAAGATTCTCGGTATCAATTTGATGTTACTAATGTACAAGTATTTTAGTAGCTCTCTACCAATTACCGTTGTTAATGAATCAAACCCAAGTTTTTATATTGAAAAAGAACAAATAAAGTTGTAGATAGTGGATTTTAAATCCAGTCCTAATGCCAAAGCCACTCCATTCCCTTGGTTGAATGAAGGCATTGGAGTTTAAAAAAATTGCTGAATTGGGAAGGTAGACAGGGAATTCATTATTGATGTCCCATGGGTAAAGGCCACTTTTTCCTCCTATTTCAGCTACTGCAAGAGACTTCTTCAATGTCCCACCCCTCCACTATTTCCAGAGTTTCCCAGTCTCAACCACTAATCTTGTTCTTTTTCTTTCTCTTATCTCTTGGGATTCTCCAAGTCAACTCTTGGCTTGTACTATAAATACCTGACATTTAAGCTCATCAATAACACCCAAAAATGAGATAAACAACTAATCAAGTAGAGAGACTTAAGCCTCTCTCTTCTCTTACTACATAATTTATTACTCTAAACCTCCTTTCAGTGTAGTTTGTTCTGAGTTATATAAGATTTATATATGGAGAATGAGGATGTTCCATCAGCTCCTTCGACCCCTGTAACACCGGGGACTCCTGGTGCTCCACTCTTTGGTGGGTTTAAGGGAGACCACAGAGGTGGGTTTAATAAGAAATCCCTTCTCAAAAGCTGCAAATGCTTCAGTGTGGAAGATTCCATGGAAGAAGGGAGGTTACCCCCTGTCTCTTGCTCATTGCCACCTCCTCCTGTCTCACTCACAAGAAAGGTTATACAAGAGATCCTAATGTCGAACACATGATTTGAGAGTTAGTCAGTTAAAAGTGAATCTCAAATCTAACTATTTTGCCATTTTTTGTTCCAGGTGGGAGCTGAGTTCATAGGCACTTTTATACTAATCTTCGCTGGTACAGCCACTGCTATTGTGAACCAAAAGACCCAAGGCTCTGAAACTCTGATTGGCCTGGCCGCCTCAACTGGCCTTGCTGTCATGATTGTCATACTCTCCACTGGCCACATCTCGGGAGCACATCTCAATCCAGCCGTCACCATTGCCTTTGCTGCACTCAAACACTTTCCTAGGAAACATGTAGGGTTAATCCCACGATTTTCCTTTTTGTCTTTTGTAGATGTTTTAAACAACAAATTTTTGGGTTTCAATTTCTGGGCAGGTACCGGTCTACATCGGAGCACAAGTAATGGCGTCACTGTGTGCTGCATTTGGGCTAAAAGGAGTGTTTCATCCGATTATGGGAGGGGGAGTGACAATTCCTTCAGGGGGATTTGGTCAAGCTTTTGCTCTGGAATTTATCATTAGCTTCAATCTCATGTTCGTCGTCACTGCTGTTGCCACCGACACCAGAGCAGTAAGTATAAAATTTCAAAATTAGTAGTATACTAATTTCTTTCATAAACTTTTCAAAATTTCTGAAGACAAAAGTCAATGAAGATGGCTAGTGGTTGGCAAGCTCAATCTCCAATGAATAAAACCAAAAGACAAAAGATAATAGTAGCAACTATCTTCCTTTTCACTTTCACATTATTCTTAAATTTTTTTTAAAAAAAAAAGTAAAAACAATACATAAAATGCAAAAAGAAAAAATAACTTGGTAATATTAATCAGTAAGATTCTCTTTTATATCATCTCAAACTCATATTACAAGCAGGTATATATATATATATATATAGTAGAGATTTAGAACAGTAAAATTGATGTTAAAGGGAATATTATATTGTGATGTGAGGGATGAAATATGTGCAGGTGGGTGAGTTGGCGGGAATCGCGGTTGGAGCTACTGTCATGCTCAATATTCTCATCGCCGGGTATGTTCAACATTTTTTCAAGTGTTGGTTTTATTTCGCATTATATTATAAATACAAAAGCAACTACTTAATGTAGAGAAAACTTGAAGAACAAGCAAAGTCCTCCATGAGGCTGCAATTTAGGGATAGAAAAAGATTATGACAAATTCAGAAGTTGGGAATTAGTCATGGCAAGTTTATCCATAATTTGTGGAAGAACTAGCTCTAGGGAGACAATGATCACATGTTTGGCTATTCAAGATCGCCGCCTTCATTGATCAAGGAATTAAAATACAATAATGGAGGAGACAACTAGATCTTAATATCTTTTAGACCCATTTTTTTCTCTTGAAGTTTTGAATTAATCTAGGAAATATTTTCATCAGATGTTTCGAAACATTCAGCGAACCATATACTGGTTCAGGGAACATAATTATTTGTAGTTTATGCAATCACTTCTCCTTTATTTTCTTTTTCTTCCCCTAGCTTTCAAAGATCCCAATTCCATGAAATTCAATGAGGATGATTGTTAATAAGCTCCCTTGTTTTTGTGGTGTGGAAACAGACCAATTACAGGTGCTTCGATGAATCCAGTAAGAACATTGGGACCCGCCATAGCAGCAAATAACTACACAGCTATATGGGTGTACTTCACAGCCCCCATCTTGGGAGCCCTTTGCGGTGCAGGAACCTATACTGCTGTGAAGCTGCCTGAGGAAGATGGTGAAAAGCCATCGACTGTGAGGAGCTTCAGGAGGTAAATTAGCATCCATTCAAACTACTTGAGGAGACATTGCAGTTGCAGATGACCAGGGGAATCCATACATAATTTGTGTAACAACACAATGGCTTCTGGATATAAATAAGTGTAACTCTATGTATGTATCAATCACGTTACAACAGAGTCAGGTGTATATTGGAGTTTGAAGATTGGGGGAAACAAATGGAATTAAGATGAGAAATCGCACCTCTCCAAGTGTATATTGTGTTGTTCATCTTGAAGCTATTACAAGGAAACCCATTTCAGTTTGCACAGGGGCGAAACCAGGGGGGGGGGGGGTGGCAGGGGCCCTGGCCCCCCTAAAATGGAAACTTTTCCATTTAGGCATTTAATTTTTTTTAAAATTTTAAATTAGTAAAGATAAAATTTCACTTTGGTCCCCCTAAAAATGATAAAATTTTAATTTAATCTTTTAAAAAATACACTTTTACTATCATAAAAATTACAATTTAACTTCGGCCCTCCCTAAAAAACTTTTTAATTTCGCCCTTGAGTTTGCAGATATAATATTGAAGAGACGGGCTACAGCATCCACATGATAGGGGTGAGAATGGCCAAGTGGATAGTATTGAAACTAAAATTATGGATCACATCTCATTAATTATAAAATAAAAGTAAAAATAATTGTTTTATCAATACAAAGTTTAGCTCAAGAAAGATGAAACAGATTGAAATAATATAGTCGGGAGCTTAAAACTCTACCGTCTAAAGGCTATATAATTGAACATTGATTCAATAGGATGGTGGCTCTTATCACATTGGTTAATAGTTATTGGATGAAGAATGATCCCGCCCTGATGTCATTTGGAGGTGCGATCGCCCAGAATTCAAAGTTGAAAAAAGATCTAAAATATTATTTTTCAGTTTTTAAAGAACTTAAAAATTTTTTAAAAATTTTTAAAGGTAAAAAAAAATTTTAATGTCAAATTTTTTTTTACAGGATCCCAAATTTATTTTTAACTTTTAAGAGTTCAAAAATTATTTTTAACTTTTAAAAAATCTAAAATCTTATTTTATTGTTTTGTTTAAGATCCAAAAATATTGAGAACTAGAGCTAGGATGAAGAGATCTTTCTTTTGTTGTGCAAAATAGTTTGTTAAATGTTTGGAGATTTCTAGGTTTCTTAATATTAGGCCCAATAATATGGAATCAAGTTAATCCAACTTATAAATTATCGATTTTTTACTATTATATGCTTGCTTCTAATTTTTAACTGAGGGGATGGAAAATAGTCTCTTTAATATTGCTTTTAAGAAGTATGTTTTGTACAAAAAAATATTTTTGGGACAAAAGTATTTTTAAATAAATTGGTTTTTGAGAAAAAAATGTTTTTCTCAAGTAAAAAATTGGCTCAAAAATATTTTTTTTAAAAGCTAAAAATGTTAATTTCTCCCAAAAAAGAAAAAAAAACTTTTGAGAAATATTTCAAAACTAAACCCAAGTCTGCTTCAAACACTAATTATAGCTAAACAAAACAAAAAAGAGATTAGGGGATCCAATAGACAAAGCAAAACCTTAAACACAAAGAAAGAAGTAATAATATTAGGTTTTCTTACCTCAAATTACACTCATAATCAATCATATCTTTGTTTTCCATTCTCTTCTTCTCTCTTTCATTACCTTTTGTCAAAAACAACAATGATGCTAATGCCTTCTATTCTTGTATGTTCTTATTGACAATAACAAAGTTGGTATTGAGTGCATCACATGTTAAAAGTAATTATATCCATCAATTAAATCAATCTGAATATCTTCTTAGCCATACAAGAGATGGAATAATTCATAAATTTTTTTACGCACAAAATTATCAAAATTCAAGTTTTGATTGTCTATAACATACTATCAACATATTAATCTAAATAAATTTGTAAAGCTTTCAAAACGTTTACATAAACTAATCTAAACTTGACAAAATCATACATAATATAAGAATCATACGATATTAAAAAGTAATACAAACGCAACATAAATATACAAATGTTAATTAATTTGATGTATAGTGAATTAACAAAAAAAAAGTTGATATTTTATAAATTTATTAATATATGGGGACAGTTAAATCATTTAAAAGTGTACGTTGTTAAAGGGTTAAGAAAATATGAATAGATATTATCATGTAATCACATCAATATATATTCAAAAAAAAAACCTACTCAATCATGTATTGGTATGGTCATTTATATTTTCTAAGCTTTTTTCTCGTGATATAATAATTTATAAAATATTAAATAACTTTTTTTATATAAAAAGATTAAGGGTAAATTACACCTAATGTCATTAAACTATTAGTAAGTGTATGTTTTGGTCACTCAACTTCAAAAAATTACAAATTGGTCACTGAATTATTAAAAAAAATTCATTTAAGTCGCTGGACTGTTAAAATCATTACATTCTCTATCCATACCACTTGCAACAACTTTGAACATTACAAATCTGCTAACCAAAATCCAAATGATTTTTTTTCTGATCCCTGAAATTAAGTGTCAGATTAGCTTAGATCTAAGGTATGTTCTTCTACTTACCGATGGGTACTGATCCATCATGCTGAGTGTTGAACTCTCACTTGCAGTCGCTAGTTGGACTTTAAAGAAAACTTAATAACCAATAAATTAAATAAAAACTTTCACAATTATATTAACGAATCAATTAAATTATAAAGGGATAATTTTTTTTTTAATGATTTATTTAATTGATTTTGATGTTTTGAAATTTAAAATTTCAATGATTTTGTTGTAGAGTTTATTTGGATTCTACTACAAGGTAAATTTTAAAATGATATATTTTATTATTGTTTTGAGTGTTAAATTCAGCTTAAAAAAATGTGATCTCTAAATTAAATGACCTTTTATTTCTGGTCATGTTCTTAATTTCAACTTTGTTTTCATTTAAATATTCGGTTTGGCAAGTAATTTTGGTGATGCCGACACTAGTTAATCTTTTATTGTCACTTTCCTTTTTCACGAAAAAAGAGGAAAAGGATGAAAGCAATAGGAATATATATATGAAGAAGCGACAATTAAAATGAAATGGAACTTGAAATTTAGTTCTTACTTACCTATCATTAGTCAAATGATTATTCTCTAAGGAAATTGTGAGATATGAGGGATAACAATTAACGAATGAGAGAAATATAAACCTAAAATTTAATTAAATTCATATAAATAATATTTATATTCAATACATTTATATTTTAATATGTATAATTATTTTTAAATTACGTTTATTGTTCGAATTTTATATTGTTATTATGATAAAAAAAAAACAAGTACGAGAAACGTGATATATATACGATGGAGGATAGTTTGGTATTTGGGAACAGTACAACAATCATTTCATGGGGTAGTATGAGAATAGAAAAAAACAGATTTCTTTGGGGTTTATTTGTATCAATAGATTGATGTGATTGCAGGAGAAACTTTGATTCTTTTCTATCTTTTCAAATGTTGCAACCTTACCTAACCCTTCCTTTATTTTTCTAAAAATAACAATCAAACATTCAACTATTATCATCCAAATCAGTTCCTTATATATCCATCATACGTAGTATTCTTCACAGCTAGAGTGGGTTCAATCCTTAGATAATCATACCTCTCTCCTTATATATATATATATATATCGAATTTCATGTTAGTCTTTCTCATTAATTACTTATACTTAAAATGTGACAGATGTAATTATTGGCAGTATAACAATTATGTGTAAAGTGGTAGTGTACTAAATAAAGTGAATAAATTGAGTGGGCATCACCCAGAAAAGGAGGATACCAACTTTGCTTCAGCATCGGAATTCAACTTAAATATCAAAATTGCTTCCTCTAAACAACCAATGTGGTTTCAGTTTACTGTCAATTAATTAGATTTGTAATCGCTTTAGGTTCCTTTGTTTGTTTGTAAACCATCAAAGAATATTCATATTTTATATCAATTATCAGCTGCCTCAAATTATGGTATATTCATATGTACATATAGCTTTAAGTTAGCCCTATTTAAATATCTAATTTTCTCTTTAGATCATATAACAAGTATTGCGTGTGGTGATATGCTATACCGTATTTCAAGAAAAAAAATTCATATTCGCATCTTGATGAATCTTAAATGATTAATTTTTACGAACCATTAAATAAATATGAATAATACAATGATTAAAACTAAAAACAATTTCATCATATTACTTAATTATATATTGGTGTAACAATTTAAAAATTAAATTTCTTATAGTGGAATTAATTAAAAAAACAAAGTGGATTTCTTTTTTGGCACATTAGATGTAACACAATTAAGCAATCGTAATTGCTTACCTTAAGATATTAAACAAGCTTATAAACTGTCCCATTTTTGCAATATCTAATATATATATACATATATATGTCCAATGTTCAATCAGCATAGATTACAGCTGATCTGCACTTGTTTGTTTCCTCAATATTGGTCATACAGCATCTGTCAACTGCTTTATTGGCGCGATTTCTTTTTTTAAAGCCAAATTGAGTTTTCATATTAAAAATTGTTGGTGCGGGTCAGAAGCGGGTTTAGTTTCCTCCAGCTTGACCCACCTTCGTTACGTACAGAAATATACATATTTTATAGTTTTTATTTTTCTATGTATTAACTATTCAACTTATAATTTAAAATTCAAGATATTCATTTTTTTTAAAGAATAAGCTAAGTTCGCCTCATTATGGTATAAAAAAAATCAACCTATAATTTAATATATCTTATGAATTTAAGAATGTATTGAACTTATGCATAATTAAAATGCAGTTCACATCAAATAATATAAAAAAAATTATTATTATACTAATTCCAAATATATATTAAATCAAAGTTTAGTATAAAAAATAATAATCTGAGATCATATAAAATTCGAGTTTAATAATAATAATAACAAGCTATCTTAACTGATATTAAGTAATTATTAAAATTTTAAATTTAACATTTATTTGATATGAGTTTAAATTTTGGATAATACACACATCATGTTAATTAACCTCTCTCCTCTTTTCCCTTTTCTTTTTTCTCTCTCTCTCTCTCTCTCTCTCTCTCTCAAAAGTCTTATGGTATTAAGACCTTGCAACTGTAAAATATATGATTCCACTTTAGTACAAAAACCTTAAATAAATTGCAGAGCTTTTGATTGCAGGGTAGCATTATATTATTACTAATAAGGAAAAAACATCAACAGTTAACCTCTCTAATTTCTATTAATTAAACTCTTTCCTCCCCTCAACCCCACGACCAACTTCATTCTGCAATGGAGCCTCCAAAACCATCAGAGCCATCTCTCTCTGAAACTTCCACCATCATCTCCGTCTCACCTGCTGCCACCCTCACAACCTCAACACATGATAATACGACCCTCAAACATGATAAACAACCGGCAGCAGAAGCAACCCGCCACCAAGATGATGATGATCTCGTGTTGGATCTGCGTCTCTCCAATCGAGATCAATCCAACCCAGAGCTCAATTTCATCGACTGTTTCAAGGCGGACTTGTCGGGTGATCAAGATTCTTCGGAACTGCCTCCTCAAGGTAATGAAACTGAGCCTAGAGTATTTTCATGTAACTATTGCCAAAGAAAATTTTATAGCTCACAGGCTCTGGGAGGCCACCAAAATGCACATAAACGTGAAAGAACACTAGCCAAACGAGGGCAGCGGCTTGGCGGTGGGGCAGCGGCGGCCTCTTTTTCAGCCTTCGCTTACCCTAATACACACCCCAATCGATATTCTAGCTTGGCTTCACTTCCTTTGTATGGCTCTTTCAATAAGGCACTTGGAATTCGAGAGCACTCCATGATCCACAAGCCATCTTTAGTTCCATCGGCGCATGTTTATGGGCACAATGGATGGTCTAGACGACCTGTTGATCAAACAAGGGCAGTCGGGCATGTTTCCAATCTGCAGGGGATAAATGGTACTGCTAGATTCCAAGGTAGTGTAGGGAAGTTTGGTCCAGCCACGGAGGGAATGAATGGGCATTGGTGGGATACAGTTAACCATTTCAACAACAAAAAAGATGAGTTGAAGCTTGACCTGTCTTTGAAGCTCTAAGTAGCTCCTCTACTTTCATTCTTCTTCTTCCTTCTCTATTGTTTTTCATAGATTTTTTTTTCTTTGATTTCTAGTTGGATTTTTTGTAAATGCATTTTGAATATAGAAGACTTGATGAGATTTTACCTTTTCCAATTCTAAAAGTTGGAAAAAGAGAAAAAAAGCTTTCCCAAATATACAGCTTAATTTAAGGCTTGAAATGAACTTCAATGTTGCCTTAATCGCCATAATGTGCTAACAAATCCATTTTAATATAAAGATGATTCTTAGTTAACAAGTAAACGAGTTTGTGTGTGCATATATATATATAAGTCCAAGACATCTTCATTTTAAAGAAAAGGAATGCAAATGATAGACTTGGAATCTATCATTGCTGCAAACATGTACATAAAATAACTGAGTCAAGCTAGTCTTTTATTATGTCAGGCGAGTACTTTAGCTATTAAAGATTGCTTTTACACACTGTGCATTTGAACTACATTCTTGGGTTTCCCTACTCCATCAAATTTATCCAATATTCTATTTTGTTGTCAATTATGGTTAATGTAATTTATAGTAGCAATCCTTTTAATCTTCCTTCTTTCATACTAATTCGAAATTCAAATTTGAACACTAATTATATAAGGATAAACTATTAAAATAGTCACTTTTGTTTATCTCAGATTACGTTTTAGTCATTTATGTTTGAAATGTTACGTTTTAATCACTTACGTTATCGTTTTATTATGAAATGATCACTCTACCGTTAAGATATGTTACCCCTCAAACGACAATCCGACGTGGCAGTTAAAATGAGTTTAAAATGTCAACGTGGATGTCCAGGTGGGATGAGAAAATTTAATTTTTTATGAAAATAGAATACAAAATTTTCCCTAAAACCCAAACCGTTCATGCAGGACATCCCAAAATTTTGTATTCTACTTTCATAAAAAAAAATCAACTTTTCGACATTCACATTGGTATTTAAAACCCATTTACATTGCCATTTGGGAGGTAACAAATCTTAACGTCAGAGTGACTGTTTTATAACAAAATGATAACATAAGTGACTAAGACGTAACATTTCAAATGTAAATGACTAAAATGTAACCTAAAACAAATAAAAATGATTATTTTAATAGTTTACTCAATTCTATAATTATCCAAATGAAAATTTCAATTAAGGAAATAAAGGGGGAAAGAGAAGGGAGGATTTAAAAATCCATAGTTAAGATTGCATAATCTATGATCAAGTCATTGATGCTTTGGGAAACATAATGGTCCAAAACATTGAGTGCAAAAACTATGTGTAGGATTACTTTTAGGTTGTTATTTTTAATATTATATTTATTATGGTCCACTAAGTGTGTAAATATAGGGCGGTTGTAATTGTCTCAAATTAATGACAATATTTTTGGCCTACTTGCAGTTGAAATAATAGACTATCTCCATTCCAGGGATTCGACTTGGGATCAAATTTTGGGGTGAAAAATGTGAGATGGCCCTATCACCTTTAGCTAACATCATAACATTCAATTCAATTATATTATTGTTATCATAATAATTAGAAAGATATGTATTTAAATACGTTTTTCCCTTCAAAATTTTTTAATTATATATTCGGATGATCATATGGTGATATCTGTTCATACTTTTTTAATTTTTTGACAACACATACACCTTGCATACACAGGTGCTTGAACCCGGGTTTCCTAAGATGAACAACATCTTCTTGGTCACTGGAGCCACTCGTTGAGTTATTTTTCCTTCAATTTAAAATTTGAATATAAATATATATTAAAAATAATTAAATTACTTTGGCAATGAGATAAATATGGTAAAGTTTATACATGTAATTAGGAGTAAACAGTTTGGATCTGCAAATCCAGGCACATGATGTTTCCAACATTAAATGATGGGTAAAATCTTATTTACCTAGATTTCTTACCTAAGTGACCGTATCATCATATCAAATTTGATATTGATGGGTAATCAATGATTATTCTACAAAACATGATTTTCCTAGAATCTTGTTGTAAACTAACAGAAAAACCTCACTGTTAGAGTCAGTTTAATTGTGATGGGAAAACCTCAAACTCGCATTAAGACGGGATTTGATAAATTGACAAGCAGTTTAATCCCCAGTCTTAATTACTAATTAATTAAATGTGTTGAGAAAGTGAACGCCCCTATGTCCCAAGCCACGTGGTGGAAATCGGATGGACTGTCAAATCCTGGTGTTGGATTGGCTTTATCCTACTGATCCTGCACTTGCATAATTAACTGCCCACCTTTGAATTTTGCCCCTCAATTAAGAAACACTTTCAGATTTCTTTTGTCTGAAACCGATGTATGAAAAACATGAAGTTATCATTTTAGCTGAGATTAGGTGAAATATTCAAGCAAAAGATCTGCCAATAATTATAGACAAATCCATTGTTGTTTTCCTCATTTAATTTAATTATACGTGCATGTGCTGATTTAAAAAAAAAAAAATTGTTTTTTGCTATTTTGTGTTTAGTCCTTTACCTATTAGCTTAGAATTTTTGGTATAGGAGCATGTAATTATGTCTTAGGTTACTGTTTTTTTTTTAAAATGCAAATGAGGTTGTAATTTATTGTAGTTTCATCCAACTTGAAATGGGTAGCAACTAGTGGCCAGTTGGTCACCATGTTTTCACTGCTTTTCAATGGTTGGGTTGATATTTGGCAAGTAATAGATTCATCAAGCTTTACACACACACACAATTTCTTGTAATGGAGGCACACATAGAATTGGTATAGCAAGTAATGATTTTGTTAACTAAAACAGCAACAAGTCAAAACGAACACAGCAAAAACATTGCTCTATTTCTTCTCAATGTGAGATTTGACAGTTTGCAACCATCTAATGAACTCAGTTTTATCTTTGTTTTTCATGTATTCATGCAAGAATACTGCAAGTTCATCATTTATACTCCTTTCCTCCAAGAATTCATAAAGTGAGTCCTGCAGTTGTTCATCTAATTCCCTGTAATGACCACAATGAAGACATAAACCGAATAAAGTCAGAAACAAAGCCGATAACCACCATTCCCTAAACCCTAAACCCAGATACTGAGGAAGAATGCAAAAGGAAAGCTGGTTTAACTCGAAATAAGAAAAAGGTAACGGAGGCAGGGGACCTAAACTAACTATATGAAATGATTGATTCATATTAGGATTGTGCAAGGTGTATTGTAGAATCAACTGTGACAGTTTTAAAGCAAACAAATAAAATAACATACTTGAACTCTGGACCAACGTAAGGATGATTCGCTGTCCTATTACACCCGCGAACATAAAATTTTTGGATCTCTATGGTATCTGGCCAAGCTGAGCACATAATCTCCAAGACATCACTATCATCCCCCTTAGAGATGTTGACAATAAATGTTATATGAAGCTGCTCATCAGACTGTACTTGACCAGAATCAGGGACAGGAACAGACCCGTCAAACATGGTTACATCAATTGTAATATCTTCTTTTTCTCCGAATTTTCTTTTCAATCGAATCCATTGCTCTCCTGATCGGTCATCAACGGTAAAAGAATTGAATCTGGTCGTGGGCTGAAATTAAAAGGTGATAATTCAGAACGAGGAGTTACTCAATTCAATTTTTCCAAACTGCAGCATTTCAGGTGGAAAACAAATTATTGATCAGCTATCAACCGAACATTTGTACACTTACAACAACAAGAAAGTCAATAAGGTCTCAAAAATGTAAGCTCTTTTGAGAAGCTTTCTTCATTCCCAATTCAACAAACTATGATTAGGCTCCTTCATAGTTTTTAAAAGTGTTTTTCATTTTTCATCACCACTTGGAATTTATATACATCAATGACTTTAGGTGAATAACTAAGCTTTAAAACACTCTGTTCTACCAATATAACACTTTGAAACTTGAAATGTATTGTTTTTATTTTTAATTATTTTACGTAGAACGAAATCAAATTAAGAGCCTGTTCGATTATATTCCTAGAATTACACATTTTAAGAGTATAGCACAATAAAAGTAACCCTATTTTACAGGCATTGTTCTTTAAATATCAAATCAAACCCATTTTCAGCATCAAATTTCGATGTGCAATTTCGAACGAGGAACAATACCAAAACGAAGCAATTAATAAAGAAACAAAAAAAAAAACGAGAGCCAAATAAAATACTTGTTTTGGAGGGCAGTGATCGAGCTCGTATTGGATTTCTTTGCGAAGGTGCCTCAAAATGTTGTCTTGCAAAGCAGACTTACGCATATCGGAGATGTAGGTTCTGGAGTTGGAAAAGGAGGTGGAGTTTGGGTGTTGATGAAGAAATAGGGTTCTAAGGGAAGGAGAAAAAAGGGTTCTTCTTAAGGGTCGGATTAGCCACGCCATTGATGCTGCCTGCCTGGAGCGCTGCTGCTTCTTTGGCGATGGATTTTCGTTAGGGTTTTAAGTTTTTTTTTAATTATTTTTATCCAGGCCCGATTCGGGAGCTCTTGAAGACGGGCTTTATTCTTTCGGTCCAATCCAGTAGTTCTTCGTTTTATTATATTAGTTATTTTAAAACAAATAAATTATTTTTTTCAATGAAATTTTTGTTTGAATGTATTGGTGTGATTACATAGTAATATCTGTTCATACTTTCTTAATCCTTTGACAATGCACACACAGGTGCTCGAACCCGGGTATACTTTAATTTTATAGATAATGGATTCAATGGTAAAAAATCAAATACATTATCTACTTTATTTTATGAAAATTTGATTTTAAAAATATTTTTGACTTACTAAGTTTGAATATTTGAGTGGACTCAAATATCTTATGAATAATACTATTGAATTGGATTCAGATATAACTAATAGTATTTAAATTTAATATTAGAATATTAAAATAGGTAAAAGAAAAACACATCCACAAAAATTAGATATCGGACTCTATATTAATCTCTAATCTGGAATCGGAAGACAGAGCGATAAAGAAAAAGATGTTGAATTAGGAAGTGTGGGGAAAGTTGTTGTGATCATGTAATGTTGTGGTTTTATAGGTGAAACTTTAAGATGAATGAGTAAAAGCAGTAATCATATTCCAGTCCCGTCCCATCCCATCTCATGGACAAATAAAACCCACCCACCCACCCAAAGGGAAAAAGGGGGAAGAAGCTTTATATGGACCCATTCGAGGGAGGGCTGGACCGTCCCCCTTCTTCATTACTTAGGTTACCAACTTACCAACCTCCTAAACCCTCCTCTGCGCCATAAACAAAAACTTGTTTCAATTTTCACCAGTTTGTGGGGTCCTACCTTCTTCTTCTTCTTCTTCTCTTTTAATTTCATACTGAATGCATCCAAAATCATCCCGGGATCACTACATTCCTCATCTTCCATGTGATCCTAGCTTTTCATTAAATTCTCCATCCACACACTCAACAATCGGAAATCAGCTTCACATCAATATCTATAATGCTTTTTCATATTCAAAAAGAACATTTCAATGGTAAGAAAATTAAGAAACTTGCGGTGGACAAAATAAAGATGCATTTCCCAACAACATCCATCCCAATGACCTTTTACTTCCAACGTAGAATGCACATCATCCGACATTTTCATTTGGAAATGTCTTAAAATCTCTAAAAACAGCTTATGTAATGTTAGCACTTTATTTTGGGTTATCATATATTCCTTTTTTGGTTAATATGATTTGTAAATTTAAATTTCAGTCCATCTACTTTTATTTTTTGAATTTTTCCCTTTCATTTTATAAATTTCAAAATTAAAATTTAATTATTAATACCTAATAAAGTATCATGTTAATAATTTTCACATGGTTCAACGGAAACTTGTGTCACATAGATAAGTGAAATGTGAAAATTGAATCAAAATTAAAGTTTGATGTATACAAATGCATCAAATTAATGTTAATGTATAACATTACAAATTGTATCAAAGTTATGCGTAATTTTGATATTTATCCCTTTAACTTTTGACTTTTTAATATTTTTTCTAATCGAATTGATATTGAGTTAACTTATTATTCCAACTCAATCACTCATTAATGTAAACTATAATTTTTTTTTACTAATCTTATTTATTATTACACCAATATAAAGACAAAATTGAAATAAAATTAGTGTAAACTATACAAATGGTCACACAACTATGCTCGCATTCCCATTTTGGTTACTCAACTTTAGAAAATTTCAATTCAGGCACTAATATTTGAATTCACTCTTATTTCTGTCATTCGTTGTTAAATTGATAACGAAAAGCTTTTTTTCTAATCGGTATAATAATACATTTAGTTCTTAATGCTTACATATTCTATTAATTTGATTATTATCCTAAATAATTCAATAAATTTAACCCTTCACATTTACAAATTCTATCAATTTGACATCCAAACTTCCTAACCAAAGCTTTTGGAGGCCTTAATCCACGTCTATAAATTTGTAAAACCCCCCCAAAAAAAAACTTCTCTAAACTAACAAGTCATTTTTCATTAGTTTTCTTCCAAATATAATATTTTATAACCATTTGATTGATTAAATTTTGACTAAGGAAAATAGAAAAATCTTTAAAAAAAAAGTACTTTAGATTTACTCTTATTGTTAACAATATGATATTTCCTTCAAGCTACATAAAAATAGTCCGCGAAGTTGATCCTAGAAATTGTAAATTAAATGTAGAGTTAAAAACATAATTATATGAGAAAAAATTACGAGCATTTAATTTTTCATAAGAATAAAAATATAAAAAAATTAATTGAATTTCCTCTTGTTACATTGATAATGATTTTTTTAATTATATAAATTGATTAAGAGATTATTATGTATTATATTTATTTTTAAATCGTGACAAGCAATATCACTAATAATCCAATTCAGTGTCAAATCATTTACCAAATAATTAAAAACTAAAATTATGCTAGTCAAAGCGATTTTTTTACAAATATTACATTATTTATATAATTTTGTTACATATTATATTTTTAACATTTGTATTTTCTATTATTTTTAATGGTGTTTAACTTTTAAAAAATATAAACCAAAAGGTTATGTATTGAATTGAATAATTTCAACCATAAATAAAACAATTGATAATTGTGAAATGTCCCTGTTTTAAAAGATGAAAGCATTGATTTGAAGTTTGAGGATCAAATTGATAAAATTCAGAAATATGAAAGGTTAAATTTATTGAATTATTTAAAATTAAGATCAAATTGATAGAATATGTAAGTACTGAGGACTAAATATGTTATTATACTAATTAAAAAAAGGTTTTTTGTTATCAATTTAACGACGAATGACCAAAACAATAATGAATTCAAATATTAATGCTTAAATTGAAAAATTTTAAAGTTGAGTGACTAAAACAAAAACACGAACATAACTGAGTGATCATTTGTATGATTTACCCTAAAAATTATTTCATTGCACATGTCATGCATATCATATCATAGGGAAGGTCTATTATGATGCAACCAAATCAACATCATTCCAAGGTTTACCTCTTAATTCTTATGCATATACGATTCTCTTAAATATACATAAATCATTTGATTGTATCACGTTTGCATATTTTAATGTATTAGGCCTAAAATTATGTTATATAAAATTTAATAAATCTTTTAATATTGTGTAACCATTCAAAAAAAAAAATAAAAAAATTGTGTAACCCTATCACTTGACTTCTAACAATCCCAAGTCAGGGGGCAAAAATCAAAACCTCCCGGGTCCTCCACATTTGACTTTAGAAGCACAAACAATTCACTATCCTTCCCATTTCTTTTCTGTCTCCACACCCACTCAAAGCCATCTAAAGAAAATACATTTCCACAGATTATATTAAAAAAAGCATCACATCTAAATTGTTTCTCTTAAAAAAATTGTTTTGGACTCCACATCACCTTCGGGTTGAAGGGTGTAATAAATGACACATTTATTTATATATTTTATTTATTTAAATTTTTTACTACATTTTATAAATATTTTATCACACGCTAAATCCGTTTATTGAGTTTTAATACATATTTAAGTAATTATAAATTAAAGCCAAACTGTCAATTGAGTCTTAGCTCGATTGACATCAGTATTATTACCAGTGCAAGAGGATGTGGGTTCAAATGCGCTGAAACATATTATCCACTTATTTAATGATTGGAGAGAGCCTATGAATAATTTTAAACATTATATAAAAAAGAACTGATATTATAACAACTTATAATACGATTAATATAAAAAAATAAAACCAAACTAATACAGCACAAATAACATAACTAAACAAAATTCATCTATAATAATTGATCTAATTAAAATCACATGTTAATAACAATTAAAAAAAATGAAATTTAGGTTGTGGCGGAGTGTTTACTTTTTCAGAAATTATTTTAATTTGTAAAAAAAATTAAAAATTATTTTTAATGAAAAAAAAATAAGTAAAGGGTATTTCGGAGTAGAGAGGATCATGGATAGGGTCGGGTAAGATTCGGGTCGAGTTTCAATAAAAATTTAAATTCACTTTCTAGAGCCCGGCCTAAAAAATGAGCTTAAAAATTAGCCCAAACCCGACCCATATTTTAATAGTTAAACCCCGAGCCCGATTCGGCCCGACTCATATTAATTTTTTAAGATTATTTTATTATATAAATAATTTTAAAATATGATATATCAAATACACTTAAAAATATTAAAACAAATATTAGAACAACAAACACATTGAAAATACAATAAGAACCCTTTATATTAAGATAGTTACAACTAAAATAGTAACAAAATTAATGATAAAATAAAAATTCTACAATATCCAAATAATATTAATAATAGATGCCAAATAATATTAAAAACGGCAGCAAAATAATATAAACAGCTGCGAAACAACAATAAAACAACATCAAAACATCCAAAACAACATCGAAAATAATACTGAAATAGCACCGAAAATAGTACCAAAGCTGCACCAAAAACAGTACCAAAGCTACACCAAAAACAGTACCAAATCTGCACAAAAAACAACTTGCAAAATGTATTATCTATATATACCGTGCCAAATCTGCAAAAAAAATAACTTGCAAAATGTAATCAACAATCAAATTATCTATATATCAACCAATCAACATATATAATTTTATAATAAGCTATAAATCATAAAACTAAATTAAATTGTCAACAATTAAAAAAGTAACTTAAAGAGCAATTGAAGAAGCATCATCCTCATCGTCATCATCATTCTTATCATTCTAACAATAAATTTCTAATATGAAATAAAAATACATAGTTAGTAAATTTTAATTGAAAAAAAAAATAAAATTATAACAATAAAATTAAAATAATAATTAGTATTGAAAATAAAAATAAAATCATTATTATAAATTCAGGTCGGGTCGGGCCGAACTCGGATCAAGAAAATTAAACCCAAGGCCCAACCTATTTTAAAAATGGATCTCATTTTTTGTTCAAACTTATTTTTCGGACCTACATTTTTACTCAAATCCGTCTATTTTTCGGACGAATTTTCGGATCGGATCGGGTAATCCGACCCATGATCACCTCTATTTTGGAGCTCATTTATTAATTAACATTTAATTAATATAATCTAATCTGGCTGGTCCCATCTTCCATACTTGCACCTAAAATGAAGATCATCAAATCTCATACTGTCCTTTACCATCTATAAATCAACTATACACACACAAAAAAACCTTATTAACCTTAAACATACAGTATGGAATTCATTTATTATATACTCTCATTTATTTCTAAAAAAAATTACTTTCCAGTAACAATTGATAAATAATTTTTATTGTAATTTATATATATAATCCTATTACATCTTCAGATTTATAATAATTATAGTAATAAAACAAAATGGAAAACCATTGCCCACGGTGTGCCAATTGTATCGTAATGATTACCGTTACTTTCTCATTTTTTAAGAATTCTTAAACAAAGCTCACAATGGCAATCCTCGTAAATTTTCCCCCAATTTCTAATCCCTATTATTCAAAGTTTGGATTTTTTCCTTTTCATTGTAATGATTTTTAAGTTATATAAAACCAATTCATTTGAAATCGGTTTTATTAAATTGATTAAACTTTAGTTTGATTAATATAAATGTTGTGATCAATATAAAAAAATAAAATTTTAAATACATTAAAATACATTATTATTTTATTTAATAATTGAAAAGAAATTACAAATAATTTTAAATATTATATAAAAAATAAATATAATTATAATCTATAATAAAATTATTGAAAAATAAATTTATTAAAGTTTAAAATACATCGATCTTACGAAAAATGAAAAATAATTAAAAAAAGGGGAGAAGAAAAAGAAAAGGGCGGCACTATCTGCCGCCGATGCTGCCCATACTCAGAAGATTCTTATTCTCTACTTTACCACATTTCAAAATTTTTAAAAAATGAAAACCATATTAAATTTAAAAATTAAAAAAAAAAACCATTTGCTCTTTTTATAATTTGTTACCATTCTTCTTCATTAAACTAACGACTATCATTTTCATTAGGAAAAAAAAAAAAAAAGTCTGAGACTCAGTACTTAGATTAAATTATTTTTTTTCTGAGAACAAAAAAATATGTTGTGTCGTAAAAATCCAAGCTGCGAGGAAACAGGATCTGTAGCAGTGTATCTCAATGTGTATGATCTAACACCAATTAATGGGTATGCATATTGGTTTGGACTTGGGGTTTATCATTCTGGTGTTCAAGGTTTGTTTTCTTATTACTTACTACTATCAACTTTCCTTCTTCTTCTTCTTCTTCTTCTTCTTTATATATGCCTTTCTGCTTCTAGTTTTGGAAGCTAGATCTATGGTTTGGGTTTTAAATCTTTGAAACTGGGTGTTTTGTTAGATGCTGTTTTCCATTTTTAGATCCAAGAAAAAAAGAGTTGAAAAACCTTAGCTGAAGCGAAGTGAGGGTGAAGAAAATTGGTTTTCTTTTTCTGGTATTTGTTTTATTGATAGTTTTATGAAGGAGCTGATTTATGGGTTATTTGGGTGGCAGTTCATGGGGTTGAATATGCGTTTGGAGCTCATGAATATCCAACAACAGGGATATTTGAGGCAGAACCAAAGCAATGCGATGGGTTCACTTTTAGGAAATCGATTTTGATTGGGAAAACAGAGTTGGGGCCTGCAGATGTGAGGGGAGTGATGGAGGATTTAGCTGAGGAATACAAAGGAAATGCGTACAATCTAATCACCAAAAATTGCAACCATTTCTGCAATGATGCTTGCATCAGGTTGACTGGGAATCCTATCCCAAGCTGGGTTAATCGCCTTGCTAGAATCGGTAACTCTGCCTTTTCAATTTATGATAAAATGGGTTTCCTTTTTTCATTCAATTTTGCTGTTATAAGTCGCCAAAGAAACTGATCAATCAATTGCCCTTCTGGATTCTTTTTTTTTTTTTCTTCTTTTACGGAATATAATGGTTGAAAGTGTCAAGAAAGCAAGAACCAGAGTCAATGCTTTAGTCAGTTTTATGTTATCCTGATTCTTATTAAGTGACAAATTTAGATATATATTTGAAACAGAGCATCATATTCCATATCCTATGAATATATGCTTAGATATGAGTAGTTTAAGGAAAAATTAAGTCTAAATAACTTTCTTTCGGTTTCTGGTTTTCATATGATTTCCCCAATAATTTTGTTTTCTGAATTTGATTTTAGAGGATGATGTGGTGTATAAAGAATGACATGTACTGGTGATTGTAGGGTTCTTCTGCAACTGTGTTCTTCCAGTGACTTTAAATGCAACCAAAGTGAGGCATCACAGAATTGAAGATAAATCTAGTGAAGGAGAAAAGAAGAAACTGACGAACGAATCCAACAGATTGACATCATCTTCAAATTCTTCATCGAATTCATCGCCATCCATCACTCAAAGCAGGGGTAGAAGCCGAAGCAGACGCTCACTTCCCCCTTCTTCACCATTAGTTCTTGCTCCTCCGTCATCTTGATTCATCCTCCTCATTATTTGGAACACTTTAATTGAATCAAATGCTCAAAACGAAAAAAGCAAAGCAAAGCAAATCATTGGGTTTCCTCTCTCTCTCTCTCTCTCTCTTTTTTTTTTTTAAATTCTTGGTGCATTTATGATTCTAACATTGTATTGGGAAATTTTGCAGGCATGAAATCTGTACATTTGTAAGTTATCAATTAAATTTTTGGGGCTATGATTTGGATTGTGCATGCTTGTTTGAAACTATTTTCTCCATCCACAATCATCAATCATCCAGCTCATTGTTATTTGATTAATTTAGAGTTATGATAATATACGTATAGTAAATGGATGTACGACGATAAGGATTGAAGCCAGAAGTTTCCCATTTGACATATTTCAGAAAAAGAGAGATAAGATTCGAGATTCGACTTCTTTTCTTCAAACTTTTCCATATGTATAAACAACCGCAAAAGTGTAATGATAATAAAGTCCATGTAATTTCCACCATGCGTCAAGTTCAAGGTTTTCAAGACACAACACCTCACTGCATACACAGTATAACTCAATTAGTTCGTATAATTATTTTGGTTTAAGATACGATACATCCAATAAACTTTTAGGCTGAGTTTTAACATATATAATCCCTTTTTTTTTTTTAAATTTTCGGATTGCAATTTTTTGAAAATATTTGCATTTCAACTCTTGTGGTATAACTTAAGAAATATGAATATATGATTGGGTATTTTATTCAACTTTGATTGACCATTTGTTCAATTATTAGCTGCACTATTCATGCTTAAATACCCTAAAACAGGGGAGCGTCTAATCTCTCTCTCTCTCTCTCTCTTTTTTGTTTCAATCTGTTGATGTCACTTTTTTTCACTTTTTCTTTTCCCTTTATTTAATTTTTTTCCCCTTTTGACCCCAAATCCAAAGCAAGGGCCATCTTTACCAAAATTGAGTCCCACGACACATGCTGTATATCGAGAATGCAGTGATTTTAATTGCCTTGGGGGGGTGCTTGGCCACACCAGTCAAAATTTGTCACCAAACACTGTTTTTCTTTAGAAAAAAAAAATGGGAACTGGAAAATGATTTGAAGATTCTTTGCTTGTCAATCATGAAGTTGCCACACTATTCACTCATTTCTTTATTTACTAAGGTCACTTTTGTTTTCCCTTGGCAGTGATTTTTTATTAATGTAATTCTATTACAAATTCCGAAGAAAGGAAAGACCATGGAAGCACACCAAATAACGACTCTAGTCACACATCTCATTTTGTTGTCCTAATGGGTACTCACATAACCCTCTGCTACTGTGAATATCACATTTAATTATATTGACTTTGAGACCTTTATATATTAATAAAATGTCCATTTCAATTTATTGCTAAAAGTAACCTCAATATTATCTGGCTTTTAAAATAAGATAACAAAAATATAAAATTTATTAATTCATAGAGTTATTGACAATTTAAATCTCAAGATTTATAAGTCTTTGGTTATTCTTGTACTTTAACTTCTTTTGTATGTAATTTCCTCAAAAAAAAAAAAAAACTTTTTGTATGTAAGAATAACCTCCGACAAACATTTTTCTACATTATACTTTTCACATATACAGACTTCAATAATTGATGGATGTTATACTTTTACTTTGCTGATTTATAACATTATCATTATAGCAACTCTTTTACTTCTGCACTACCCTTCATGAAAGCCGACATCAAAACCCTCCACCTTGGCGATGCTATCACTTAAAGCATACATCTCTCTCTTTCTCTCTCTCTATATGCTATCACTTAAAGCATACATCTCTCTCTCTCTATATATATAGAGAGAGAGAGAGAGAGAGAGATAATTATAGATACTCGACCAAAAAAAAGCCACATATATAAGTATAGATAGAATTTAGGCTCAATTAAACTCCAAAAACACAAATTGATTCCCAACTAGCGAAGGATTTAGTGAATTTTTTTTCAGTTGGCTGAGAGTAGGAAAAATGATTACAATCTCGAAATTTTGAATGCCCATCTCTTAAGAGAAACTAAAAGAACCAACAGGACTAAAATCATGGGTTATTATTACCTTACTTTTGTCATAGATAAGTTTGTGGTTGATTTGTTTTGTTAGCTGTGTTAGATACAAAATTCCCACCACCCAAATCCTCCAAAAATAAATGTCCTCTCTCTTTTCAATTGAGCACCAAGCAGTTATCTGAAGCAAATGGCAAAGTTTACTCCTATTGAGATGACCACACTTGTCTTCAAATAAATGGATACAAGCAGACATATGGGCACAAGGAAAAGCATCCAATTTATGCATTATTTTTGCATTTGGTTAAAATCCAAATCATATGCTCCAAAAAGGATCACCTCAAGTTTGATTACCCATGACAAATTTGAGGTCCTTTTCATAAGCATGATATGTTGCCATCAAGCATAAATCTTATCAAGGCATGAGCATGCGAGGCAGGCAGAGCTGATTCAATACTTGCAAACACTAGGAAAGGTACACTTCATGTACACACCACACTTACCAAACACGATGCCCAAAATCTTGTTCGGAAGTGCCCAAAGGAAGTTGTTTTTTAACTCATAATGCTGGTTGCTGATGGTTGTCCAATACAGGCACATAAATAGTAGTGTTTTATGATATATATATACCTTAGTCAAGGGGGATGATCTTGACAGCGCTGTATGAAAGAAATATGACCAATTTGGTTGATCAATCGACTTTTTGAGTGGATGATGTAATAATCAGAAAAATGTTGCTACAATCCATCCTTTAAGGATCATCCTCAAACCCCAACGGCTGCAGGTGTTTAGCATCATTAGCTTGCACGCCTCAAATGAAGCCAAGACCTGTCACAACAGACTGAGGAGACAGGGGAACCAATTGCAGGGAGATTTTGTCATGTAATAGCTTGTTGCTAGTTCCACCAAGATATTCTATGCAAGAAACAAATTACCTTCTTGGGAAACGTAGCTGAATTTATATAAATGGGATAAATCAAAATAAAAAATCAGACAAACCTAACATCTCTTTAATCTGATAAATAATTTTGTTCATAATATAACATCATAATCCAACAGTTTCGAATATGAAGACAGAAATACGATTCAACATATTAAGATTGTCTCCTGCATATTTGTAACACAAAGAAAGTAATTTTGGAAGGTAAGTTTTGGAGAAGACCTTCATGTTTTGATGTAAAAAGATATAAAAGATCAGCTGGATAGCATGGTTCTGCGATTCGGACATTCCTGACAACAGATCATGCAATATTTTTTGATTAAATAATGGTAAGCTTAAATTCAAGTCAACTTTTTTATGCCTCCAAAAACGAAGAAAATCATATAAGGCTCTAGAGAAAGGGACCAAAGAGAAGGAGGAGGTTTAAACTTAAAAAAAAAAACCTGCTTTAATACTGGAGTTTACAGCTGAAATCATGTTGACCAAAGCTAATAAGACTTTAGCTCTGCTTCGCCTGCATCCATTCTACAAAATTGTCCAGGACCAATGGCCAAGCAAGGTCTGGATCATAATTACTAAGGTCTGGGAAACATATCTGCTAACATAAAATGGAAAATGTAAGAGCACTTGCGCAAATATTGACATGAGGATCCCCAACAAGACAAATGGCTGATAACTTGGTTAATATGACAAATAATGGTGCAAGGATGCAAGTGGCAACTCAGTTTTCGTTGGAACTATAAGATTATATCCCATTCGTTTCTAGTTCTCTATCCTATCTGATGATAAACAATAGAAAAAAAGTAACACTATCACGTACATTTACGATTGAACTGTAATTTGCAAAAACCCGTAATTTATAACATTGAACTGTAAAGATCAACAGTTTCCTACAATTTATTTTGTCTCAATTTTTATGCCAAAGAGAGTTATTCCGTGGATTGATTTCCATGTTTGCAAGAAAAAGTAAACCAAGCAGTTTAGAAATCAGTTCCAGCCCAAAATATAAGTACTTTTTTCAATAAATGAAGAATAATTACAACAAATGGATGAAAGAAAATGAAAAGGACGAAAAAGTGATAAATAAAACTCTCATGAGAAAGGATTTAATTTTAGCCACAACCTGCAGGAAGAGAGGGAACCCTCTTTGGTCTTCTCTATTATATTAGTATATAAATATGCCAAGGGGATTCTGCCACACGCTACGAATTGACATTATGTCTTCATATAACTAAGAACGTTATCTAAAAGATTTTAGTATAATTCAACAAGTTTAATCCAGAAAAAAATCTTATTTTTTAAATTAAAGTGATATCTGTCTGAGCCTGACATGACATTTACAGAATTATTTGCTGACCCTATTTTTTATGGTAGAGCATCTAAACATGGGGAGCACAATAAAAAGTTCCATAACAAGGATAAACTGTGATGTACCTCATTGCAGAATCGAAAAAAGCCCATCCATTGATCCAAGTTTATGACCTTATAATCACTCTGAATCTATATTAAGAAAACAAGCATGGTATGAGGATTATTTTCTCTTACTCCTTTTTTGAGGTTAGGATAGAAGGGTAAGTTCAGAATTATAGCATCACAATAACAACAGGCAACTTACTCTGTAATCTAGTTTATAGAGTTTTTAGATTCATTTCTACACCTTTTGATCTAAAAGATTAAACATTTAAATTAGAGGATTAATCCTATTTTCTGAAGAAATTTTTGAAGAGTCCATCAGTATAACAATGTTCTCCAATCTGATAATAGACTTAACAGACTTTCTAACATATCCATATACATTTATACAATCCTAAAAACTAAAACTGAAATGAACTCATTCCCCAAAATAACAGATAAAGTTGTGCCTGTATAAACAGCATCATAAAGGAAATGAAGAAAATAAAGTATAAACAGATGCAACCGCAGGGGTCAAATGTAATAATTGTGACAACTCACCTTCAAATACAAAATAAAATAGTCAACCTGTGCACGGAATTGGGATCCTAATACAAGATCCAGCAATTGGCATATGCTTTCTATATCTATACTCTTTTGTTTCTCCTCTGCAGCAGTAAATTCCAGAAAGTAAGTAGGAGCTCAACGAGGAAAAAGAGACAAAGTGTAAACATCCAAGCAACATGCCACATTATTACTATAATACCTGTCAGGCAATAGCAGAATGAATAGGAATAGAAATTCACAAAGTTTGATGGTCTCCTGACCTATTTATAATATGAAAAGAGAACATCACCACTTTTGCAGACTTTTCCACCATAATAATCATACACATGTAACAAGTCAATTGACCTCAGGTATCAAGCAGTTCAGAAATTTCTACCTCTTTTTCTAGCTCAGGGAGGGCCTTCATTAATTTACTTACAGTATCAACCCTCAGTGCTTTTAATCCTCTTCGCCATTCCTCCTATAAAGATAAAATTCAAATGTCATTTTCAACAGATAATTTAACCACCAAAAATGTACAATAACATAAAAATACATAGAGAAAGATTGGGATCTAAGGAACAACTATGTTGCTGGTTACACAGTACAATGAACCAGCCAACCTACATCCAGGCTATCATGATACTCTTAATGAGGATCATAATTGTATTGAGAAGAAGAAACTCAACTCAACAAAACTTATATATTTTTTAGTAAAAACTAAAGTATTTTCACAAGTCTTGGATATCATGAGCAAATTACAGGTAGTAGAAGTTGATCAAAATGAAGATAATAAAGATCCAAAATGACAATTAACAAAACAATAGATGAAAAAAGAAATCCAGACATCGCCATACAGCCTACAAGCCAACGTCAACCTAAAATGGGAGACTGGAAACTTATAGCTATTAATATGACCATACTATGATAAAGAAGAAAAATAACCAGAGGGCATAGGAGCTGATAGCAATTTTATGTTAAAAAGTTAAATTATAAAAGTAAATGGAGAAGATAAACAAAAAATTTTACCAGGGTAAAGTATCCTTGTTTTTCGGCTTTCATTTTCCTGACACATACACACTAGTTTCAACACAAAAGCTTAGGATAAAAGTTACAAATGAATCACTGGACGAGTTTATATAACAGTTACCAAGCAAGCATCAAGATCCTAACATCTGTGTGATCAACTTCCATGTCGGAACATAGAGTCTCAATCCCTTCTGGGCTGTTCAAATTGTGTATCATAACATTAGAATGCATGTCACAATAGTCAAGAAGCACTTCAGTTTCATAATGGCGATACTAGTAAAAGCAGTAACTCAACATGCAGTTATCAGCATCCTTATTTTAGCTTTGCTTTGAAAATCTTTCCACAGTATTAAAAATTTGTAGAATAAAGTTAACTATATTTTTGTAAATGACCCCAGAACTAATTCCATTATTATCTGGGTACTTATATTCTATGGTGCTCTAACTTTTCAATTCCTAGAGTACCCACATTCAACACATATGTAATATACATAAGAATGGAGTTCCAACCTTCTAGGGGAAAACTTAGAAAAGATGATCCCAATCCTTGTTGAAAAAAATACCTATATCTGGCACTGACTACCGAGTCCAAGCAACATGAGCATTTGACTAGTGAGAAAAACTAGTTAGCTAAACTTGTTACTTGTTAGCTATTGGGGTTAATCAATCATCCAATCTTTCTATAAACTGATACAAGAAAATTATCCATTAAATTCTCTAATCAGAAAACCGGTAGTGTGTACCACAGAAAAATATACCCTACATGACAGCTTCCTGTAGAGAAAATAAATCCCATAGTCACGACTAAATGAAAGAATATTTGTCATGCTCCAAAGCTTACTTGTTTGTTGTTAGATTACCTTTCATCAATATTGAAAATTTAAGAACTTAAACCTTCCGACAAATAATTTTGAAATTTGAACTTAATACCATATAAATTGAAAATCTAAATGGAAATTTATCAAAGTCCATTTGAGCAGTAATTTTGGAACAAGAAGGGATAAACTCAATCAGCATATCAGTTATCTGATCTAAAAGATTTAGACTTCACAGCACATTGACACTTTCAGCCATCACAAGCTCACATATCAGACTGTGACTAGGATCCCGAACAACTATATGAAAGATAAGCGTGCAAAGTCTCACATGGATTGATCACTACTCTACATAAATAACAAGATGAGATAATTATGCAGGTTGGATGACGTTGCCTCAAAATTACAAAATTTTAAAATAAAAAATTATATTTGAAAAATATAGTTGGATCTAACATATTTAATTATAAAAAATACATATAAGTATGAAATTCTCCAAATTAAACCCATTTCCCCTTACTCAATGTCAATATCCAAATTGCAAATTCACTTATTAAATTGGATATTCCACTAAGCACTTACTCAATCATACCAGAAGACCTATTGGCAAAAGAATAAAATAGGTTGTCAATCCGCTCCATCTCCTTTGAAGATGCCTTACTTGAAGCTGAGAAATATGAAACACAGTCTCAAGTCATTAGTTACAAAACCTTAGAATAGCTTTGTCAATACATTTGAAAAATAAATAACTTTAAAGCATTCAAACTACATAGTCTACCATGGTCTCTAGTTTGATGAAAGATTAGGGGGTTTACGCAATCTTTCAGGGTAAGCTTCAGTAAATATGTTAAAGGGAGACCAAGTAACACTGAAACCAAGATATGTGAAAACCCCAAATCTCTAAGTTTAGGAAGTCCACAAGAGAACATGTTACTGATGCAAAAACAATAAAATAATGGGTAAACTATCAAAATAGTCACTTTTATTTGTCTCAGGTTCAATTTTAGTCACTTATGTTTGAAATATTAAGTTTTAGTCACTTACGTTATCATGTTGTAACATTTTAGTCACTGAGCCGTTAATGGTAAGCTGACGTGACACATTAAATCATCATTTCAAACGAAAATTTTAGGTTAAATTCTACAATTGGTCCCTATATTTTTTCTTCATTTTAAGCAACTTAATTTTTTTCTTTTATGTTCTTTTAACTTTCCTTTTTTGTTTTTTTTTTCCCATTCTCTTCTGCTTCTCTTTTTGTTTTCCTCCCTTCTTCATTTCTTTTAACATAGTTTTTCTATATTTTCCATTTGTTAAAACTAGTCCACAAGCTCGTCTCACTCAAAAAAATTAAATTGTTCAAAAAATATAAATTATAAGCACTAGTTTTAACAAATGGAAAACATAGAAAAACTACGTTAAAAAGGAATGGAGAAGGGAGGAAAACAGAGGGAGAAGCAAAAGAGAATGAAAAATAAAGAAAAAAAGTTAAAAGAACATAAAAGAAAAAAAATTAAATTGCTCAAAACGAAAAAATATGGAGACTAATTGTATAAATTAACCTAAAATTTTTGTTTGAAATAATTATTTAACGTGCCACGTCAGCTTACAATTATACCGTCTAAAATGTTACAATGCAATAACATAAATGACTAAAACATAACATTTCAAACAAGTGACTAAAATGTAACTTGAGGTAAACAAAAGTGATTATTTTGGTAGTTTACCCTAAAATAATTTAGCGTACACCACCTCTAATCAACTTGCGACTAGCATCAACTATGATGGTTGCTAAATTTTAAAAGAAATATAAACTTCTAAAAACTAATTAAAAATTCGTTCTACAAGTTTTATCTAACCTAATCTCTAAATAAATAAATATTTAATCTCCTAAATAAACTTCAAATTAAGGTAAATTTCTAATTAAATTATCCAAATAAATAATAATTAAATAGTTTTATTTACAATATATTTCTAATAATTAAATATAAAACTCCTTTAAATAATAAAAACACTAAATTAAGATAAACCTCTTGAGTCCTAATTGAACTTGTATCACCAAGTTAGAACCACAGTTAGGACTATCTTGAGGACCAAGCATTAGGATTATCATCGGCATCTGGATTGGAATGCATGCGTGGCATAGCAGATTAGATTTTTGAACTCAAAAGTTTGTATAGTTTTAAAACGAACCCTTATTTATGACATAGTTTTCTATCTTTTTTGTTCTTTAACATTTTTTTACCGCGTGATTTTTTTAATAGTTAAGTAAGCATTCAATTAAATGAGTAAGCTTTTTCATTTTTGTTGTAATCCCATTTGAAGTAGGACTTCCTTGTGTGTTTCAGGACCAGTTCAGGTTTCATATCAGTCTTTATTTCTAACTTCAATTGAAAACAAAATTACTAACGTGTTATCTCATACTCCTACGAAGAACTGCTAATCCTATCTCCTGCTCCTTAATCAGAAAATCTGCAAGACATAAACCAAAGCTTGACAGAATCTTCTTTGAAACTAATTATGATCACGTCTCATCAAATCCTTATTGCTCATCTTTCCTTCCTAGTATATTTATCATTATTATCACTTTCCTGGGTCTTTGTTTTCATATATCACAACATAATCTATCAGTATCTTTTCAACTTAAACTTTTAATTGCTTGAACCTTAGCTGAGGCGCCCCACCTTGCCAACAGGTAGTAGATATACCATAGATGCAGCATATTTTGGTAACAAGACAGAATTCCTTCTCAATTATGGCCAGAGATTTTGCTCAATTTTTAACTTCTCATACTGGACCTGATTTTTGAACAGGATTTTAAGATTTAACTACCTTAAGAAGACTAGATTCACGCAAAATCTAGCTTTAAGGATTTTGCTTCAATTTTCAGCGTCTCTAACTAAACCTTATTTTCAAACTCGGTTTTATTAACTACCTTAAGAAGACTGCGTTCAAGCTATAATCTACCATTAAGATTGACTTGATTCTCTTTAAGGTTCTAAGGCGTTTGATTTCAACCATCGTATCTAAAGATTTATTCTTTTCATTTTCCAATTTCGTACTCTTCAGAATCATATCTTAGGGGAACTAATTTCAAAATCAGACCTCAGTCTCTTTACTCGATTAACTCTTTCCTGATAGCTCATCATTATGCACAAAATCCACTAGAACTACACACACACACACACACACACACACACTTCTATATAACAAGTTAACTTTCTTTCTTCTACAAACACGATCTTAACTTATGCAAAATTGAATCGCTTTACAGGAATCAACCAGAGAAATAAAAGAACAAATAAAATTTAACAATCTAACAAACAGTGAAAAATGTTTGAAACAAACAAACAAAGGAAAAAAAGAAATCAAAAGCCGAATCCAAGTCCAACAAAATTTAGAATTAAAGAAAGAAGAGAAAGAGGGAAGTACCGGTGCGAAAGAGATCGGAGGGAGAACAGGAAATCGGGTTGGTTGAATTGGGTTGACCCGTTTTTTTGGATGCACAAGCAGAGCGACGCATCATAAGCACAAACCAAAGAATATCTAAGCTTCGTCGCTCAACAAAATTATAACTAAACAAGCGAAGCTTTGCCTTCACTAGTTTGTTGGTTGTTTTGATTGGTAGATTTTCTTTTTCTTTCTTTCTTTATTATTTTTAAGGATTCGAAGGTCCTCTGTCTACTGAAATGTAATTTAGTCATTTTCTATTTCCAAAGGAGATTACATTTGACCGCTTTTTTTCGATTAAAATAAGTTGTCATTCGCTTGTTACCTTTGCCTGGCCGCTATATTTTTAATATGTCGGTAGTAGTTTAGTCATGGTTGAAATCCGTCCTAAGTCTGTACATCCTTCCTAATTTTCATTTTTTAATCTTATTTTTAAGATTTCTTTTATTTTTTCAAATTTTAAAATTCAAATTTAATTTGTTAAATTTTAAAATCTAGGTTACTTAAAATTATTTTGTTACATTTATTATAATATCATCTTTTTACTTATATAATTAACAAGTGAATTTTTAATTTAAAATATAATATTAATGTTAAATTAATAATTAAATTTAAATTTTAAAATATAAAGAAGCTAAATTCATAGAATTAAAAATACATAAATTAAATTAAAATTTTATAAAGACTAAAGAAGCTCATGGTATATTTTAAATAATTCCATAATCTTAGAGGTGGCTTTCGCTTACATTGAGATGATTTTAAATATCACTAAAGTTTTATTTAATTTTAATTATTTTTATTATACAAACCACATATTACAATTTTACAACTGATATAAATAATAATAAAAAAATCTTTGCTAGATTCTCAAATATCGCAAGTTGCTAGATTCCTTTTCTTTTTTTTTTTTTTTTGGTAAAACTAGATTCTTTTTTTTTTTATACATCTTCTAATCTCATTCTTAGATTGTATTTTAATATTTATAATTCTGGTCTTGCGTTGATATTTGGTTTTATAATTTGAAATAGGGTTTGGAGTTATCATTAACTTTACAACATCGATAAGATCCTGATTTTAGAGATTTGATTTTTAAGTTGAAAACTGAAAATAAAAGTTTTAACTTTCTGTTATACTAACAAACATACCTTTATGTATTTTTTTTTAATTTAATGAAATTGATATATAATGTCTTTAATTTTTCTCAAACCCCCATAAAAAATATATGTAAAAATATAATAAAAAGTAGTAAATATAATCAAAATTTATGATGAAATTATTCAAAAAATTAATAAAGATTTTGACAAAAAAAGTTTAATAATGATAAGGATAGAAGCATCCTACATAAGCTTATTGCCTAAAAAAAAAAAATTCAAGTCCAAGCTAAACCTCGACCTGTTCAAGCTCACCCAAATCATTTGTTTCAATATTTATTCCTCATTAGAACACGATATATGATAAGTTGTTAGATAATTTGAATATGATCTTCTACAAGTGACAGTTTGCATCAATAGAAATTAAAAGAATCTCCATAAAATTTGATAACTTTATAACAATTTATTCCGTTTTAAATCTCACATATTTTGTTGCATTTAATTTCAAAATACCTACAACATAATATTTGAAATTGTTTCTTCCTTTAAATGAAGTTTAATATTAAAATTATAAACTCACCCATAAAAAAAAAACTTAATATTAAAAATAAATTTTTATAAAAAAATATTCAAATATAGAGTGGTGAAGTATCTATTACTATTGAATTTAATTATTAAGCATTTAATTTTTAGTTTGCTGTATTTAAACAGTCAAAAAATAAAAATATCATCATATTAATATTAATTAAATTATTAAAAATGGTTTTTAAATATTTTTTAATAAAATTAATGTTAAAATTTATTTATAACACCAATTCAATTAATTACATTATATATAGTAACTATAAGCTTAATCAACCATTTTTTTCCGATTAAGTATTATATAGTGTAGATTATAAATTTTTAATTAATTAAAAATAAAAATACTCACAAGAAAATAATAATAAATTATGATGTAAATAACAATAAATAAAATTTTAATCTTCTAGGAGAAACATGAATTTGGACTTGAAAAAGTGTTATCAAAGATGTAGTCTAATTCAGGCCAGGCCTGATATCCATAAAATATTGCAAGATGAAAGGGTTACAGACACGGTGATCTGGCGTGGCGTCCATCGAAAGCAACGCGACCTCTCCGTTAACCTACACCACCTCACACCCCAACCAGCGACTCTCGACTCTATCTTTATATATATTTATTTATTTATATTCCATCTACTATTTCTACTTATTTTATCCAGTTTTCCCTCTATTTTCAAAACTAAAATCTAAGTTTCTTTTTTTACAAGATAAATTTTCTTTTTCTTCCTCATTCATATTTTCTCTGTTTTATTTTGCAATGCAAAGATTCGAAGTTTATCACAGTCGCATTTCTTTTTTGGTTTCTCTTTTATTAATTATGCAGTTTCTTAATGTCTACTTTTGGTGCTACCGCTGTCAATCATAACTTTAATAAATCGTTTGAGGTATTCACTTTTTAATTCGTATTAAATACTTCATATGGTTCACATTATTCGTTTGAGGCATTCACTTTTTAATTCGTATTAAATACTTTATATGGTTCACATTGTTCGTTTTAATTTTAATTTGTTGATGATGATTTTTTTAGCATAATTTTACTGTCGATGCTTTTACCATTGAGCTTTATCATTTCCTTTCTTTTTTTGTTTATATAAAGAAAGAAGTTTTTTCTTATTGTATTTTTTATTATTTGGATAATTTTTTTTGATGTTACAGTGGAAAGAAAAAACATAAAGTTTATTCTTTGCTTTGATTAAATAATAGTTTACTAGAGATACTGCGATAGGCTGATGCTTTGCTCCTTTTTTTCCCTAGTTTTTTTTGAGATAAATATAGGCAAGGATCAATGTTAGTATTTCAAGAAATGATACTCTTGTTGAAAAGAATAAAAGTAATTGGAGCTTGGTTGAAATTTTGGTACAACAAGGGGTTCTTACATGCAATTTTTTATTGTAGGTTGCTCAACCACCCAGTGATTCTGTTTCAAGCCTTAGCTTGGGTCCCAAGGCCAATTTCTTGATTGCTACTTCATGGGATAATCAGGTCTACTCACTTTTCTTTGTTTCTCTTGTTTATTATTGCCATGTCTCAAATTTGTTCTTTTAGTAAGATGATGAATTATTGAAATTTAAGAAATGCAATTCCTTTCCTTGTTGTTTCCCTTTTATTTTGTTAAGGTTAGCTGAAGTTTGATCCCCTTTTCCTCTTTTGAATGATTCTGCAGGTGAGATGTTGGGAAATTTCCCGGAATGGTACAGCTGTTGCTAGTGCACCAAAGGCATCAATTACTTATGATCAGCCGGTAATGAGTCAGAGTGCATTGTATTTAGAGACATATTATTCTATTCTTCAAATTGTAGTTGTTGTAAACTAATGCTGTTTTCTCCTTGCTCTTTTAAAAGGTTTTGTGCTCAACCTGGAAGGATGATGGGATGACAGTCTTTTCTGGAGGCTGTGACAAGCAGGTCAAAATGTGGCCTTTACTATGTGGTGGTCAACCAATGACAGTTGCCATTGCTTGGATCCCAGAAATGAACCTGTTAGCTACGGGAAGCTGGGACAAGACATTAAAGTAATACTCTCTCCTTTCCTCATTTTTGTACCATTGGGAAATATTAAGTCTTGTTTTCTGGTATTGCATCCTAGTGATTAACATCATGCCAAGTAATGCATTTCATGTGAGGGCACTCTTGCCTTCTTGCGAAGTAGTGCCTGCTTATTTGTAAGTGCCATGCTCAATTCGTAGGAGGTATGATTATGTGGTAGTCACAAGGTGCTTGTTCCACTAATTGTTCACATGGTGTAGTCATGTAGGAGGTGTTAATGCTTGTGTTCTAGACATGCGTATAATTATGATATGATAACAATATAAATTTAGCTTGGATTTTAGGGCCACATGTAGGAGGTTTTTGGGACTGTGGAAATAATATGTAACTTTAGGAAGGGATCTCTCCACATTCAAAGTTGTACATTCTGAAGCATCACTTTTAATGTTAAAGCTGAATATTTATGGGAAACATTGATTTTTGATCTATTATTTACATTACTTTTACATGTTTTTTGTGTTATTGGTCATTAACTAATGAGTTTTTCCATATTGCTTTTACTTCATCTATCAATGTCTGCAATTTGATTCTTTTATGTTACTGTGGCTTTTAATCAACTAGTGGTTTTTTACCTTTACCTTTACCTTCAGCTATTGGGGTACAAGGCAGTCAAACCCAGTGCATACTCAACAGCTTCCTGATCGCTGCTATGCACTCACAGTGAAATATCCATTGATGGTTGTGGGTACTGCAGATAGGAATCTGATAGTCTTTAACTTGCAGAATCCTAAGGTAGTGTTTTCTTATAAATCAAGTTATAGATTAAGGTTCTTCACTATTTTTAAATCTCCCCTATAACTAATGCTCCTCCAACCCCCCCCCCCAAAAGCTTTGCCACTGTTATCGACTTATCTTGTTTGTCTCATTGTAGTTTTGATGTTATGCATAACTAGTATTGCATTTGGTTGTCCGGAATTTTATTATATATAAACTGGTGGAAGTATTCTAGGAGTTACGGATAATAGCACTCGTGCCTACTTTTTTATTTCTATCTGTAAAAGCCTAGTGTAAGTGGACTATGCTAATGTTTTTCCTACTATGTGACTGGTTGGACATTAATGATGTTAATAGAATTGTCCACTGATGAATTGAGAAATTATTCATGTTATTTGTTTGCTTTTCTCTTGCATCATCATGTTAAATAACATTGCTGAAACGCTAACAGAATGAATACAAGAGAGTCACCTCACCCCTCAAGTATCATACAAGATGTGTTGCTGCCTTCCCTGACCAGCAAGGTTTTTTGGTATGCATATTCCTTCCTTTCATCTTTAGACTTCCAAAAATGTGATACTTGGATTCATTTGGCCCATCATTTTGTCTTTATGGTGAAACATCTTTGGAAGACATCATTTTTTTTAAATTTTTTCAGTCCAATGTACTAGTTTGAGTGATTTATAGAAGTCACTTTTCATGGTGGTTTAGTTTGTGTATTTGTACTTCAACCTGAGTTGTTTCCCCCTATTTCTGCATCATCTTTTAGATTCTAATGTTCTTTCGTTCTGTCATTCTGTAATCGTGGTTGCTTTCTCCTTTCGCTGTTCTTTCTTTTTTTTTCAAGTCATCACTTGGCATTTGATATATATACATATAACTATATCTGTTTTTATACCTTTCGTGTTGGTTGATACCCAAGTGTTGTTACCAACTTTAATTCTGAAACAGCCTGAGACAACTGCCTGCTTTCTGTATTTCTGCATATAACTCTTTTTCCATTTTTCGGTTGCAACTAATAATGGAAGAGTTTCATTGCTAGTAAAAACTTTTATCATTTTTCTTTACAGGTTGGTTCAATTGAGGGAAGGGTTGGTGTACACCACCTTGATGACGGACAACAGGGTAAAAACTTTACTTTCAAATGCCACAGGGATGGCAGTGAGATATATTCTGTCAACTCGTTAAACTTCCATCCTGTAAGTTTTTTTTTTTTTTTGCCTTGTACATCTTCATGTTGTTTCCTTCCTTGTTTGTTTCACATTATCTATGCTAGGTAGATATTATTTTTAACCATTTTAGGGATGTAAATCTTCTTTGGCTTGTGATCTGATGTTGATGTGTTCTTGTTTCAGATACATCACACTTTTGCCACTGCGGGGTCTGATGGTGCTTTCAATTTCTGGGACAAGGATAGCAAACAGAGACTAAAGGTATTCTTAGAATCCTTTGTCCATTTAATTTATGAGATAATCTGTTGCGTGCCTTCTCAACTACTTGTACAATATGGTTTGTAATTAGTTAAATTGCTATCTTTCAAATACCAATATCAAAGATAACAGCGAGCCCGAGTTCCTCAACAGTCTGATTGGTGTCTATTAGAAAGTAGTAACCCTTAAATGCTTTCTATCTTTACAGAGATCAATTTTGCCAAATGAAAAGAGAATGGCCATTAAATTGTTTGTCCTTTTTTAAATTAAATTGATGGTGGTCTGAACTTAGCAATTCTAACTATGGCAGCAAGCTCATCTGTGCTGTATTCTGGTTGGTAATAAATGCTGTCTTTTGCTGATATGCAGGCAACGTCAAGGTGCAGTCAACCTATACCATGCAGTACTTTCAACAATGATGGATCAATATTTGCATATTCGGTATCTACTTTGCAAGAATGCTTATTTTCTCTTTGAATTGAAAAATCATTCGTAAGGTGAATTTTACATTGAATTTGTTATAATAGGTTTGTTATGACTGGAGTAAGGGTGCTGAAAATCACAACCCATCAACAGCAAAATCCTACATTTTCCTGCACTTGCCACAGGTACATTAAAATGAATGATCTCACACACTTGATCATTCATTCTATTCACTTAACGTTTATTCAAAAATGCCATTTTTAATAAGAAATTTTTTACTAATGAATGTGTGTCGTGGAATACAGGAATCTGAAGTTAAAGGCAAGCCAAGAGTTGGAACAAGTGGTAGAAAGTGAGAAGGTTAGTTTGGAATAGAGAATGGTTGAACCCTAGAAGAAAAAGGATTAGCCACATTTTGTCCGGTTTGGTTTCTCGATGGGCCATTGGTTGAAGTTGAGTCCACTAGGGTAGAAATGTGTTGTGTACATCACGAATGTTTTTTTCCCTTTGGATCATTTTATCCCTACTTTTATGTTCAACGTTTTAGTTTAGAATCCATAGAGATGTTGCGAAGTTACAAACGTTAATCCGACCATTCTTTTCTCCCATTTCTGCTACTAAGTAATGAATTATCCGTGTAAAATCTAATTAGGAACTTTATCACTTAATGCGATTTGTTGATTATTTTGAATTTAGAGTCTAGAGAGTGATCTATCAAATGGTTTATTTGAAATTTCATTGTGCTTGTTATTTTCCAAATATGTTTTCATTTTTTTAAAATTGAACATAATCATCCATAATAATATCTTTTATTTTATTTTTTATAGTTTTCATATTTTTAAATTTTTTTTGGTATTTTTAAACTTTAAGAATTAATGTACAATAATAACGTCGTGTCAGAACTTGAGAACATTTGATCTCGGGATTTAATTCGAATTCTTCGCTGATGACCTCCCCCTTCAAAAGGAACAAAAAGGTGAGCATTGAAGTCGACCTGCAAATCTTATGGGACATGGATTGCCTCATCCACAGCAAAGGAATATATGGGTCAATTATTGCAGCTCATACTCATTCCATGGCTATAGCATGGACAAATATAATATTATCTTTATATCATGAGAGGATGGGGCTAGAAAATCACATGAAACGTGGTTTCTGTTCTTACCTTGTTCTATCGCATATGGGTAGGTTTCCTATGCATTTGTGAACATGATGTGAGCCATGTTACCTTTGTCTACTGATTATTACGACCAAACACAACCACCCTACCTTGTCATTTAAAAAAAAAAAACAAGATTTGGCTTTGATTAGACGATGTTTCTTTTTTCTCGAAATGGATTTTTTTTTTAAAATAACATAATTTATCACCTACATCACTTGTAACATAAATTTTAATATAAATTAGAAGATACCAGGAGGGTGGAAAGGAAAAAAAAAAGTTAAAATCATTTTTGCTCATTGGATGTCATTTCATAACTAGTGATTGTAGGAATTGACCCCCAAATGAAGTCTATAACCATAATTTCACTCAACCTTTTGATAATTTAATTATTATTATTATTATTTCTTTATAGAAAAAAACAACTTCTATAAAATTATGTGTAAGTTCTTAATCAAAATTTTTAGCAACTTTCAAAATAAAAACAAAAAAAAAATAATTTCTAACAACATTAAACGTTTGAAATTATATTTATGCCCTTTTATATTACAAAAAATATCAAAATGTAAAATATTTAACTGAAATATTGTTACAGGTTAACTGGACAACAATCTAATTGAAAAAAAACTTAGAAGTCTTTTTTATTTTAAAAGAAAGGAATATTATTATAAGAATATTATTATATTTTATACTTTTATATGAAATTCAATAAAAAATAAGTTTAACCCAAAATTAACCTACTTGAAACCTAAGAAATGAATATTCTAAAAATCAATTTGTCCAATTCTTTACATAATTTTTTTTTTGAAATGAGTGTATTATTATAATTAATATTTAAAAAAAAGAGTTAAAAAAATTGACCAACGAAAAAGTGGAAAAGAGAGAAAATTTTGTTCCTCGTATAAAAAGATATTAAACTAAAAGCAAGGGTGGGGGGAGAAAAACGAAAAAAGGAATTACCCATTGTGGGTCCTATTATTCGTATATTGATCATTGATAAGCAACCACACAGGTTCAGAATACGGCGATAGAAGCTTCTATATAAGCCCCTCTTTTAAGCTTCCACACTCCCCTTTCTTCCCTTCCCTTCCCTTCTCTGCTCATTTTGTTTTGCATTTCTTCTCTCTCAGACATACCACAAACACTCCCGTTTTCTATTAAAAAACCACCATGGGTAGACCACAGCAACGATACCGTGGCGTCCGTCAAAGACATTGGGGTTCTTGGGTCTCTGAAATTCGACACCCCATCTTGTAATTTCCTTGAAACTATCTTTTCTTTCCCCTTTTATAATTGTTTTTATTTATTTATTGATGAGGAAAACGTTTGTTGTGTTTTTTAGGAAGACTAGAATATGGCTAGGCACATTTGAAACGGCGGAGGATGCAGCAAGAGCATATGACGAGGCGGCAAGGCTTATGTGTGGGGCAAAAACACGAACCAATTTCCCATACAATCCCAATGACTCCCAATCTGCTTCATCAAAGCTTCTCTCGGCTACTTTGGCAGCTAAGTTACATAAATGTCACATGGCAGCACTGCAGCTGGCTAAAAAAAATGCAGCAAATGACCGGTATGCAACACAATGTGGTCACCCTTTGGCTGCTCCAAGCTACACCGTCACCGGAAGCAATATCGTGGAAACGGGTTGCCGGCAGCATATTCCGGGAAAGAAATGGGATGGATATGAGGAAAGTCAAGTTGGGAGTGAGCAACAGTTCGTCCCATTAGAAGATGATCATATAGAGCAGATGATAGAGGAATTGCTTGATTATGGATCTATTGAACTCTCTTCTAATTAGTTCAACGTAAAAGGTCTAAACTGTAAGCATTTTCCATGTGTTGATGGAACTTGCTTCTTCTTCTTCTTCTCCAATGGTTTAGTTTTTCTAGTTATTGGTAATTTGTTTAGTTCATAAGATCAGATATGTTACATTATGCAAAGCTTTTTTTATCAGCTTTCTTACCCAAATAAAGATTAAGTATTGGTATCCCAAGCTTGGGTCTAATTTATATTCATCTTCAATTTTGCAAATATGATCAATTTAGGTGGTTATAAGTGTTTTTAAGATTATTTTGATGATTTAGGAATTTTGAAAAAGAAAAGGTACAATTTTAGAAAGTGCAAGTGTGAAGAGGGACCGAGGGTGTGAATAAAGTTTATATGAAATTATTTAACTGGGTACAAGATTTAACATTTTCATTTTTTTATTATTAGTTCTTGTATTATATGTAAATTGTAAATTTAGTTCATTTCCTTTAATTTGGCATTTCTAATCTTATATTTTCTGAATTTTAAAATTTCATTCTTGACCCAAATAATAACAATTAATTTAATTAAGTTAAATTGCTCTATTTCCAAAATCTTATGCAACAAACAATCACATGTGCATTATCATGTCATGTTATGATTTTCACATAACACTTACAAAATAACGATTTTATTTTAACTCATAATTTAATGGCTATTATTTGAATCAGGTTGAAATTCAAAAAGTATAAGTATTAAAAATGATCAAATTGGAGAACGGCGATTGAGGGCAATGCTAAGGAGGCCTTGACCCCTATTTTTTTAAAAAAAAGAACATTTTTGATCCTTTAAAATTTATAAAATTTTAAATTAATATGTAATAAAATTATACTTTTACCTTCTAAAATGATAAAATTTTGATTTAATCTTTTAAAAATTAAATACAAAAACTATTGAAATAGTGAAATTGTATTCCCATAAAAAATATACAACTAAAATTCAACCCCAAAAAGTTTCAATGTCACTTCTGAAAAGGATTCAATCTATAACTCACGCCTAAACGATTAATAACAAAATTTTATCTAATAAATTTAGTTGTTACTATTTGAGTTAAAATTAAAATTTTAAAAATCATAAAATATAAAAATTAAAAATAATTAAATTAAAATGGAAAAAAATCACGATCCAGTGATAAAAAAAAATACATATATCTAATAAGGTTAGAGAAAAAAAATGAGGGGATTGAAAAGGGCAGCAGGGAGAGAAATTCAGAGCCAGGATTTTGAATAGTGTAAATATAATTTCTACTTACTGTGATTTGTTGATGTGAAAGAGGTTTGGGTTACTTGGAGAGGAGGATGAACCCTAAAAAGAAATCCTTTGATTTCTGCAAAAGCAACCCCTTTTCAACTTCCTTAATTTTAATTCCTCTAAATCCAAATCTTCCTTCCTTCTGCTGCTTGATTCCATGTCTAACTTTAACCAAAATGTCAACCCCTTCCTCCTTTTTCTTAAACGAAATTACAAGACTTGCCCATTTTCTATTTCTAAGGATTTTAGGGGATTTTTAAAACATTTTTGGAAATATTCTTTAAAATATTTTTGCATTTTTTAGTACTATTCTCCCTAAAGCAAAAGCAATTTAATGATAAATTTGGTCATTAACGTTTACATATTTGTCAAAATGATCTTAATTGTATTTTTGAGTCAGTATTTTTTATTTTTGAATTTTTTTAAATAATTACATTTATTTTTTTTAAATTAAGAATTATTTTTTTAATTTCATTTACGATTTATTTATTTTATTATTTTTTACATGTAATTATTTTATTGAATTATCTAAGTAATAAATTACATCTCATTAAAAATATTTCACATCATCTTGATAATTTTTTTAATGGTACTTTCATTAAATCTATTAAAAAATAATTTAAAAAAATTTAAAAATATAATTAGGTCATTTTAACAAAACACGTAAAATTAACGATTAAATTTGTCATTAAGTCAAAAAAGAATAATAAAAGAATTTTGAGGATAGTATAGCTTAACAGTCCCTCTAGCCCTAAGCCTAGGCAGCCGACACCATATTTGGAAAAGGGTAAATTCTAAAAATAGTCATTTAACTATTAAAAAGTTTCATTTTAGATACTTAAAATAAAAATTTTGCAATTTAAACACTCAAGTTAGTGAGTTCATTCATTTTTGGCCACCCAAGTTAAAAACTGTAAGGGAAAGCTGGCCTGGAATTTTTGTTTTAAATGTTTGATTTTCCACCTAATTATCGCTTTCCCATGTCATTCTAATTCTTTAAAAAGCATTATCATTTTAATCACCCTTTAAATTAAATGAGGTAACCCTAAAAAAATTGGGTATTTGCAATTTTTTAGCCTCTGTTCTTAGTTCCTTTCCAACGTAGCAGTGAAGACGGAGAGGAAGGAATTGCGACGGAAGACAAAGCTAAGGAAGAAATGAAGGACCCAATGACAAGAAATGAAGAACATTTGCCATTTGCCCTAAATCCCTTAATAATCACACAGCTTTTAAAAGCAAACATTATTAATATGAAATCGCAAGAACACTAAGAATGTTTGATGAACCAACAAAACCCATAACGATGAAATGAAAACAGTTTTAACATGTGTTAAAATTAACAAAGAACCCTAACAATGTTTTGATGAAACAAAAAACCCATAACGGTTACATGTTAATATTTGACTTACAAAAAATTGAAAGAAAGTACTTTTAATAGAAGAAGATTCCCCCTCCCCCCCCCCCCCCCGCCCTTATTCTCGTCGTTTTCGACCCATTTTCTAATCATCAATTCGATTTTGTTTGATTATCGCTTCCTCTTAGTCTGTAACTTCAAACTCTCTATGAATGGAATCAATTTTTTTTACCCAGCAGCAGTGGGAATAAAAAAATTAAAAATTCTTTTACCAAAGTGATATCGTTTAGATTTTATTGGGTTAAAAAAGGGTAAATTCCAAAAATAGTCATTTTTGTTTACTCAAAATTACATTTTAGTCACTTATGTTTGAAATATTACATTTTAGTCACTTACGTTATCATTTTGTCACGAAGTGGTCATCTACCGTTAAACTCCATTATCTCTCTAACGACAATCCTACGTGGTAGTCCAAATGGGTTTTAAATGTCAACTTGGATGTCCAATTGAGACGAAAATATGTTTGTACTTAAATAAATTTAATTAATTAAAAATTTTAAATTAATTTTACCTTGAACTGGAAAAGAAAAATCGTTTGTCTCTTTTTTTCTTTTAATTTTCTTTTCCATTTTAATTGAAAAGACTTCTCATCCTAGTTGAATATTCAAGTTGACATTCAAAATCCATTTGGATTGTCATGTAGGATTGCCATTAGGGAGGTAACAGGACTTAACGGCAGAGTGACTACTTCTAACAAAACGATAACGTAAGTGACTAAAACGTAACATTTCAAACATAAATGACTAAAATGTAATCTGAGGCAAATAAAATTGACTATTTTTATAGTTTGCCCTTAAAAAAAGCTGATTTGAAAATAAAATTATTACGTGCAATTTTAAAAATTTTAGATCAACTTTCCATTACAGCTTTTAACGTGAGTGATCAAAATGAATAAATTTTTTAATGTGAGTATTTAAATTATAAAATTTTATTTTAAATTCCTAAATGAAAATATTAACAGTTGAGTGATTATTTATCCAGTAAATTGAAGCATATCCAAACAAATTCTGAGTATAATTCTTTGGGAAATAAAGCATGGTTCTTTTGAGAAAAATCTAGTCACACATAATATATTTGGATTTTCTAAAAAATATTCATGTATTAAATTTATTTCTAATATATATATTAGAACATGGAAATAAAAGATATATAACTTGTAAATTAAAATAAGATATATAATCATGTCTATCTTAATGGGACCACTTGTTGGAAGTGTTTGTGTGAATGAGAAAGGAAGAAGAGTGATGCAGATAGTTCCCAACAAAATTTGGACCCACATGTCTCATTGTCACTATGTTGGAGGCCCTTTTAATTGTCAAAATTTCATCACCTGGATTTGTTTGCTTTCACTCTGCTTTTAACTTTTCAACTTTGGGATTGCAGAATATTAATGTTCTCAAACACTATCCTACAACTCTTTTTTAATTTGGTGTACTGTTCTTTTTATGTTTAGAATTAATTTTTGTTGGAGTTGAGAAATTCGAATTTGGTTTAAATATTTAAATACAATTAAGCAAATGAGATTGAATATTAAATATGGAATAGTGGAGGTTCAATTTATTAATTATCTTAAAAATGACAAAATCATGTAAGATTAATAGAATGTGAAGCAGCTTGTTACAAATCCATTAATTAGTCAAATGACTCGATCGTAGCACATGAAAGGAGACAATTATGAGCCACTCAGCATGAATATCCTTTAATCATATTTATGTCAGTCCTATATTATATGCTTATCATTGATTTAAATACTTGGAATCCATTGAATCATATTCGTATTTAGTTTTAAATTTTATAAATAAGATGAGCAGGATGATTTTTATTTTTAAAGTATATTAAAAAAATTAATTTTAAAATAAAATATAATTGTTGATGTTGGAAATCAATAAGGAAGTACGAAGGAAGGAGGACATGTGGTGGTTTTGGTGGAAGTCAATTCACTCAACTGGGGCAAAGAGAAAGTTGACGTTGTGAAGGAGTATGCTAAGGGCGGAAGCTTGAATACTTGAGGGTCTATCCCTTTTTCTTTGTGCCAGAGGTATTTATAGGAGAGGATTTGTATTTGGTGGCGTTGACATGGTGAACTTGCTATTATGCTATCATTGCAAGAGATATGGAGAGATATCTGTGATGAGATACATTTCGTCATTACTTCTAAATTATGGTACAGAGTGATTAAGCCCACATAAAATTTACCCGCGTAAAGAATCACATTCTAAAAAAAAACAACGAGCGCATAGTGAAGACTTTCAGAAGGCAAGCGAGCGACTGTCTCGCACGGATGGCCAACCAAAATCCTCCCAAAGAGACAAAAAGTTAGCAGAAATCAAGTCTTCCAGGTAATTGGTCTTCTAGCGACTGACTGATAGGTAGAAAGCAGAAAACTTCTCCCTGATAGCCTGTTGTGTTGCCATATATCCCACACTGGAAGGATATGACAATGATAGACCAAATAAATATTGTAATCTATCTATAATTCTTTTCCCGATAATTTCTATTACTACCATTACAATTTGATATATGATATGGAATAAATTCAATTGTATAAAGTTTAGGGACAAGAATAGAACCAAAATATTAAAAATAATAATAATCTATCCATGAATACTTGTTTTCGCTTATCCTCATCCCTCCACGTGCACAATAATGTTACCAAATAGTGTGCCCCATTTTCATGCATGTTAGCTTCCACATGGTTTTAGCCGCATCAAGGCCGGATATTTCTCTCTCTTTTTAATTCGAGAATTCAGAATGTTGCTCAAAAAATGTGTTTATTTTAAATTTTGTTTTTTAATTATTATCTATACGTTCGTTAAGTGATTTTATTTCAAGCAAATTACTTTAAAAGTTTACAATATCTTTCTTCTATTTTGGATAGTCTGAATGCCGATTATTACTTTTTTATTTTGATGAAAATGAAAAGAATTATGATTAGGTGTATTCGATACGTCTATTAGCTTGGGTGTAATTTTTTTCCCTATTTTTCTGCCTTGTTTTGCCACTGATTTGGTCATTTTATAAGTTTTACCTCAAAAAAGAAAATAGCGTCTTAAAATCTATTTAAAATATTTCAAGTTAAGGCTCAATTCAATTTTATTCTTTGTTTCTATATTTGAAAGGTTTAATTATTTCCGATAAAAAGGGTTTATAATTTCTTAAATTCCTTTAAATATTTCAAACAATATATTTAATTTGTAAAATTTTATAATTGTTTACGAGAATGATTTTAATAAATGAAACCAAACTTCCTTACGAAGAGTTTGCATCCACAAGTTTAATATTTTGTGCATCTGATAAAATTAATCCAAACCTGAAAAATTGGAGAATTTTGATTTTGATAAAATTCTTCCCATATTCTAAATTACCAAGAGGCTGGTTTTTGTATACGAAAATGCGGAAATAATGAATTTCTCTCTCTGTTTTTTTTTTATTATGCTTTTTTATATTAATCTAATAATATATATTACATGTTACAAAAGTAATTAAGGAAAGAATCCTATGTGTTTTCATAAATTTTTGGCAAGAGGCACTCCTAAAAATTGTACTTTTAGTCTCTGAAATTTTATAAAATTTTAAGTAAATAAATATCAAAATTATAGTTTGATCTTTTAAAAATGATAAAATTTTGATTTATTCCTCCTAAAAATTATAAAGATACATATCAATACAATAGTGAAAATTGTATTTTAATTCTTATAAAAATATATAACTCAATCTTGATCCGTAAAAAAAATTTATGACTTTGCCCATGTTGTTATATGACACATCATCAAAATATTAATGTTAAATATGTAAGCCATGTTTTTAATATACTTTGTTTTTATTAATTATTATTAATGTTTTCTATTTTCATACATTATTTTATATTATTTTTAAATGCAATATTTCTATATTAAATAATATATAATTTTAATGGTCTCGACAAACTTTATATATTAGTAGTATTCTTATCACATACGTATGTGTGTGGCAACCATATATATTTAGAATAGAGGTATAGAGGTAATAAATAATGCATGATATAATTAAAATGTAAATATTATGTTAAAATAAAGTTTTGATTCAATGGTAAAATTAAAATTTTATTGATGTTAATGGCACCGATTCAAATCCAACCACATACAATTGGTTTATTAAAATTACGGCATGTCATTTTCATAGTTTCCATAATTATGTTGGTATCCGGTTGATTCATAATACCAACTTAACCAGACACTTAAATAATAGTAAGTATCGATATATAAATATATATCAAATATATTTATTAAAGTTTCATATAAAAACTATCAACAAGTTGGTGCAATGGCAAGAAACATTGTAGTCTCAAAAGGAAAACATGATTCAAACCTTGAAGACGACTTTATTAGGAGAGGTAGCTATGAACCTCGGACATGACCCATAAAGCAAGCATGAAAAGTACTAGACAAATTTTTATTGATTTATAAAAATATAAAAAGTTAAAAACACCCACATAATCATATAACTTATTTTGTAAATAAAATGGTCTTTTGGTAATTCTCTAATTGAGTTGGGACTTGGTTGATGAGTGTCACAAACTTAATAAAGAAATTTATAAATAGTATATATATATATATATATATAGATTTTCTATAATCAAATTAAAAAATACATATAATAATAAAATAATATAAAAGGTGGAATGATGGCCTGAATGTGGCGTGAAAATGGGGCTTTAAAAAGATAGTCGTCCAAAGTGATAGTGTTGAAGCCATTCGATTGTTAAATGGAGAGGAACTAGGAAGGTTTGCAAAGCCCCATTGCTTTGCTTCGGGACATTAAGGAGCTTGTAGGCCGGCAATGGGAAATGCAGGTTATCTCACGTTTACAGGTCAGCAACTATGGCAACAGATTTCTTGGCAAATTCAATCTCCTCATGTCCTATGATTTGCAGATTCTTTTGGGTCTTCCATGAGGATTTGGAGTATTTTGGCGAATGGAGTGGAATATGTACTTGCTCCTTAGTTTACCCCTTGATTAATAAACTCTTTTCTATATATATATATATAATCTAATGGTTAGTTTTTTAAAAAAACAAATTAAAAAGAATTATCAATTTTCAAGTAATAGTAGCAGCCGCAGAGTTAGACAATAAAAAACGCTTATCTAATTGTATCTAGTTAACAACTGTTGAAAGAGCTTCAAGAAAGACTCAGGTACCAAAAGGCAAACCTTTCATCATTCCAGCCAAAATATGAGGAGCACAATTCGCCCCCTTAGCATCTGCTTGATATCCACTCTCCACTCATGTCTACGCAATTCTTGAATTCTCAACACCAAATCTCTATTTGAATGCCTTTTGATGCCACTATGGATACCTTTGATAGTTAGAGTACAATCAATTTCAACAATAACATTTTCCCAATTAACATCTAAGGATTAGGATTTGCTACACCTTACAGTATCATTTTTATTCCACAAGTGTCCTTAAAGAATTGTCATGTGTTTCTTTTCTTAAAATATTTTATTATATTTTTATAGGACATTTGTCAACCTCTAACCTTATTTGAGGAGTTTAGAAACTCCACTAGCAATTTACAAAATATTTTCTTCATATATAATTATGACTATTATAATTAGAAGATCAATCTTTATCATAAAAAATCACAAATTTTTTAAGTTTAACAATAAAGTTTGTAAATATTGAGATTAAATTTGTTGGACATTTTAATTTTAAAATCAATTGATAGAATATATAATTATTGAAGGATTAAATTTGTTATTAAATCAATAAAAAACTCACGTTAGAGTTTTATTGTTAACTTAAAGACGCCTAAGAGAAAAGTGACTAAAATATATAATTTTGAAAAGTTGTTTTTAAATAAAAAAATTTAATAGCTAGGTGATAAAAATAGAATCAAGTACATAGTGAATACTATTCTTATAGTTTACCCTTTAAATAATTAATTGAATCCTAGGGGTCTCGGGTCCGAGCACTTGTGTGTGTAAGGTGTGTGTGTACCTTGTCAAAAGGTTAAAAAGAGTGAACAGATACAACCAAAAAAATCATTTACCATAAAAATACTAAATCCAATCAATTATATTTAATAAATTTATCTAAATTAATTATTATTTATTAAATATGATTGATTGAATTTATTATTTTTATGGTAAATGTTTTTTATTAAATAATTGATTGAAATAAAAAATAATTATATTAAAAAAATAAATAAAAATAAAAATTGGCATATATGCTTATTCTTTTTTTTACCATTTAAAAACTATCTTAAGATATCCTTGAGTTTAGCTCAAGTGATAAGATAAAAAAAAAAAAAAATTCAATTCAAATGCATATACTGAAAAATAGATAACCTCCAAACCTTTAAATATTTAGTTGTTAAAAAAAATAATTTCAAACGTAAAAAATGGAAAATAAATAAAATAAACAAATAGTTGTAAAGTTAATTGTAGTTTTATTAAGGTTGATAAATACAGATTCAAATGGCCTCCAAAAAAATCTCCTATAGTTAATGATGCACATCCTGGTTATAGCACTGTGATGTGTGTGTTTGATACCTACAATAATGCACTCACCGTATGAAAGATGCCCCTTTTGCGTTATGATTCCACAAACAAAGGGAGTCGCGCTCCATCGTTCGTTTTGGTCCTTTGAATGAATAAAACCCTCGAAATCGAAGCTTCGGTTATTTTTGGAAACATCGGATTGTATATATTTACTCACACTCTCACTTGAGTTTTTCATATACTGTCTTCTACTCTTTTACTGAATAAACAAACCAAATACAATACAAAACCTAACCCCAATAATTCTTTTGGCAATCAGAAGGAAAAAGAATCGTAATTGCTATGAATAAGACGTCAAAAGTGTAGCATCCTTTTTATGTAAACAACCCTACGGGGATTTACTGTGAAAAAAGAAGAGCCACTGGAGATTGAGAAGAAGATACGAAGGCTAATTTAACTGTGTTGCTTTTTTTATTCTTTGAGGAGGAAAAGAAAAGAGAAAAGATGGTGGACATAGACGACACCTTGCAGGACATCAAGAACGAGAACGTCGATCTTGTAAGAAAAAAAGCACACGATTTTATCACTGTTTTTTTTTTTCCACTTTTTGTTTGATGAATGATGGTTAGTTTGTGTTTTTTTTATGTCTTTGGTTTTTAAGGTAAATATTGAGATGACAGGATTGTTATGTTAGTAGTCATTGCAATGTAAACACCAGATCCAATTTTACTTTTATGTTGATTGGCCACCTACTGAATTTGTTTGATAGCTGATACTTATGATATGAATCACTTCCGACGCTGACGATAGCTCCCTTTGCCAGTTTGAGTGAAGCCCTTTTTTTAAAAAAAAAATCAAATTTAAAGATTGTTTAATTATTTGATGATGGAATTGATAATTTTGGTGTGTGTGGGGGGGGGGGGGGGTTGTAGGAGCGTATACCCGTTGAAGAAGTATTTCTGCAGTTGAAATGCACCAAGGAAGGGTTGACAACCGAGGAGGGGCTGAAGAGACTGCAAATCTTTGGCCCAAACAAACTCGAAGAGAAGAGTGTAAATATTTTCTTTCTCACTCCCACTGTTTCCTCATTTTCTGTTATTATATATAACGAGAGAAGCTGATTAGGGTTTAACGAATTTTAAACAGGAAAGCAAGCTTTTGAAGTTCTTGGGATTTATGTGGAATCCTCTATCATGGGTGATGGAGATTGCAGCAATTATGGCCATTGCTTTGGCCAATGGAGGAGTATTAATCCTTCTCTTTCATCACGCTTTCTTGCTATACTTGCATTGCTATTAGGTAAACCATCTTTTTTAACTGGATAAACCAAAAATGCAGGGCAAGCCCCCAGATTGGCAAGATTTCGTTGGTATCACTGTTTTGCTTATTATCAACTCCACTATCAGTTTCATTGAAGAAAACAATGCAGGCAATGCAGCAGCGGCACTTATGGCTGGTCTTGCTCCCAAAACCAAGGTGCTTTATATGAGACATCAATAATTGGCCAACACAAACAATACATGCATGCGTGATAGTAGAAAACTGATGTTTCCTTTGCATGTTTGAATAATTGATTCATTAATAGGTCCTAAGAGATGGAAAATGGTGCGAGCAAGAAGCTGCAATTTTGGTACCAGGAGATATCATCAGCATCAAGTTGGGAGATATCATCCCAGCAGATGCACGTCTCCTAGAAGGTGATGCGCTCAAGGTTGATCAATCTGCCTTAACTGGTGAGTCTTTGCCGGTAAACAAGAACCCCGGTGATGGGGTTTACTCGGGTTCTACCGTCAAGCAAGGTGAGCTCGAGGCCGTTGTTATCGCCACTGGTGTTCACACCTTCTTTGGTAAAGCAGCTCACCTGGTCGATAGCACCAACAACGTAGGCCACTTCCAGAAGGTAATCTCACAAGCTTATGACAAGCATTTTTTGTGTTATATTCTTAACTTGTATCTGATGTGTGCACTGGGATGGGAACTGATTGATCAGGTGCTAACAGCGATTGGGAATTTCTGCATATGCTCAATTGCAGTAGGCATGCTAGTTGAGATTGTGGTGATGTATCCAATCCAGCGTCGAAGGTATAGAGATGGAATTGATAATCTCTTGGTGCTTCTCATCGGAGGGATTCCTATCGCCATGCCAACAGTTTTGTCGGTGACAATGGCTATCGGGTCTCACCGGCTTTCTCAACAAGGAGCTATTACAAAGAGAATGACAGCCATCGAGGAAATGGCAGGAATGGATGTACTCTGCAGTGACAAGACTGGGACACTTACTCTAAACAAGCTTACTGTAGACAAGAGCATGGTTGAGGTTGGTCTATGAATTTGGTTCAACAGGCAACCATTAACATACTTCAACTATGAGAGTCAAATCATTTATTGTAGAAACCATAACTCATTGATCATGCTACTGAAATTTCAGGTATTCACAAAGGATGTTGACAAGGAAATGCTTCTGTTACTCGCGGCAAGGGCTTCAAGGGTTGAAAATCAAGATGCTATTGATGCCTGCATTGTTGGAATGCTAGGTGACCCCAAGGAGGTGAACTCTTCTTGCTCGTGCTTCTCAATCATTTCCATTATTTCCTCATCCACTTCATCTTATGCAAATAAATCTTACATTTAGTATCCGGTTTACAGGCAAGAGAGGGTATCACAGAGGTCCATTTCTTCCCTTTTAACCCAGTTGACAAGCGTACAGCCATGACATACATCGAGTCCGATGGCAGTTGGCATCGAGTCAGCAAAGGTGCACCAGAGCAGGTAAAATATCAGCAGGAGCTTTATACCACATTTCTCTTTTCCTGGCAGTGTTTTTTTCTTATTTTTACCTGAAATCTCTATCAGATCATTTCTCTCTGCGACCTTCGAGATGATGTGAAGAAGAAGGCTCTCGATATCATTGATAAATTTGCTGATCGTGGACTTCGTTCTCTTGGTGTGGCTAGACAAGTGAGTTTGCAACCTATTTTTCTTGATAGCTGTACTTTCTTTTAAGAAGCAAATGGAAGAAAAGCTTATTGTGGAATAAACTTAATTGTATTTTTAGACTGTTCCTGAGAAAACCAAGGACAGCCCGGGGGGTCCATGGGAATTTGTGGGCCTTTTACCTCTTTTTGATCCTCCTAGACACGACAGCGCGGAGACGATTCGTCGCGCACTCCATCTTGGTGTGAACGTCAAGATGATTACCGGTGATCAATTGGCCATTGGTAAGGAAACCGGTAGGAGGCTAGGCATGGGAACCAACATGTATCCATCATCTGCTCTCCTGGGCCACAATAAAGATGAAAAAGTTGACACAATTGATGTGGATGAGCTTATTGAAAAGGCTGATGGCTTTGCAGGAGTTTTCCCAGGTAACCAAGTTGATATATTTCGTAGCTAGTGTTGTAGCTATCTTGTTGTCCTAACTCCTAACTAATGAACTACCATTCAGAGCACAAATATGAGATTGTGAAGAGGCTACAAGAAAGGAACCACATTTGTGGCATGACTGGAGATGGTGTGAATGATGCGCCAGCACTTAAGAAGGCAGACATTGGAATTGCTGTGGATGATGCAACTGATGCAGCTCGAAGTGCATCGGATATAGTATTAACAGAGCCTGGACTAAGTGTGATTGTTAGTGCTGTTCTAACAAGCAGAGCCATTTTTCAGAGAATGAAAAACTATACCATCTATGCCGTTTCCATCACTATCCGTATCGTGCTGGGTTTCACGCTCCTTGCTCTTATTTGGAAGTTCGATTTCTCCCCCTTCATGGTTTTGATCATTGCTATACTCAATGACGGAACTATTATGACCATCTCCAAGGACAGGGTTAAGCCATCTCCTATGCCCGACTCATGGAAGCTCAAGGAGATCTTTGCCACCGGCATTGTCCTCGGAACCTATCTTGCTTGCATGACTGTTGTTTTCTTCTGGGCTGCTAACGATTCCGACTTCTTTTCGGTAAAATAAAAAAGAGACAGTCTTTACATTCTCCTTAAAAACCATACTTATGAAGCATGAACCACAAAGCATCTTGATTCATAATTGCAGGATAAGTTTGGGGTAAAATCCATCCGGTACAATCAAGATGAGCTTACAGCCGCTGTGTATCTCCAAGTGAGTATTGTGAGTCAGGCACTCATCTTTGTGACTCGTTCTCGGAGCTGGTCTTTTATCGAACGTCCCGGTCTCCTTCTAGTGGCTGCCTTCATTCTAGCACAACTGGTGAGTTGGTTTAAAATTTCACATCAATTTCAGAATTTGATATACAAAAGAACAACTAATATTTCAATTTTTTGGTGTGTTGTTCAACTTTGTAAGGTGGCTACTGTCCTTGCCGTTTATGCAAACTGGGGATTCGCTAGAATTAAAGGCATCGGATGGCCTTGGGCTGGTGTTATTTGGCTCTACAGTGTAGTTACCTACATCCCACTTGATGTTCTCAAGTTCTTAATCCGGTATGCCTTAAGTGGAAAGGCCTGGGATAATCTCCTTCAGAATAAGGTATGCAAATCATTATCCTTGAATGACAACTGAAACAATGGTCTGTTTCTCTCTTGTTGATATTCACTCTCTCTTTCATATTGCACACAGACTGCTTTCACAACAAAGAAGGATTATGGAAAGGAAGAGAGGGAGGCACAATGGGCCACGGCGCAACGCACCCTTCATGGATTGCAGGCTCCCGGAGCTGAAGAAATCTTGAATGAGAAGAGCAGCTACCGAGAGTTGTCGGAGATCGCCGAACAAGCCAAGAAGCGTGCTGAAGTTGCAAGGTATAATATGATATGATCACTAGTGATTGAGAATATGTTTGTTGTTTCACTAGTTTTATTTCATGACATGAACATGTTATGTATGATTTACCAGGTTGAGGGAGCTTCATACGCTGAAAGGGCATGTTGACTCAGTTGTGAAACTCAAAGGACTTGACATTGAGACCATCAACCAAAACTACACCGTATGAGAAAAGCAGGGCTGAGCATTGCAAATTAGCGATATCCAGTTTTTTTTTCTTTATTAGTTGTTTCTGTAATAACAGAGTGGCAATATAAAAGACAGGCTTCATTGAGCAGGTTCTTGTTGTCCGTATCAATGTAATAAAGAAAAAATTTTCTTCCATTTAATGATCGAAGGAATATTTCATTAATTTCGTATAGACTTCCTTATGTTTGAATTTTTTCCCTCGTTTCTTTTCTAGCTTTTTGGTTGTCATATCAGCACTTATTCAAGTTCGTATCTCTTCTTTTTGGCCTAAAGAAACAAACTTTTATGGAACCCTAACACCATTTACTAATGAATAATCATACTCATTCATGGCCTTAACAAACGAGTTCATATGAACAAAGCAAAACCCTTTCAGCAATATGATTTGCTGCTTGATATGAGAGAAAAACAAATAACTATTATATATAGACTCGTGATATAAAATCATGATTTTAAAAAATTAAGTTGAACTTGTGAATTGAATCTTAAATTGAAAAATTGTTGTCTGTGTAATATATTAATTTTTTCAAAGATTTTGAATATTGGGCTTCTATCAAGTTCCTCAAAATTCTCTAATATTCTAGAATAAAAAAAGATATATAATTTATATAATAGAAAAGGAGAAATAGATATGTACAATATGGAAAACTATAGCAATTAGAATGCACTTAGAAAGAAGAATGATAAAGCAATTTGAGCATTTTATGTTTATCAAGCAGATATAAAGAGAATCTTCAACAAGAATATATTCTTCTTTCTGAAGGTAAGAACTTATATGTATGTGTGTGTGATTTCCCTATTCTTCAGTTTCAGTAATGCTTGCTAGACTTGGTTGCCATTGGTCAAATGATGAGCGTCTCTTGGGGGACCCTTTTGCGTGGCCTCTGGCTCTCTTCCTCGTATGCGGCCTTGTCTGATCGTCATGATTAGGTGATACCACGTTTCCAGGCGATCTCGTTTTCTCGGCAGAATCATCGCCATAACAGGCTTTATGATGATCGTGACTGCTCTTAGCACCTGTCATCAAGCAAGCGAAGCAACTTTTGTCATCGAAACATGACCCGTCCTCCTTCTCCATACCTTTGGGAACACTAGAATCTGCACTCGAATATTCATCCTCCAAACTATGGTTCAGGGTGGAATATGGAATTTTATTATTCTTGTTCGTAAAGAACCAACACCTAGTACTGGAATCATCGTTGACAGGATCCTGTGATTCCTCGCTTTGCTGGTATTTGCTTCTTGTTGGTGTAGGACTAGGCATATTCTTGTTGGAGAGTCGTTGAAGCTTTCGGATAGTGCTTATAGGCACCACATAGAACTTTTGACCCAGCATTAGCTCAGTCTCAGGTGGAACAATGGCCCATGGTTGCTGGAAAACATGAGGGTAAGCCACCACACATCTTGGGTTCCGGTAGATTATCTCCGCCGCAAGGATAGGTTGGTCATGGAGCTCCACGTGACCTCCTGGATGAACAATCTTCACAAACAGGTTCTTGGTGTTTTTACTGCAAACCCAGCTTGAAAACACCATGTTCTTTTTTGGGGGGGAAAGATGAGAATGATTATGCTTATAATCGGAGAAGTATTTCAAGGCATTGCCGTTTCCTGGAGACGGTCGAGAATATCCTTCCAATTTCAACAGCTATGAAAATTTCTTTCATGAGTTTGCTTCTTGTTTGGTTTGATTCATTGACAACATCGTGGCAATGATGTTAAAATTCAAGCACACGTATTGACATTTTGGTTTGGGCATTACGTTAAAATTTTGTCATCATTAACAAGGACAACCGTGTCATGCCAATGGAATCCAATCAATATTAATGAGCCGTTCTTAATTGGATATCATTACATTTTTATTCCTACGGCGAACTATAGTTATTTTATGGCTCATCATGTAGCATATTCCTTTTTTCCACATAAAAACATTTCTATTTCTTGGACGGATTTCATTCCATTTGCATACGAATTGCTTTTAAGAAATAATTTGTCCCTCTTTTTCAGTTTTTAAAGTTACTGTTTTTTTTTTCTAATCATGAAAAAATTAATCTTTTTTAACTTTATTGATGTAGCATTAAATTATCACCGGAATGATATGTCAATATTTAATTATTTTTTAAAATTTTAAAAATTCAATTAAATATATAAAAAATATTTTCAAAATTAAAAATATTTTTTATATTTTAAAAAATTAATTAAATATTGACATGTCATTCATGTATATGCCAGATCAACAAAGATAACAAATGTTAATTTTTTTATTTATTTTGAAATAATTTGACAAAAAAAATACAAATTAAAGAACTAAAAGAAACAGAAATTAAATGAAAGATTAACATAACTTTTTATATAAAGTTAGAAGACGAATTACGTAAATAGAGTAGAGATTGATGTTATTTTGGTGTGGGGGTGTTATTAGCAAAGCCTGAAACCATTTCATAAGGTCAACATCGACCATCGAATACTTCAAGATGTATTGGCGTTGCCTGATTCCATTCTTATTTGGAAATATTCCGCATGGGGGAAGTAGACAAAATTCAATGCTTTGGCTTAAGCAATGCCCCTTTTGTCATTTGCCTGTAATTGTAATTTCCCTTCCCCTTCCCTTTCCCTTTAAGGGGGGTTAAATGAGGCATATAATATGAGTTCTAATTTTATATACACCAACCCTAAATAGCAGCGGAAAATAAACATGAAAAATACAAAAAAGAATTCACAAAAACAATTACATTATTGATATTTTGTTTATGTACAAGACTTTGCAAAAATACCAAATTAGAAAAGATTTAAGTAAGATTATCATATCATAATTCTAATGAATACATTTACACAACCCAAAAAAGAATTTGTCCATTTTTATCATTTTAAGTCGCCTTAAGTTGTTTGTTTAAATAAAATGGACTTGAATATTTTACAGTATATGAATAGAAATCAAAGAAGATTTGAATATCAAAGATTAAGAAATTCTTATCCAAATTCGTTAAATATCCAAATCCACAAAAATGGTCAAATTGAATAATGTTTTAACAATTAAGTGCCATCCTTAATCGAGAATTTCATTTTCTATTCCCTGTTTTTTTTGGGGGGGGGGGGGGTTCAGTACAAGGATCAGAGTACTACGCGGATGATGTTAAATATCTGTATTTGGAATATAAATTCTACGTTGTAACATCAGATAATCACCCAAAAGCCACTTCCATGGCATAATTAAATTGCATCAGATCCTCGAAGAAAAGGTTCATTTGGAAAAGAATGAGGGAAAACTAGTCTACCAAATGCAGTGTTGTAGCACAGAAGGTTAGATGCAAAATCAGAATTCAAGACATCATGGTCACAAGTTCAGAATTTGTATAATCGGCACGAAATAGATGGAAGAGAGGAGGCACCGACCAGCTATGTAAGTCTTAACGAACCTCCGAGTTCTGTCGGTACAAGAGGGATGAGAGAATGCAGGACATCAGTTATGAGTGGCCTATAACTTGGCTCAGGCTGTATGCACAGCACCGCAACAGCAGCGACCTGTTCATAAATGACATAATTTGATGTTTATAAAGAGAACATGGGCGTATGACGATGCAAATAAAGTAATCTTCCATGTACCTGATATAAGTGCTTTAAATCCATTGTGTCTTTTATTACTGGATCAACTAACTTCGGAAGTTTCAATCTGTCGGTCAGCTGGGGCATGACCTATAAATGAAGTATTAAGCCATGGCTGAAAGAAATTCAAAATGTATGGTCCAAAGAAATTACCCATGTGACAAGAGATTGGTGCTGAGTTGGTGACATTTTCTCTAGCGGTTTCTTTCCGATTAGCAGCTCCAAAAGTACAACTCCGAAAGCATATACATCGCTTTTATCGGTCAATTTACCTGAGAAACACAATCAGGTTTTTACTCTATCAAGAGGGAGATTACATCCGGTCTCTTTTATGGAGCTATTTAGGAAGGAAGAACAACTATGCCTCCTTCATCTTTCTGCAGATTCCTAATTGCGCAAGGATTTCATGAATCACATTCATAATTTCTTACGTATCAAAGCATAAAGATCTTTGGCTTACCCTCTAAGAGGTACTCTGGTGCTACATAGCCCAATGTTCCAGACAACTTAACATTTTTGTTCTGAGATCCAGTAGTCACAGCAAGGCCAAAGTCCGATAGCTGAATCAATGAAAAGATAGTTAAGGGAACCATTCAAAGTTGACATTTCAAGAAAGATCCGTAAAGAAATGAGCTTTCATGTCTGTCATGCATAATGTTACCTTAGCATTGAAGTTGGAATCGAGAAGGATATTAGATGACTTTATATCTCTATGGACAACTGGTGGATTGCAGTTCTCATGAAGATATTCTAACGCTCTATCAGACATTTCGAACCAAATTAACAACAGATAAGCAATGAATCAGAGTAAGAGATTAGAACAGATTCAGATATGGAGAATTCACCTAGCAACATCAATTGCAATTTTCATTCGTAAATGCCAGGTTAAAGCTGATCCTTGAGAAGGTCCTATAATGTCCAAACCAATAAAATTAGATTAAAAGATCAACTTTAGCCATCTTCCACTAACTTTCACTATTCTTTGTGACTTTGGGATCAAGAAAAGGAGTTCATATACCGTGTAACTGACTCTCCAAAGAACCATTTTGCATCATTTCATATACAAGTAATTTTGTTTCACCATGGATACAGTAACCTAAGAGCGATACAATATTCTGATGCCGGATTTTGACCAGCCAGTCCGCCTCATTCTGCACATTGCAATAAACCCAGGAAGGATGTATCAAATGCATACAAACTAGATATCAAAAATCTACTTCAGTCGGGCACAAAATATTACCTCGAATTCCCTTTCAGCATCCACTCCTCCATTATCTAATTTTTTCACAGCAGCAAGAAATTTGTCATCGAAGCGAGCTTTATAGACACGTCCACGACCGCCCTCACCCAGAACATTACTTTCCCGAAACCGTTTGTTGCAGCTTCCAATAACCGATACTCGATGACAGCTACTGATCCCTTTTTCCCAGCCATCCATAAGGAATTAAAACGATCCACAATTGGACTCAATGAAAGTGCTTTTGTAGGTTCTGCAGATTGCGTAGTGAAAACCAAAACAAAAAAGAGTTGAAATTCGAAGACAAGAACCATAATCAAGGCATAATTTTAATCTCAAGGTGAAAACTTGGAAACCAAAAACATAAGGTGATTAAGTGAGACAAAAAAAAGATACCTAGGTTTTTTTGTTTGCTTTTCCCATTGCAGTTGTTCAAGATTTTCTGTCTACATATCCAGAAACATAATAAAAAGAGCAATATTCCAGCAAGGAGAGTGGAGGCAACAATTAGAGCTATAAGAATTCTCTTGTTTAGATCCTGGTGGTGCACTACTCGAACAACAGCCACCCCTGCTTTACCATTACCATGGTTATTTAGATTAGCATATCTGTAGGTAAAGGGAAGGAATAAAACCTTCATTCTTGTTTGCATAAAGAACTATACTTCCAAAAATAAATAAAAGAAATGGGGCACTTAAATCGATACAACTCAAACAAATTGTTGGTTACTATGCCAAAAAGTTTAACTTTGGCCACTGTAATGGAATTAGCAATTATTCCTAACAGCCAAACTACCGAAAAATCATAAGCCTATAGGTACAGTGCACAATATGTGTTAAATCCTGGGAAATAAGAGAAAAACGTAATAATAACAGTAGAGTAATGCAGAAATCTAGACCATTTGAAGCAAGCAAACGAAACAACCCCATTTAGGAGAAATGAAGAACAGATTGCAAACTCAAAGCCAAAAAAACGTAGAGTTGAAAAACCTGGAGAAACAGCTTCCATCTGTGAAGAAAACTGAGAAACGGGTTCTTGTTGAGAAGGAAGAACAGAATCGGATGTGAAGGGAACAGTTGACTGTGGTCGGGCATGAATTAAGAGTGAAAACAAAGAGAAGGAACATGCCCACATGGGAAATAATAGACACAGAAGATTCATCGTGTCTCCGCTAGGACAGAAGGGACGATAGAGAGAAATATTTTTTTTAAAAATAAAATCAAAATGTATGGGCTAATGAATGAAGCTTCTTTTCCTGTTCAAAGATCTTGCTGTTTCACTTTTGAATCTATCTATGGTTAACTCTTCTTCTTTTGAGGGGGGAAAGTTGCAGCAAACTAAGAAAAAGAAAAAGAACTCTTCTCTTTTTCTATTTGTCTTAAATTTAATCAGATAAATTATGTGTGGGGGAGTTGATGGACATAGTGCATCATCATGTGTGACAGTTATTAAAAGAGGGAGTTTCATTTAAGTTCTCTGAGTTTAGGGTTTAAACAGTTGGGATGTAGATATGCAGTCTCCATACAATACAGTTATTACTTAACCGCTGAATTTAAAATCTTTTATGGCTCTTCTTCAACATTACGATATAATCAATTTGACAATTTAATTTTCCTTTTCCACAGGAAGCTCAACTGTTTAAACCTTTCATGCATTTCTCATGTGTTATCGTGGATTAATTAAATAATATCAACTTACCATGGACCCGCCTAAACCAACAAAGGTCGTATTCAATTTTTACAAGCTTTCAACTCTTTTTCTTTCAACTCTTATTTATATTTATATTACTAGAGCTATTTTACCAATGTCAATTTCCTAAACTCGTCAAATACAATTTAATTTGAATCTAATAAAGTAGAGGGTATTCTCAAAAAAAAAGAAAGAAAAGGATGAGACATCATGAGATGGGGCAGCAAACTTCAAAGTGGCCGTGGCAAAGGGACACCTACCCAAGCTTACCCTTCTAACTCACTAGCTGTAAAATCCAACGTCCCAATCAGAGTTTTATATGAATTGAATTTGGATGTTCGAGTTTCCACCCTAACCATCATATTAATTCCATTTATTGTAGGGTTAAGTAGGAGTCCGTTTTCTTCGATTCCCAATCAAAGTTAAACGAAGCAAAAATCTATTTATGGTAGCAAATTTTTTATCTCTACTTTTAATTTGTGTTTAACTTCATCTGCCACATGTATTTATATATTATTTCCTCATTTGGTGAAAAGCTCTTCACTTTCACATGAGAGAAGTGATTGATGTCATCTATATATGTCACATGTGGCGATGGTGCTCAGCTAACCCTAACAGCTGGATTACTTCTTTCTTCTTTTATCTTCTTCTACTTTTTATTCCCAAATCCCTTTTAACTTAGAGGGTTTTATAATACAACGCTAAATATTAAAAAGCTTTTTGTAATTATATACAATTGGATTTGAATTTAGATATTCCAAAATTAACACTACTAATATCTCATCCATTATCTTAATTTAATTTATTGTAGGATTAAGAAATTAACTTTTGTGAAAATGTTGTCAACTTAAAGCTAAGATCATTTTTGATAAATTTTTCTTTAAATTTTTAAATAATAATAAATATGACTCTTACCGCGAGCTTTGCATTGGGTTAATTTTTTTAGATTAAATAATAGAGTGAAATTTTGAAGTTTATAACTCTTCATACATTTTAAATTTAATTCTCATACCTTTATTTTTAGTGTTGGAGATCGACCCGATTAAGCAACGAACAAGTTAAAAATAGCGGAAAAAATTGAGAAATTGAACACATAAATTTAACGTGAAAAAATCCCTCCGAAGAGGATAAAAAACCACGGGTAAAGATAATTTTACTATAATGACAAAAGAATGAAGAGTACAAAAGATGGAGATAAAAACTAAACCTCAAAAACCCGAAAATAAAGAACCCTCAAAACGTAAACACTAAATTCTCCAAAAGTGTTTAGAGTTTTAAACTATAATGGGTATTCTTAAATGGGTATATTTTTAAAGTTGTAAAATAACCTATTTATAGGCTAAATTTCTAAGTCAAATAATAATAAAATAATCTAGAGTAGTAAGAGTTTGACTCAAACAAATAAACAGAGTTTAATTGAAACAAATAAATAGAGTTTAACTGAAAAATTATTTTTCAAATTTGACTTGAAATAGGAGTCATAATTCAACATTTAGAAATTTAATTCTTTTATTTTTAATTAATAAATTTAATTTCAATTGTTAATACCGTTAAAATTATTTTGTTCAATTTCCCGATGTGAAACATTGAAATTTAAAAAATAATACTTGATAGCCACATAAAAAATGACATAACAATAGGCCTATATATAACAAAAAAAAATAATGGTGTTATCAACTTTTAAAAAATCATTAAACCTTTTAATCAAAATAGAATATTTAAACTAACTAATAATGTTATAAAATTGATGTACCAAATTATATCAATAATTAAAGTATATATATTAAATTTTAATATATAATTAAAAAAAAGTAAAAATATGTGCATTTAGATGCATATCATAAACTTAAATTTCAAGAAAAAAAAAAACTTTGCTTACATTTTTTATTCATTTTTTAAGAGCGTGAAGAGTAGTAATTGAGAATGAAAATTTGTGCTAATAGGCTATGATAAATTTATAATTTTTTTGAAAATTTGGGCTAAAAGTTTTATATTAAAAGAATTTAAATTGAATTATTAATTTATGAAAGATTATAATATAATTTTAGCATATAAACTAAAATAGGTCAAGGATTTTTGCTTGTCTCTTGGACCGGTCTGAATATAAATAAAATATCATTGATCATATTCGAAATATTTATCTACAAAGTCAATTAGCCCCAATTTGAAGTGGTTGATGTGAAGCAACTAAATAAAGCAATGTTGAAGTTGGGAAAGTGATGTCTTGAGGTGCATTGATAGAATCTCTTCCCTTTATCTTCAAGGGAATGAACAGGCTGACGTGATGAGATGAGATGAGATTACAAAACAAAGTCTTACAAAATTCTACCAAGTGTAGGTATTAAACAATTTAATGATGAAATGACTCAAATATTTATCATATTATACAGATGTTTTTTGTAAGTAAAAAACATAAATATTTTTTTTAATATTTTTCTAACTCAAGTGACTCGTTATATCAAACAATCAAATATTTAATATATAGGAAACTTTATCCATAATAATAAATAACTAAAATTAAAATTTATCAAATATTAAAAATAATTAATTATTTTAATGAATTTTAAAAAATATAATCATTTTAAATTAAATCCTCTAGAAGGTGCTGAACTGTTTCTCACACCGTGGGTGATAGGAATCCTAATGTGCTTTAAATGGCTACTTGGGCCTTCAAGAGGATTTAGTAAACTTTTAGGACCAAATTCCTTCCAATTTTGGGTTCATCAATCTTTCTGCTTGCATTTTCTTTTGGACCATGCTATTATAAAATTTTGAGCACTCTTGTTTAACGAACAAAATTTAAGCACTAAAGCACGAATACAGGTCAATTATGAATTTTTTTTATACAAATCTTATTTTTACTATAACTCTTTCTCAATTTTTAAATGCTCAAATCTATAATTAGTTGCTATGAACAACTGTAGGCTTTTTTATACGTAAACGAATGAAACTCAGAATACCCAATACACAGTAAAGGAATTTTATCTCCGTCCAAAATCTAAAATATTTTAAAAGTTTATTGATTTTTATATAATATACTTCTAATAAAGTTCCGTCCATTTTTAGAGATGTTAGGCATGACCTATGATCTGATCTGCCAATGCATTTAAGGTCCAATGGCTTCCCTCTGACATCTTCATATGCTGAACAATTACATTAGCCTTTTTAACCCTCCATTAGAAAAGGTTACTCATTTAAGTTCTTCGTCCATCAAAGCCTTCTAATCCATAGATTCAACCAAATTCTGAAAAAGGCATGAAATTGTGGAGGAAGATTAATAAGTGATACGTAATTTGAAGTTCCAAAGGGAGAATCATTTCGTGTCAACTAAAATACTGGCAGTAAAAGGAAAGGGGGGGGGGATTTTTATAGTGTCTATTCGTTTTTGCATTCAAAAGAGAATCATTACGTTTTGTCTCACCATGTGATCTTCATATCAGTTTGCACATGTAGTGATGGTCTCTATTGAAAGCCCTGCCCTGCCCTGCCCTGCCCTGCCCTGCCCTTCTCCCTTCCGTCTTATGATCTTATCCACTCTCTTAATTCACTACAAATTAAATGCAGGTTGCTTCCGAGACTTTGCCACCTTGAAGTAATTCATTAAATTGTGGAAATAAGCAGACTGAAAAGTAAGCACCAATTGTCAATTGAGAGAAGCACTGAAAGCGAATCTAAGGATGGGAAATTTATTAGTGGTGCAGCGTAGGCCTGCATGCATGGCTGTAGTAATATCTTGATTTCCAAATTCCAAAACAGACCATAATGTTGTGAAGTTCAAGGCGGTTTCTTTTATTGCACGCGAAAGAGAAGTCAAGTAAACCATACTTGTAATCAACACTAGTGTAATAGGACACCTCACTTTCATGCATTCTTATATATAGAGAGAAATAATAAGCGAGGAGAAGGGAAACAGGAAGCAGAAATGAAAGCAAGCAGATTAGTGGTTTTGGTAGTGTTAGCTTTGCTTTTCTTCACCCAAATTGCAACAGAGGCCAGGTCTCATTCCCACCGTATAGAACAACAACAACAACAAGAACAACAAATTAGAAGAAGAAGAAGAGGCGGCGGCGGTGGTGGTGGTGGTGGTGGTGGGAGAAGAGGAAGAACATCTTCAAACTGTGACCCTTTGTTTCAGTTCCTGTTTGGAACCTGCGGTCAATGGCCTTTCTCAACATCTCCCTCTCCCGACAATCCTTTTCTTCCCAGAAGGCCTCCCGCTCCTATAATATCTCCACCGTTGCCTCCGCCTTTACCACCTCCTGCTCAACCAATTGTTCAACCATCCCCTCCTCCATTACTCCCATCCCCACCACCTTCATCACCACCCCCTCCCCTCCACCTCAATCCCCACCACCACCTCCACCTCCACCTCAATCCCCACCACCACCTCCACCTCAATCCCCACCACCACCTCCACCGTTAGTGCCTTCACCACCACCGCCATCAATCCCACCACCAAGCACGCCATTGATATTCTCACCACCACCGCTAGTTCTTTCACCTCCTCCGCCTGATGTTATTCCCTCGCCAGTATTCCCATGGCTAAATCCTCCAGACACCCCATCCCTTCCAGATCTCTCACCACCACCAAACGTTTTCCTTCCACCACCAGAGGAAATTACACCCCCACAACCTGAGTTACCAGCACCACCTCTAATCCCTACATTTTCTCCACCGGCTGATGAATTTACACCAGTTCAGCCCATATTTGCTCCTCCAACCAACCCGAACTTGCCACCAGGCGATGAATTTACACCAACAACGCCAATTCTGCCCGTATTCGCTCCACCAACAGATGAGTTTCAACCAGCACCGCCATTTATGCCTATAGTTTTTCCACCGCCAGCACAAGATCTGCCGCCTGATGTGACTGTCCCAGCACCTCTAGTCCCAATATTTTCTTCACCACCTGACCCTCCACAACTTCCATTGTTACCACCAGAACAGCCCTTTACATTTGCACCACCCATTGAGTCAACTGGTCCACCAAATGTCTTTCTGCCACCTCCGGTGGTTCCCACAATCCCTGAGATTCCTCAGCAGCCGCTTCCATTTTCATCGACTCCAGCAGCACCAGATACGGGTTTCGTTGATCCAGTGCAGCCAATGTTGTCGACTCCACAATCTTTCTTGCCACCGTTCCAGCTTCCCCCATCGTTTGATTCGCCACCTTTTAAAAATTAAACTCCCGTCTTATATTACACAGCATTAAATATATGTTTTCAGAGTAAGGAGAAAGTAGTTGATGAATGCTTTTCCCTTGTTGAAAAGTTTGACTTGTTTTGACTAGGTTTGCTTTATGCATCATTTTCCTGTTTTATGTATAATATTTTGTTTACGTTCAATGGATATAGCAATGCTAGTTGAACTAAGATATTGGTCTAATTTCGTTGAACTAGCTAGTTTTGTATTTTATAATTCAACATTAAATTTAATTTATATATTCAGATTGATGATTTCATTAAAAAGTTCAGTTTAATGGTTTGATCTGATTTTTTCGTTGATAAATAATCCTTACTGGATTATTTTAAGAAAAATTGATGAAAAATAAATGAGGTTTAGTGCTGGGAGAAAATGCCTTATGTTGAAGTTTTATGAGCATTTATTCTAGGTTTAAAAAAATATAAATATTTTATAAAAAATACAAAAAATTAATTATTTTCCAACTAAGCTTATGTCATTAATTTAGTTAAGTACTTAAAAATAGTATAAATTAAATTGATTCATGATAATATCTGTTCATATTTTCTTAACCTTTTGACAATACACATATCTTGCACACACATTTGCTCGAACCCGATATCCTTAGGATGAACAACATCCTCTTTTTCATTGGAAAAACTTGTTGAATTCTATAACAACTTAATTTTTAGTATTGCCAAAAAAACCCAATTTTGAAGTTGAATTGCTAAATGAGATGATTAAAGCTCGAAAGCTAAAATTCATATATCATTTATGATAGTGATAGATTAAAACATTTAATAGAATTAGAATAAATTAATTGATAATTATAGTACTGGAATTAAATTGCAAACTATAAAAAATAAATAAAAGAATAATAGAGGATTAATGTGACAAATAAAACATGGTGATAAAAAAATTAACTAATGTTTTATTAACTTAGTGGATAACTATGACGACTAGTATCATTAACTCAATTATAGTAAACTTTTATTAAATTAAAAATATGGAATAGTTGTAATTTAAATTAATATGTTATATGTTTTTTTTATTGTCGTTGTCTTTTCTTTGATTCTTGTTCTTTTTTTATTTTATTCGGGAGATGACTCCAAATAAATAGGTATGAAAGTTATAATTGTAATTCACGATCTAATTTATGGAAGCATTGGTTTATACATTCTTCTTAGTATCTACTCTACGGATAATTTTTTTTTGCTATCTTTTTTCGAGAACCGCCTAAAATTCTCATTATCTCAATTGAAGTATTAGGAGGCTTATTACTTCAATTAGTCCCCGTGTTCCTCGAATGGATCTCTTAATTGTTAAGAGGGTTGCCCAAAAACAGTATATAAGGCGTACCCAATAAAACTTACAAGTAAACCAGATATAAAGATGACGACTAAGGTTGCTGTTTTCCATTATTATATAATTTCAAGATCACAATGGGTCTATGATAAGATTGTTTATTTACAGCGGAATGATATACAAAGTCAACAGATCTCACTGAATACAAAATAAGATTTATGGCTACACAAACCGTTGAGGGTAGTTCTAGATCTGGTCCAAGACGAACTGTTGTAGGAGATTTTTTAAAACCATTGAATTCGGAATATGGTAAGGTAGCCCCTGGATGGGGAACGACTCATTTGATGGGTGTCGCAATGGCTTTATTTGCGATATTCTTTTCTATTATTTTGGAGATTTATAGTTCTTCCGTTTTACTAGATGAAATTTCAATGAATTAGATTCACAAGAATCACGAAGCCTCGCTTTTCAATACAAAAGTGAAACTTTTAGTTCTCGAATTTTTTTAGCCCCATTCTATTTCAGTAGTTCGACCGCGAAATTTTTTTGTTTCATGCTTATAACTTAGTTCGTCCCATTATCCATTATTCCATATTACAAGGACGAACTCAATCCAGAATATGAACCATAAAAGAAAATACTTATTAAACCGATCACAGTAATACCAGTTACCGTACCTATTATCCAAAGAGGAATCCTTCCAATAATATCGACCATTTATCCCGCTTCCCTCCACATTTCATCAAGTGCTCATGCTAAAGACATAAATAATTATGAGATATAATCCTTCCGAATGGGATAAGAGAATTCCTACTATTGTTTAATATTCTACGACTCCTTTTGTTTCTTAATTGAATAAATAATTATGTTACTATTTTGTTTAAAAAATAATTTAAATTACAACCACGACAATAAGACACATATAACATATTAATTTTTGTTCAATGAAATAGAATATAATAAAATAAATTTTTAAATTCAAATAAATTATGAAGTGTGGTTATAATTTGTTATTGATATCTTAATAACTAAAGTAAAAATTGTGTTGATTTAATAAAAAATAAAAAACAAGTTGGTGAATGGTGACTAAATTATTTTGTACCTTACAAATTTAAAAAGAAGAAAGAAAAAATTCAAATGGTTTGGATCTCATTGTGTTTAAATTTAAGTGGCTATAAACTAATGGACCGTTATGGTGCGGACTGCGGAATGGAGCCTAAATTGAAAAGACATTTACCCCACCATTACGCAATAAAGTTAAAATTCAAAGTGAAGATAAAATTTGGAAAATTTTCTTGATAATATTTATGGATTTGGGATTTATCTATAATAAAAATACACATTTATTTATATTTTTATAATTAAACTTAAATGTATTTGAGAAAATCATAATTTTTATTGATTGATATATAGTCAATTTTTATTTTCCTGTGGCTGGCCTCGCATTCATTTTCTTTCCCACTAAATCGAGAATGGAATTACCAGAAGAATGCTGGGAATCAATATTCAGTTTCTTAGAACACCATCGCTACTTCGAGCCTCTTTCTTTAGTCTGCAAGAGATTTCTTTCCATCACCAATCATCTCCGTCGCAGTCTCACCATCACCGACCCTACCCTTGAATCCCTCCCTCATCTCCTCCTCCGCTTTCCCAATCTCACCAACATCGCTTTTCGTGATTTCCACGGAAATCTCGATTCCGTTCTTTCTCTCATTTCTCAATCTGGGTTGCCCTTGACCTCCCTCGACGTCTCCTGCCACAAGTGTTTCCCTTTGCTGGGTTTGAAATGTTTGGCTTCCAAAATTAGGAATTTGACGGAATTGAATTGCTCCAACATTGGGTCTTTGAAAGACTCTGATTTGGTTGAGATCGGGAATTGTTTCCCTTCTCTTGAAGTGGTTGACATTAGCTACCCTGACCATGGATGTGGGTTTTCCCCTAATGGGTCATTGGATTCCAAGAGCTTTTCGGGTTTGGTTACCGATTATGGGATCCTCGGTTTGGCCTCGTCGCTCAGGAGACTGCGCAAGATTGATCTTTCCGGTAATACCTTTATAACCGATCAAGCTCTTGTTAGTTTATCCTCCAATTGTATGTTTTTGACTGAAATTGGGATTCGTGATTGCGATTTCATTACCCAGAACGGGATTGCTTTGGCTATTCGTAAAACTGGTAATTTGAAGTCGATTTTCATGAACGGAATTGGAATTCCTTCTATAGATGTATGTTTTCTGGATTCCTTTTCCTATGCCAGAAGCTTATGCGAGCTTGATCTCTCCAATTCGTTTATATCTGATGAATTGTTGTGTTTAGTAGCTGAGGCAAACCTTCCATTGAACAAGCTTGTTCTCTCTCGTTGCTTTTGCTTCACATTTGATGGGATTTATTTTCTCTTGTCCAAGTACCAGTCCCTTGCATACTTGGATCTTGAAGGAGCCAATTTTCTCAATGACGAGTCCATAATAGAATTAGCCAAGTTTTTTGGTAATTTAACCTTTATAAACCTTAGTTTATGCTCTAAGCTAACCAATTCTACCCTGTTCAATCTTATGGGAAACTGTCCATTGCTAACAATTATCAATATGGAGAGAACAAACCTAGGGGTGGAAGCATTTCCAGCTGAAATCGTGGTGAATCCTCGAATCAAGTCGTTACATTTGGGTTGGAATAACAATTTGAATGATGAATGCATGAAAATGGCTTCCTATGTTTGCCCCAATCTAGAAGTACTTGACGTTACCTACTGCTCGGGTATTACGGAAGAGGGCATCTTGGAAGTTTTGAAGAGTTGTGTGCAGATTAGGTGTTTAGAGATCAGTAGATGCCAGGGGATTAATAATCTTGAATTGGACTTTGAACTTCCTAAACTAGAGGTTTTGCAGGCAGAGGGGTTGGCAATTAACGATGAGGCATTGGCTTCAATCGGGAAGCGATGTGGGCGCCTATCCCGTCTGAATCTGGAAGGTTGCTTGAATGTGACTGCCAGAGGAATTGAAGGCGTGATTGTGAACTGCAAAGCATTGAAAGAGATGAACTTGAGATGGTGTAACAATGTGAGTGTAGACATTGTAGCTTGGATGGTGCTTTCAAGGCCATCTTTGAGGAAGATTACCCTGCCATGTGGTTCTGTTCCTACTGCAAACCAGAGGAATTTTTTCCTGCGCCATGGATGTTTAGTTTGTCAAGGCTAGCAGCTTTTCGACACACTCCATTTAAGTTCAGATTTGTGCACAGTTAACATGACGAAACAATGTGATGACTAGAATTGCATCTCATATGAACTAGTCATTTTCTATTTCCCTGTACTTTCTACTGCCTTGCAATTTAACCTAATTGTTTGATACTTTGCATATAAAATATGTTGCTATGTTACCTATGTTATCATATATTCATTTCGGTTCAGACTCTGTTTCATTTTATTTGTTCCATGGTTAGTTTGTATATGATATACTCCAAATTCTCCACCTCATCTGATTGCCAAACACTTTCCACCCTCCACAACTATCCTTATATCCAAACATATTTTGTTACTGATTCTGATTTAACCATTATTAACACACTCCATCCTAATGATACAAGAGCTAAATCTCTCATAAACTGTTAACAGTTGTCATGGAAATTAAGCTGCCTGTAGATGGATGAAACCCGCTGTGAAAGCAAAGGTATATAATATCATGAAAATCTCTCTCAAGTTTCACCCGCGGCTTTCCAGGTCGATTTGAAAGGAAATATAGCCTTTTTTCCCGTATGCTTATGTAAGCTAGATTTTGTACTGCTAATTAACAATGATGATACCCATCTTTTCATTGTTGCACTCTAAACTAGGTTTGTAGTCTGGCTATTAGGTTTAGTGAATCTGAATTAACCCTCTTACTCTTACGATTGAATTTGATTTTTATTTAGCGGAAAAGAGAGAGAGATATTTAAAAGTTTAATTGTTGATTAATGTAATTCAATTAAGCAAAAACTAATTATTTATTTAATTTATGATATTTCAGATATTATAATTGTTATTATATTCTTTATGTCCGGTTATCATTTTTTAAAAGCCTCTTATAGTATATGAGTTATTATCAATTAAATGAACACAAGGATTAGTTCGTACAAGTGTTCCTTTTTTTTTTTTTTTTAAATAATTGCACACAGATCATTACAAGGCAAAGACATGAAGACGAGATTAATAGAGTTCCCTGGTCGAAGGTTTTGAGAGCAGCAAGATGATTCGCTTAAAATGTGTAACATCGAATTTGCTTTAAAAAGGTACTACTACTACTACGCCAACACCAGAGAATTATTCTTGGGAGCTTAAACATAGACAACCACAACTACAAGTAGAAGATTCATGTCATCATGCAATAATAAACCATTACCACTCATCTTTGTTTCGACGACATTCCACTCCACTGGATTTGCTTCAAGAGTACCGTCACTTTCACTTTCACTTCCAGTTCAACGCAAAAGAAAAACCCACCCCGAGCACCAAAAAACCATTAAGATGAAGCATTCAAAGCAGAATAGATTAAGACTATATTGTCAGATTCTTTCTATATCTTCATATATATATATATCTTCCTAGATTTCAACTTACAACCCTGAAAAAGCCCAGATAGGTCCTTTGCTTCAATGCACCATGCAAAAGGAAAACAAAAAAAAGTAACTTGGTACGCACCATCATTAGTTTATGTTACAAGTCTCGAGAAAGAAACAAAGGATTAAAGTAAATTTTAAGAAACTGCTAATAGGGAGGAACCGGCATTGGCTGTCATATTAAACCAGCATTCTTTACTTATTTGACGTTGTAGCCTTGCTAGTAGTTAAGTATCAAGCCCAACTTCCCTTTCCCTTCATTGCCACCAAAACTACTATCAGAACTGAAGAGCTGATCCACGGAGGTCACCACTGCGCATTTCCTCACTGTTTTAGCTTTACCTTTAACCTTCTTTGCCTCTGAAGATGAAGACGAGGTGGAGGGTGATGCCAGAGCTGGCGAAACCAATGGAATTTCGAAGTTGGTCTTGGCTTTCGACCCCCTCAGTCGCCTCGCCGCCGCATCATACGCACGAGCAGCCTCCTCTGCCGTGTCGAACGTGCCTAACCAGTGCCTGCACCGTCCAACACGGTCACGTATCTCCGCTGACCATCTCCCCCACGGTCTCTTCCTCACACCCCTGTAGCTTTTCTGCACTGAAACACTACTACCGTGGTCTCGCTTGTTCGCTCCGAAACGTTGTGACACCGAAATGAAACCTGGCCTATCGCCATCGCTGCTACGGTTGGTTGAAGCGGGGTTGGTCTTGTTACCAAAGAGAACGTGCTGGCCAACCACCACGGCTATCCCATCGAGAACTGGCGGCATTTCTGGAACGGATTCGATCGTGGTTTCAACTGCATTTTCACGATTCTTATCAAAGCCATCAAGTGACAAAACACCAGCGAATTCAGCGCAAAAGGGTGGATAGTTTCGCTTGTAAAAATAGGTCGGGGCTATCATTGAGGAACAAGAAGGGATTTGTAAGGAACCCGCGGGGCGATTGCATGGCCAAGACGCTTCAGACGTCTGTGGCATATCGAAGAACGGAACGGCTTGCAAAGAACGGTAATCTACCATGGCGGGGCTTTGCATTGTAGAAGGTGGAGTAAATGAGCAGACAGATATGTAGAGTTCGATAAGCGTGCGTAACATTAACTACATTTATAGAGGAGAAACAAATTATTAATTAATTAAATTAAAAGAAATAATCTAACCCATTACGTAAATTAAAATTATTTAATTAATGGTTTAATAAGATTTGATTTTGGGTTTGGAGATATTGCTGTCAATGTCATTGTCGATGAGACCGTAATCCGTAACATTTACGTTGCCATATCTCTTGCTTGATTACCTATTTTGTTCTTCTATTTCCATGTAATTTACAACAAAGGTATGCTTGAACACCTCTTTCGGTAGAGGACAAAAACGTAACACGACAATCATGAAAATTAAAGTAAGCTTATTTAAGGATATCATTATAAAAAAAAAAACTAGAAGTGTGACTAAAGTTGATTTGATGGAGGTGAAATTAAGGGGTTGAAAAGGTCAAAAATAACCCTAAGCCCTAATTGAATCTCTAGTTTCTGGTCGGGGAGTAAATAGAAGAGGTGAATGAAGTAAAAGGGGATGGGCAATCCAGAATTTGGGGAGAAATTATGGAGTGTAATAGGGTATTTAATGTGCGTAATCCCTAGGGTACTTGATGGGCTAATAGCCGTTGGATTGCTTGGCGTCAGCTTGGCATCAAAAGATTAGATTGTTTGACGCTTTGACTCCTGATACTTTTCATTGTTTTACTGTGATTCTTTATACGTACGGAAATTAAAAGAATTACAAGTTAAAACTATGGTAAGTATTATTTGAGATAGTAAAATTTAGAAAGAAAAAAATAATAAAAGATACATTTATCAATATTTTTATTTAAAATTTTTTTATAGAGAGTGTACATGACAATGATTCTGTATATAGATTATTAGATGTAGTAATATAAATGCAGTTATTATAGATTTATAATTTTGAGTCGATTTTGTCGATGGCGTTTGGTGGAATCTTATAACCCAAAACAATTTCTAAACTATTTGACTGCATAATTTTGGACATGCAATTCGATATTTAAATCAGCAAAATAAGTATACACTTATTTTATCAATCGTGCAAGCTCTTGATATGGCAGAGAATTACATAGCAAATATCACCTTTGTAACATCTTAATTGATGTTTTTATTCTTATTTAAGTTTAAAGAAAATAAAATTTGAGTATGTTTGGTAGAGAAAGAAAATAGAAAGTAAAATTATTTTTCATTTTAATAAATAAAAATCATTCATTTTAAAAAAATATACATATTAGTTTAAAATTATACATTTTTTAAATATATTTATTTTATTTCATTCCATTTTTCACTTCTCTCAAGTAATGAATGGAAAGATGATTTTTTTTTATTTCTTCTATCAAGCATATTCATTATGAAAAGAAAATTTATATTTTCTATCCTTTCAATTTTTATCATTCGAATTTTTTTTACTCTACCAAACAAAGCTTTGATCATTATTTTTAATTTTGTTAATTTGAGTTAAATCGATTAATAATTATATGGTCAATTAAAATAGATTAAACCAATTGATGTTTACTTAATAAAATCTACAATTGAATATTATATATATACATGATATTTATTTACGTATTTATAATATAAATAAATATATAACTCAATCCATTGCATTCATCATACAAAAAAAAAATGGATGGATCAACTTAATGGATAATAAATATACAATCATTTAATATTTTCAATGAATTAAAGGCCTAATAATTAAAAAGATAGCTGGACTAAATCAATTATTTGAAATTTTATACATAATAATCCAACTTTCTTTTTTCAAATCAAATGATCGAACTTGCAGACTAACAACTGAAAATCTATAAATTAAATGAATAAGTAAATTTTTGATATACTCAATTACATAAATATAATAATCAATATAATATAGAAAGAATTATGTTTGGGTTGCCGTGCCATGTTGGGTAAAATAATAAAGTGGATGCCGGGTTATTTACAAGGAAAGAATTGGGAGTAGATGAGGTGCAGTGGAGTAACCGTGTGCAGACAGTTGAAGAACCGATGTGTAAGTGGGAGAAGGGCGTGATTTTGATCAAGAGATGATGCTTATTCGGTTCGAGTCAAAATGGCGTACCTTATTATGGACACACGAAAGGTCCACATCATATGATTCATGTCAATCACACCTTTATTTCTAAAGTTCTAATCTTTTTCCCTTTCCTTTGGGTTTACTTGGGCCAAAATCTATTGAAATTGACCAATAAAATATTATATAAAAACTTTTCTGCATCTTCTCCCATTCACATTCTTCAATCTTGTTTAGTTTAAATTTAAATGTTAAAAATTTAATTCGATATAATTACACATTCAGTTTTTATTTTTATTTAATTATACGTATTTTAAAAATTTATGATTTTATTATAAACATATAGTTAATTAAATAATTGTTTAGAAAAATACGATATCTTTAAATTATTTAGAAAAGCAAGGTTTTATTTATATTAATAAAATAAATATATTTATTCATATATGTTAAAAAAATCAGTCAATTTAAAGTTTATTGATGACAGTACACAATAAAATTTACAATTTAATTCATGTGTAATTTTGAAATTTAATATTTCTTTTATATTTTATGAAGTTGGAATTTTTTTTATTATATTAACATTAAAATTAAAATATTTATTGTTGATAGTAATTACTAATCTCTTCAACAGAGTTATTTTCTAAAAGGAAAACCGCAAGGCAAATGTATATACAGATATGTGTTACTATATTAACTTCCTTTGCAGAAATGAGAATTTTCGCTAACCATAAATGAGAATTTTTTTTCCTATGGAAAAAGAAATCGATTCTAATAACATATTTGCATGTTCCAAGTCCCAAAATGCGTCTCGATATTCCTCATTGACCAAAAGAACAAAAAATCTCGATCTCAATTATCAAATACTTGGACAGCAAAAAGACAAAAGCAAATCGAAGCAGCTATGTTGTTTCGAGAAAAACATACATTTTTTTAAATTCAAATCTGAAGTTGCAAGATCACAAACTATGTTGAAATCAGACATCAACATGCATGATTAAACTAATAATAAAACAATTTTGTTCTGTGTGCGTGTGTTATTTTATTATTCCAATTTGAAGCATAATCATGGAATAGTGGATCAATGCATGCTACTTTTCTTCCTAGTCAAGCTTTAATACGTTGGAATTTGGATTTTATATTTGCGAAATGCTTCTTTGGTAAATGTAAAAAATCGTAACATAACCTCAATCAAGACAAATAAAGAAATTACATAATGCATTTAGCATGGTTTTGGTTTTTGCAGTATTAGTTTGGGAAATAATCCATGCAAGAATCTGTGGAAACACAAAACACAAGCAAGAGAATAGGTGAAGGTGAGATTTAGGTTTGTTGGCCACTGGGATACCCTCACTTTGATATTTGAAGAAACATTCGCTACTACCAAAAAAAAAAAAAAAGGAATGTCGGTCTTAAACTCTATATCTATGAAGATAGGATTTGGGATGAATGTTGTTCCCAAGAGAAACTGGGTTTCTGATAATGAAGCACTGCCACTGCACGCCCATGGGGGCTGACTGGCTTTTTATAATTAGTTTACGATGATTTTAACACTAATATCATATTCATTGGACGAAGCGTTCTTCACTTGCCACGGAGTTTTAATGTTCAAAAAGCTTTGGGTTTTGGGGGAAAGAAATTAAGAGAGAGAGAGGAAGTGAAAGTGTGTGAGAAAATCCCCAGAAGAAAGAAGACCAAGAAAGTATGCTATTATGATATCTTTATGATTCTTTTACATCGAAACTGTGTATTTTAGTGTAAAGTAAAATTGAAGTCGATGTTGGTTTGGCTTGACTTTTGTGGTGAGATCGTGTGAGAGGCTACAAACTTTTGTAATTTCCTGGTTTGGGACCATTGATGAGCCACTTCTGAATATACCCATGTTTCCTTTGCACTAGAATGGTAAGTTTCTGTCTTCTTATTTTTTGACGGTACATATGAAACATAGTCAACTATAAAGGTGGATTTGGTTTACCTCCCCCGGACCACGACGGGTCTTGTCAGTACTGTTTTGTGCCTTAAAACTGAATGCTGGGCTTTGCCTATGTCAACTAAGAGCAAGCTCGAGTTTCAGGACCACGCCTAGTTCCTGGAATCCATCTTCCACTGGTACTTTTTTACCTTGAAATTTTGATATTCACTAAGTATGTCTTTAGATGTACAATATATTTATTCGTGATTAGTATAAAAATAATAATTATGATGAGATTAAATATTATAACGTAAGACAACATTAAAACTAAACACACCGTATTAAAAATAAACCATCATTCAAAAAATTCTTAATTTTAAAACTTTACAATTGTAATTAGGCTTGACACAACCCCACCATAAACTGCCAATGCCAATGGACATCTCTATGTGTAAATTATCCGCCCCCCCCCCCCCCCCCCCCCAATTATGTTTTTTACAAATAACTATATTTTTGAATACTTATGAAAAACAATAAAATTAATTAGTGCCACACTCTAAGTGCCAGCAGACTAAAATGTAATATTTGATAAAGACTCTTTATGCAACGAGTTACTATTCATTCTTGTCAAGAAAGTCTTTGAGTACGTTTATTTATTCATGTCGGATCGCAATGGGAGCCGAAGCCTTCCAATAAATTTGAAAACATATAGAGCATACATATTTATGTGGGTTTATATGCTAAATGAAATTAAATATTTTATATTACTCTTGTTTTTAATTTATTTTTGACATTGTCAAAATTAAAAAGATTAAAATTACATTGTTATTTATCTCTTGATTTGTAACTTATATTCTTCTGTTTTCATCTTTATATGTTTAAGCTGTTGATGAGTGGATCCATGAGCTACCGTTTTTGTTTAATCTTCTACACGGCCCCAAAAATCACATGACAAAGATCCACCATTGAATACCACCTAATACACGTTATACCATGCGGATCAAAATTACAAGGGACTTGAATATCAAATATCAAATATCAAATATCCAAAAACCTTTCATTATAACCCATGATATATCTAATATCCATTAAAAAAAATCAGATCCGAATTTTTACAATCAATTTGCATCCTATAGATGTTATATATAACATATATTCTTTTAATTGCTCTCTATTTCCTTCAGTCATTAGTTATTTTTTTTTCTCTCCAAGGAACCAAAAAAGGGAAACCCATGATTTAACCAAGTTCAAGAAGCATTACTTTTCTGGAAGGAGCTTTTATCGTTTTTCACCCATTCTTGCTGCTTGTTCGCTGTTATCGTTCATTTTCATTAGAAATTGACGATTGCTCTACTGCCTTCCCTGCTGCTTCAAGCTGTGCCATCAACTCTCTAAGCTGCAAAGTCGGTGGAAAAATTAGCCCACAGAATATTGATAAATAAGTAAATTAAGTAGACCTGGCAACGCTCACAACACAGATACAGATACAGAAAAGAAAAGCAACCGCAACAGACAAATTGCCAAAATCTAAATTAACAATTAACAACAGTGCACTAGAAAATGATCATCCAAATAATGCCTTACCTGATCCTCCAAGGCCTGAATTTTACCACCCTTCATCCTCAAAACCTTCTTTTCCCTGACAAAGTTTAACCTCAACGTCACATCAAATAGAAAAAGTACAACACATTAACCCGTACTAGTTCATTATGCATTTGAGTTGAAGATCGAATTACCATTTCCATATAGAATCAGTTTTCATGTAGTTAAAAGTTACAATTCTAAGCATCCACAGTTATCAAAAAGACATAACACAAGGTTTCCCTCAGTAGATCCATATGAAAAGATTTTCTAACACCAGGACTGTGTACCAGCAATACCTCTAAGACCATAACATGTTAGTAGAAACCTAAAGTGTATTTTAACTGATTTCATCACCATCATACATGGTGAATTGAAACCTTCCCTTTTTCTCATTAACGTTGATAGGTTCAATAAAATGACCTACAAAATATATTTCAGAATTTGCCCAAATACATCCTTTGCTTACCAAGAAAATGTAAAATGCCAAAAGAGTCCAGCCAGCCAAATTAACATCTAATGATGAACAGCATCCATCTCCAACATTCTCATGGCAATTTATGTGATTATTAATTGTAAAGTGATGGCAAAAATCTGAAGTGTTAACATAAGCAGAAATAAATTTGTCTGGTATAACTTTTCAAAAGTTCATTGAAAAGTTACAAAGGTCCCCTTCCAGTTTAATAACATCAAAACATGTCAAAGACAACAGCATGTAAAAAGTTGTTGCTATAACCTACAAAAAGTGCTAGACGCTAACCATACCTCTCTTCAACTTCCAACAGCTTTGCTTTCCATATGTCCTGGTTTTTCAAAAGATTCTCATTGAGCTACAGACAGAAACAGCAAATTTCGTACTTAATTAATGTGTTAAAGAAAACAACTTTTGAAACCAGCTAAAAATTCGTGGATACCCTTAAGGTCAAGAGCTTATTACTCACATCCTCAAGAAATTTCTTTTCCTTCACACATCTTTCCAGCTTGGCCTGCATTTTCTGCCGCTTTTGCATAACAGTCTTGTTAACAGCATCAGCAATTGCCCTCTCAGTTTCTTCATTTTCTTGTTGAAGCAAAGTCTCAAAATACTATAATTAAATCAAGCTCGCATTAACCGTAAGCTTAAAGGCTAACTCTTTCAATGTTACTAAACGCGGGAAGCAAAAGCTTACCACTTTTTGGTTCTCAAGCTGGGTGCGAAGTAGTTCATTGTATTCATTAACAATCTGTAAAAGAAGACCAGAATATTACACAAAAGCACCAAAAACAAAAGGTGAAATATATATATAATCCAACCTCAGCTTCGCAGCTCAACATAGCCTCATTAACTCCAGAATCTACACAGTGACAGCTCCCGCAGCCATCATTAGCATGCAGACAGTGTGAATTCAATTCAACTAGCTTGCCATCAGTTTTGGATTGAATTAGTCGATGAACATAATTGTCACCAGCATAATCCCAGACACGCTGTGTTTCCAGTTCAAGAGAATAGCAGTGTTGTGTTTCTTTCCAATGTATTATAGCATGCCCCGCTTTATACCTACATTAATATTTTGCATCTAAGAAACGGCGCAACAAATATAAGAAAACATTAATGAGAGAAAAGCAAAATTTTACCTCCCACAGCCAACAAAACCACAGATGACACAAATCCAAAGGTTCTCTGAAATCTGACAGATGAAACATTTTGATTTTTCAGGCTGCTGCTGGCAATATCGACATACCTGCAAAAAGTATTTGACATTCAACATACTTCAATTGTTTTCTCCGCATTAGAGCAGGTGTATGAAAAAACTTTCATAAGACACAACAGCAGTATGGTCGCAAATGACCGAAAAAAATTAAATAGTAGAAAAAACAATCATAGCCACTTACTGGACAAGAAGAATCAGTCCATTTTGAAATGCAGGAGCAATGGAAAGAATGATTACAGATGGTCGTGAGGATCCCACTAGCATCCTGGTCTAATCTCTCTGCAACAGAAGGCAAAAGAAAGAGAGGATTATGATGCCATCTACAATTTCCTGTCCCATGAATATGCACTAAGCTAGCCAAAACTAAATATGATGATTAGAGGCATAGAACTGCCTTAAGGAGAAGTATGCAAGAAAGAAAGGAAACATATAGATGGTTAATGAACAGCATTGAGGATATTGTGTGGCATATGCGGTACAGCCTGTTAGAAAGATGCAGAACAGAAGGATATTATGTAATGGTTTGATCTGGTATGACTCAACTAGATGACCAATACTTTATCTCCTTACCGCTGATCCAGCAGAAATTCAGGTCTAACCAATGCAATTTGAATCTTAACAATTTTACTTTGAACAGTGGATACAGTTGGCCATTAAACAGACCAGAAAGAGAACTACATAGATTTTCCTAATTATTTTAGTCCACCTGTGGCTAGGGCTTGGCTGCTTTAAATCAGCAGTCCTTAAAATGGATGTACAAAACCAGCAGTTAAAGTCACAATTCTTCTCAACAATTTCTTTTTCTTCTTTCCAAAAATTTTGATCGTCTTGGTCTAATCTACAGAAACTTTACAATTGAGAAGAAACGAAAAAGGGTACTGTACAGAGAAAAAGGAATATAACTTTAAAATCAGAGTTGATGTAGGTACCTAGACAAACTGGACACGAAGGCTGCTCAGTTGAACTTGCTGGGGGAGACTGTACATGGTCAAGTGAACCGGTGTAGCCTGTGAACTGCACATCCAGTGTAAAAAGCACACGGCAAAGTTCTTCCTAAATAAACCCAAAATTAGTAAAATAAATAAATAAATAAATAATGACAAAATAATAAACATAGATAATTTAATCAACACTATACTTTCCCAATTAAGAAAAAGAAGCCCTACCTCAAGTGAATTAAATTGTCTGTTGTTAAAATGTTGATAGAATTTATCTGTGGAGTCTTGACTATCAAATCTTATCAAAACACTATAACGATCCTCCATCCCATCATTCCTAATCATCACCATCAAAGGCAGCAATAAAAACTCAAAATCTCAGTCAATGAGCAAGATCAACACTAATTGTAAAAGCATTGTCTAAACGAAGGCGTATTAATGCATATTATGCCAACTACAAACATTATAGTAAATCATTGACTAGCGATTTCAGAATGGATGATATAATTTTGATATATGTCAAACCATTTTTTACCTGACAATTCTCATCTCCGATATGTGATGGATAAATGAAGCACAAAACTGACAGAAATCAGCGTATGTCATGTGGTTCGGCACCCCTAGAACACATGCAAGAGGTTTCCTTTCAACCTATAAACATTTAAAATCATATCAAATTACAGAAGTAACAGTAACTCCATTAAACTCTCCTAAATTAGTTGAAATTTCAGCAAAATGAATATGAAAAATGGAAGATCCTTTTGCACGCAACAAAAAGAATGACTCAAAAACTGAAATAAAAAATTTAATGGAAGATCTTACGGGAAGGGCGGATACGGCGTCATTGGAGAAGAGATGCATAACTCCACGCGTCTCTTCGATTCTAGGGTTTCCAGAAGAGAAAGGGATGGCCTCCGTATTCATGTTTGGAGATGTTAGATCGCCGGAGATAGCCGTCTCTGACTGCTGGAACTTCTCGTCTCTAGTTAACGTGCTTGAGCTTGATGACATAACATTGTTTCTTTAACATTTGGGGTTTAAAAAGAGATAAATGGAATTTGTGAGCTCATAACGAAACAGAGAGAGAGTGGGTTTCTGTTCTGTGCGAGGGACATCGCGAGGCGTGTTAAAGCATCCAGTCAGAGAATGCCACGTCAGAACAGCCGTAATTATAAGTTTTATTTAAGCAGTACTAATTATTAATGAGGTCGAAGTTTAATCCCATTAAGAGTATAAAATATATTTCTTGGTTAATTGTTTAATTTTTATTATTTAAATTTTTTGTCCAATTCATAATTCTATAATTTTTTATTAATATTTATAGATTTTGTCAATAAAATTTTTTTATTTTAAAAAGGATACATTTTTAAGTTGATCATCAAATTTTTACGATATTTTCATTTTAATCATTCGAAATAATATCCTTACAATTTCACAAAAATAATTAAAATAAAATAATATTAAAACAAATAAATCAGTAAACTTCCTAAGCATAGTAAAGAAATAAAATTTTATTTGAAAAGAAATACTAACAATACTAAAAAAATATTTTGATATTCTCAATATCGATCTTTTTCTTCAATATATCATTTTGACATCATCTTTAATGAATGGAGCTTGTCAACTTGTTCAATTTCTAATGCAACTAATTGCATACTTATGCTTTTTCAATCAACTTCACATGAATAAAAAATACTACTAATATCAAATAATAAAAGTACTATTAAATATCAACAAAATAATAATAATAATAATAAAACTTATCAAATAACTTTTTTACCTAGGTCAAATGTATGCATTAATGAAATTACAAAATGTAATTTAATTAATTCATAAAAAAATTTCATGAATTTTGTCACATTTTATTACTAATATAGTTATGAAATTGAAACATAATAATAAATAAAGTTGATCTTAAAAACATAATAACATATATTAGAATGAATTTAAATAAATAATTTTTAAAATATAAAATATTATAATAGTAGATTATATGAAATTCTATTTTTATATATAATTTCTAACTTAATTTGAATTATTAATCAGTAAAGGTAAATTACTAATTAAATTTAAATATTGGGACAACTAAATAATTTATTGTAACATTATTTATATTTTTAAATATCTAATCCAATTTTAATAGTGTATTTAAATTGTAAAATTAGTGATAAACTTAAAAAGATATTTTTTAAATTGATTTAAAATTTATAGTGGTTAATTACGTAAAATTGTATGTGAAATTATTAAATATAAGCAAATTAGAAAGACTTATTATAAAAATAAACTTGAAGAATGCCAGTATATAAATAAAGATCGAGGGGTTTATGTTGCAAATTGCCGCTTCACAAATGTTTTTTCTCTCTCTTTACCACATGTCAACATTTACACTGTGAACATATTAAAAGCTTAAGAAACTTGTAATTATGTTATTGAAAGAACATTTTTATGATGAAAATAAAACCTATCAAATACTACTTACAGCTGATCGTGGCCGAGTCGGGTCGAATTCAGGTTGGATTTTAATAAAATTTTAGGTTCAATTGTTAGATTTGAAGTTAATCTGATTCGAAAAATGAGCTTAAAATTTTTTTCAAGTCCGATCCGAATTATAGATATCAAGTTTGAGTCCAGCCTAGCCCGACCCATATTAATTTTTTAGATTATTTTATTATATACAATAAATTTAAAAAATATATAATATATCAAATACACTTAAAAATATTAAAACAAACATTAAAAAATAAACAAATTTAAAATACATTAAAAATTCTTTATATTAAGATAGTTACAAAAAAAGTAGTAGAAAAATTAACAATAAAACATAAGTTCTACAATATTCAAGTAATATTGAAAAAACAACGAAACAATAATAAAAATGCATAAAAATAACATCCAAATAACCAAAATAACAATTAAAATAGCAACAAAAAAACAGCAAAAAAACAACAAAAATAGCAATAAAACAGCACCAAAACAACAATCAAAATAGTAAAAAAGGACCAAAACAATAAAAAACAACACCAAAACAAAAAAAAAACAGTAAAAAAAACAACACCAAAACAACAATATAATTTTTTTTAAAATAGTTAATTTATTCGGGTCGGGTTGGGCTTGGGCCAAAAAACTCTTACCCAAGGCTCGACCCATTTAGAAAATGAATCTCATTTTTTATCCAAACCCATTTTTCGGACCTATATTTTTGTCTAAATTTTCCCATTTTTTGAACGGGCTTTCGGGTCGGATCGGATCGGATGACTCGACCCATGATCAGGTCTAATACTACTAATAGTTCTTTTTAATAATTTCTCTAAATGCTACTTGAATGAAATGTATTATTAATAAATTTATTTATGATACTAAATCTTAATTTTAATTCACATAACTGTAACACTAAATGATAATCTATTTAAAATACCAAGTATAATTTGACATAGGCTCAAAGTATAAATAAATGATAATAATTATAACACAACAATAAAAAAATTATTTTAAAAAATGAAATTCAAATAAATTTATATCTTTTATAAAAATAACTATTAATCAAATAGGTCTTTTTACTCCAATAACACAAAAAAATTAATAACTCAAATGGTATGTCTATGAGATTATTTACTAAAATGGTATGTTTGCTACCGTGTTCCGTTAGTGCCGTTTGACAAATTAGCAACATCAGATTGAAATGTGATGGCCTAAAATATTTAAGAACCTAAAGTATAAATTCTCTATTTTAATTAAAAAATTTCAGGCAACACCAAACTTTAAATAAGATAAATTAATTCATAAACGTTTCTTATTTATTATTTCTATTTATTTCCTCCAAGAACAACTTTATCTCTATCATATTTATTAGTAATTAAATTTTTTGGGTGATGAAATTTTAGCTTACTCTCCAATATCCTTATCTCCCACGTAAGAATAAAGAATAAGAAAGAACTTCCAAAAAACTGAAAAGATTCAAGGAACCTAGGTTAATCTAATTGACATGTGAAAAATAATATATTCACCACGCGCGAATTAGCAATAGATTATACAAGTCACTTTTTATGGAATAAAAAAGGTAATGTTAGCATTTTCTTTGCGTTAAGTCAAAGGCATCGAAGCTATTATTATTTTTATTTACTTGATAGATTCACTCGTAATTACTGCCCCCTAACTACTTTTTCATTATCATTCTTCATTTTATGTTTGTACTTGCTCACTTTAGTCACATTTCTCACACGTTAAATGTAGGTTGATAAAACTATAATATATCTTACATGGGTCAATTATCTAAACATGCTCATGAGTGAAACAAATTTCATAAATTTATAATATTTATGGATAGTTATATATTTATATCCATATGTTGGGATTAATCTGTATAGATAATAAAATAAGAAAAGGTAAAAAAAATCAAACGCAAATTATTTTTATTGTTACGACAAAAACTCTTACAAAAATTTATCTGTTTGTCGTTCTTAAAAGAAAAGTCCTGTAATTTTATAAATTAATTTACCTTTTAATTGCCTCTTAAAACAGAAAATCCTTCTTTTTAAGTGATCATTAAAATAATCCGTATAGCCAAAATAATAATTTTTAATAAACGTTTGCAAACATCTCCGGCCAAAGAACCTTCCCTGAAATACTTTGGAGGTTTACTTTTCAAGCGATTGTACAATATAGGTGTAAACACGAGAAACGCATTTCTAATTACTTCTGTATTTTGAATACGGAACCTAAGAAATATATAGAAAAAAAAAGGCATTAACTGTTTGGGCTGTTTAAATACTTACTACCCATAACTCTTATCCTATTCAACCAAATTAAACTACCAACTCCATATTTTCATAACATGTCAACTCATGAGGCTCCACCCAGGCCCTTCACTTCCTATTCAAACTTGGATGAGCATCAATGGGTAATTAACATCCGTCGTTGTATGACCCAAGACCTCGGAGAAGAAACCCAATCTCCTGCCGTTTGTATTTTCGGTGTTCCCAAAGCACTCATGTCTACTAGTCCTGAATCTTATATCCCACATTTGGTTGCTCTTGGACCATACCATTATTGGCGTCCCCAGCTCCATGAGATTGAAAGATACAAATTGGTTTGTGCCAAAAGGACTCAAAAGCGACTCCATTGTCTTAACTTTCACACTCTTGTGGACCGGCTAATGAAGTTTGAACCTTGGATTCGAGGATGTTATGGCAAATATTTAGATTTCAGTGGTGAGACATTGGGTTGGATGATGGCCGTTGATGCTTCATTTTTGCTTGATTTTCTTCAGACCTGTGCTCCCAGTGATGGAAGCATTGTTACTCTATCCAGATCAGTAGTTTCCTCCAGGATGTCACTTTTGATGACTCGGAATTTAATTTTGAGGGATATTGTGATGCTAGAGAATCAAATTCCACTATTTGTTTTTCGGAATCTGCTTCAACTCCAGTACTCGTCATTGGATTCAGTTGACGGTGTGTTGGTTTCAATGCTAAGGGGATTATGTCAAGAGCTTTCCCCATTTAAAACGATATACAACTCGCTCAAAGTTGACATCTCCAAATGTGTACATTTTCTGGACTTCATTTACAATACGATGGTGCCCAAGGTTGATGAACCATGTGATATAAACAACGAAGACGATAACAACCAAGCTCCACAAGACGAAGAAAGTGAATCCGTCGATCCGGGTTATGTAAAACAACTCGTGGTTCAACTGTGGAATATGGTTTCAAAACTAAAGAGAGGTCCATTACTTCTTATTAAGGCACCGATTCTATCTACACCTCTTAAAGTCGTACTTAATTTGCCTTGGAAAATCCTCTCCGACCTCCCTGGATTTTCAAACTTAAAGCAACTAATGGAATATTTGTTCTTCTCACAAGACAAGGAAAATGAAAAACCCGGGAACGATTCAGGCCCCAACAACCTACCTCTGGCGGAGGAGATCGCCATCCCCTCCGTCGCCGACCTTTGTAAATCAGGTATCCGTTTTAAACCCACAAATGGTAACATCTCGACCATTACATTCGATGTCAAGACCGTTACATTACACCTCCCAACCATCAGTTTAGACACTCATACAGAGGTGGTCTTACGGAACTTGGTCGCGTATGAAGAAGCATCGAAAACATCAGGGCCTTTGGTTCTCACACGCTACACTGAATTGATGAACGGAATTATAGATACCGAGGAAGATGTGAAGATACTGAGAGAAAGAGGCATAATTTTAAACCATTTGAAGAACGACCAAGAGGCTGCGAATTTGTGGAACGGGATGAGCAGGTCAATCAGGCTGACCAAGGTTCCATTCATGGATAAGGTGATTAAAGATGTTAACAGGTATCATAGTTGCAGATGGAATGTTAAAGCCAGGAACTTGTTTAAGAAATATGTGCATGGTTACTGGCAGTTCCTCACATTGTTAACTGCCATTTTGCTTCTGACGTTGATGATATTGCAGACATTTTGCTCGGTTTCTACATGTTCTCAGATATTACATATCGATACGTCCTCTCTCAATCCTTGAGTATTTCAAAACTTAATAATTATATTATATACAGATAGACTTTGATTGATTCATTCATTCAATGATGTTCTTATTTAGAGTTTTTAATTTTCTGTAGACTACAAAGTAATAATTTCATCTTTTATAATTATAAAAAAAAGATAAAGGATTGGTGTATTTAAATTCAAATACAAGCACAAGACACCAAAAAGGTCTAAGCCTTGGACCCCCAACACCCTATCAAGATGATAGATAATAGCCCTCCTTGGACACTAAGAATAGCTCCACTCAAACCCTAATCTCATCAATATCTGCATAAAACAATTCAACTCTAAATCCTACAATCTCCCCTTGGCAACACACCTCCAACATAAACACATTGCGTACAATTTCTAGAGTTGATCATTATCAGAAAGAAAATCTAAAGTTGCAACCAATTTCTAACAGAAGCACGAAAATCTTCCATATAAGTTCCAAGTCTTCTTTAACCATCATTGCTCTCCAAAATCCTGTCTTAATACAATCCTCCCTTGATGATTATTCGTTTCCAAGTTTTTTTAGTATTTTTCCTAAAAAATAATAAATGAAGCTTTTTAGTATTTTAGTGTTGCTCAGTTTCTTCATCGAGAGGGTCGGGATCCTAACAGCCTCCTGGTTTTATGGTTTTATTATAATTAGGGCGTGGCCCTCTTATTGTTATTTAAACAAAAACAAATTACAATTTAAATCGTTTTATTCCAATATTTTTAATATATATTGTTAAGTTTTCAGTTTTTATTTGTAGATAAACTTGATAGATAAAGTATTTATAATGAGTAATAGTGATTATCTTTTTCGTCACAAGTGCTTTTTGAAAAGATAAACGATTAATCATGAAATTTATTTTATTTTTATAAACGAAAATTGAACCACGATCTCATGGTTAAAAGATTTAATATATATATATATACTTAGTTTTTATTGCAAAAATTATATATTCTTTTCTTACGTATGTGAAATCATTTAAGCTTGAAACCCTCAAGAGATGCCATACCCCTTGCAAAGCGTTAAACAAACGAGAGATTAGGAGTTCAGTTACGTAGAGCTGCCGTAATATCAGATATTATATATTGATTGATGCCTATTTTTACTTTACACGGTATTATATTAGTCAAAATCTAGATGCTTCCTTTCACGTAATGTATAAATTACTGTTTGAGGGTCCAAACTCAAAAGCCCTAAAGCAGTGGTTTCCAGGCAGCAATAGAATGCACATGTGAAAAAGGTGGTTCATGAGGTTTGTAAATCCTAAATTCAATTCCATGTAAGACGCGTGGCTGACTATTGTCTATCGCCAAACCCATAATTACTCGTTTTCCCTCCAATATTATTGGACTTCATTTATTTTCATTGAAAAATTAAGAGCAACATAACTCTAATACTAGCTTCATCGACTTTGGTTCCAATAACTCGCAATACATTTTAACTATAAGGTTATATTACTAACTTTGTTGGAGAAATAAAACTATATAATATCCTTTATTAATTTATTTCTCTTCTTTTCATTTTTCCAGTTATTTTCACTGTTTTCTATTTTTATTCTGAATATTTCAATTTCATTTTATATATTACATAAATAATTAATAATTCTTTAGTGTTTCACTCAAAGACTGTGTGGCAAGCAAAGTAGGCACGTTTAACCCATGAAAGCAGACTTAAGGCGGAAAAACTAGGTATATTTAAAATTTTTGTTTCCTTCTTACATAAAATAAATACGCGCATTTGAACTTGATAGTTACTTTTTATTATTATTATAAAAAATCAAATAATTAAAATATAATTATTTAATAATATCCATAAGATTTTTCTGTAAACAGCTATAAGCCTTCATTTCTTTCAAATGTCATCTTGGTGATAAATTTAGTTTTTAAGTTTTTTTTTCTCTGGGCATATGTTCAAAATTCCATTGACTTATTTCATGCTAAAGCTAATGAATATGTCATATAAGAGTTGAAAAAGATATCAATTAGAATGCATCCCGAATGGCATGAAAAACTTTCATGTTATTCGTCCGTATCAACACTTTATCGCAACGCCTATTTTATAACAGAAGCAATCCATTTAAAATATCCCATAGATCAACATTAAAAACAGAGCATCGATCCAACTGTCTATTAAACCCAAGAATTTACTTCCCTTGATTATCCCTAAGCACTCTCTCGATAGCATCATCTCTTAAGATAATTTTAACTGCGCCATCTAAATATAGATAAATCAATTTATTTATTTATAAGTAAATCATTTTAATTTGATAGCTACTTTTGAATTTTCATAAGTTAATTATTTATTTATAAGTTACATAAATTTTTGTACCTAAGTGTTTAGGAAGTTGAAATCAAGAAGGCAGCTTGTTGGTTTCAGCATGTATATCATTTGATGAGTACTGAGAACAACCTTAAAGAAGAACCTTCAAATTAAATAATAATATATAAATAAAGAAAGAAATAAATGATTCTCTTTACTTTTTTATTTTCTTAGACATTCCGTTTTAGTTACTTGACAAAGGTGTCCAAGCATCACATCAATTTCGGGTTTAAGTTTAGCTTACATTATTTGAATTTCAATATCTATATACTTGGTGCAAATGTAATAATATTCGTCCGGATTACTTCTCTATTTGAAAATTATGTTATTCTAAATATAAATATATTTATTCTTTTATATTATATAGTTCAGTATTTTTTATCACTGTTACAATTGAGATGCATATCATTTGTAGGCATAGGTAAAAGAATGATATTAAAATTCATGTGATGATATGATGATTAAAATTGTTTATCGTTTTAAGTATAATCTGAATTCGAATTATATTAATTATATTTAGTGTTTAGATTTTATCTTGTTATTATAATTAAAAAAGAAAATATCAAGTATATTAGAACATGAGGAAAGCATTTTTCATCTTCACCGTAAACGAAGTCAAAGTTGGTGCCAGACCTAATGATAAGGATGTTTATAAAATTGCACCATTTTCCTTATAAATTAAAGGGACAATATTCTCTTTAAGTCTATCACTCAACCCCCTTACTTCCATTGTACCAAAAGAAAAAAAAAAAAAAAAAGCTTACACCTAATTATAAACACTATGTCTGCAAGCTCCAGTATTATTCCAAGCTTTGATGAGAATCGATGGGTGATTAAAATCCGTCGAACACTGGAGGCAGAGCTTGAAGATGACCAAGAAATCCCCGTCAGTATTTTCAATGTCCCCAAAACCCTTTTCTCGAGTGATCCGGATTCATACACCCCACAGTTGGTCGCCATTGGTCCTTACCATTACTGGCGTCCTGAGCTGTACGAGATGGAGAGATATAAGATCGATGCTGCTAAAAGAACCCAGAAAAATATCCTACTCCACAACAATCTCCAGTTTGATGATCTTGTTGAGCAACTCAAGAGGTTAGCGCCCAAGATCCGAGCATGCTACCATAAGTTACTCGACTTCAACAATGAAACTCTGGGTTGGATGGTGGCCATTGACGCTTCCTTCTTGCTCGAGTTCCTTCAAATCTATGCCATGAAAGAAGGTAAGTTGCTTACCAGGGTTTCTTCAAGGATGTCGCATTTGGTTGATTATGCAGGTCGGAAATCTGCCCACAACGCTATCCTTAGAGATATAATGATGCTTGAGAATCAGATTCCTCTATTTGTGTTGAGAAAGATACTGGAAGTTCAATCCGCATCGCTTGAAGAAGCTGATGACCTATTGCAATCGATGATAACTGGACTGTGCAAGGAGCTCTCCCCCTTCAAGATGATGAAGGTATTGCCCAAGATCTATCTTTCCGAAACATCTCACTTGCTAGATTGTTTGTATGATAGGATCGTGCCTAAACTCCAAATTCGAACGACGTCCGAGATATCCGAGCTTGAAGATCCAAATGAGACCAACAAAGGCAAACGAGAATCATCCGAGGATCAGGACTCTGGTTACGTTCAGAAAGCCCTATGCGCGATATGGAACCTGTTATCAAACCTAAACAGGGGTCCAATACGTCTCATCAAGAAGATTTTATCTTCAAAACCAATCAAACTCATATTCAAGTTGCCTTGGACGATCCTCAGCAAACTTCCAGGGTTTTCAATCTTGAAACAGCCTATGGAACTTTTCTTCAATGGAGGAGATAGTGAAGACGGAAAATCGGACGAAGAATCGAGTGCTGACAAGCCACCATTAGTGGAAGAGATTACAATTCCTTCAATTTCTGAGCTTTCAGATTCTGGGGTTCGTTTTTTGCCCACAACAGGCAACATCTCATCCATTACGTTTGATCCCAAGACTTTCACTTTATATCTCCCCACCATCAGCTTAGATGTCAACACCGAGGTGATATTGAGGAACTTAGTGGCATACGAAGCATCGAATGCATCGGGGCCATTGGTTTTCACTCGTTACACCGAGATGATGAATGGGATCATCGACACGGGAGACGACGTGAAGCTGCTGAGGGAGAAAGGGATCATCTTGAATCACTTGAAGAGCGATGAAGAAGCTGCAGATGTTTGGAATGGGATGAGCAAGTCAATCAGGTTGACCAAAGTTCCTTTTCTCGACAAGACGATCGAAGAGGTCAACAAGTATCACAATGGACGATGGAATATCAAAGCTAAAAACATGATGAAATCTTACGTGTTTGGTTCTTGGCAGGTCCTTACGTTCTTGGCTGCAATTTTGCTATTGTTGTTGATGACACTGCAAGCTTTTTGCTCGGTCTATAGTTGCAGTCGGGTTTTCCGTATCGATGCCGCCGATGCCAAAGACTGATCAGTAAATTCCATCCCCATCGGTAAACATTAAACTCACTTCCTCTCATCATTTTGGTTAATTTGTGTGTGATTCTTTTTCTTCCTATTGAATATGTGTTAATCATGAAGCCAAATTTTTCTTAAAAGATGTGAATTGAACTTTTGAAATTTACAGATGATTTGTTTATTTATTTATTTTTACTGCAGATTCCATTGTATGGTGTTAAAACGTATGTTAATGGAGTAATAAAAATATAAAAGAAAAGAAAAAGTATGGTTTTGTGTGCTTTTGATTTCCTTTTTCTTTCATTCCAAGGTGTAAATTATACTAAATTTGTAATGATGACAAAGTTTGTTGGCTTGGCTTCTTCATTAATCCTAGGGTGGTTCTAAATAAAATTATCCATTGATTGTTCTCCAGCTATGGCGCTTAAAAGCAAACAAGATACTAATTCTGCTATGAAAGTGCGGAGGTCCAAAACCAAAAGCCTAATCTTCTAATTTAAATGCTTTACAGATTAAATTAAACTTATAATAAGCATGAGAGAGACCCAAAGTGGGAAACCTAATTATTTGACGATAAGACGTATCTAACAAAGTGCTATATATATCATTAATTGATGCTCAAACATTACCTTTATATATAAAAATCTATCTTTTTTACTTTTTGGCCGAATTAGGTTTGGAAGGCCATAATATCTGTTGTTTGGATAGTTCCAGATCAGTATTTCCACTCAAAACATCTGTCTTTCTATTTAATATATATTAATACATTGAATTAAATAATAATACAAGTCAAATTGAGTCAAAATCCTCTCCCCTCAAAATAAAAAGAAATTATACCCAAAAAGAGATCATGCATTAGAGAAAGCTCCATCTTCCCAGGTTTGTAACCTTCATTTGCAGATTGTGGAATGAGGGTGACTGGAGACACAAGAACACAAATATTATTGTAGAACCCTTCATCTTCAAGCCCCAAAAGTTATAGAAATCCTTTTTCTCTTTTCAGATTTTAGGATAACAATAAAAATAATTGTTGAAAATTATTAGTTGAATAGGACAGAATTAAAAATATAACTGGGCGGAGCTGAAATAGTAAAATAAAAATTATTGTGAAAGTGATCAATTCATTAATTGGAATTTCATCCAACTCTATAAGTATGATTCAAGCTTTTCAAATATAATCACTTTTTTTTTTAAATATTTATTATTTATATTAGGCATACAACTAATAGTCTTTTTTATTAGGCATGCTAAAAGCTGCCAAAGAGCATAAACTTTGGAGGGGCCAAACATAGAAATATTCCCTTTTTTATTAATAGATGCTAAAGAGTTTGAAAAATTGGGCCAAGCCCCGGCCCCTTCAGCTACGCCACTGTATACCGAATACCCAGATTATTCAATAGTCACCATGTCTTTTCGGCTTTGGCTCTGACTTGAAAGCTAGTAATTAGTAATTTACTGCACCACACTCCGCACTCGTTATCAAATGGACCAGAATTGAACTTCAATTTACTAGATAAATTAGTTAACATCGACATTAACCAATTCACACACGTAATGACCAAAACACCATCTTATCATATCATAATGTTAGATAAATGCAAAGGTCTACTTGGTAAATCTACATCAATCAATAGGTTAAAGAACCCCCTCATGCCGCTTCTTGAAACTTGAAAGCTGAGCTTAAATATTTCTTTTAGCGTAAGACAACAGAAGTTCAGTCAAGAAATAGAAACTGATCGATCGCAATGGCAAGCAAGAGCTCGTCGTCGCATTCTTCAACGCGGGTCTGCCTTTGCTCTCCGACCAATCACCCTGGGTCTTTCAGGTGCAGCCTCCATAGCAATTCGGACAAAGTTTCAAGCAAATCGGTGGCGACCCCCCATGTTAATAGACAGAGGGAGCGTCAGTCGAAGGTGGCGATGATGTTGATGATGTCTAGTGTATCATCATCGTCGTCGAAATCAAACTTGATGAAAGCCTTTCTGATGCAGATCATTAGGCCTTCTTCCAGCCACATCGATCTTCAAAGGAGGCGAAATTTCCACCCCAAACCTTCAAGGTTTAGTTCACTCAACACCTCTACTAATGGAGTGACGGTTTCTTGATCATCTTTAGGCCTTCTTCAATTCAGAATTTTCAGTTCTTTCCGTTTATAAGCGATATTCAAACTTTTAAACCGACAAGGATTATTCAGGGGAGCAGTGAATTTCAGATTTTTTTTCTGTCTGTATTTTTTTTTTTTGCTTACTTTCGGATATTATTTTTTTAAAAATATATGTTTCTGTCTTTTTTTCCCTGTTCGTTTATTCAAGTAGAAAATTAAATATTGATGCCTTATATGGTAAAATCCAGAAATTTATGTCTCTTGTTATGTTGAAGGTAGATTATAAGATATACATGGAATGTAGTACACAAATGAAACATGAAAGTCATGAATCTGAAATAAATATGATCTGTTTATTAAATACAACATTGACAAAATTTTAAAAAATATTTGATGCAAAACATACAAAATCAGAATTCAAACGGTGATGATATGTTCCCCCAAATACGTAATATGTGGCAAAAAGAGAACATATAAGTGGCTCTTGATTGCACGCTGTGCCAGCGAATTTGTTTCCGTTTGTCATCAGATACGTCCACTGAACACGATGCATGTGAATCTAATTGCCAAAATTTCATTCAAATATTCGAAAATAGAGGCTCCAAATGTCTTTTCCTAGTAATATTATACCACTCTGGGGTCTGGGGCCTTTAATGCTGACTCCATAATTTAAATTTTGGAATCACCTTTTAGTTTTAGGGTTCTTCCCCTAATCATCATGTTAATTAGTTATTAACTACTCCATAAACAATAAACAAGGCGTTCTTGTTTAACCTTTGATTAAGAAAGCGAAAGTAATGGGGGATATCTGGATGAGTGAAATAATTATATATATTTAAATTAGTCATGGTGGATATCTGTATCAAATCTAATCAATGCCGGCCGTTAACTTCATTATTAATTGCACCAATGTTAACGATATATATTTTAATTTAAAGGGTAAAATATGTCATAAATATATGTAGTTTTCAAAAATTAACAATTTTACTTTTATATTTTTATTTTATAAAATTTAATTTTTTTATTTTTAAAATTATAAAATTTAAGTTTAACTATTAACATCATTAATCATGAACACTGATAATTTCTTTTATTAAATTTTTTATTGTGATACTTTTCAAAACAATAAAAACTAATTACTTAATAACTATGTAAATAAATTGAATTTAATAAAATAATAATAGTATTATATTTGAATCTAAATTTTAAATTTTAAATATAGACTTGCGGTACATTTTAACGTAATCTAAAATATCTTTTAACATGTTAAAATATAATAATAAGATGTCCTCAATCCTTATCCGTTGAGGATGTTACTAAAGTCATATAGAGGGACCACGATCGACCTTTTCCAAGAATTTAAGAAAGCGACTATTTTACCCAAGTATTGGTGTACTTAGGAATCATAAATTAAATTTATAATAATTTTTTGATACTTCAATTTTACAAATAAAAAATTATTCTAATTTTATTTAATTATTTATTTTTTTATTAAATCACTTTAAAATAAATAGAAAAATTAATATTTATTAATTTTGTTGATGGAACATACATGTGAATGATATGGTAATCTTTAATTATTTTTTAAAAATTTTAAAAATATTAAAATATTAAAATTTATACTTTTTAATAAATTTAATGATTTCTAATTTTAAAAATTTTAAAAATTAATTAAATGTTAACGTGTCATCCACGTACAATCCAAATGTATGTCATGTCAGTAAAATAAAAAAATCATCTATTTTAAAGGTGATTTAACAAAAAATACAAATTTAAAAGTTAAAAATAATAAAAAATTAAAACAACATTTATAAAATTAGATGATAAAAAAATTATTATGCCTTAATTAAATAAGATTAAATGAATAACCCTTTTGCTAGTTTGAAATAACAACAGAAAATTATTAAAATATAACAAATAATTTATTTTAAAAACGATTGAAATTATGAATGATTTGCATTTATAAGGATACATCTAGAAATGTAATCACTTTTCAAATTGGAATTTAATGTATTATTTAAAGAATGTCGTCATTTTTTCAGACATGATTAGTCAAGTAATTTTATATTCAAGTTGGAACTTATTTATCTAAATTTTAGGGGAACAAAATGTTGACTCGCTCTTCACATTTGATACATACCTGACAAAACAAGCATTCAAACGTCAGATATCCATCCGCTGCTTGGCCCCAACGCTATGCCATGCTTTTGTTTAATGTACCCACCAATAAAATATTTCAGGAGTTATTTGATGTATTATCCTAATGTTATTCACCCAAATCTTATATATTTCAGAAATTATTTGAATTTGAATTCATATAATTATTTTAAAATATTAAATCAAGATTGCACTATCCAAATACACGACTGAAACAATATAGTCTGTCAACCATGGGATTTGCTAAATATCTGAATCTGATGTGTATTAACAACTTTTACTAGTAGTAATTATTAGTATGTAAATATTATATCAAATATTTTCAAATATCTAGATTTAGAGTGTGTCCATTATAAATCCCTAATTTAAAGTATGTATCCCAACAGAAAACTCGGAAGTAAAAACTCTCAAATCTCCCCCTTTTTTTCCAATTTCCTCTATAAATACTGAGATCCACACGCATTTCTTGTACCGAAGTAAATACATCGTTTCTCTCTTTTGTTTGGTGTTTGATCAAATCAGCGAATCCATCCAAACAGCTTTTTAGTTTCTGCTCATGGATTATAGAGGTACGTGTTCTTAAGTTACTTTTTATTTTTTTTCCTTTTTTAACTAATTACCTCCTTCCATATACATTTTGATTTCGCTAAACAATAATTCTAATATTTAATTAGCCTTTTGATTGTTTATTTTTACATATATAATTTTAATATTTCTCCAAACAGTTTGTATTTATATATAATTTTGCCGTCATTTAATTTTTTACAGATTGTGAAAAGGAGACTTATCCAGAGATTATAGCTCATGATCAAGAGGTCATATTACCACTGTTTTCTATGATTTTTTCTCTATTTCATTTCATGATTTATTAAAGTTCTATATTTTCATAGTTTTAAATATGATTAATCATTGAATTTAATAATATAGTTTCATTGATTATATAATACATATGTAATGGTTAAATCTTTTTTTCAAATAAATAGTTAAGTTTTGCTTTAATGACAAGGTTGAGTTATTGGTTAGTTTTACCATCACATTCTATTAGTAACTCTCAAAACTATGTACCTTTATAAAAGAGTCATTAATTAAATATAAATAAATAATTGATTGAGTTTTAAAAAATTACCAAATTTTTTAAATAAGCCATAATTATTATTTCTAAACATTTATGAAAATTAATCAAAATACAATACAGATACTTTCAAAACCTATTTAATACTACAAACTATTAGTTTATCAAATTTTAAATAAAATTCATTTAACACGATTTTAATATTAAAACATTTTATTATGACATCAGTATATAATATTTGTCTTGAGAGAGCTTAAAACTTAAAGCTGGCATTTAGGAGATACAAGTTTGTCATCCCTCTTCTGCACCCATGATATTGTAAATAAAAAAAAACAAGTTTAATGTAACCTGATTTGATAATGCATTCGTGGTTCGTTAGTTATTTTATTTTTTGTTTTTCTTTTTTTTTGTTAGACATTAATGAATGGCAACAACTTGAAGCCTACATCTGCAAGTGAGGAGCCTGCAATAGGGAGAGGAGATTGGAGAACCCAATTGCAGAGTGATTTACGAAAAAGAATTGTGAACAAGATGTAATGCAAGAATTCTGGTATTGTTTATGTTCAAAATCTGAACATGTCCATTGAAGTTTAGCTTTTGCATGATTGTTTTAGGTTTGATACGATGAAGAGGCACCTTCGATCTTCTGGAGAAGACGAATTAAATGAACTCAGAAAAACTATTGTAGCATTTGAAGAAAAAACTTACAATGCAGCAAGTAACCAGGTAGACAGATCTGCATATCCATGATTTGTATAATCATATATATATGTTTAACTATGAAGTATCAACAATTAATTTATTGATCTCTAATTTCAGTTCGATTATGTAAGGAGAATATCTCTGAAGTTGCTTCAAAAGGAGACCCAATCTCAGAACATTGCACAGAATTCTGGCCAATGTAAGCAATAATCTTCATAATCCAGGTATCCGAGTCCAGTGATGTTATCTCGCACGTGTTGATCTTATATTCAATTTGTTGTTCTACTTTTTCTTCCATGAATGTGCAGTTCCCCTGCATGTCTGTGGTGTTCCAAATGAATTTGTGGTCCTTTTATGTCTGTTACATGTTTGATATTTGTGTATCTTCTGCTTCTCGTATTGGGTAGGTTCCCAGAGCATACAGTCAGAACAAGTTCACGGTAAAGGGCTATCACACCAGAACATTCCAAATGATATGAAGGGCAAAGGCAACATATATGACCTTCCAGGGAAAGATGGACCTGACGATATCCTCCCAAAACAGACAAATGCTGCAAATATACCACAGAATCAGTTAATTGGACAACAAAACAATATTGCAGACTTGCAGCAGCAGAGACTGCTAGGCCAGCCTAGTAATCTGCAGCAACAACAGCAGCAGCAGCAGTTAATGGCTCAACAAAACAACCATTCAAATATGCATCAGCAACAGTTGGGTCCTCAGAGTAATATTTCAGGACTACAGCAACCGCAGCAGCAGTTGGTTGGAACCCAGTCGGGTAACTCAAGCATGCAAACTAATCAACAATCTTTACACATGCTATCTCAGCCCAAGGTTTCACTCCAACAAACGCAGCAGACTGCACCTAATTTACTGCCAACTCAAGGACAGACATCCCAGCAGCCACAACAGCAGCAGCAACTGATGTCTCAGTTGCAATCACAGCCTACTCAGTTGCAGCAACAGTTGGGTTTGCAACAGCTGCCCAATCAAGTACAACAAAATATGCAGGAGAGACTTCAAGCATCAGGTCAAACATTAAGTTCCTTGCTTCAATCACAAAATTTGATAGATAAGCAAAAGCAGTTGTATCAATCACAGAAAGCTTTTCTGGAAACATCATCAAGTATGTTTTTGAATTTTTGCAGTAACATACTATTTCTCTTTGCTTTATTTCATTGTTTCTTTCTGATATTGTGTTATTTAACTGATCTCTAAATATTTCCTCAGATAGCCCTGAATTCTTTTTCCACTTACACACCACCTACCCAATTTTCATAGTTGATGCTTTTGTTTTGCATCGCATCTCTACTATAGAAAGTAATTTCCTTTCCTACTTAAGGATATTAAGAGAATATCTTCTTAAAATTGGCTCTGCTATCACTTCAGAAGCACATTGTGCCTAGATAATTAATCTGTAGCTCGGAAAACAGATGCTATGAAAATTCCCGGCACCCTTGCCTTCATTAGCTGATCATAGACACTGCCTGGCTTTTGATGCCATGAGAAACATTGTTGTCGACCTTATCACTGTGAGGTCTTAACTGCTGTGACCTTGCTATCATGTCACTGTTAATGCTTTGCTGCAGTAATTCTTCTTGCTCCAAAGATTTTCATTATTCTTTATGTATCTTCTTTTAGCATCTTTAGATTCCACAGCTCAAACAGGACATTCTAATGGGGGTGATTGGCAAGAAGAGGTCTATCAAAAGGTAAAAACTATCTTGACACATTCTCCTATAGATAATAATTATGCTTACAACTTGGTTTAAGAAGGTAGAACCCCTGAACCCAGAGTATGTTGTGATTTGTTTATGCTGTGATGCGTCTCTTTACAGGAACTATGAAACGAATACATTAGAACTTAAAAAGAAATTTGGGAAAATAAATTCAGATATTTTCTGATTGACTTATTAGTTTGGTTATACATACTTGAATGTTCTTAGGAGAAAGAAAATAAAGCTTATATAAACTTTTTAGTTTCATTTGAAAGATCCATTAAGATGTGTTGGCAAGAAACCTAAGGTCCAAGGACTACTACAAAAATCTTGCATGCTTGATTTCAAAGTAATCATCATTTATTGATACCTTTGTTTCTTCTGTATTTAACTAAAATCAGTACCGGCTTATCAGAAAATGGAAAAATCTCTAATAAACCATGTCTAGATGAATTGAGTGGTTTAGTTGTTGGCCAACCATCCTGTTCCTGTTTTTATGTTGCAGATCAAGGCCATGAAAGAGACATACTTCTCTGAATTAAATGAGATGCACAAGAAAATTTCTTCCAAGTTGCTGCAGGTAGAGTTAGGTTTATCCTTTCACATAATTAAACTTTCAAAGAGTAATTGAACCCATCTGCATGAACCTCTGCCTCCCTGTATCTCTAATTTGAATACAGAGAGGACTTCACTACACTTCAGGAAGCTTTCGATCCCATACCGTTTTAAATTAATACTTGAATCCCTTCCCTTAGGCACTGTTTACTGGTTGCACTTTATGCTTATCTGATGTAATAGTGGTTTGCTATTCTACTTGCATCAGTTAAAACAATTCTATGCATTCTATTTTCCAGCATGATTCTCTTCCACAGCAGCCAAAGTCAGAGAGGCATGAGAAGATGAAATTATTCAAGACCATGTTGGAGCGCGTTCTATCTTTCTTAACAATTTCCAAAGCTGCTATAGTACCGGCTTACAAGGACAAGTTGAGTTCGTATGAAGAGCAGATAAGAAAATTTATAATTGCCAATAGGCCAAGGAAGCCTGTCACAGCTTTGCAGCAAGGACAGCTTCCTCCACCTCATATGCATTCCATGCAGCAGCCTCAACCTCAAAGTAATCAAACGAACCCTCAGTTTCCGTCAATGATGCCATTTGTGCCAAGCCTAGGAACAGCTCAGATGCAGCAATGGAAGAAGCAAATGCAGAGGCTACAGCAGCTGCAGCTTCTTCAAATGCTGCAACCGCGAGGTTTGCACCAGGTTGATGAGCAGCAGTCACCTGCAAATATTAAAAAAAATGAATTATCATACTGGCATCAAATAGATATTGATTCTGGAGTTCTTCAAGAAAATCTCCCAAGTAACCAACTTCCAGGTTATGAGCAAGCAAGATCTGAATACCACGCTCCTGACACTGGTGGGATTGGTGTGCCGCCGACTATGTCAATACCACCTTTGCTTCCAGGGTTTAAAGAAGTTAATGATACTAGTGGTAATGCTTTGACAACTGATTTTGGCAAGCCAGACATCGCTGAACAACCACATGATCTCAAGGTGAACGTGGTTAGTAATTCACATGCTTTTTTTTCTTTTTTTTCTTCATTGTGTTTGATAGTTTAGTTCATGAGGAAATGGGGGAAACCACCTTGAAATTTATTATCTATTTTCCTTTCTGATGTTCATATTAACCCTCAGTTGCTGATTACTATTTTTATGGTTCAGGCAAAACCCAACTCACTGAGTGCAACTGTGGTGACCATGGTTGATGAGGCAGTCACTGCAGTCGGCAAGGATTTGGCCGCCATGAGAAAGCAAGGGCTGCATGAAAGAAATTTCTTTACACAAACTGGAATGAGTGGAGCTGAGAAAATGAGATGTTATTTGACTGCATTAGTTATATTAGCTCTCCTCATTTTTTTCATTTTCAACCTCAACCACCAATATTAAAGCACTAGAATATGCAGGAGCGGTTCAGTCCTATACCCGACCCCCCTAGATTTTATTTGAAGTTTATGTTTGGGTAAAGGATGAAAGTTCTTTTGATTAACATTGGTTTCTCTATTTATATTAATAATAATAATAGCTAGGGAACTTGTTCCCTTGCAATCCATTAGATGTCCTGATAATTTATCTTTTGATTCTAGTTTAAGAAATTATATATTCTAAAATATTTGTGTTTGTCATGTTTTCCTACGAATGTATTGCTTTTTTTAAATTAATTCTTTTTAATAAATCTGCAATGGGGAGAGGAGATTGGAGAACCCAATTGCGGAGTGATTTATGACGAAGAATTGTGAACAAGATGTAATGCAAGAATTTTGGTATTGTTTATGTTCAAAATCTGAACATGTGCGTTGAAGTTTAGCCTTTGCATGATTGTTTTTGTAACATCCGCATTATTGAACTGGAGTTGGAATAGTAATAGTGTAACATCCGCATGCTTGAATCGGATTTGGAACAGTGATAAAGTACAATTGAGAATTAGAATATATGGTTGAATTTAGAAAGGTTTGGAGAAATTAAGGATGTATTAGTAAAAGGTGAGAAAATAGGAAAGACTAAGTAATAATTTATCCAAATTGAATTATGAGTTATCATGGGAATTAGATTGATTGAGGAGGGGCAAAAGAGTAATTTGGTGGAAGATATTTTTGGAGGCAATGTTTTGGGCCAAAGTGTAAAGTTGGAAGGCCCAATGACTAAAAGTACAATTTTACCATTATTAAAGAAAGATATTTTTATAAAGAGAAATTGATAGAAAAATCTAGAGAAATGAAGAAAAGAAATGATTAAAAAGCTATAAAAGCCATCAGCCATGGTGCTTCACGTTAGCCACCATTTTTCCACCATTTCAACTTTTACTTTTTTTACAAATTAGTCCTTTTTCACCAAATACAAACCAATTAAACTAGTTTCTTCCAAATTTCTTCAAGATTAGTGAATAAAATTAATAGAGAAGTGTAGTAGCTATCCAATTGTTAAGAGAAATGCATCCATACTTGTCTGGGAGGAGAAAGAAAATGAACATTAGTGTTGAATACAAGTGATTAAGATAAGAAAGCTAAACTCCTCTTTAAATACATGTTAGTTTTGATTTAGAAACATAGATTATGATATGTTAGAATGATTTTAATGTGAATATATGTGTTTTGTATGGAATTGAAGAGAAAGAAAAGAAGGAGAAGGACTCAATTGAAGAGAAAGGAAAAGAGAAGATCAAAGAGGGAAAGGAAGCTTTCTACAAGAGTTGTAAGTACTACAAGTATTAAAAGGTTTAGAATTAATTAAATAAAAGTGTTTAAAATTTTAACATATATGATTAATTATGATAAAAATGATATGTTTAATTATAAGTGTTGATTATATGTGATTAAATGAAACTTAGTGTAAAGAGACATGAAAAAGGAAGCATATCCATTAAAACAGTTTGGACAGAACAGAGGACTAACTTCGAAAATTCACCAAAAATTTTATAAAAAGAGTTAAGAGTTGAATTAAATATGTAATTAAAGCTTATTGAATGTAATTTCATATGGAAGAAACAGTGAAAGAAAAGGAATTTTATATTCTGAGATATATTAGTTTTAGTGTAACAAGGTCAGAGTGGATTCGGGTTCCCCTATTCTAACTTTGAAAAATCATAGAAAAATGTAGAAAAATTATTAGAGACTGAAATTTATATAGTTGAATCTTTAGTGAATCTATTTTCAAAAGAAACCAACGAGAAAATTATTGGATCTATATACTAAAAGATAAATAATTTTTAGTAAAGAAAGGCCGAAACTGTTAGACAGCAGAGAAGGGGTCAATTGAAAGAATTTACTGTACAAAATGGCTAAAGTAAAAATTCTGAAATTTTTATGGTAAAAAGATATGTGAGTCTAATTTCAGAAAAATTAAGCAGATATTAATTTCGAATTCTGTAGCTAAAGATATAAATAATTTAGTGACTGTGACGCAAGTGGACAGCTTTGAAAATGAATGTGAAAATAAAAGTAAAAGGTATATGATGATGAATATGTGAGAAAAATATATGTGTGAAATATTATGTGGTTAATTATAAAGATTGATTGTGTGATTAATTGGTGAAATTGTGGATTTATTTGAGGAAACAAAGGTGAGAAATACATGAATATGTATATTTGAATTGAATTTGAATGATTTGTGATCAAAATTGAAAGTGAAAGTGAAAGTGATATGAATTGTAAATTGAAAATCCCTATTAATTAGTCGGGCTGAGTCGGATATAGTTGGCATGCCATAGGATTGGAAGAGTTCAGAGATACTTCGACCTTGAGTCGATGAGACACTGGGTGTCATTATTTTACTTCGAATAGATTCGATGAGGTACTGGGTACCACTTTACTTCGGCTAGGCCGATGAGACACTAGGTGTCACTTTATTGCTTCGATCTATCCGATGAGGCACTGGTTGCCATTCTGGTGTGTTTGGTTGGGTCCGTGTATCCGCCAAGATCCGAGTCTTGTTAATAGGGTAAATAATGTGAAAAAAAAGAATGTGCAAATCATGACATCGAAGTAAGCGAAATGATAATTGCATGAAAGGTAAGTGTAATATATGTATAAGAAATCAAAGAATAAGTAAGCTAAGAGATTAGAATGGCTAAAATGTAAAATGAGGAAGAATATGTGAATTCATAACACTAATGTAAGTTAAATGTTATATACGTAAAAGCTATGTATTTTACATGAATAAATAATTATATGAATAAGTTTGAAATGAGTGATTAAAAGATGAATAATTAATGACACTTGTAATGCTTACTAAGCCTTCACCGGCTTAACGTGTTTGTTTCAACGCATAAGCACAAAGTTACAAGGAGTAAAGTTGAGTTCAGGGACCTCTCATCACATCACATCATCTTTTGGAGAACTCCAAATATAGGTATTTGCTTTAAAGGAAATGGCATGTACAATAGTACTTGTATGAGTCCCTAATGAGTGGGAAAAATATTATCTCGAATGTTATGAATTATGGAATGAAATGATTAGTATACAATATTTTGACTCGAATGGTCTTAAAAGATATCGATTTTTAAAGAAAATTTTCTGTTACTCGACTTTTTGTACCGTACTGTAATGTAATGCTTCTATATTGGATTTATACGTATAAATCAAGTATAGGGGTGTTACAGTTTTAGATTCGATACGTGTGTTCAATCTTTTGGGAAGACGAATTAAATGAACTCAAAAAAACTGTTGTAGCATTTGAAGATAAAACTTACAATGCAGCAAGTAACCATGTAGATTGATCCGCATATCCATGATTTGTACAATCATATATATGTTTAACTACGAACAATTAATTTATTGATCTCTAATTTCAGTTCGATTATGTAAGGAGAATATCTCTGAAGTTGCTTCAAAAGCTGAACCAATCTCAGAACATTGCACAGAATTCTGGCCAATGTAGGTATATCTTCATAATCCAGGTATCCGAGTCCAGTGATGTTATCTCGCACTACTTAAGTGTTGATCTTATATTCAATTTGTTGTTCTACTAAAATGACAGTAGTGTTAGTAGTATTATAACACTGGTACATCATTTATTACACACCTTTTCTTCCATGAATGTGCAGTTCCCCCGCATGTCTGTGGTGTTCCAAATGAATTTGTGGTCTTTTTTATGTCTTTTACATGTTTGATATTTCTGTATCTTCCGCTTCTTGTATTGGGTAGGTTCCCAGAGCATGCAGTCAGAACAAATTCACGGTAAAGGGCTATCACACCAGAACATTCCAAATGATATGAAAGGCAAAGGCAACATATATGACCTTCCAGGGAAAGATGGTCCTGACGATACCTTCCCAAAACAGTGGCCTCCTTTACCAGCGCTGTATATCTCCGAACAATCGCCTACGATATGGTCAAGTATGTTTTGGTTTCCTTCTTTTAAGTCTTTCTAAACCATCTGTCCTGCAGTTTTTACAACATCATAAATAGGGGTCCAAAGAAGATAATATTTCTTTTCTTACTTATTTTGCTTCAACCTAAAACTGTGCATGTTGGTTACATTTATACAATTTCTTGTAGCATCTATGGACTGTGGAGACCTGACAGCACATGGACGAGAGGAGGTTTATCAGAAGGTAAACGATAAAAGTATCTTGTCTGCTTCTCTTGTACACCAAATGCACTTGTTGCCTTTTACACCAACTCCATTCCAAGAATCAATTTATAAAGAGCAAAAAAAAGTTATAAAATGTTTAAAAATTAAAATAAAATTACAAGACAACAATTTGTATACATTTTGTTCAAAAAACAGGATAATTACAAACTTTTTACAATCACTGTAGCAGCAACATGAGCTAAATTAAAATGCCAAGATTTTTGCATGTAGAACCCCCGGCCTTGATCATCTCGCAGCATTGCAAACACATCCCCAGTTAGATTTTTGCTACGAAGCAGCAGTGTAGATAAGGATCAGTCTCTGGTCCACATCCCTAGCCCTCCAATCTAACCATCAAAACTCCGTTGACTGGTAAAAACTATTTCCTATCCTCCTTTAAGCAATGGGAACCAAACCATCTTTATTCATGTATTTATGGCGTCCCGCAAAGTACGGGTTTTTGGGTTAACATATGTCTGCTTCTCTTAAACAATGGTCGGTATTTTCCCAGGTGGGGTTTTTTTCTCTCGCCTCCACCGAGATCCTTTGAAGATGTCAACTCGGCATGGAGCGAGTCATTAGCATGTTTAAGCACATTTTATAGCATTAAAACATAGAGGCAGTGTTTGATAGCCCCTAGATTTGAGTCACTAAACCTTCAATTGAGCTCATCCCTCCTCTCGCAACTGAGTTCAGTGCTAATCATTGCCAGATTTCTCAGTTCATGTGTTTCTGAGTAATTTCGATTGGCTTCCATAAGTTTATAATCCTTACTTTGAATCAAATTATATATTAAGATTGCCAAATCCCTTCCTTGTTTCATGTTAGTACTGTTGATGTTGATCTCAACATGACTACCAATTATACCTGTTTGTAACAGGTTCAAGGATCAAGTTATGTTGCTCGGAGAGCCCTTGCACAGGGTTGCTCCGATGCTGACGATGATATTCGGGGTTTCCTATGGATTTGACTCTGTAACTTTTGAGATAGTGATGTGGCGTACACAACAAGCCACTCTTAGGATTTAAAGATTTGACGATTAAAATGAAAAATAAAAAGATGATGTGTTTTATTTATTTAATATTTAGAATTATTCATGATTTATTACTTAAATTTAATTTTTTATATTAATAATAATATTTAAATTAATTGAATTAAAATTATAATAATAAATTCAAAATAATATAATAAAATAATCCTCTAACCATGTATACTAATATTGATAACAAAATTAATATGTCCCTTGATAGTGCCGATTATTTGGATTCAATAAATTAATAATAAATTATTCGGCCGGCAGGAATTGGACCTACGGCAAAATTATTTACCAAAAAAAAAAAAAGACAAATAAAACAAGGGCGATAAACACAGAGACGGTTGTCTTTATATAAAAGATAATTTATCAACACTGGTCTGTCCTCTCACTTTTAATATTCCCTTTTCTTCTGCTTTCTTTACAACCAAACTTACTTCCTCAAGTTTCGATAAAAAAAAAACCATACTTCCTTAAGGAATTCCATATTTGCAAAACACATCCTTCAACTTCAAGAATTCTCGAAGCCCATCTCTGTTTGTGACTGTTGTTTTCTCTTTTGCTCTTTTCAGAATTTCATGGATACGAATAACTGGAGGCATACTCCTCCTTGTGGAGAGCCCAGCATGGATAGTGGTGATTGGAGAACCACTTTGCAGCCTGACTCACGACAAAGAATTGTCAACAAGATGTAAGTCAATTTTATGTATAATTCTCCGTTAAATATACTTGTTAAGTTGCTGAAATCCTGTGACTTGTTGTATGCTGTGAGAAACAATAGCATCAATAAAAACATATTTCTTATTAAAATGGACCTGTTTTCTTTAGTAACGCTTCAGAATCAAAGCTTGCTGTACCCATAGTTTGGAGTCACACTATGTTAGCCATGTAAATTTAGCTTGATGTAGCTAAGCTATTTCGTCCAGGTCCAACTTTAATTGCTACACTTGGTATCATTATTTAATAAATTATGTGATTGAATAAAGATGCATTCTTCTTTTAGATCTTTGTATCCTTGCAAGATTTGGTGGTTCTTTTCTGTTCTCAGTGATGAAATTGTTTCTGTTATTAAATAACTTATTGCTATAAGGTACACTGATGACCTTGTCTTTCTATAACGTTCTCTGAAATATGGTAATTATGATGGTATGTGGTCTATTTGAATGTATATGGTATATGAAGGCCATGATGATTACTTTGTTTATATTGGAAAGTTTTGGCTAAGTTCAAGTGCTACGGCTTCGGAATATTTAAATGAAGGATGTCCTGAGCAAGTTAAAGAGGAAAATCTTATGTTGACCCCGATAGCTTGCATTCTTAGCATTTATTATATACCAATTGAATATTCCTACATATATCATATTTCTTTGTCAATACCTTAAACAATTTTTTGTGCACGTAGAATGGATACATTGAAGAGGCATCTCCCATTTTCTGGCCAAGACGGTTTAAGTGAACTCAGGAAAATTGCTGTGAGGTTCGAGGAAAAGATTTTTACAGCTGCAAGCAGTCAGGTAATCATCGAATGTTAGCATTCCATAATGTGCTTGGCTGCGTTTTTCTTTACCAATATTTAGGTGTGTTTGCATTGTGTCTTCATATTTTTGTTATTTGTTTCTTATTCATATGCATGGACATGCATGCATCCAGGATCCTTGTGATTTGCATTGGACGTAAATAAGAAAGAAATCTGGGAAGGAAAGAGAGAGGAGAGGGAAACACTAACGATACTAAATGCTACTCAATATCAAGCATGATTAATTTAAATATTTGAGAATCTTGTATCAAGCATGATTAATTTAAATATTTGAGAATCTTGTATTAGAATGGTAAAGAAACTTGTTTAACACTGCTATGGATTTCCACATTCAGACTGATTATCTGAGAAAAATATCGTTGAAGATGCTTACAATGGAGACCAAGTCTCAGAATACCATGCCCAACACTGGGAATAACAGCAAACCACCTGATCCAGGTAATAGCAAGAGAGAGAATTTGCTTTGATGTACTATAGTAGTAGGGTACTTTCCCTTCGCATGTCCTTTCTATTCTTCTACATGCAGAGTCGTTTAATATTAAACTTGTATGGACATTTGCTCTAGTTAGTATTTTAGTGAACATTTTCTATTTTTGTACCCCTTTTGTCCCCATAATCAATGGTAGCGGAATTAATACTTAAACTAGTTGGGTATTGTTCAAGTGCCCTCACCTGTTTTAGGTCTAGTTATCTTTTTGAATGTATTAATTATTAATTTGGTTTTTGTTATCTTGTTTTAAATGCTCTTCAATTCTTTTCTTCTGGTTCTTCCCCTACTCATTTTGAACCAAAAAAATCGGTGGTAGGTTCTCAGGGCATGCAGAACCAAGTTCACAGTCAAGGACAATCAATTCCTATATCATTACAAAGTAATCAGTCTCAAGCACGTCAACAATTGTTACCCCAGAGTTCTCTGAATAACATTGATTCTTCCGGAGTTCAGAGTTCTGCTGGTTTACAATCTGGAATGCCTCCTGTATCTGGTCCATCTCAGAATCCTATATCTAATGTTGTTGGACAGAATTCCAACATTCAGAACATGTCTGGAATTTCGCAGAACTCAATGGGGCAAGGAATGCCTTCCAATATTTTTGCTAATCAGCAGAAGCAAATGCAAGGAAGGCAGCAGGTGCTTCCTCAACAGCAGCAGCAGCAACAGCTATACCATCAGCAGCTGCAAAAAGCACTTATCAAGCAAAAGATTCAACAGGGGAATCTTCAGCCTTCACTCCTGCAGTCGCACATGCAGCAAGTGCAGCAGCAAAACCTATTACCACCTACTCAGTTGCAATCTTCCCAGCAATCTGGTATGCAAACATCATCCATTATGCAGCCATCAGCCATGCAATCAACTCCTCTTCCTGGTCTTCAACAGAATCAGCAATCTTCTCTCCAACAGTCGACACAGTCCATGCTTCCGCAGCATCAACAGTCAGTTCTTAGACAGCACTACTATAGTAAGTAATTTCCTTTCCTACTTGAGGATATTAAGAGAATATCTTCTTAAAATTGGCTCTGCTATCACATCAGAAGCACATTGTGCCTAGATAATTAATCTGCTGCTCGGAAAACTGATGCTATGAAAAATTACCGGCACCCTTGCCTTCATTAGCTGATCATAGACACTGCCTGGCTTTTGATGCCATGAGAAACATTTTTGTCGCCCTTATCATTGTGAGGTCTTAACTGCTGTGACCTTGCTATCATGTTACTGTTAATGCTTTTCTGCAGTAATTGTGCAACGGTTTTGTTAAACCATGAAGGAACTGCTGGATTAATCTGTTCACTTTGTTAAACAGTTCTTTCTCCTTCATGCAATGAGTTGTAATATTGAATATAGAACTTTTCCAGGTAAGAGTTAAACTGTATAGTGTGTAAAGGAAAGAAGTGGTCATGTTTTGCTGGTTAATTTTAAGAAGGAGAAAAATTCGCACTGAGTTATTGAGCTCAACTAAACATGCCCATGCCTTCAAATTCATTTCAAATTTAGAGTAGTCTGAAATTTCTAGCAGTTTGTTTGATTATGTCAGGTTGGTTCCACTCAATTCCTTTGTCCAACGTTTGTCTTTGTTCTTCCTAGTAATCTAACTTTCAAGATTTTCCCAACATGGACCAACTTCCAGGTTATGAGCAAGCAAGATCTGAATACCACGCTCCTGACACTGGTGGGATTGGTGTGCCGCCAACTATGTCAATACCACCTTTGCTTCCAGGGTTTAAAGAAGTTAATGATACTAGTTGTAACGCTTTGACAACTGATTTTGGCAAGCCAGACATCGCAGAACAGCCACATAATCTCAAGGTGACCGTGGTTAGTAATTCACATGCTTTTTTTCTTTTTTTCTTCATTGGGTTTGATAGTTTAGTTCATGAGGAAATGGGGGAAATCATCTTGAAATTTATTATCTATTTTCCTTTCTGATGTTCATATTAACCCTCAGTTGCTGATTACTGTTTTGTATGGTTCAGGCAAAACCCAAGTCACTGAGTGCAACGGTGGTGACCATGGTTGATGAGGCAGTCACTGCAGTCGGCGAGGATTTGGCCACCATGAGAAAGCAAGGACTGCATGAAAGAAATTTCTTTACACAAACTGGAATGAGTGGAGCTGAGAAAATGAGATGTTATTTGAGTGCATTAGTTTTATTAGCTCTCCTCATTTTTTTCATTTTCAACCTCAACCACCAATATTAAAGCACTAGAATATGCAGGAGAGGTTCAGTTCTATACCCCACACCCTTAGATTTTGTTTTAAGTTTATGTTTGGGTAAAGGATGAAAGATCTTTTGGTTAACATTGGTTTCTCTCTTTATATTATTAATAATAATAATAGTTAGGGAACTTGTTCCCTTGCAATCCATTAGATGTCCTGATAATTTATCTTCTGATTCTAGCGTAAGAAATTATATATTTGCATATTATAATCAAACTATCATTTGAATATCTTCTGAAATACTTGTGTTTGTCATGTTTTCCTACGAATATATTGCTTTTTTTAAATAAATTCTTTTTAATACATTTTAATAATTCAAATTGTAAGTGTAATTATAAGCATAATCTAATATTAAATAATAAGATAATTTTTTTCTATAAATTTGGATAGTTTAAATTATAAATTATAATAAAAAGTGTATTTCAATATAAATATAAAATGTAATTTAATATTTATTAAATATTCTCTATTCTAGTATTTTATTTAATTTTAATATAATAATTAAAATATTTTTTTATCATTGGATTTAGGTATTATTTAATAAACTGGGAATGTAAGTGTTGTAAATTTAAATATTTTAGTTAAGTTATAAAATATGTTTGCTGTATTCTACATTAAGTGATATGTTGTTTCTTATCTACTTATTACTTTGTTCTTTAACCTATTAACCTCTTCATAGTCTTGAATTAATATGGATTCTTATTTATCAACTTATTTAATTTTTAATACAAATAGTTGCCTTTTAATTTTGTGAGAATTTTCGACCCATTCAAGAGAAGTTTTCGAAGTATTTTGTGTTGAACAACTGGACAAACTCTCAACAATGAAGTATTTTTTAGGTGGGGTTTTATTTCTCTTCTCCACCGAGAACCTTTGAAGAAATCAACTCAACATGAGATTTTATAATTTTCTAAACAATAATTTTAATATTTTAATTATTAAGTTATTTTTATTTATTATTATTTTAGCTAATTACCCCCTTCCATATACATTTTGATTTCTCTAAACAATAATGTTAATATTTTTCCAAACAGTTTGTATTTATATATAAACTTTTTTTTATGAATTACAATAACAACGCAAAACCTAAATAATAAATATGATTAACACGATTCGAATTTATGTATTTATATATAAACAGTTTACATTTATAACACTGGTACATCTATTATTACACACTTTTTCTTCCATGAATGTGCAATTCCCCTGCATGTTTGTGGTGTTCCAAATGAATTTGTGGTCCTTTTATGTCTTTTACAAGTTTGATATTTGTGTATCTTCCGCTTCTTGTATTAGGTAGGTTCCCAGAGCATGCAGTCAGAACAAGTTCACGGTGAAGGGCTATCACACCAGAACATTCCAAATGATTTGATGGGCAAAGGCAACATACGACCTTCCAGGGAAAGACAGACCTGACGATACCTTCCCAAAACAGTGGCCTCCTTTACCAGCGCTGTATATCTCCGAAAAACGCCTACGATAGGGTCAAGTATGTGTTTTGGTTTCCTTTTTTTAAGTCTTTCTAAACCATCTGTCTTGCAGTTTTTACAACATCATAGATAGGGGTCCAAAGAAGATAATATTTCTTTTCTTTTCTTACTTATTTTGCTTCAACCCAAAACTGTGCATGTTGGTTACATTTATACAATTTCTTGTAGCATCTGTGGATTGTGCATACCTGACAGCACATGGACGAGAGGAGATTTATTAGAAGGTAAACGGTAAAAGTATCTTGTCTGCTTCTCTTGTACACCAAATGTACTTGTTGCCTTTTATAAAAATTAAAATAAAATTACAAGACAACAATTTGTGTACATTTTGTTCAAAAAATAGGATAATCACAAACTTTTTACAATCACTGTAGCAACAACATTAGCTAAATCAAAATGATAAGATTTTTGTATGTAGAACCCCCGGCCTTGATCATCTCTCAGCATTGCAAACACATCCCCAGTTAGATTTTTGCTACGAAGCTGCAGTGTAGATAAGGATCAATCTCTGGTCTACATCCCTAGTCCCCCAATCTAACCATCAAAACTCTGCTGACGGGTAAAAACTATTTCCTATCCTCCTTTAAGCAATGGGAACCAAACCATCTTTATTCAAGTATTTATGGCGTCCCCCAAACTGGGGGTTTTTGGGTTAACATATGTCTGCTTCTCTTAAACAATGGTCGGTACTTTCCAGGTGGGGTTTTTTCTCTCACCCCCACCGAGAGCCCTTGAAGATGTCAACTCGGCATGGAGCTAGTCATTAGCATGTTTAAGCAAATTTTATAGATTAAAACATAGAGGCAGTGTTTGGCAACCCCTAGATTTGAGTCACTAAACCTTCCATTGAGCTCATCCCTCCTCTCGCAACTGAGTTCAGTGCTAATCATTGCCAGATTTCACAGTTCATGTGTTTCTGAGCAATTTCGATTGGCTTCCATAAGTGTATAATCCTTACTTTGAATCAAATTATATATTAAGATTGCCAAACCCCTTCCTTGTTTCATGTTAGTACTGTTGATGTTGATTTCAACATGACTGCCAATTATACCTATTTGTAACAAGTTCAAGGATCAAGTTATGTTGCTCGGAGAGCCCTTGCACAGGGTTACTCCGGTGTTGACCGCTATTCGGGGTTTTTTATGGATTTGACTTTTTAAGTTTTAAGATAGTGCGATGGTGGTTGGATGCAGGGGTAGGGGATGAAGAAGAATGGTAGAACTGAGGGTGGGTGGAGGGGAAGAAGATGATGAACAGTAGTAACAGGGGTAAAAAAATATAAAAAATAATGATGTGGCGTACACAATAAGCCACACTTAGGATTTAAAGATTAGGCGATCAAAATGAAAAATAGGAGTACAATTCCTTTTATTTATTAATGTTTAAAATTATTCTTAATTTTTCACTCGAAATTAAATTATTTTATACAAATAATAATATCGATATTATTCGAATTAAAATTATAATAATAATTTTAAAATATTAATCGATGTCAACTCTGGCCTGTCCTCTCACTTTTAATATTCCTTTTTCTTTTGCTTTCTTTACAACCAAACTTACTTCCTCTAGTTTCGATCAAGAAAAAGAACAAGAAAAACCATACTTAAGGAATTCCATATTTGCAAAACACATCCTTCAACTTCAAGAATTCTCGAAGCCCATCTCTGTTTGTGACTGTTGTTTTCTCTTTTGCAATTTTCAGAATTTCATGGATTCGAATAACTGGAGGCCTACTCCTCCTACTGGAGAGCCCAGCATGGACAGTGATGATTGGAGAACCACTTTGCAGCCTGACTCACGACAAAGAATTGTCAACAAGATGTAAGTCAATTTTATGGTATAATTCTCCGTTAAATATACTTGTTAGATGCTTAAATCCTGTGGCTTGTTGTATGGTGTGAGAAACAGTAGCATCAATAAAAACATATTTCTTATTAAAATGGACCTGTTTTGTTTAGTAACGCTTCAGAATCAAAGCTTGTTTTACCCATAGTTTGGGGTCATGTTAGCCACGTAAATTTAGCTTGATGTAGCTAAGCTATTTCGTCCAGGTCCAACTTTATCTGCTACACTTGGTATCATTATTTAATTAATTATGTGATTGAATAAAGATGCATTCTTCTTTTAGATCTTTGTATCCTTGCAAGATTTGGTAGTTCTTTTCTGTTCTCAGTGATGAAGTTGTTTCTGTTATTAAATAACTTATTGCTATAAGGTACACTAATGACCTTGTCTTTCTACAACATTCTCTGAACTATGGTAATTATGATGGTATGTGGTCTATTTGAACGTATTTGGTATATGAAGGCCATGATGACTACTTTGTTTATATTGGAAAGGTTTTGTTAAGTTCAAGTGCTACGGCTTCAGAATTTTTAAATGAAGGATATCCTGAACAAGTTAAAGAAAAAAATCTTATATTGACCCCGATAGCTCGCATTCTTAGCATTTCTTATTTACCAATTGAAGATTCCTACATATATCATATTTCTTTGTCAATACCTTAAACAATGTTTTGTGCACATAGAATGGATACATTGAAGAGGCATCTCCCATTTTCTGGCGAAGAGGGTTTAAATGAACTCAGGAAAATTGCTGTGAGGTTCGAGGAAAATATTTTTACAGCTGCAAGCAGTCAGGTAATCATTGACTGTTAGAATTCCATAATGTGCTTGGCTGCATTTTTCTTTACCAATATTTAGGTGTGTTTGCATTGCGTTTTCGTATTTGTGTTATTTGTTTTTTCTTATTCATAGGCATGGACATGCATGCATCCAGGATCCTTGTGATTTGCATTGGACGTAAATAAGAAAGAAATCTGGGAAGGGAAGAGAGAGGAGAGGGAAAAACTAACGATGCTAAATGCTACTCAATATCAAGCATGACTAATATCAATATTTGAGAATCTTGTATTAGAATACTAAAGAAACTTGTTTAAAATTGCTATGGATTTCCATATTCAGACTGATTATCTGAGAAGAATATCGTTGAAGATGCTTACAATGGAGACCAAGTCTCAGAATACCATGCCCAACACTGGGAATAACAGCAAACCACCTGATCCAGGTAATAGCAAGAAAGAGAATTTGCTTTGATGTTCTATAGTAGTAGGGTACTTTCCCTTCGCATGCCCTTTCTATTCTTCTACATGCTGAGTCGTTTAGTATTTAGCATGCATTGACATTTGCTCTAGTTAGTATTTTAGTGAAAATTTTCTATTTTTGTACCCCTTTTGTCCCATAATCAATGGTAGCGGAATTAATACTTAAACTAGTTGGGTATTGTTCAAGTGCCCTCACCTGTTTTAGGTCTAGTTATCTTTTTTAATGTATTAATTATTAATTTGGTTTTTGCTATCTTGTTTTAAATGCTCTTCAATTCTTTTCTTCTGGTTCTTCCCCTACTATTTTTGAACCAAAAAAATCGGTGGTAGGTTCTCAGGGGATGCAGAACCAAGTTCACAGTCAAGGACAATCAATTCCTATACCATTACAAAGTAATCAGTCTCAAGCACATCAACAACTGTTACCCCAGAGTTTTCTGAATAACATCGGTTCTTCCGGAGTTCAGAGTTCTGCTGGTTTACAATCTGGAATGCCTCCTGTATCTGGTCTATCTCAGAATCCTATATGTAATGTTGTTGGACAGAATTCCAACATTCAGAACATGTCTGGAATTTCGCAGAACTCGATGGGGCAAGGAATGCCTTCCAATATTTTTGCTAATCAGCAGAGGCAAATGCAAGGAAGGCAGCAGGTGCTTCGTCAACAGCAGCAGCAGCAACAGCTATATCATCAGCAGCTGCAACAAGCACTTATAATGCAAAAGATTCAACAGGGGAATCTTCAGCCTTCACTCCTGCAGTCTCACATGCAGCAACAGCAGCAGCAAAACCTATTACCACCTACTCAGTTGCAATCTTCCCAGCAATCTGGTATGCAAATATTATCCATTATGCAGCCATCAGCCATGCAATCAGCTCCTCTTCCTGGTCTTCAACAGAATCAGCAATCTTTTCTCCAACAGTCGACACAGTCCATGCTTCAGCAGCATCAACAGTCAGTTCTTAGACAGCAACAACAGCCACAACAGTACACCAGTGCTGGTATTCATCAACAACAAACACCAATGACACAGCAGTCAATGATTCCTCAGCAGCAACAGCTGCAGCAGCCACACATGATGGGGCAACAGACAAATGCTGCAAATATACCACAGAATCGGTTAATTGGACAACAAAACAGTATTGCAGACATGCAGCAGCAGAGACTGCTAGGCCAGTCTCGTAATCTGCAGCAACAACAGCAGCAGCAGCAGTTAATGGCTCAACAAAACAACCTTTCAAATATGCATCAGCAACAGTTGGGTCCTCAGATTAATATTTCAGGGCTACAGCAAGAGCAGAAGCGATTGGTTGGAACGCAGTCGGGTAACTCAGCCATGCAAACTAATCAACAATCTTTACACATGCTATCCCAGCCCAAGGTTGCACTCCTACGAATGCAGCAGACTGCACCTAATTTACTGCAAACTCAAGGACAGACATCCCAGCAGCCACAACAGCAGCAGCAACTGATGTCTCAGTTGCAGCAACAGTTTGGTTTGCAACAGCAGCCCAATCAAGTACAACAAAATATGCAGCAGAGACTTCAAGCATCAGGTCAAACATCAAGTTCCTTGCTTCAATCACAAAATTTGATAGATCAGCAAAAGCAGTTGTATCAATCACAGAGAGTTGTTCTGGAAACATCATCAAGTATGTTTTTGAATTTTTGCAGTTACATACTGTTTCTCTTTGCTTTATTTCATTGTTGCTTTCTGATATCGTGTTATTTAACTGATCTCTAAATATTTCCTCAGATAGCCTTGAATTCTTTTTCCTCTTATACACCAACTACACAATTTTCATAGTTGATGCTTTTGTTTTGCATCGCATTTCTACTATAGAAATTAATTTCCTTTCCAATTTGAGGATATTATGAGAATATCTTCTTAAAGTTGGCTCTGCTATCACATTAGAAGCACATTGTGCCTAGATAATTAATCTGTAGCTCGGAAAACAGATGCTATGAAAATTTCTGGCACCCTTGCCTTCATTATCTGATCATAGACACTGCCTGGCTTTTGATGCCATGAGAAACAGTGTTGTCGCCCTTATCATTGTGAGGTCTTAACTGCTGTGACCTTGCTATCATGTCACTGTTAATGCTTTTCTGCAGTAACTGTGCAACGGTTTTGTTAAACCATGAATGAACTGCTGGATTAATCTGTTCACTTTGTCAAACAGTTCTTTCTCCTTCATGCAATAAGTTGTCCTATTGAATATAGAACTTTTTCCAGGTAAGAGTTAAACTTCTTACTGTGTAAAGGAAAGAAGTGGTCATGTTTTGCTGGTTAATTATAAGACGGAGAAAAATTCGCACTGAGTTATTGAGCTCAACTAAACATGCCCATGCCTTCAAATTCATTTCAAATTTAGAATAGTCTGAAATTTCTAGCAGTTTGTTTGATTATGTGAGGTTGGTTCCACTCAATTCCTTTGTCCAACGTTTGTATCTATGTTCTTCCTAGTAATCTAACTTTCAAGATATTCCCAACATGGAGCTCAACATGAAATATATGATTAGGAGATTGCAGACCTTGAAACCGGCTTGTTACTGCTTTTGCATCAAACTAGAGGGTAAACATGCTTGCAAATGTCAGGAGTTTTGTCTGGAGAAGGATGCACAAAGAATGTCTAGATAAGCAAGTGATTGCAGCAAGGCATTTCTTTCCTGCATGAAATGGTCTAAAGGGTGTCAAACCTCAATTGTTTTAGTGGTGTCTTGGCTAAGTTTCACTGCTTCCGCTGAGACATGATATTTGTGCTGTAGATTTAATTAAGTTTTATATCTAAACTGTATATCCCTTGTGTCTAATTTGTTCCAAAAATCATTTTAATGCTTTAGTCTGATTTAGCTTTCAGTGGTTTAATAGGTCAATAGCAGAAAATATTTAACTTATTTTAGGTCTTCCTTCTCACTTAAACTTACCAATCGTTTATTCATTTTCCAACTGAACTTAGTTGTAGGTGGCAAATAGTTAGCTTTAAACTTGAGAAAATCTAGAACTAGCATTGATTATTAAGAATGATGTTTGAACTCTGACTTGATCTTTTATGTATCACAGTGTAAACTTTACAGAGTTGCTGCTTTAGTAGAGTAGACATAGATCTTTGAATATTCCAAGAGGAAAAGGCATTTGAATGGGATTGCAGGGAGCATGCTTTTTAATGCATAACCTAAAAAACTTGGATATGCATGGTTAGTTGCAGAAAGTAGCATTAAAACCTTTTCATATATTCACGTCCAAAATGTTTAATGGTTTCTTCAAATGCTTTTCTGTTGTACCCGTGGTGTGTCTGATGGAATCTTATGACTTAGGAATTCATTATTGACTGCATTATGATCCCTGCGTATCCCCTTCTATGCTATGTGCACCTTAATTTTCTTTGAGAATTGGTCATATTCTCCTCAAATTTACCCCTCTTCCATAAGTTATTTATTTCAATGTTCTTTTAGACATGCAACCAAATAATGTATTTTTGTGTATTTTCAGGACATTCTAATGGGGGTGATTGGCAAGAAGAGGTCTATCAAAAGGTAAAAACTATCTTGGCACATTCTCCTATAGATAATAATTATGCTTACAACATGGTTTAAGAAGGTAAAACCCCTGAACCCAGAGTATGTTGTGAGGTGTCTCTTTACAGGAACTATGAAACGGAAGAATTAGAACTTAAAATGTAATTTGGGAATAGAAATTCAGATATTTTCTGATTGACTTATTAGATTGGTTATACGTACTTGAATGTTCTTATAAGAAAGTAAATAGAGCTTATATAAACTTTTTAGTTTCATTTGAAAGATCCATTAAGATGTGTTAGCAAGAAACCTATGGCCCAAGGACTACTACAAAGATCTTGCATGCTTGATTTAAAAGTAATCATCATTTATTGATACCTTTGTTTCTTCTGTATTTAACTAAAATCAGTACTGGTTTATCAGAAAATGGAAAAATCTTTCTATTTTTCTAATAAACCATGATTCTAGATGAATTGAGTGGTTTAGTTGTTGGCTAACCATCCTGTTCCTGATTTTATGTTGCAGATCAAGGCCATGAAAGAGACATACTTCTCTGAATTAAATGAGATGCACAAGAAAATTGCTGCCAAGTTGCTGCAGGTAGAGTTAGGTTTATCCTTTCACATAATCAAACCTTCAAAGTGTAATCGATCCCATCTGCATGAACCTCTGCCTCCCTGTATCTCTAATTTGAATACAGAGATGACTTCACTACACATCAGGAAGCTTTCGATCCCATACCGCTTCTTAATTGCTAATTGAATACCTTTCCTTTAGGCACTGTTTACTGGTTGCACTTGATGCTTATCTGATGTAATACTGGTTTGTTATTCTACTTGCATCAGTTAAAACAATTCTATGCATTCTATTTTCCAGCATGATTCTCTTCCACAGCAGCCAAAGTCAGCGCAGCTTGAGCCGATGAAAATATTCAAGACCATGTTGGAGTGCATTCTATCTTTCCTAACAATTTCCAAAGCTGCTATAGTACCGGCTTACAAGGACAAGTTGAGTTCGTATGAGAAGCAGATAATAAACTTTATAAATACCAATAGGCCAAGGAAGCCTGTCTCAGCTCTGCAACAAGGACAGCTTCCTCCACCTCATATGCATTCCACGCAGCAGCCTCAACCTCAAAGTAATCAAACGAACCCTCAGTTTCCTTCAATGATGCCATTTGTGCCAAACTAGGAACAGCTCAGATGCAGCAATGGAAGAAGCAAATGCAGAGGCTACAGCAGCTGCAGCTTCTTCAAATGCTGCAACAGCGAGGTTTGCACCAGGTTGATGAGCACAGCAGTCACCGGCAAAGATTAAAGCAAATGAATTATCATATTGGCATCAAACAGATATTTTTTCTGGAGTTCTTCAAGAAAATCTCGCAAGTAACCAACTTCCAGGTTATGAGCAAGCAAGATCTGAATACCACGCACCTGACACTGGTGGGATTGGTGTGCGGCCGACTATGTCAATACCACCTTTGCTTCCAGGATTTAAAGAAGTTAATGATACTAGTGGTAATGCTTTGACAACTGATTTTGGCAAGCCAGACTCTAACGACCCAAATTCGAGTTTGTTGAAAAGATAATTTTTTTGAGATTCTATTTATTAACCGGACCCGTAAATATTTATATTAAATATTTACTTAAATAAGTTGTAGTATATTGATCTACTAAATGAGAAATTTCAATCTGGTAGTGTTTTAATTAGGTGTGAGGACTAAATTACATAAGTGGTAAAAGTATAATTTATAAAAGGGATTTTAATTGAATTAAAGAGGAAGGATCAAAGGGGCAAATTCCCCCTTAAAATTCTTAGTGACGTTAGATGAGTGTGAATGGTTTAAAATTTTAGTTTAAAATTTATGATTAAAAGAAATGAAATTAAAAATGTGACTTATGAATTTTGTGAATAAAAGAAATAATGGTAATGATTGTGATAGGTATGGGTTAGAAGAAAGAGAAAACAAAAGAGAGAAAAAAAACTACTCTCATTTTTGGAAGCAAATTTCGGCAGAACGGGGGGAAGAGAAAAGAGAAGAAAACCTTGAGTTTTTTTTAAGTTCAAGCTTCAAATTGGTAAGTTTAATCAATTTATTTTTTTGTAATTTTTATGTTTTTGGAATTTCGAAATCTCACTCTTTACGATTCATGTCATATTTTTCATTATTGTTAAAAATATTAAATTTTAACATTGTTGGGTAGATAGAGTTTTAATGATAAATTGATGTATTTTGGAGCTAGAAGTGAAATAGAAATAAATGGTGGGATAAATTGCTAACTTTAATAGTATAATGGTCAAATTAGAAAATTTAGTAAATTGATGTAAAAATGAGAAAATAGAGAGTTAAATTTAATAAAATAATATGGATGTATTTTAATAAAATATATTTTGTATTTAATTCCGTAGCTAACGTCGACCTAAATTCTTTGAAAAGGAAGGGCAAATACAAAATCGTAGACGAGTAATTCGAAAATTAAGGTGGTGTTTCTATAACTTTAACTAGTTTAATAAATTGTCAAATTATAATTAACTACTCAAAGTAGAAATCGAGGCATGAAAATAAGGTATGAGATTCTATACTCAATTGGGTTGCTTTGAATAAATTGATGGTATGAGAATTTAAATTGTATATTCTCCATGTATAAAAGTATGATGTGAAATTGTGGTATTGGTAAGTTTATGCTTATTATTAGATTGCATTTTAAATGCATTTTTGTTGTGAATAAAATTAAATGTGAATATGTGGTTTGATATTAAATGAAAATGATTATCCTATTAACTGTTCGGGCCGAGTGAGATATAGATGACATGCCACAGAATAGGAAGAGTTCAGGGTTATTTCGAATACAAGTCAACGAGGCACTAGGTGCCAATTTACTTCGGTTTAACCGATGAGACGTTGGGTGTCAACTTTATTATAGCGCAGAGCGCGTTTTACTACTTCGAATTTATCCAATGAGGCATAGGGTGCCAAATCGGTGTGTTGGTTGGATCTGTGTATCCGTCAGAGTCCGAATCGTGTTAATAGGAAACTATAAATCATGAATATTATGATTATATAGAATGAAAATGTTATGACTGTTGCATTGAAAAATAAAGGAGATGAGAAATTATTATGCATGAATATAATACGCATAATAGACATGAGAAGTTCATTGAGAAATCAAGAAATGATATATAAGACATATGCAATGATATTATGATACTCATATAGTATGTGTGGTTAGTATATGGATTCATGAGTAAGATGATAGATTTAACATTTGTTTTATTAGCTTAAATTCTAAATAATGTATATGTATTGTTTAATGATGGTTATAGAAATGGAAAAATTATGAAATGCACATTAAGATTCAAATTGAGATATGAACATGCATAAAAATCTCATGACATATGAATATAAATAAATAAATATAATATGTGTGAGTGATGTAAGAATTGATGAAATTCATAATGTAACTAAAATCATTATGTATATGGTATTATTAAATTGATGTCGATATAGCCTAGATAATAATTGAATAAATTCCTTAAATGAATAAATTCCTTAAATAAATTTACGTTTTTTTTATTTGAATATAGTAATACCACTGAGTTATACTCAGCGTATGTTTTGTATTACATGTGCAGGTTAGGTGCATTTTATATATACGCAATTCAGCATCCAAGGATAAATCTCGTACTCAAGTAATTGTGAGTTTGATTTAATTTGGGTCAGCATATACCGTGGTAGGGTCAAGTTTTAGGGCGTTTTGTATTTTGTAAAATTTAGGTGGAATGTATGTCTTTAGTATCTTCTAGAAATTGCAAGTTGATGTTTTGATGTGGCTTGTTAATCTGCTAATGCAATTGTCATGAAACTGTGGACTTGTTTCAGTAGTTTTACCCTTGTACCTGTAGAACTCTAATGGTTGATTGTGGTTTCGGTAGAACTCATCAGAATATCAGTAGAAGTGCAAGGGAAAAAGTATTTAGCTACTGACTTGTGTTGTGTCGGTAGAAGTCCCTTTAGAATCGGTAGTAACACTATAGGTTCGGTAGTTTGTCTCGGAGTATCGATAGAAATTCTAGACTAAATTTGCTTTGCTCTCTGGAGTTTCTAGTTTCGATAGATGAATAAGATGTATCAGTAGAATGCAGGATTATTTCGGTAGAATCCAAGCAAGTACCGATAAAATTCTGCAGCATTTTCTAAGTCTTTTCTGCCTATTGTACTACCGATATCTACCCATGCAAGTTTCGGAATAAGCCTTTTAATTATAAAAAATATTTTAAAAAATAAAGTAAATCAACTTATTTTAATATATTTGATTTCATTAACGTCTTTCAAATAAAATATAATCTCGTAATTAATACAGAAATACGTTGTTACTTAATTTCTTTTTAAATCAGAGTACTTGTAACATCTTCTTGCTCGGGTCCGACGATCGGACCGGGTAAAGGATGTTACACAGACATCGTAGAACGGCCACATGATCTCAGGGTGAACGTGGGTAGTGATACACATGCTTTTTTTTTTTTTTTCTTCATTGGGTTTGATAGTTTAGTTCATGAGGAAATGGGGGAAATCACCTTGAAATTTATTATCTATTTTCCTTTCTAATGTTCATATTAACCCTCAGTTGCTGATTACTATTTTGTATGGTTCGGGCAAAACCCAACTCACTGAGTACAACTGTGGTGACCATGGTTGATGAGGCAGTCACTGCAGTCAGCGAGGATTTGGCCGCCATGAGAAAGCAAGAACTGCATGAAAGAAATTTCTTTACACAAACTGGAATGAGTGGAGCTGAGAAAATAAGATGTTATTTGAGTGCATTAGTTATATTAGCTCTCCTCATTTTTTTTCATTTTCAACCTCAACCACCAATATTAAAGCACTAGAATATGCAGGAGCGGTTCAGTTCTATACCCCACCCCCCTAGATTTTGTTTTAAGTTTATGTTTGGGTAAAGGATGAAAGATCTTTTGGTTAACATTGGTTTCTCTCTTTATATTATTAATAATAATAGCCAGCGAACCTGTTCCTTTGCAATTCATTAGATGTCCTGATAATTTATCTTTTGATTCTAGCTTAAAAAATTATATATTTACGTACTATAACCAAACCATCATTCGAGTATCTTCTAAAATATTTGTGTTTGTCATGTTTTCTTACGAATATATTGCTTTTTTTTAAAAATAAATATTAATAATTCAAATTGTAAGTGTAATTATAAGCATAATCTAGTATTAAATATTTTTTATTTAATATTTATATCTATTCTAGTATTTTATTTAGTTTTAATATAATAATAAAATATTTTTTATTATTGGATTTAGGTAATATTTGATAAACTGGAAATTTAAGTGTTGTAAATTTAACTATTATAATTAAGTTATAAAATATGTTCGGTATATTACTTAAAATTAAGCATTGAAAACTTAATTGATGAACTTAAGTTATAAAATATGTTTGCTGTATTTTACATTAAGTGATAAGTTGTTTCTTATCTTTTACCTAGTATCCTTTTCATAGTCTTGAATTAATATGGATTCTTATTTATCAACTTGTTTAATTTTTAATACAAATAGTTGTCTTTTAATTTTGTGAAAACTTTCTATGCATTCAAGAGAAGTTTTCCTAGGCGGGGGTTTTATCTCTCTCCTCCACTGAGAGTCCTTGAAGATGTCAACTCAACATGGAATTTTATAATTCTATTGGATTTTCTTTGAAACTTTAGTTATAACCCACAAGACATATTAACGATAACATTAATGGTTACATAAGTTTTAAAAGTTAGGTGATCAGAACATGATTTAAAATAAAGTTTAGGGACAACGAGTATAATTTATCTTTTCTTTTATTGTAAATTTTATCCTCAATATTTTCACTTATATCAATTTTTAAGCTTATATATGAATGATTGAATCAGATAACATATCTTCCCATTAATAACTTGTCTACTTCTATTTTAATCTGCCGTTTTCTTTTCAACCTGATAGATAGGATTCTCCAAGCCTGGTGACATATCAAATTTTAAAACAAACATAACTTAAGTTAATGAATTTAATAGTTACCATTTGGTTATGACTAAAATTTTTAAATTCTAAAAGTATAGGGACTGAAAATGACTAAATTAAAATACAGTTACTAAATCCACAACTTACACAAAGTATAAGGTCTAATAGCAGAATTTGACCATATTTTCTTAAGTAATATCGAGCAATCACGTAAATTGATCAATACCAATACAAAAAGGGGGGGGGGAAATGCTGGTACATGTTCTTAATCGTTTCCCTGTCTTTTCAAGTTCTTGAATCCTTTTATTCCCTTCCTTTGAGCAAAAAAGAAACAATTTCTTCGCTTTCTTCTTTGTTTCTTTTATCTTTAAATTTCACCACCATATTTTGGCTCGTATCAGTTTTTAAGCTTATCTAAGAAGGGTTGAATCAGACACATTTCAGATATAACATAATTTCCCATTAATAGCTTCTCTACTTCTCTTTTAATCTTCCGTTTTTTTTCGGCCTAACTGGTAGGATTCTCCAAGCCCATCTTGTTTTCGAGTTTAGGTAAAATTTTCGTTTATCTTTTTTTAATAGGTTGCACTCCAACAAACGCAGCAGACTGCACTTTGATTTATTGCCAACTCGTCCCAGCAGCAGCAGCCATGTCTCAGAATGAATCAGAGCTTACTCAGTTGGAGCCCCACCATCATCAAGAACAGCAAGAGACATCATCAAGTATGTTTTTGAATCTTTGCTGCTCTTTGATTTCTTTCTTCGTTGTTTTCTCATGCTGTGTTATTTTAACTAGTGCCCTGAATTCTTTTTCCTCATAAAGTCACCGCTCACTATTCAATTTTCTTAGTCGATGTTGTTGCTTTGCGTTTCATTTCTACTGTAGGAAGTAATTTTCTTTCCAACTTGAGGAGATTACGAGAATCTCTTCTTCAACTTGGCTCTGCTCAAAGATACTCCTCTTCCATAAGTTAATATTTCAATGTTCTTTTAGACCTGCAACAAAATGATGTATCTTTGTGCATAACCAGTTTTTATTCATTTAAATTAGGTTTTCCTCATTCTTCTTGCTCCAAAAAGTTTCATTTTTCTTATGCGTGCATTGTTTACGTTATGTTCGTTTAGCATCATCCACAGATTCCACAGCTCAAACAGGACATGGAAATGGGGGTGATTGTCAAGAAGAGGTCTACCAAAAGGTAAAAACTATCTTCACACATTCTCCTATTCATAATATTATGCTTACAACTTGGTTTAAGATAGTTTTGAGTAGGAAGGGGTACTGAGAGAATATTATAGTGTGGTATGATCTGTTTATGTTCAAATGCGTCTTTTTACAGGAACTATAAAACGGAAGAGTTAGAACTCAAAAAGCAATTTGGAAAGGAATTTCAGGCATCTTCTGATTGATTTATTATTTTGTTAACATGAATTTGAATCTTCTCAGAAGAAAGAAAATAAAGCTTATTTAGCCCTTCAGTTTCGTTTGAGAGATCCACTAAAATTGGTTAGCAAGAAAACTAAGATCCAAGTATCTCGAGAGAACTTTCATACTTCACCATACGAAAGATCTTGCATGCTTGATTTCAAAGTAATTATCATTGTTATTAATACCTTTGTTTCTTCTGCTATTAACTACAATCAGTGCCAGCTTGTCAGAAAATGGAAAAATCTTCTTTCAATTCTCATAAACCATGATTCTAGATGAATTGAGTGGTTTAGATGTTGGCTAACCGTTCTGTTCCTGATTTTATGTTGCAGATCAAGGCCATGAAAGAGACATACTTTTCTGAATTAAAAGTGATGCACCAGAAAATTGCTGCCAAGTTGCTGCAGGTAGAGGTAGGGTTATTCTTTCACATAATCAAACCTTCAAGAATAATCGAACCCATCTGCATGAACCTCTGCCTCCCTGTATCTCTAATTTGAATACAGAGAGGACTTCACTACACATCAGGAATCTTTTGATCCCATACCGCTTTTTAATTGCTACTTGAATCCCTTTCCTTTAGGCACTGTTTACTGGTTGCACTTGATGCTTATCTGATGTAATAGTGGTTTGTTATTCTACTTGCATCAGTTAAAACAATTCTATGCATTCTATTTTCCAGCATGATTCTCTTCCACAGCAGCCAAAGTCAGCGTGGCTTGAGAAGATGAAATTATTCAACACCATGTTGGAGCGTGTTCTATCTTTCTTAACAATTTCCAAAGCTGCTATAGTACCGGCTTACAAGGACAAGTTGAGTTCGTAAGAGAAGCAGAAAAGAAATTTTATAAATGCCAATAGGCCAAGGAAGCCTGTCTCAGCTTTGCAGCAAGGACAGGTTCCTCCACCTCATATGCATTCCCCACAGCAGCCTTGACCTCAGATTAATCAAACACAGTTTCGTGATCATCAAATGAACACTCAGTTGCGGTCAATAAATTTCCAGGGTTCTATGCCAGCAATGCAGCCGAACAACCTGACAAGCTCGTGGCATAGTCCATTGTCTTCTTTGCCTGGGGTTTCAACACAACAGCAGACCATGTTAAATTCGCTGCAGCCAGGTTCCAATTTGGATTCAGGACAGGAAATGGCTCCATAAATATATAAATAAATATTTGGGAAAACGAAGTCGGAACCAAGAAAAACGACTGAATTGAAGTGAAGAACTTCGGTTAGGTTATTTTGGTTTTGACTTATATAATTGGTCCGTTCGGTCTGTTTTAAGAGTGTTGTAGATTGTAAAAGTTCAGTTAGCTTTAATTGTAAGAAACTTTCTAAGTAGCCTTGATAACTAAGCGTGGTGTTTGAACTCTGGCTTGGTCTTTTTACACATCACAATGGAAGCTTTACAGTATAGGTAGACATTAAATATAATTAACCAAAACGGATGTTGATATCAGTAGTAAAGCACATTTGTATTTCGGATAACATTGTTATAAGGATAAGAGGAACCTTGAACAAAACATGAATTATAAAACGAATATATAAAAAAAGATATTGTATTATTTTCATAACTATTCAAATTATTTCCTATTTTTTTTTAATTTTAAAGTATTTTAATTTTACTTTTATCTTTTATTTAAACTATTCAAAATAAAATAAATAATATTGTATTAATAAGATTAAAATAATAAAATAACAAATTTTCAAAAATTAATATTTATTATTACCAAACAAAATAATTATATTAATCTTTAATCTTTAATAATATACCAAATATCTTATAAAATTCATTACTAAAATTTCTTTTAATTTATCAAACTTACCTTAAATTCATTTAACAAAATAAAATTTTGTTAATTATGACTTTTTCTTGTATTTGTTTCTATTGAGTAAAATTTGTTGCTAACTAAACTTTTTTCCGACTTCGTTTTCCCAAATATTTATTCATATATTTATGGAGCCTTATCCTGTCCTGAATCCAAATTGGAACCTGGTTGCGGCGAATTTAACATGGTCTGCTGTTGTGTTGAAACCCCAGGCAAAGAAGACAATGGACTATGCCACGAGCTTGTCAGGTTGTTCGGCTGCATTGCTGGGGTAGAACCTTGTAACTTTATTGACCGCAACTGAGGGTTCATTTGATTATCACGAAACTGTGTTTGATTAATTTGAGGCCGAGGCTGCTGTGAGGAATGCACATGAGGCGGAGGAAGCTGTCCTTGCTGCGAAGCTGAGACAGGCTTCCTTAGCCTATTGGCAATTATAATTTTTCTTATCTGCTTCTCATACGAACTCAACTTGTCCATGTAAGCCGGTACTATAGCAGCTTTGGAAATTGTTAAGAAAGATAGAATGCGCTTCAACGTGGTCTTGAATATTAGAATGCGCTCCAACGTGGTCTTGAATATTTTCAACTTCTAAACCACTATTACATCAGATAAGCATCAAGTGCAACCAGTAAACAGTTACAGTGCCAAAAGGAACGGGATTCAAGTAGCAATTAAAAAGCGGTATGGGATCGAAAGCTTCCTGATGTGTAGTGAAGTCATCTCTGTATTCAAATTAGAGATACAGGGAGGCAGAGGTTCATGCAGATGGGTTCGATTACTCTTTGAAGGTTTGATTATGTGAAAGGATAAACGTACCTCTACCTGCGGCAACTTGGCAGCAATTTTCTTGTGCATCTCATTTAATTTAGAGAAGTATGTCTCTTTCATGGCCTTGATCTGCAACATAAAATCAGGAACAGAACGGTTAGCCAACATCTAAACCACTCAATTCATCTAGAATCATGGTTTATTAGAATTGAAAAATGATTTTTCCATTTTATGACAAGCTGGCACTGGTTGTAGTTAATAACAGAAGAAACAAAGGTATTAATAACAATGATAATTACTTTGAAATCAAGCATGCAAGATCTTTCGTATAGTAAAGTATGAAAGTTCTCTCGAGATACTTGGATCTTAGTTTTCTTGCTAACCAATTTTAATGGACCTCTCAAACGAAACTGAAGGGCTTAAGGAAGCTTTATTTTCCTTCTTCTGAGAAGATTCAAGTTCATATTAACAAAATAATAAATCAATCAAAGGATGCCTGAAATTCCTTTCCAAATTGCTTTTGAAGTTCTAACTCTTCCCTTTTATAGTTCCTGTAAAGAGACGCATCTCAACATAAACAGATCATACCATACTCTAATATCCTCTCAGTACCCCCTTCCTATTCAAAACCATCTTAAACCAAGTTGTAAGCATAATATAATGAATAGGAGAATGTGTGAAGCTAGTTTTTTACTTTTTGGTAGACCTCTTCTTGCCAATCACCCCTATTTTCATGTCTTGTTCGAGCTGTGGAATCTGTAGATGATGCTAAACGAACATAACATAAACAATGCACACATAAGAAAAATGAAAATTTTTGGAGCAAGAAGAACAGATGTTTAATATTTAAGTTAATCTTACTTTTGATCTTCAACAAAAGAAACTAATGTCTCGATTCAGATATTCTTCCCCAAACAATTAAAATGGGTGTTAAAAATCTCTTAATTCTTTTTTAGTTTTTCAATTTTTATTTAATGGTTCATTAATTTTTTTTTTCAAATGGGTCTGATCAAAGCTGAAACGAACAAGTAATTTGAGTTCACCAGATTGTTACATGTGGCCGTGCGCGATTGGCCAGCGCTGCCACATCATCAAAATTAAACGGCATTAAAGTCAAGTACTAAATCAGTGGACGAAATATTTTAAAATTTAAATAGAAGTTAAAGATAAAATTAAAATATTTTAAAATTTAATAAAATGAGGAAATAATTTAAATAGTTATGAAAATAATTTTAATACAATATTTTTTTATTTTTTTTAATTGAAAAAAAAATTAGGCACAGATAATTTTAACAGTCAGTTGTTAAAGTTAACTGTCAAAAGGTTTTTTTGAAGCATTTGATGTTCAAGTATCCAATTGAGTAAAAAAATCAATGGTTTAATTATTTTTTTTGAAAAAATTTGTAGATTTTTTTTATATATATTGAAATTTTAAGTACCCAATTGAATAAAAAAATAAGAATTTAATTTTTTTTTGAAAAAAATTGAGGGTTTTTTTAATAATTTTTTGAGACTTCAAATAATCAATTAAGTGGAAAAAAAACAGTGATTTAATTATTATTTTTTTTAAAAACTTGAGTGATTTTTTCACCCTTAAACACAATTATAATATTAATAAGAAGACAAAATTAAAACGAGGGCGATAAACATAGAGACGGTTGTATTTATATAGAAGATAATTTATCAACTTTGGTCTGTCCTCTCTCTTTTAATATTCCCTTTTCTTTTGCTTTCTTTACAACCAAACATACTTCCTCAAGTTTCGATCAAAAAAAAAACATACTTCCTTAAGGAATTCCATATTTGCAAAACACATCCTTCAACTTCAAGAATTCTCGAAGCCCATCTCTGTTTCGGAATTGGGAAATACATTCTTCTTGAATTCTTGAAGCCGATCTCTGTTTCTAATTAGGGCCTCCTTATTGAGGTAAAAATTTCAAAAAAAAATTATAGATTTTAGGGTTCTGCTGCTTGAATATCCTTAAAATTTTTACCTGTGATTAGGTCTTTACTTTCAAGAATGAAAGATTTTATTTTATTTTTTGAATATCATTGTATCACCAGTAATTAACATTGTATTTACATATATATTTTTTGCTGTGAAAAACGTATAAAGCTTGATTGAATATTTGGATACTCAATAACAGAAGCAAGCCTCAAAGCAAGTATTTACATATATACATTTTTTTCTTTTTTTTCGTAATTAATAATTAACGTTAAAATTCTACTTAAGTTGTCAAATAAAAAATTTAGCTGCAAGAGTTTCAGTTGCTTTTTTTGGTTAGGGCTCAAATTTTTTATAACGATGAGTCTAGGTAGCATTAAGCCAACTAACAATTTAATTCTTTACTGAATAGCTATTACTTGAATATAAGTATTGCTTGCCAGTGATATGCGCTGGGCTAGTGGGGCAAGCAGATTGGAAGAGAATGAAATCTTAAAAAGATTACCTTGTGTTAGTATTAATCAACCAAATGGATGTTCGGTTGTAAAGTTTTGGTTTACATCGTGAAAGATCATGTTCAACTTCAATCATGGTTGTAGGGTGTCTATGAGTGTCTAATAACTTGCCCTGTCATTTTGTTAGATTAAAATGTTGCTGCAAATTATGTAAACTGTCCCGGTTGTGTTACAAGTTACAACATTATAATTCATTCTGCTCTTATGTACGGATTTACTCTTTTTGGTTTCTTTGGGGAAAATAAGGAGAAATTTTAGTAAAGTCTGTGTCTTCCCAAGTCACTTACCAGTAGTAGAAACTTAGGATGGGGAGGGAAATATTACTGAAAAGAACTTTGCCAACGTTTTTCATATTTGAGGAGTAATTTATTTAAAATTGACTAGTTTCAATTTTTGACTAGGAAAATTCGGATTGGATATGTTTGTGACTGTTGTTTTCTCTTTTGCCCTTTTCAGAATTTCATGGATACAAATAACTGGAGGCCTACTCCTCCTAGTGGAGAGCCCAGCATGGACAGTGGTGATTGGAGAACCACTTTGCAGCCTGACTCACGACAAAGAATTGTCAACAAGATGTAAGTCAATTTTATGTATAATTCTCCGTTAAATATACTTGTTAAGTTGCTGAAATCCTGTGACTTGTTGTATGCTGTGAGAAACAATAGCATCAATAAAAACATATTTCTTATTAAAATGGACCTGTTTTCTTAAGTAACGCTTCAGAATCAAAGCTTGCTTTACCCATAGTTTGGAGTCACACTATGTTAGCCATGTAAATTTTGCTTGATGTAGCTAAGCTATTTCGTCCAGGTCCAACTTTATCTGCTACACTTGGTATCATTATTTAATAAATTATGTGATTGAATAAAGATGCATTCTTCTTTTAGACCTTTGTATCCTTGCAAGATTTGGTGGTTCTTTTCTGTTCTCAGTGATGAAGTTGTTTCTGTTATTAAATAACTTATTGCTATAAGGTACACTGATGACCTTGTCTTTCTATAACGTTCTCTGAAATATGGTAATTATGATGGTATGTGGTCTATTTGAATGTATATGGTATATGAAGGCCATGACGACTACATTTGTTTATATTGGAAAGTTTTGGCTAAGTTCAAGTGCTACGGCTTCGGAATATTTAAATGAAGGATGTCCTGAACAAGTTAAAGAGGAAAATCTTATGTTGACCCCGATAGCTTGCATTCTTAGCATTTATTATATACCAATTGAAGATTCCTACATATATCATATTTCTTTGTCAATAACTTAAACAATTTTTTGTGCACATAGAATGGATACATTGAAGAGGCATCTTCCATTTTCTGGCCACGACGGTTTAAGTGAACTCAGGAAAATTGCTGTGAGGTTCGAGGAAAAGATTTTTACAGCTGCAAGCAGTCAGGTAATCATCGAATGTTAGCATTCCATAATGTGCTTGGCTGCGTTTTTCTTTACCAATATTTAGGTGTGTTCGCATTGTGTCTTCATATTTGTGTTATTTGTTTTTTCTTATTCATATGCATGGACATGCATGCGTCCAGGATCCTTGTGATTTGCATTGGACGTAAATAAGAAAGAAATCTGGGAAGGAAAGAGAGAGGAGAGGGAAAAACTAACGATACTAAATGCTACTCAATATCAAGCATGATTAATTTAAATATTTGAGAATCTTGTATCAAGCATGATTAATTTAAATATTTGAGAATCTTGTATTAGAATGGTAAAGACACTTGTTTAACACTGCTATGGATTTCCATATTCAGACTGATTATCTGAGAAAAATATCGTTGAAGATGCTTACAATGGAGACCAAGTCTCAGAATACCATGCCCAACACTGGGAATAACAGCAAACCACCTGATCCAGGTAATAGCAAGAGAGAGAATTTGCTTTGATGTACTATAGTAGTAGGGTACTTTCCCTTCGCATGTCCTTTCTATTCTTCTACATGCAGAGTCGTTTAATATTAAACTTGTATGGACATTTGCTCTAGTTAGTATTTTAGTGAACATTTTCTATTTTTGTACCCCTTTTGTCCCCATATTCAATGGTAGCGGTATTAATACTTAAACTAGTTGGGTATTGTTCAAGTGCCCTCACCTGTTTTAGGTCTAGTTATCTTTTTGAATGTATTAATTATTAATTTGGTTTTTGTTATCTTGTTTTAAATGCTCTTCAATTCCTTTCTTCCGGTTCTTCCCCTACTCATTTTGAACCAAAAAAATCGGTGGTAGGTTCTCAGGGCATGCAGAACCAAGTTCACAGTCAAGGACAATCAATTCCTATATCATTACAAAGTAATCAGTCTCAAGCACGTCAACAACTGTTACCCCAGAGTGTTCCAAATAACATGGCATCTGCTGGAGTTCAGAGTTCTGCTAGTTTACAATCTGGAATGCCTCCTGTATCTGGTCTATCTCAGACTCCTATATGTAATGTTGTTGGACAGAATTCCAACATTCAGAACATGTCTGGAATTTCGCAGAACACAATGGGGCAAGGAATGCCTTCCAATATTTTTGCTAATCAGCAGAGGCAAATGCAAGGAAGGCAGCAGGTGCTTCCTCAACAGCAGCAGCAGCAACAGCTATACCATCAGCAGCTGCAACAAACACTTATGAAGCAAAAGATTCAACAGGGGAATCTTCAGCCTTCACTCCTGCAGTCTCACATGCAGCAACAGCAGCAGCAAAACCTATTACCACCTACTCAGTTGCAATCTTCCCAGCAATCCGGTATGCAGACATCATCCATTATGCAGCCATCAGCCATGCAATCAACTCCTCTTCCTGGTCTTCAACAGAATCAGCAATCTTCTCTCCAACAGTCGACACAGTCCATGCTTCAGCAGCATCAACAGTCAGTTCTTAGACAGCAGCAACAGCCACAACAGACCACCAGTGCTGGTATTCATCAACAACAAACACCGATGACACAGCAGTCATTGATGCCTCAGCAGCAACAGCTGCAGCAGCCACACATGATGGGGCAACAGACAAATGCTGCAAATATACCACAGAATCAGTTAATTGGACAGCAAAACAATATTGCAGACATGCAGCAGCAGAGACTGCTAGGCCAGTCTAGTAGTCTGCAGCAACAGCAGCAGCAGCAGTTAATGGCTCAACAAAACAACCTTTCAAATATGCATCAGCAACAGTTGGGTCCTCAGAGTAATATTTCAGGACTACAGCAACAGCAGCAGCAATTGGTTGGAACCCAGTCAGGTAACTCTAGCATGCAAACTAATCAACAATCTTTACACATGCTATCCCAGCCCAAGGTTGCACTCCAACAAACGCAGCAGGCTGCACCTAATTTACTGCCAACTCAAGGACAGACATCCCAGCAGCCACAACAGCAGCAGCAACTGATGTCTCAGATGCAATCACAGCCTACTCAGTTGCAGCAACAGTTGGGTTTGCAACAGCAGCCCAATCAAGTACAACAAAATATGCAGCAGAGACTTCAATCATCAGGTCAAACATCAAGTTCCTTGCTTCAATCGCAAAATTTGATAGATCAGCAAAAGCAGTTGTATCAATCACAGAGAGCTGTTCCGGAGACATCATCAAGTACGTTTCTGAATTTTTGCAGTTACATAATCTTGCTCTTTGCTTTATTTCATTGTTGCTTTCTGATATTGTATTATTTAACTGATCTCTAAATATTTCCTCATATAGCCTTGAATTATTTTTCCTCTTATACACCAACTACACAATTTCATAGTTGATGCTTTTGTTTTGCATTACATTTCTACTATAGAAAGTAATTTCCTTACCTACTTGAGAATATTAAGAGAACATCTTAAAATTGGCTCTGCTATCACATCAGAAGCACATTGTGCCTAGATAATTAATCTGTAGCTCGGAAAACAGATGCGATGAGTATTCCTGGCATCCTTGCCTTCATTAGCTGATCGTAGACACTGCCTGGTTTTTTATGCCATGAGAAACATTGTTGTCACCCTTATCATTGTGAGGTCTTAACTGCTGTGACCTTGCTATCATGTTACTGTTAATGCTATGTTGCAGTAATTACGCAATGGTTTTGTTAAAACATGAAGGAACTGCTGGATTTATCTATTCACTTTGTCAAACAGTTCTTTCTCTTCATTCAATGAGCTGTCCTATTGAATATAGAACTTTTTTCAGGAAAGAGTTAAACTGTTTACTGTGTAAAGGAAAGAAGTGGTCATGTTTTGCTGGTTAATGTTAAAAAGGAGAAAAATTTGCAGTGAGTTATTGAGTTCAACTAAACATGTCCATGCCTTCAAATTCATTTCAAATTTAGAATACTCTGAAATTTCTAGCAGTTTGTTTGATTATGTCAGGTTGGTTTCTCTCCATTCCTTTGTCCAACGTTTGTATCTTTGTTCTTCCTAGTTATCTAACTTTCAAGATATTCCCAACATGTTGCTCAGCATGAAATATATGATTAAGAGATTGCAGTACTTGAAATCGGCTTGTTACTGTTTTTGCATCAAACTAGAGGGTAAACATGCTTGCAAATGTCAGGAGTTTTGTTTGGAGAAGGATGCACAAAGAATGTCTAGATAAGCAAGTGATTACAGCAAGGCATTTCTTTCCTGCATGAAATGGTCTAAAGGGTGTCAAAACTCAATTGTTTTAGTTGTGTCTTGGCTCAGTTTCACTGCTTCTGTTGAGACATGAGATTTGTGCTGTAGATTTAATTAAGTTTTATATCTGAACTGTGTATCCCTTTTGTCTAATTTGTTCCACAAATCATTTTCATGCTTTAGTCTGATTCACCCTTTTTAGCTTACCAAATTTAGCTTTCAGTGGTTTAATAGGTCAATAGCAGAAAATATTTAACTTATTTTAGGTCCACTTAAACTTACCAATCATTTATTCATATTCCAACTGAACTTAGTTGTAGGTGGCAAATAGTTAGCTTTAAACTTGAGAAAATCTATAACTAGCCTTGATAATTAAGAATGATGTTTGAACGCTGACTTGATCTTTTACGCATCACAATGGAAACTTTACAGAATTGCTGCTTTAGTGGAGTAGACATAGATCTTGGAATATTCCAAAAGGAAAAGGAATTTGAATGGGATTGCAAGGAGCATGCTTTTTAATGCATAACCTAAAAAACTTGGATATGCATGGTTGGTTGCTGAAACTAGCAATAAAACCTTTTCATATATTCCCGTCCAAAATGTCTAATAGTTTCTTCAAATGCTTTTCTGTTGTACCCGTGGAATGTCTGATGGAATCTTATGACTTAGGAATTCATTATTGACTGCATTATGATCCCTGCATCTCCCCTTCTATGCTATGTACACCTTAATTTTCTTTGAGAATTGGTCATATTCTGCTCAAATTTACCCTCTTCCATAAGTTATTTATTTCAATGTTTTTTAGACATGCAAAAATATAATGTATTTTTGTGTATAACCAATTTTCTTCCATTTAAATTATTGTTTTGTATTTCTTCTTGCTCCAAAAATTTTCATTGTTCTTTATGTATCTTCTTGTAGCATCTTTAGATTCCACAGCTCAAACTGGACATTCTAATGGGGGTGATTGGCAAGAAGAGGTCTATCAAAAGGTAAAAACTATCTTGACACATTCTCCTATGCATAATAATTATGCTTACAACTTGGTTTAAGAAGGTAAAACCCCTGAACCCAGAGTATGCTGTGATGTGTCTCTTTATAGGAACTATGAAACGGAAGAATTAGAACTTAAAAAGTAATTGGGGAAAAGAAATTCAGATATTTTCTGATTGACTTATTAGTTTGGTTACAAGTTCTTGAATGTTCTTAGAAGAAAGAAAATAAAGCTTATATAAGCCTTTTAGTTTCATTTGAAAGATCCATTAAGATGTGTTAGCAAGAAACCTAAGGCCCAAGGACTTCTACAAAGATCTTGCATGCTTGATTTCAAAGTAATCATCATTTATTGATACCTTTGGTTCTTCTGTATTTAACTGAAATCAGTGCTGGCTTATCATAAAATGGAAAAATCTTTTTACTTTTCTAATAAACCATGATTCTAGATGAATTGAGTGGTTTAGTTGTTGGCTAACCATCCTGGTCCTCATTTAATGTTGCAGATCAAGGTCATGAAAGAGGCATACTTCTCTGAATTAAATGAAATGCACCAGAAAATTGCTGCCAAGTTGCTGCAGGTAGGTTTATCCTTTCACATAATACACCTTCAAAGAATAATAGAACCCATCTGCGTGAACCTCTGCCACCCTGTATCTCTAAATTGAATATAGAGGGAACTTCACTACACTTCAGGAAGCTTTTGATCCCATACCGCTTTTTAATTGTTATTTGTTAGTTGTATACCTTTCCTTCAGGCACAGTTTACTGGTTGCACTTTTTGCTTATCTGATGTAATACTGGTTTGTTATCGTACTTGCTTCAGTTAAAACAATTCTTCTATTTTCCAGCATGATTCTCTTCCACAGCAGCCAAAGTCAGAGCAGCTTGACAAGTTGAAAATATTCAAGACCATGTTGGAGCGCATTCTACATTTCTTAACAGTTTCCAAAGCTAATATAGTACCAGCTTACAAGGAGAAGTTGGGTTCATATGAGAAGCAGATAATAAACTTTATAAGTACCAATAGGCCGAGGAAGCCTGTCTCAGCTCTGCAGCAAGGACAGCTTCCTCCACCTCATATGCATTCCATGCAGCAGCCTCAACCTCAAAGTAATCAAACACAATCTCATGATAATCAAATGAATCCTCAGTTGCAGTCAATAAATTTACAAGGTTCTGTGCCAACAATGCAGCCTAACAGCATGACAAGCTTGCAGCATAATACCTTGTCTTCTTTACCTGGGGTTTCAACAGCACAGCAGACCATGTTAAATTCGCTGCAACCAGGTTCAAATTTGGATCCAGGACAAGCTAATGCTCTAGGCTCAATGCAGCAGGTTGCACCAGGATCTTTGCAACAGAATTCTGTGAGTACCTCCCAACAGGCAAATCTTAATAGTTTGTCATCGCAAAGTGGGTTAAGTGTCCTGCAGCCAAATATGAATTCTCTCCAGTCAAATTCCAACATGCTTCAGCACCAGCAGATGAAACAACAGCAGGAACAGCAAATTCTGCAGTCACAAAAGTACAAACAACAGTTACAACAGCGGCAGATGCAGCATCAAATTATGCAGCAGAAGCATCAACTAATGCAACAGCAGCAGCAGCAGCAAGCAAAGCAACAGCTGCCCACTCAATTGCAGGCACACCAGATGTCACAGCTGCATCAAATGAATGATGTAAATGATATGAAGCAGGGGATTAGCATTAAGCCAGGTGTTTTCCAACAGCACCTCCCAGCTGGCCAGCGTCAAACTTATACACATCAACAGTTGAAACCAGGTGCTCAATTTCCTATTTCTTCACCTCAACTCCATCCTGCTGCATCTCCTCAGATGCCTCAGCATTCTTCCCCACAGATTGATCAGCAGAGCCTGCTACCATCTATCTCAAAAACTGGAACCCCTTTGCAGTCTGCAAACTCACCTTTCATTGTTCCTTCACCTTCAACTCCCTTGGCTCCATCACCTGTGCCTGGGGAATCTGAAAAACCTGCTCCAGGCACTTCCTCTCTCTCAAATGCTGCAAATATTGGACACCAACAAGGAACTGGTGCTCAAGCAGGTTCTCAATCACTTGCAATTGGCACTCCTGGGATATCAGCCTCACCTCTGCTTGCGGAGTTCACTGATGGAACTCATGCTAATATTTTAACAACTGTTTCTAGCAAGTCAAACATTACCGAGCAGCCTCTTGAACGTTTAATGAAGGCGGTTAGTGAAGCTCAGTTGACACTTCATTCCTCTCTTTTGTGCTTAGTGTTTTTCCCTTTTTTGGCAAAGCTTGCCAGTTCCCATCCCTTTTCTTCTTTTAAAGAGATATTGCATTTATTTGATTTTTAATGCACTACAATTTCAGGTGAAATCCATGTCGCCTACTGCATTGTGTGCTTCTGTAAGTGATATTGGCTCAGTTGTCAGCATGACTGACAGGATAGCTGGGTCAGCGCCAGGTAATGGGTCTAGAGCTGCAGTTGGTGAGGATCTGGTTGCCATGACAAAGTGTCGTCTACAAGCAAGAAATTTCATCACTCAAGATGGAATGAGCGGGACAAAGAAAATGAAGCGCCACACTAGTGCCATGCCCCTAAATGTTGTATCATCTGTGGGTAGCATTAATGATAGTTTCAAACAGTTAACTGGTTCAGAGACATCTGACTTAGAGTCAACGGCAACATCTACTGTCAAGAGGCCAAGAATTGAGGTATTATGCTTTGCTCTTGTTGCATTTTTTTTAAATGTCGGCTCTTGAATATGTCTGCTGCTTATTTTCTTTTTGGGAAGCCTCTGCCAGCGCTCACTGATACTTAATTACTATGTTCTACATCTATGCTGTATTGAATGTCCATCTTTTCACTTTGGAATGTTTCAAAAGTCTAATGTCTTTTTAGAACGTAACTCGTTGCCTATATTTTCTCAACATTATTTTCATTTCATTACTAACCATATAGATTCTCAACAAGGGAGGAACTTGACCCCAGCCAGCTGGCTAGGAATGATGATCAATTGCCGGGGGTCAATTTCCTCTTCCTTCCAGATGAAAGGGGAGAGAAGAGATAACTACTATTGAAAGAATTAGAATCTATTAAATATCAATTTGATAAAAATCTTGAAAATTTAATTTCAATAACTTTAAAATCAAGGTTGTTAAAGTTTGTTCAGTCAAAAAGCAAGCACTCTATTTGAAATGAAAGTGGTTGTTAAACTCTATTGTTGCTGACATGCAATTCTCTGCTAAGTATTTGTGTCAGATCAATCATCTCTTTACTTTATTGGCTCATTTCACTGTTTACAATTATTTTGAGAATATCTTGTTTCCTGAAACTCTTATCCTTGAGAACTTTTGAGTTGCATGCTGGTTGACTATTACGTGTTCCATTACATGGTCAGTTTTTGTAATGTCTTACTGCTATGTTTCAATCCTTCATTACACTTGATACAAACAGCTGTATCCAACCTTTAGAAAGAAAATATCAACTTGAGGAAACCATCATTGACTCGTACATGAGAACTGATCAATAGTGTTGGCACCAATCTTGAGCAGAAAAAAACATTGATTCTGTTCCCAAGGAATGAGTTGAGGTGAACATAGTTGAAATTTGAGGAGATTGTTCACTGAACTATGAAAAGGATGTACTATTAATCATAAATGCTTAACAAAAGTTGGTTGCAAATGAGTTTGCACATATGTACCTATTAATAACTATGATTGTTATTTGGCACGATTCATAGTTGTAGTTACTTTGTTACATTTCTTTTCTTAGAATGCATCTAATCCTTATAAGCATAGTAATGAAGCATCAGAGTTCAGTCTGTAAAACCTGTAACGAAAATTTTAGTTATGGATTCTATCAATTTCATCTGTAATCCTTGAAACTTATCAGCTAAATTCTAGGGTGCAGTTTGACCTGTCTTTTTATAACATCTGCAATGATCGAGAATCAAGCTATGATTTCTATCAGGTCTACAAAATTTCTGCAGTTATATTGTACAGTGGTGCACTGAGTGTAGGCAATATATTTTTCTCTGACTGCCATTCTACTTTCTGATGTTCTGTCACTGTGCCATATAGAACCTTGGCATGTTAGTTTTCACATTTAGTAATTGATGTATAGTCTGGTGTTTCGTAAGATAGAAATGTGCAATTTTCTTTATGTAACTAGATATATAACATTTTATGGGACCTATTGCAGGGTAATCATGCCCTTTTGGAAGAAATAAGGGAAATAAATCAACAACTTATAGACACAGTTGTTGATATCAGTGATGATGATGTTGATCCAGGTACGGTGGCAACAGCTGCTGAAGGGGGTGAAGGAACTGTTGTCAAGTGCTCCTTCAATGCTGTGGCTCTTAGTTCAAACTTGAAATCACAGTACATGTCAGCACAAATGGTAAGTTTTTCAAATCATGGAAAGAAATTGATGTATTAACTCAAAGTACTATGATTTCTCTGAATGATCTATGCTTTGTTACTATGCAGTCACCAATTCAGCCCTTGCGTCTGCTAGTCCCCACAAATTATCCAAATTGTTCCCCCGTCCTATTAGACAAGTTCCCAGTTGAAGTCAGGTAAGTAAACATTGCACTTTAATCCCATCCATCACTTCCTCTTCTCCCTCCTAGATTGGTATTCTGTTTTGGTAAATTATTAGCATTTGTCTAAGGGGTTATGTTCCTTACAAAAAATTTTGGTCATATCTGTTTCACAGCAAGGAGTACGAAGACCTTTCAGTAAAAGCAAAGTCAAAGTTTAGTATATCATTGCGAACCCTTTCACAGCCTATGTCACTTGGTGAGATAGCAAGGACATGGGATGTTTGTGCCCGAGCCATTATTTCTGAGCATGCACAACAGAGTGGTGGGGGCAGCTTTAGCTCAAAATATGGGACTTGGGAGAATTGCTCGATGGCTGCATAACCATCTTTGCCGACTCAATCAGAATTGTAAACTGGAGTTGTGTCAATTATTGAGGACAAGAATTTGCGACTGCTGCTGTCATGAGGGCCAAATAAGCAGTTTTAGGATGGATATCTTGACAATCAAGGAAGCAGCATCTGGTGTTGTTTTTTGTCAACTCGAGAAAACTCCCACGGTTGGTTCATTAACTTATGTCACTAGGCAACATTGCGTTCAACTGTTTAAAACCACTACGAATTGTGTTTATGCGTATTGGAGTAGCTATTATGGCTTCCCTGCTTTCCTGCAGCTGTTATATAAGTTCTGTCTACGAACTGTCATGCAAGTTTTCATAAATGCAGAACCCTAATTGTGATTATTCATCAGTACGTGATTTATTGTACTTTTTGGTTAATAAAGTAACTAACGACTTTATATTATATATACATAATATACAAAAAGATGTCAAGGCATGAATGGTCTTTAAAATTGAACTGGAAAAAATTTGATCTCGTGAGTTTAGAATATGTTTAGTATAATTGCCTTGAAATCCTTCTCAAAATGATAGTTTAGTCAGATTTTTTTTAGTGTTTCGTGAAAAATTTTAAAATTGATTGCCAACACTATTGTAAGCGGATGAAATAGGTACGTCAAAGCAAATGAAATAAGCCTAATTTTAATTTTAGTATTTCTTTTTATTTTTGTTGTCCCTCTTAACAATATAGTCTTCAAGATTCAAACTTGCACTCTCTCTTTGAGAGTACAATTGTCTTACCACTGCACTCAACATTTATTAATAAACATAATGTTTACTACTAATAAGGTTATATAATTATAACTATATAAATAATTTAAAATTAAATAAATTTTAATGCATTTGTATGTTATTATTTCTATATTATACAATAAAATTAGTTTTTTTTTTTGGTATAATTTAGTGGATAGTACATATCAAGTGAGGTAAAACAATAATGGCGATAATTTTATTGCCAAATTAAAAGGATAATAAAAAACGAATAACATATGTCCTTAACATTTTTTCCTAAGCTGTTTCTGATTTGATTTTTTTTATTCACTGTTTTTGTAGTGATTTGCTTAAGAGCAAGATTCACAAGTATGTTTATAAATAAGCCTTCAATAATCTGTTCTTTTTCTTTATTTCATCTATGAAATATGAAAAATGATCATTAAGACAGTTATAAAAATAAAAATAAAAAGCAGAGGAGGCAATTTTATACTGGAAGAGGCTCGGCTCCTTTGGATGTGCAGCCAAAGCCCGGCTTTCACAAGTCCTACCATCGTAATTGATGAATAAACCAAGTAATTTGATCAAGTTGGTTTCAAGTCCTGGAACATTGCATCCCACTTCATCTCTTCAGCACCATCTAACCAACTTCCCTTTTCCATTTTCTCTTTCTTCTGGTACTTCAACACCATTGTGATTGGTGGAAGATGAGTCCCATTGGTGAGCAGCAGCCGCCCTTCTGCACCCGTCCCCACCCTCTTCTTTCTCTTCAACATTGCGCCACCTTTCCATTTATTCCTTTGATTAACAACAACAAGAGCCGACGTTTCTCTCTCCACCATTGCCCTCATGTACTTTGATAACCTCCTTTTTGTTCTCTTGATTGCCGACATAAGCCTCCGCACTACTGGTCTCCAACCACTCGTCTGATTTCCTTTGGTTTTCCCTGCAAGCTTGAGAATTTCCAGCCTGTGTTTAGCTATTGATATGCCCATGCTTTGGAGAAACTCATGGTCCAAGTATACTATGTCTTCTTCCTCAAGCTCGTTGTGGGAAAATGAAAGACCGTACTCGTAAACCAGGGATGGCTCAAGGCCTGTTTCTGAAAGCCAAGAAAACCAGTCCATGCCCTTCCAATACCACTATGCGACTAATGTCAGTGCCTCCAGATTCAAGGCATATAAAATCAAGTGCACGACTGCATAGAAATTGTAAAAGAGGAGTGTATATAAATAATAATAATGATGATGCTGATTAGGCCTGAGCAAATAAAATTGAAAGTCCTAGTTCAAAAATTATCCTTATTTGAAATCCAATTTCATTCTTTTTTTTAATTTAATCTATAATTAATTTTAATATCTTATCATATAAAAATAAATGTTTTATAATTAAAAAAAAATAATTAAAAAATCAAAACTTTATCTTATAAAAGTCATTGGTTATTTTTTATTTACTTGAAAAATTACTATTTTTGTAGAAATGTTCATAAAAAACTTTGAAACTTTGTCAGATAATATTCAAAAGTCATAAAACAAAACTCATTTTTCAAAAAAGATTTAAAATTTTAAGTAAAAGTTTTAAAATTAAATTACGGTGATCAGTTTAAAAAGTCTTAAAAATCTAACTATTATAATTATTTAATATACTGAAATAAAAAAAAAGTTTTAAAATTTTAAAAGCAAAGATAAAAACGAGTCATTTATCTTATTTATTTATTTTTAATTTTTAAATATTAATTAAAAACATCTGACTGCTTCTTAATCCTAAATCTTAAATTAGAAAAGATTATTTAGTGCATAGAAAATTCCCTTTTAAACTGCTGTACTATGAGTTGTTGGAGTTTGTTAAGCAGACCCATTGCAGTTGTGCTGATTTGACTTTAAGTGTTGCAACCATTGCATTGGATCACTTCTTTGCAGCTACCGAGAACACCCTTATAATATTTAATTATAAAACAAGTGTCGTTTTTCTTTTAGGTTATTCAACAACTTTATTTATGGTGAACATCATAATTACTGACTTCCTAAAATAAAATACGACACATGTGAGTAGCAATTGAAGGATCTGTTCATATCTTGATCCAATGATTTCAAATTTATTTATCTCAAAGATTCTTCATTTCAATCAAACCCGCAATATATAATTTTATATTTTATTAATACTATTTTTGATGCATATTTCAGAAAAAAAACATTTAAAATGAAAATGAAAGAAATAACACGATTACATCTTTTAAATTACCATAACAATAACGATACCCAGACCCAATCAATTTATTTATTAACAAGTTTTACAACAAAAATTAACCCATTTAGTAACTAAAAAAAAGATTGATTGCCTCATTTTGTGCCCACATTGTCCTACATATTCACATGCCCCTATTGATTAGACTTTTGAAAATTGAAGAATGAAGAGGTTCACGGAGCCCCTATATCCATGTGAACCAAAAGTATTCATATTTTTATGCAAACAAATAAACGAGCTCGTGGAGGATCATGTAAAGCTGGACAAAAATCCCATCAATTTTATTAAAAAATTTTAATTTATATCAATTTTTTCATAAAAATGCGGTTACAATTTTTTACAAAGTTGCCTAAGCCGCATAGCTAACTTGAAATCAATTCCATTGATTAAAAAAATAAAAACCAAATTAAAAATAAATAATTCAACTTGCTCAAATCTAAAAAGTTGGATAGCCATGATTAAGGATGGCATCAGAACAATATGGAGCGATATTACCAGACCCAAAACTCAACTCTGAAAAAAATCACTGGACCCAATCCTGCTTTGAAATATTACATGTTTTTATATTATATTAACTTTTGCGATATTAAATAAAAAAAATAGTTAAAATATTGTAGAAATTAAAGGCGAGGTGTGAATTTGATTTAAAAAAATTAATCCCATATTAAAACCTGATTTTCAAATAAAAAAATCAGATCCTATCAAATCAAATTGAATTAAATCGAATTATTTTTTCATTAATACACATCAAGCATAAAAATAGCATTTTAATCAATCATAGTTGAAGCAAATTTACAAATTTATGAATACATTCAAAACCAAAAAAGAAAGGTTCTCCTCTTTTCTTATGGTTAAGCCTTTGTTTTTGTATTGTAACCCAAACAAACTTTTTTTTTAATTGCATTTTTAACTTTAAAAGAAAAAAAAATTGTTTTAGCTTATTTAACTATATGTTAGAAGTTTATTTAAATGTAAATGTAAAGTTAAAGTTTAATATAATAAAAATATAAAATTTACTTGCATAAAATTATTGTTAAAAAATATTTTGACATTTACTTTTTCCGATTCAAGCTAAAATATTTGGTATGACAGTGATAAAAATTGCAAGCAATATAATTAAAATTAAATATCTAGACTAATTAAAGACATTATAAAAGTTGAGGTACTAAATTATGTCAAAATTAAATATAAAGATTAAATTTTAAATTTGATCAAAATATAAAAGTTAAAACTGAAATTTAACCATTCGTATATAATCTCAATTTTTCATGTAAAAAAGTAATTGATGTTGAACACATGTCATGTAAGTAAGGCCTTGGGGTCTTTTTTATAGTAGTATAGATGATTTTCATTTAATAATATTGAAATGATATGTCAGTTAAAATTAAATTTTATTTCACTGATATAACTAATTTTACTAAAATTTGAGTTTGTTAATATTTCATACTTTATGATTATTATTGTTATAGATGAAAAATTGTTATAAAAAATAAAAAAAATAAACTCTAATAAAAAGTTATTATAAAAGGTAATTGTTATTAAGGTATGTTTAAATTTGAAATGTCATATCACTTATATTTGTTTGAATATGTTTGAATGTACATATTTAAAAATAAAAAATGATAAAACATAACTTATAAAATTAATGCCATCTATGAGTTTAGGCCGAAACCCATTCATAAGAGCTCATAACTTAATAGTATTAATTTTAAAGGCAGAGCAATGGGCCTGGCCTAGCATGCTACTTATCATGAGCTGCCTTTTCTTTATACTGCAACAACCCTACTATTTAAAATAAGGATAAATTGCACCATTAATCACTAAATTATAGGTGAATTTTCATTTTGATCACTTAACTAAAAAAGTTACAATTTAATCACTAAAGTTTTTTAAATTGTTCCTTTTACCACTCAACTGTTAAGTGACAACTTTTTAATTGGTATAATAATAATTTAAGTCCCCAATTTTTTTTTTTATATTTTGTCAGTTTTACTCTTATTCTATATAAAAATTATTTTTAAAAACTCAAAATTATTAAAAATAGAAAATTCTATATAAACATTCTAGAAAAATAAAATCTTGAAAATATAAAGAAAATTATTATTCAATGGAATCCAATAAAAAAATTAAAAACAAAACAAAAGAAAGTTAGATTATTACATGTTTCCTTAGTAATCAAATATTAAATTAGTAATACTTTCAAGTTAAATCACATGCCCCTGAAGCTTGAAGCATATCTAAACTTGATATGACAAAGGTTTGTGAAAGACTCTGATGCCATTTTTAGCCAAAAATATAAACTACACCATAAAATTTTCTTTTTCAGATTCAATTCAAATTTTCAATTCATTTAAATTATTTTTTTAAAACACAAATTGTAAAATTAAATTATATTCTGAATTTTCTCTTTAGTTATAACAAAAAAGCTAGGTCAAGACACAAAAGAGGTAAAAATAGAGAATCAATAATTTTGTTTTATTTTTTTATTTAAAAAAAATGAGTATTCAATATTTCTATACGGATAATACAAAGAGAAAAATTGAAAGGTTTAAAAATATTTTTTTACTCATTTTCTCTCACTTCATTTATTTTTATTTTTATAAAATACTTATTTTTACCCATTAACCATATTTAAATTAACATTTAACACTGAAACTAATGGTTAAATTAAAAACAAAACTTGATTGATACAATAAATATTTTGAAGATCCAATTAAAACATCTTAAAATTCAAGACTAATTTAAAATATTATGAATAGCTTAAGAACGTCAAATACAATTAATTCTATTAGTTTTAAATAAATTTATACTAAAACAAATACTTTACTAAAAAATAAAATTGGAATAGATTAAAAATAGATCTAATTTATATAATGTAAAACTACTGTGGTGAGAGACTAAAGAAGTGGATAAATAAAATGAGAACAAAATAGAGGGAGAAAACAATTTGGAAAATAAATAAGATATAGATATCCATCACAATTTTAAAATAAAATTTATAAAAATAATTAAAACGATGCATAATGTCCACATTATATACTTTTTTTTCTAGTTGGAATTGATCTGAAACTGAATATTTCATTTTCATAGAACGAGTCAAACAACCATAAAAATATATATAAAATATCATAATTCATAAATATAATTAAGCGCTCTATCAACTGTTCATACTTTTTTAAATTGTTGGGCCCCATCTCGCGCATTTCACGCACCTATCTAATCTCAAGATATGTTAACGATAAATTAGGTAATGATAAAATTAGGACGCAATTTCTCGTCTTAAATTCTTTTATATTGTACTTTTTCCAATAATAGGTGACGGATTGGCCAATTTAATGCCATTTCTCGTGGTTTTGGGGACAAAAGTTTTTGGAATCTTCTATGATATTTTCATTTTTAAGTGTTTTTTTTTTAAATGCTGTTTTAGAGCTCAGAATAAATGCTATATTTGGAGTTCTAACTGGTTGAATTTTCTATCTAAAATAATTAGGTAAACCCGTTGAAATAAACCTAAATTTGTTTTATCTAAAATAAATGGTTGAATAAATGTTTGTTTTATTAAATGAGTTCACTCAAATAGTTCTACTACAAAATTAACAATATTTTAAAGATGAGTCAAAGATTTCATCCTTGGCAAATTAAAATTTTAAAATAAAAACAAATAAATAGCAATCTAGAAAAAGTGTTATAATAAACTATATTAGGAGTCATCCAATTATGATTTTTTTTACTCAATTATGAAAAATTATAAAACCTTCATTCAATTATTTGTATTTTTTTTCTCTCTCAATTGTTCAATTTTATTTTATTTATTACTCGATTATTTTAGATTTTTAATTTTTTTATTTCTAAGTTAACTAGTTGGTGATGAAATAATTTTTTAATTCATATTTAATTGAGGAAAAGCAATCCACGTCTAAATTTACAAATTTATAATTTTAATTATTAAGTTACATAATAAATTAATATTTTTAATGTCAAATCATTAAGAACAAAAACTAAATGTAAATTCATTGATATATTGAAATATTTAAATCTTGTAGTTTTAATTTTTTAAATTAATACATATACTCTCGAAAAGCTTAGAAAATTACACGACAACAGTGTATTAAAAAAACAATAATTTTTATAATAAACAAAGTATTTTGATAGGCCCAAAGAAAATAGTGCATGAAAATAATGTTAATCATTAATAATGTCTAAAGGTATGTTTAAGGACACCATATCTATTCTGGCAAAAAAGAAAAAGAAAAAGAAAACTATTTGGAATATTTGTTTATCCTTATCAATATCATATTGATTTGTCGGCATTATATTCAATTTTGTGATTTTAAATCCGATTGCGAAAAGTCGTGACAAGAGCGCAAACCCTAAAAAAAAAATATTTTTGTAAATTTTGTGTTCAAAAAATTCCCCTCATATTATATTTCTTGTTCTAAAATCCAATCTTTGTTTTTTAGTTCGTATTTTTTCTCTTCAATTTATAAATAAAAAAATAATTTATTTCAGCATATTCAAAAAAATATATTTTTTTATTGATAAAAATATTCATTCGAATCAAATTAAAATTCAATCGATCTCTCTTTTTTATTTTCTTTTGAAGTAAAATTAGTTTGAAAAATTGTATTTATAACATACTAACTTATAATTTAGTTTGACGCTTATCATTATGATAAAACGTATACTCGTAAAATTTATACTTTCAATCTATCAAATCTTATAGAATTAAGCTTTAAATTTTGAGAGTGGATTAAACACCATCCAATTAAGAAATAGGTTTTTGTTTAGCAAGAAACAAAAATAAAAGGACAGTGGTATTGAAGAAGCCATGTTGGTAAAGGAAAACTTTACAAGTTATGTAATCTTATCCCAATTTCATACACTTATATAAAGTTGTTTGATTGCCCAAATTCGTCGAATCCAAAATGTAAAAAGAAATATTACCAAAATCATGAAAGTCCAGCCAACCAAAATTGAACGGAATTCTTTTTAAGCTTTGAAAGAGTGATCATTGTGCTTTCCCTATAAATATATATTAATCATTCATTACATACCAAACCAAATAGCAGCAGTAACAAGATAGATAGAAAGTGGACAAAACATTTACAAAAAGGAAATTAAAGATACTTCACATCATTAAATCGTAATCATCAACATTACTTTATTCTATATATATATATCATCTTTTTCATATTCCTCCACCACAATTCCAATCATATATTTTTATATTCATTATATATGATAATAAAAATATTAATGTATCATATTTTGAGTCTAAAAATTTCATTATGTTTCAAATAATTACTCTTATTTTAATTGTGTTTAATGAATATGATGTGTTGTTTTTGTAATTTTTATTAGGGATGGCAAAACTTGAACAGTATGATGATTTTCGAATTGATAAATTTTTTTTTGAAAAGTGAATGTGTGAGGAGACAAGATGGATTTTTTTCTTTTTTTGAATAATGGATATGGGAGCGGTTATAATAATTGTTTGCACAGCTCTGTTTTGCCCCACTATATGAAATTATCATTTTTACCTTTATATATTTATATATCTATATTAATAATTAAAATTGTAATAATGTATTATAAAAAAAAACATATTTCTCATGTTTAAATATTTGTTTTTTTTTAAATAAAATATTAAAAATAATTATCAAAAAATAAAGTAAATTAAAGTGGGACAGAATATAAATGAAATTCATAATAAAAAAAGACGAATAATAGAAAAAATGTGTCAATTGTGGAGTAATTATGAATTTAACAACATTTACTCGTATATTAATATCCTAATTTTCATGTTGTTTTTAAATAAGATTTATAGTGATGACTCACATCACTAGAAATGAAAATAAAATAAAATGGTTGTTAGAAGGAGATTTAAGAAGAGATGAGAATTAGGAGAGAAGAGAAGAAAGCAGGAGAGAAAAGAGAAGAGAAGTGAAGGGAAGGGAAGGGAAGGGAAGGGAAAATAATTGAAGGACGTTGGGAATTGGACCTTTTATGGGTGAAATTAGTATTAGATAGGATAAAAAATTAATTATTTTTTAATATATAACATAATTGTAATATATATTTTTAGGAATAAATATAATTTTTTATACAATAAACATACAATTTATTAAACCACGAAAATCATTTGAATATATAACATTTAAAATATAGTTATAATATAAAAATATGTTAATATAAAGAGAAAATTACACTAGTGTTGAATTTTTTAGATATTTTTATTATTAATATTTTAACAATTTTAACATTTATTTTTTTAATATAAATATACGATCAATATATATAAAATATTGTTATTAATACTAAATTATGTCATACTTATTACGTGTGTGAATAATTAAATATGCAACAATTAATACGAATTTTTTCTTTTTCCAATCTTTTATTGTAGAATAATTATATTCAAAATTAGTGTAAAATTTTAATGTGGATTACCACAAATATGAAGTTTAATTGAAAATTGGGGGATTGAAATAATTATTTTATTCTTTAAGTCCGTATAAATTGGAAGATTCCAACAATGAAAATGGTAATGTAATATATTAAGGGAAGTTTGAAATAATCATTTATGGAATTTATGCATATACATGCAACTTTTCAAAAAAAAAAAAAGTCTAATATTAAGGAATATACTTTTTTAAGTTAAACAAAATTTTTTGCGATGTAAATTGTTAGCATAAATTAATACACATGTCCTATTGTTATAATGCCAAATGTCAAACTCTCAACTTATACAACACAGTGAGGTTTCCTAATTTGGTTAGAAACCAAGCTATAGTATATATGTTAGATACTTACCTCTATTATTAAAATATATAGTACTGTTTGGTACAATAAAAAGGAACTATATTTTTAGAATTTAATAAATTGAAAAGTGATTTTAATGTTTAGTATATATATATTTTTTAAATCTAACATTTTTTAGGAATTATTTTCTCATGAATATAACGATATGGTTTTTACAATAAAATATAAAAAAATTATTTTCCTATGTATATTGGAAAGCTAAAAGAATATTAAGATAAAACTAATAAAAGAAAATCAATTTATTGATTTAGGATATCAGTTTATTAATAAAAGAATAAGTTATTGCTACTACTTGATTATATATACATGATTTTACATGTACATTATTATTTTTACAAAATATACTTAGGACACATTTGAATAATTTTCATTTCATTTAGCATTATAAATAATTTTTTTTAAATATCAATTAATATTTATTATTAAATATTTAATCCAAATATTTGTTAATAATAAAATTTATTATAAAAATTAAGTCTGTCACCTTGCGTATAGTAATGCCTTTTTTTTCTGAAATTCAAACGGGAATTTCCTCTTATTGAGTTTTCACTTCGGTTTTTTTTTAGTCTTTTCGGGTTTTTAATGAATATGTTTTTTATTAAAAAAATACACGAATATTATTTTAAGAAAATATTTAGTGAATTAAATCTGATAATGTAAATTTCTTGAGATTTTAATCAATACCTTAATATATATACCAAACATTGTAAAGTAATTTTTCGGATAATTATATTTTCAACAATCACATTTCAAATAATGACATTTTATTAAAATCTATATGTAAATCAGTGATGCACTAAAAAAAATAATATACTAAACATATAATAATTAATTAAGAAGAGTTAAGTTCCTTAAAGAAAAATTATCATATTAAAGTAATGTCACATTATAATTTAATTATTTTACACTTGAGAAAACTATAATAAATTATCACATCAAGAGTATATTACAATTTTTGTAATTTTTTCTTGAAAAATAAAATTATTTAAGATCTAATCAAAATTTTTATTTTAACAACATATTAATATTATCACCAGATCAAAAATTATATAAATTTTTTTATTATATTATCGTATTTAATTATATAATAACGACACGTGGCTGAATGAGATGGGCCTATTTGAAAGCAGGAAAAGGATTGAAAGCAACAGTGGGGGTCGAATTCAAAACCGTGTGTGAGGGGCTTTTGTCTGAAATAGAAATTGGAGCATATATACTATTAATATTAATATAGTTGGTCTACCGACAGATTGTTTTGTCACCGTTGGATTTGGATTTCAACAATGAGGTTGATGTTTGTCTCCGCAACTAAACAATCTAAGACGCGGATAGGAAATAACGACAAAACCTATTGCCCAATCAAACATGGCTTCATGTAAGAGATTTATAAAAGAAGTCAAAGTCCTAATAATAATATGATTGACACGACTCGAATCCATGTTACACCTGAAATAATGGATATTATTGATTATCAGGTCAACACACAGGATTCTATGTAAGAGATCTTTATTCCTTCAACTATAAGGTTATCTTTAAACTATCACTTGATAATTTGCATTTTCGGATAATATTTAAATATTTTATATCTATATAAATGTTAATAAATTAATATATCACTAGAAATTCTATTACACGCGCAAGCGTGTGGAAATTACAAATTTAAAACACAAATATTTGTTTAAAAATATAACATACAATAAATAATGATCTGTCTATTTTGAAATTAATTAATAATAACATATGAAATATGTACGTTATTAAAATAAAAAAATTAATTAAATTATTTATTATGGTGTTATAGTCAATCTCGAGTTGGTGTCGATTTAACTTGTGACATCAACTCAATCAAATATATTATTAATATATACAATTGAGGGAGAAATAAAGTATGCATAATCAAATTAAATATATAAAAATATTAAAATAAAGTTTTAGTTGAATGATATATTAAAGGTTTTATTAAAGTAATTGATGTGGGTTCAAATATTACTATACGCATATTTTTATTAATTTTTTAAGTAAAAGATTAAGATATTTTTGAATAATAATACTTATTTTAATTATAAAATGACATATTGTAACCGTATTGGTAACCCGAATGAAAATGATATAAACTCAATAAAAAAAATTTAAATAACAGATTATATAAATTAAACGTATATATTTTATATATTAATTTATTTATGTTATTTTTCATGTGATATAATCACATGAATGTCCTACATTACCCGATCACCGCTCATATTCTTTGTTCTATTAGACCTAAATGATGACCTTCCGTCATTGTTTCTTTGTTGAGTTGGATTTTATTTTTCAAAAAGCTTTAAATGAGTAAAGACAACCAAGTAGATGTAATTTCTCAATTATTTTTCATTGATGAAATATGTTGAAAATGAAGATTGTTTATTTAATTAGATTTGATTGAAGTTGTTAGAAATACTCGCTCAAATGTTTAAATATTTATATAAAGCAGCATAATTATTGATGATAACTTTTTTTTTAACCCCATTAAGAAATTGTCATATGTATTACTCGTTTAATTTTTAATTTTTTAGAATACCAGTTGAGGATGTGAAGCGATGGTTAGTATATTATTTAATAATCCATTAAAAGGTAAGATTTTTAGAGATTTTTTTTGAGGATGACACATATATCACTTGATGAACAAGTGTTGTTACAAAACAGTCTTAGCAAAAGAAAAGGAGATTCTTTTTTTTTTAATTGTCGGTAGACAAATAACTTCAACCATATATATAGAGATTAGAAAATGATTTAAGATCTGTTTGGATAGACGTTTGTTTTCAGTGTAGTGTATTTTTTATCTCACATTATAATATTATTATAATATCTAATTTTATTGTCACCTTTATTTTTATGCTAATTGCAAAAAAATTGCATCACCTATTCAAAGGACCTTGTAACAAAAGAAAAAAATTTAGAAAGAGAGGATTGTATTCCTATATTATGATTTTTGGATTCCAAAGAAAATATTCAAAAAAGGCAAAAGTAGGTGAACCTTTAGCTATCTTGGTGAAGCTCATAGCATTGCCATGGGACCATAACTGCACCCCACACGCATGCATCAATATCTTTTTTCTTTCCTTTATATATAATGGTTAAAAAATTTCAAATATTTTATATAGAAGTATTGAAAGACATAAACAGTTCTTTTAATAATATTTGTTGATTTTAAAATGTTGATTTTTTTATATTTTTAATAAGATTAATATAATTAGAAATTTTATTATTAATATAAAATTTTAATTATCTTTTGAAGTTTTTGTATGATATCAACTTTTCCAATTGATAATAAATAAAACAAAGTGATAAAAGTATTGCATAAATAAAGTCAAATAAACAATTTAATAAAAAATATCATAACAATTTACTTTTATTACTTAATTAATAATTATTATTCTTTAGACAATTAACATTACTTAACTCAAAATTTTTAAATTTTATTTTTGTATTTTTAAGAAATGTCACGGAACCATTTTGCTTAAGACAAACTACTTACACATATATATATACCTGTCTGTGCATATTATTTAGAGTGAGGCTGTTTGCTCTGTCATTTTAACTTTTGGTTCAAATCGGATATTCAATCGTCAATATATATCTTACATAACCATATTGAAATTCACGTATATATGCGGTATGTCACGTCATTATGTTACTCGTATTAATATATAATTTAGTCAATCTATTAAACATTTTTTTAATAATTGAGAGAAAAAATAAAATTACTTGAAATTAGATTAAAATTTTCGTACTTATAATATAATATTTTTTATATTTATTAAACATGTTACTTCTACTTCTTATTTTCTATAGCATTTAGAATATTCAAATTTATAAATATAACTTAAAGATAAGAGTTTATCATCTTTTATAGTTATATTTATAATTTCAAATAAAAAATATTGGTAGCTTTGAATTGTAAAATATTAATAACACCGTTAAATCATGATTAATTTATATGAAACGATATTTAAAGTTCTTGTCAATTACTCGTAACTCTCCTTGATCTAATATTATACAAAAATAATAATACCCTCCAACCACTAAAACCAAAAGTAAAAAGAAACAGACAACCGACAAATTTATGCTACGAAAAAAGGAAGAACTAAACTAAGCTTCCGTGTCATATCACGATATTTTAGTTGGATAAACGAGGTTCTTCAATTTTCTCGAGATCTGGTGACCGAACTGGAAGCAAACCTTGGGGATAAATTGATTAATAATATAAAATAATATTTAAAATTTAAAATATATATATAAAGAAAGCGACATATCAAAGGTGGATTAATGGGTATACGGAAATAATCACGACAAATGTGGCGCGTGGAAACCACGACTAATTAATGTTCGTTAATTAAAAAGAGCACATCTTTAGTGCTAGATTTACAAACAAAAACAACAACTAATTATTTTTCATTCCTATTAATTTACATTAATTAGTTTTATTATATTCAGGAATGTGGAATATTGGAGCTTGCTTCTGTCACAATCCTTCCATTGTTTGTCGGTTCTTTGTTTTCTCTAAACCGAATAAAACTAGAGGATAGTGTATCTCGTGTTTTCTCATCGTTGTACTAATTATAAAAATATTTCTTAGAATCTCATTTTAATTTAATAATTAAAAGTATTTATTATTTCAAATGTAATTTAAATTTAAATCACGGTAATTATATTATTATTAGAGTCTTATTTTCCCTTTATAATTTATAAAACAAAAACATATTTCTTACCAAAAATATTAAATTATTTAAACTATACTTATCTTTAGTTGTATTTAGATTTTGTTCAAGGTTGAGTTTTAGATAAATGTTTTACAAGTTCAAGTCAGAGTAGTTATTTAGAATTTATTTATAAAATATACAAGTATCATTATGAAATATTTTTTAATAATTTATTATCTCTAGTTGACTAAGTTTGGCGAAAGGTAATCTAGTATGTGACTAATAAATTGAGTCTAGCTCATGAATAATTTAGTTATATTTACATTAGATTTATTATAGAGTGTGAGGGCTTGACTTACGTATGTAAAATTAAAGTAATATTATAAATGTATTTTTATATTATTAATATTTTAACAATTTAATTATTATATTTATTAATATAATTATATTTGTCATGCATATAAATTTTTAAATTGAATCGATATCACTATCATATCGATTTAAAAAGTGCTTATATTATTATCTATTGAACGGTTGAAGGTTTTTTATGTAAAATAAATAATTAAAAAATTTAAATATGTATAAAAATTGACGTGTATGATCTGTATGAATGAAATATAAAAACTAGTTGGGAGTATTCAAAGTCCTCTACTTTAGTTTTTAACTAGCATTGATTGATTAATTAATTAAATTAATACTTTTTACTAATTATTTATTCAAACTTCCATTTTTGTTTCTCTTCTCCAACAGAAGAATTTGAAAATAAAAAAAAATGAATTCATAATTAAATTAACAAAATATATAAATATTAAGAGTTAAATTTATTATTTTTTTAAAAATTTAAATCAAATTAATAAAATATGTAAATTTTAGATCACTAAATTTATTATTATTCCAATAAAAAATTGCATCGATTTTTAGTTAATAATTTAATGGCGGAATAAAAAATCATTTTCTAAAAGTTTTAGTGACTAAGTAAACATTTTTTAATTATCAAGATGTCTTTTGAATTGTTTTTTTAAGGAGTTCACAAGTACAATTATGATATCGATTATCAATTAAATTAAAGTATATATGAATTTAAATCAAAATAAACCTAAATATAACTCACACATGATAAAATTTAAATCTAGAATAATTTAAAAAAATTTATACATCGTATTTACACACGACAAAATTTAAACCTAAACTATTAAAATTCTAAAACCTTTTAACTTTATAAGATATCTAAGATTTCAACTTGAAATTAGGTAGGATGATTTAAATCATCACAAACTTTTTACCGCAATATTAATAATTACTTTTAGATAATTATAATTATCGAAAAAAATCCTAGTTGATAATTGACATTTGTACAAAAATATATATATATATATATATTTCATGGCATAAGCTTTCTTTAATTTTATATTTATAAATTTTCAAAATAACGTACCTGAATTATTTCTGCTCCATCAAATACCACATCTTTGTCATGTTCACATCATCTTTCTTTTCCTTTTTTTAAGGACACGTCATTTTTATTTTCAAATGAAAAGAAAAAAGACAAAATGGCCTTCTATTCTTTCTTTTTCTTTGTATTTTTTCCTCACTAGTTAATTTATTGATTTTTTTCTCAAAATTCTTATCAGTTCGAAAAGTGAAAGGATCTTTTCAAGTTTTCCTTTTTTTTTAAGAAAAAGAGAAATTATAAAATAATAATCCATTTTAAAATAAAAACTACTTTTATTGACGTGACACTTATGAGTTGACATTCCACTTGCACCAGATGATTTTTTTTTTGAGATAAAGATGATCTATTATTTACAAATTGAATCATGTCAATAATTAAATTAACGGAGTTAAGGTTGTGAGATAAACGACCATTCTAGTTCAAAAAATAATTATAAAAGTTATATGATCGCAACATGTTGTTTTAATTATTATAAAAGGTCAACTTTCATAAATATGACAACAATTTTAAGACTTAATTTAATTAATATTATTTTTATTTTACAATAATTAAAAAATATGAGTTAAAACACGTTTACATATATATATTTAAAGATTTGAAGTTGTAAATAAAAATAATAACAGTATGCAAAAATTACTTTGCAAAATTATAAATAATTCATAACTTAATTTTGATTTAAATTTGTTATGTGTGAGTATTGTGGAAAGTTTTTTTTATTCGCTTTTTTTTTTATCTCTGGTTCATAAATAATTAGTTCTATTTATAATGATTCATAATTTTTTTAATTGGTCAAAGAATATGTTACACAATTATTTGGTTTATTTTAGTTTGGTCATCTAATTATTACAAATTTTTATTTTAGTTATTTAACTTTTTAAAATTAAATATTTTAATCACTTTTCTGTTAGTTGTTTAATGGAAATCTAACGTAAGCTTTGTTTTATTGGTCTAATAATAAATTTAGCTTCAAATATTTAAACAACCTATCAATTTGATCTTAAATTTAAAAAACAATAAATTTAATCCTCAATGTTTACAAGATTTATCATTTAGTCCTAATTAAAAATTTAAAAATATTTAAAACATCTTAAAGTTTGTTGTCATTTGAACCCCGTGTATTGTATTGATGGTTAAGGGAGTTCACCGTCCTAAGTGTAACTTGAATTCGAGTCGCGCTAATTGTTGTTTGTAATTCACCAAAAAAATATAAATCATAGTAAAAATAAAATTTTGTTAACTAGAGAGATTAACGAATGAGGATGTAATGGTTTGGACGGTGGTTCACTTTTGAGTAAGGCAAAAAGTCACTAAAAGTTGGGATGATCTTTTGGTGGGAGAGAACGAGGGGAATAAATTTTTTATATGAAAATAGATTTAACCTCCTTCAGATATTGTCATGGGTTTTTATATTAGAAGTCAGTAATGTTTACGTGGTTAGAGATTATTAATAATAACCTTATATTTTATTTTTTTGAAGTGACGATGATGTGATATCTTAAAATATAATTTTTTAAATAATTAAATATTCAATGAGTCTGATTCTTCACGTGCATCCCATGTAAACTTAAAGAAGGTCAATTTAAGTAAGCTTGTTGTTATAGCGTGGTGTAAGTCACGAAAGATTTGTTTGGCTAGATAGTTCACTTATTGTGAGAGATGGTAAGTTCATCATAGAATGATTCATATGGACACATGAAGATACTCATGGTAGAGGTATAATAGAATTTAAAAAAATAAATATTAAAATATTAAAAAAATTGTACCCAAAGTGGCTTTCGATAATATCTTCCATTTTATTTTTTTATTCATTTAATTGATGAAATTTGAAATATCAAATGTCATGGTCTTGTTTTATAATTTTTCTCAAATATTGAGCTAGAAATGATAAAGACATGAGAACATTAGAACTTGAAACCAGCACTATCTTTATTATTTGAGTTAAAAATGATAAATACATGAGAACATTAGAGCTTGAAACCAGCACTACCTTTGCAACAAAGAGTAAAACCATTAGAGTTGGTGTCATTCAGTGTCAACCCAATCATTTTGTTTGCTTTATAAATAATTTTGTTAAATTTGAGATTCTTTCTAAGTTTTAAACAGACATTTAAGATGAACAATGTAACAATAAAAAAGGACTAAATAAAAATAGATTGAATAAAAAAATGGTTTTAATTTTTAGGCTTTACATGGTTGGTGAGAAAAATAAATATAAATTGTAAAAAGTAAAATACATTATAAAACTTTAAAAAAGTAATCATAAAATTGTAAAAAGAGTTTTTAAATATATTTTATTATTTTTAGAATTAAAATTAAAATTATAAATTTTATAAATATTGAAGATTATATTTGTTGAACTTTTCAAATTTGTGATAAAATTTATAAAATGTATAAATATTTAGAGAGATAAATTTATTATTAAATCAATTAACAAAATTAATATTAGACTTTTATTACTAAATTAACTTTAAAAATATCAAAATCTTTAAATAAAAAATGAACCGATGGGTGATTAATTTTGTTCTCTACCATTTTAACTGTGTTTTATTAAAAAATTATAACAAAAGTGAGAGGGCGTGAAACACACGTGCTGAGTCAGAGAGGCCAAGTCCAAAACAAGAGGGAGTCAGTCGCGTCGCACACATCAGATTAGATCTGTCCCCTCCTGACTGATGAAGTGGGACCCACTTGACTCGAATACCAACATCAGCTAGATGAAGCATCAGTGGCTAGTGATCTTCATGCTCCTTCGTGGCGCGTCTGCATTAGAATCTTCACCTTTTCCCAGCTTTTTCCTGATTATTATTTTCTACTTTTGGTGGCTTGCACTTCACATATCATAATAATAATTATACCTTTAAACAGGTTTTAATTATTAATATTCTTAAAATGATTTAATTATATTCAATAATATGGAATTTTTAAAAAATACTTACTTAATAATTATTTAATAAAAATAAAAATATTGTAATAAATTTAATATTTTTAAATAAAATTTATAATTGAATTTATAATTAACAAGACTGAATTCCTTAAAATGGAAGTAAAAAGAAAAATTGTTCTAACATACAAAAAGTAAAGGAAATTTGAACATATTTTAATCTATTATTATTATTATTCATTTATTTAAACAATCCTTGACTTTATCCTTAGATCTGTTGAATTTAAGAATAAGCGAATAACACAACCGTAGATAGAATTCAATTTGGACCGTGAACATATGATTTTTTTACATTAGTGTATATATATTTGCAATGTGATGAAATTAAATTAAGAAATATAAAATTTAATTATTATATGTATTGTTGTCGGAAGGAAGATTCCTTTACGTTAACATTAAAGAAAATAATTTAATTTTATGTGGATTTCAACAACCATTGATAAAGTAATATTTGTTTCATCTAACATGAGAAAAAGCCGAAAATCACAATCCTTGACCATGTGTAGCCTTGTCGTTAAATTGGCCTTCAACAATCGTGCCTAAAATTCCATTACATCCTATTCACAAAACTCAAATTTATTATTTTTAAAATTAATAAACAATAAATTTTAAAAAATTATATTAACATTAGAAATTCTTTAATTAGTCCAAAATCGGACTAATTTTGACTGATATAAACTTATTCTAAGGTTGACATAATTTAGATTAAATTTACCAAATCAAACAAACAATGAGACGTTTAAACTAAAGATACTTAGTCGGTTTTAAAAATCTATATTAAAAATGTGTCAAATGTTTTAAAATTACATTTAATGAATAAAAAGCATATGATAATTTCATAAATTCGTTTTTTTTAAAATTACTATAAATTATCTGATAATAATCCTCCAGAATAAAGATTAGAGTTGAATTGAGACGAGTAGACTTTGGATACGTGGAGTTTATTGTATTAGGTGACATTTCTTTTTGGGTAAAATATTAGGTGAGTTTAGCAATCAAAGGAATCGTTATCATAGGCTATTAAGGTAAAAATACATTGAGAAATCCTAATATTCCTTGAGTTGAGTAGCTTTGACTTTATCAATCATGCATGTCTTTTTCATTCATTTATTTATTATTGGTAGGAGACTCTGACATGACTTTTACGCATTCAAACCAAAACTATTATTCTTTACTGAATTACTTTTAATAATGCTGCTTACTTTTACGCATAGACTGATATCAATTTGGTTCCTCGGATTTCGTTTGAATCATCTATTATAATTTGTTTTATTTTAATTTAATTCTTTATTTTTTATTTTAACATAAAAATTAAATTAATTTCATTATTTTAAATATAAAATATTTGTTTATGTGATACAAATTAAAATTAATTATATATTAAATAAAAATAAAATTTGATTTGATTTCTAATAACCACAATTTTTAAACTTATATTCCATAAACTGTCAAAACACCTCAGTTTAAGTTAATTTTTAATTTATTATTACTTTTTGTATATTGTAAAAGAAGGTAAAATTTTAACAGTAATGTGATTAATGCAACCCGATCCTAAATTACACTTGGAGTAGTGAACATTTTAACCAATAGATCAACACACGAGATTCAATTTTTATTGATTTTTTAAACATATAGGAGAAGAAAAAAAAATAAAGCAAAGAGATAGCAAGGTATTACAAAAATAAATAATTACTCCAATTACGTTCAATTTTGGTTAAATATATTAATTATAATAATTATTTAAACGTGACATATTTACAATGTGCTCGAATTCAATTAATATGTTCGGTTTTTCAAACACAGACTATAATTTTTTAGAATAAATAAATTTATTGAATTATATTCATTATATTGATATATTTTTAATTATTATTTATGAAAATATTTTTTTACAATCAATTACTAGAATTATTAAAGATATCCATTAAAAAATAAGTTATATAAAATGTATACTACATTGCTATTGATGATTCCATAAAAAAAGCTAAGTATTGTTTGAAAATTGAAGTCAAATATAATATAAAAATGGAATACATTGGATTGGATTGGATTTTTTAAAAGAAAAATTCGTGGAATGGTTCATTTTCTTTTTATCATAAATAGACTAATGTTATTTATATCTTCTCTCCTTTCCTCGTTAGAATCAATCAAATCTGTGGACATTTTACCCCTCCGATTATGACTCCAACCTAAACAAACAATGTTTTTAGAAAGACCCTAAAAAATTAATTATTGCTTGCTTTCAAAACCAAAAGCGACTTCTCGCAGCAAACATATCACGATAAATTCATGATTAAAAAATGTAGTGTTTTCAAGTTTCACGTTATATTTCTACAAGTCAGTATCATTTCCCCCGAAATGGCAGGTTCCGTAATATTAAGCAATATCTAGGGTTAAACTTACTGGATTCCCCTCCCTACGAGAAAAAGGCTGTCGTTTCTTTGGGGGGATCTGAGAATAGCAAATATAAATATCGCTTTCCTGGCTCTTTTTTCCCTACTTCTCACCATTACAGTAATCTCTATTTATGACCGTTCGATTAATATTAAAAACAAAAATAAACTTATAATCGACGGTTTAAAAAGAAAACTGAAACATACCTTACTAGATCTCATTATTTGTTGTAGCAGAATAGCTGTCAGCTAGAAATTCCGCGCCGATAAACTCGACAAAGTGTAGCCGGCTTTGTGGGGCCCACTCTTTAACTGCACGTATTAATAAGTAAATTGATTTATCAAAATAACTTGTCCATTTTAATAGAAGCTATCAGTGATAAGTGCAATGACATATCATCTTCTTTAACCTGTCGCCTCCTTCCTATATAATTCGCCATTTCTGAAAGCTTTTAGGATGGGTATTATATATAAGGGAATACAATTTTTTTTTTCTAGAGTGAAAGAGGTAATATTTGCTTTGTATTATTTAAGAGAAGAAGGTTCATTTTATTTACCTCAGGGAGAGCAAGGTTTCTTTTTTATCTCTAATTTTTTGTCTGAAAATCGATCTATTCAAAGAACAAGGTAAGTTTTTAACAAATCTATTTACTTTTGTTCCTGTCTTTATGTTTATAGAATCTGTTACTTTAAAACCTTCAGTTTTCTTTACATCTTTTTTGGTTTTTTTGGGAAAATTCTGTCTCGGGTTTCTAAATGGTATAAAGTTGCTTTTTCTTTTTGTCTCTTTGATGCTAAAAATCCCTAGAGTTTTTTCCTTTTGGAGAGAGGGGTTTGAAGAAGATTAAATGATTTTAAGTTTCATGTAAAATTAACTTTGGGTTTTCTTTTTTCTTTTATTTTAAAGGATTTTTAAGGTGTTTTGAGCTGACTTTTTTTTTTTTTTTTGGGGGGGGGGATACTTTTGCAGATCTAGACTTTATATTTGGTGATTTTAGTCTCGCCCTTGCGAAATTAAGACAGGGCGGCTACGATGTCGTCTCTCAGTAGAGAGCTTGTGTTCTTGATCTTACAGTTTCTAGATGAGGAAAAGTTTAAAGAGACTGTTCACAGGTAAGTTTTTTTTTTTTTTTGTTAAAAAAAAGCCTATTAGTTTTATTACGTTCAAGGATTCATGATACTCAATATTTTTTTGTTAACTGGTAATTTAAAATGTAATGATTTCAGCTTATTAATGGGTTTTGTTAAATTATTTTGATTTTTTTAATAGGCTTGAACAGGAATCTGGGTTTTTCTTTAATATGAAGTATTTTGAGGATGAGGTGCATAATGGAAACTGGGATGAGGTTGAGAAATACTTGTCTGGCTTCACCAAGGTAGACGACAATCGATATTCCATGAAAATCTTTTTCGAGATAAGAAAGCAGAAGTATCTCGAGGCGTTGGATAAGTAAGCTTTTGTGTGCTGCAATTTTTTATTTGTTTCACTTAAGTTTGTGATGTTTCAACCCAAAAACTTCCTTGATAGAATTTAGTGACAGTTGGAATGTTTATACATTAATTAGGCATGACCTGTCCAAGGCCGTGGAGATATTAGTAAAGGATTTGAAAGTTTTTGCCACATTTAATGAGGAACTTTTTAAGGAAATCACTCAGCTTTTGACGTTGGAGAATTTCAGGTATGTTACCTTTGTGTATAAATGGTTCAAGTCTTGATGCGGATGAATGTGGTGAGGAATTAATTTTTTTTTCATAACAGGGAGAATGAACAGTTGTCAAAATATGGAGATACAAAGTCTGCTAGAGCAATCATGTTAGTTGAACTCAAGAAGCTTATTGAAGCAAATCCTTTATTCCGTGACAAATTACAGTTCCCAAACCTTAGAAATTCAAGGTTACGCACCCTCATTAATCAGAGGTAATTTTCTTCAGTTATATCATCGTTCTGTTAGCTGCTTTGAAGAGATTGGGGGTTGGTAATTTTTCGATGTTGACTTATTTATGCAATGAACTCACGGATATGACATGACGTTCAAGTTTGGTTTTTTATTGCCTTGGCTGCACTGGAATTGATGTTCTGAATAAGCTCAAGTCATTCTAGTTGTGGCTTTATAAGACAACTGATTTGTTGTGCAATTGCAGCTTGAATTGGCAGCATCAACTTTGTAAAAACCCGAGGCCGAATCCAGATATAAAAACTCTCTTCGTGGATCACTCTTGTGGACAGCCAAATGGTGCACGAGCACCATCACCTGCTAACAATCCTCTTCTTGGAGGCTTACCAAAGGCAGGGGGCTTTCCTCCCCTTGGTGCTCATGGGGTAGGTATCCATTTTAGATGAAAGTGTAAAAAATCTCTTTCATTGTCGATAATCTCCTCTTAATGTACTCAGTTTACATCTTCAGCCTTTTCAACCTACACCAGCACCAGTTCCAGCACCCCTTGCTGGTTGGATGTCGAACCCTTCTACTGTAACTCATCCAGCTGTGCCTGGTGGAGCTATTGGTCTTGGTCCTTCCTCAATACCAGGTAGTTATGTCTTTCTCTTTGTTCTTTCGAATGTCATTCTTCTATTGTCACTTCCTCCCTTTCTTTCTATCATATGCTGATCATTCTTTCTTCTAGGACCTTTTTTAACCTTAACTATGTTTCATTGTTGACTTATAGCTGCATTGAAGCATCCTAGGACTCCTCCAACTAATCCTTCTGTAGACTACCCATCTGGGGACTCTGATCATGTTTCCAAAAGGACAAGACCCATGGCGATTTCTGATGAGGTATTCAGGTTTTGCTTTAATTAATTTATATGATATGTAGTCTGGCTGTTGGATCGGGTGTCTGATAGTTATGGTTGTGTTTCTTTTTGCCTAAAATATTTTACTGACCCTTGCTTTCTTTTTTGCAGGTAAATCTTGCTGTCAATGTGCTGCCTGTAACAATTCCTGGCCATGGTCACAGTCAGACTTTCAATGCACCCGATGATCTGCCAAAGGCAGTTGCAAGAACTTTGAATCAGGGTTCATCTCCTATGAGCATGGATTTCCATCCCGTTCAACAGACTCTACTTCTAGGTCTGCTCTGCTAAACTTCCGCCTTTAATTTTTATAGTTGCATTTCATTTTCTGTTTTTGGCTGGCTGCTGGTTCTATCTTGGGTAATGGAATTCTGAGTTTCTACATGCTATGATCCAGTTGGTACCAATGTTGGAGACATAGCATTGTGGGAAATTGGCTCTCGGGAGCGGCTGGTTTCAAAGAACTTTAAAGTTTGGGATCTTAGTGCTTGTTCAATGCCTCTTCAGGTTTGTGCCTCAAAGTGTTTGTTTAATGCACTTGCTAATTGCACATGCTAAGTACAGTTTATTTACTCAAATTTAGGCTGCTCTAGTCAAAGATCCTGCTGTCTCTGTAAATCGTGTGATTTGGAGCCCTGATGGTTCTTTATTTGGTGAGATTGAATCCATTACAATTAGTCAATGTTTAATCTGCAAGCACCCATGTGCGTATATATTCTTACAAGTAGTATGGGACCATTGATTATGTTATACCTGTTCGGAAAACAGGAGTTGCTTACTCGAGGCACATTGTGCAAATATATTCTTATCATGGTGGTGATGAGGTTCGGCAGCATCTGGAGGTATATATTTGAGCTTGTTATCTTGGATTTTTTTCAGTCCTCTTGCTGAGTTTCCATTGTGAAACTGAAATTGATATTTGAAATTGATATTCTAGATTGATGCTCATGTTGGTGGAGTAAATGATCTTGCATTTTCTCATCCAAATAAGCAACTTTGTGTAGTAACTTGCGGTGATGACAAGACAATCAAGGTTTGTTTATCATTTTATGTGGTTAGTTATTGTTCTTGGAGACAAGTTGCTTGTCCTTGCTAATTTCATGTTGTAATTTTAGGTGTGGGAGGCTACCAATGGTACAAAACAATATACCTTTGAAGGTCATGAGGCCCCTGTTTATTCTGTCTGCCCTCACTATAAAGAAAACATTCAGGTAAAGATATTGCTTTCTGGCTTTAGTTGTCTTACACTCTTTGTACTTGAACTATGGGCATGTGCCTATGTCCATTCATCTTACTGATGTTGCCTCCTTTTGACTTTTCTGCCTTAGTTTATCTTTTCAACGGCTGTAGATGGAAAGATAAAAGCATGGTTGTATGATAATATGGGATCACGTGTTGACTATGAAGCTCCCGGTCGTTGGTGCACAACCATGGCCTATAGTGCTGATGGTACAAGGTTAATTTGCTTGCACCATAACTCATATTGATCTTCTGCTAGTTGTCAATAATTCAGGATAAAGGTAGTTTTGTTTCATTTTCCCACTGACCTTTTTGGTTTGGTGGTTGGATTTGTAGGCTTTTTTCCTGTGGCACCAGTAAAGATGGGGAGTCATTTATCGTAGAATGGAATGAAAGTGAAGGGGCCGTGAAGAGGACGTATCAAGGATTCCGCAAACGTTCTTTAGGTGTTGTGCAATTTGATACCACTAAGAATAGGTATTTAGCTGCCGGTGATGATTTCTCTATCAAATTCTGGGATATGGACAATGTTCAACCCTTGACAAGTGTTGATGCTGATGGAGGCCTTCCAGTAAGTTCATTTATGTTTAGTTAAGTTTTATATCATCTTGAAGATTGTGGCTGCTTATATCTGTCTTTCCAAATTCCTAGGCAAGTCCACGCATTCGCTTTAACAAAGATGGCTCTCTCTTGGCTGTTTCCGCCAATGATAATGGGATTAAGATTTTGGCGAATTCAGATGGTATGCGTTTATTGCGCAGTTTGGAAAATTTTTCTTATGATGCCTCAAGAACTTCGGAAGCCCCGAAGGTAGTACCATTACCTCGTTTATTTTCATTTGTGGAATAAAACAATGCCGGGTCCATTTGTGAATTAAATCTTCTCCTTAACGTGTTGATTTTTTCAGCCTACAATAAATCCAATCTCAGCTGCTGCTGCCGCAGCAGTTGCTACTAGTGCTGGACTTACAGACAGAAGTGCCTCTGTAGTTGCTATTGCTGGAATGGTCTGTGGGACAGAATTTTCTTTCTTTTTTCCATTTCTTTCCCTAATCGACAGCATCAAAAATTTTATATCAGCAGTAGTTCAACACCAATATGTGTTATTGTTATGTCATCATTGTTTCTCCTTTGAGTAGTCAAAGCTTGGATGAATAATTTTGTAGTTCATGTGTTATGTATTTTCAGAATGGGGATGCCAGGAGCCTGGGGGATGTGAAACCCAGAATAACAGAAGAATCGAGTGACAAATCAAAGATTTGGAAGCTAACTGAAATCAGTGAACCATCTCAGTGTCGATCCTTGAGGCTTCCTGAAAACTTGAGGGTGACCAAGGTATAGAGATTTTCACATACCTTTGCGCTTCACTGATTTTCTAACATGCTGGTAGGCTGACTACTCGATCATATTTGCTGTCCTGTGTAATAATGCTTTTGATTTTTTTACATTTTTTGGCCCATTTGGTGGTATTCCATGATTCTGCTACATCTGCTTTCTCTTTCATACATCCATTGGCCAATTTGGTGGGTAAACGTACCATCTTTGGAACCTATATATATACTGTTTTTCACCAGTTTATATTTTCTATACTTATCCCTGTCAAAATTACACCTGTGGAACTAACTTGTAATTTTTATATTGTTTTGGGATATGAATAAATTTTGCCTATTTGGCCCCATTCACTTTAATAAAGAGAAAGCAGATAACTGAAACTGAAATTCTCCTTCCTTTGGGCCCTATCTTATCAGCTTTCTCTGTGATGGTTACAGATATCAAGGTTAATCTTCACTAATTCAGGTAATGCTATTTTGGCATTGGCATCAAATGCTATTCACTTGCTCTGGAAGTGGCAGCGAAGTGAAAGAAATTCAAATGGCAAGGTACATGGATATCAAAATGGTTTCCACTCATTAATTTTCAAACAATTTTATTAGTGAAAGAATACATTGAAGTGGCTTGTACTGTAATCGCATTTTGTCACTTCATTCTCTAGGCAACTGCGAGTGTACCACCTCAGTTGTGGCAACCATCAAGTGGCATTCTTATGACAAATGATGTTGCTGATACAAATCCTGAAGAGGCTGTACCCTGCTTTGCTTTATCCAAGAATGATTCATATGTAATGTCTGCATCCGGAGGAAAGATTTCCTTGTTTAATATGATGACATTCAAGGTAACCCATGAATGCTGGAATACCTTTTCTTTTTCCTGCTCCATCTAGAATTGGAGCAAGATAGATCTTCCTCTCCTTCCCCGTCATCCTCCATTTTTCGATGTAAGCATATGATGTTTTTAATGGACACTTGCAGACAATGGCGACTTTCATGCCGCCACCACCACCAGCAACTTTTCTTGCATTCCACCCTCAAGATAACAATATTATTGCTATAGGCATGGACGATTCAACGATTCAGATATATAATGTTCGTGTGGATGAGGTATGATCCATTTTGTGGAGAATAATTTATGTAACTTGTTTCAAGACGTATCATTGGTTATTTATCATTTGCATCGTCTAGGTGAAGAGTAAGCTTAAAGGTCACTCCAAAAGAATAACTGGCCTTGCCTTCTCTCATGTACTGAGTGTGCTTGTCTCATCAGGAGCAGATTCTCAGGTATTCCAAAAGAATTACAAAGTCTCGCCTGCTTTCTCCAATACATAGCTTAGCTAATTAATCAAATCTTCTTAGAACTTGTAAGTTATTATCATTGATGGAAATTTTGCTTTCGGTTCATTGATCATATTACCATTCTCTCTCCAGCTTTGTGTATGGAACACTGATGGATGGGAAAAGCAGAGGTCTAGATTCTTGCAGGTTCCAGCTGGGAGAACACCAACAACACTGTCAGACACACGTGTACAATTCCATCAAGACCAGATGCATTTTCTTGTTGTTCATGAGACTCAGCTTGCCATATATGAAACAACAAAGCTAGAACGTGTGAAGCAGGTATCTCTTTGTGATTGTTTGATTCATTGTGAAACTACTTTTTCTCATGATCTTCTAATACTGTTTTTCTCTGATTTAGTGGGTTCCGCTCGAATCTTCTGCTCCAATAACTCATGCAACATTCTCGTGTGATAGCCAACTGGTGTATGCCAGCTTTTTGGATGCAACTGTTTGTGTCTTTACTGCTGCAAATCTCAGACTACGTTGCCGTATAAATCCTTCTGCTTATCTTCCTGCTAGTGTCAGGTATGTTCATTATCTTCTTGACTCAGGTATTTTAGATTTCATTTGGATACTTTTGTTCAAGAACAAATTTTGGGTACAATAGACAAGGACGTGCACTCTTTAATGCACTGTTAGAGGAGCATGCATACATTACTAATTGCAATCTCCTCCATATTATCTTAATGTCTTTGTTCTCTCACTTTCTGGTTTATGTACAATAAATCTAAAATCTGAAGTCAAACCTGTGTAATTCATGTGAAACTTTTATTTGCATCGAAGTTTTACTACTCATCTAAATTTATAATGAGCACTGTATCCCCTTATGTGATAAACATTCCTATTCAAACACACTGTTTTCCTCTATGTTGCAGTTCCAATGTTCATCCACTTGTAATTGCTGCACATCCATCCGAGCCAAATGAATTTGCATTGGGACTCTCAGATGGTGGGGTTCATGTCTTTGAGCCCCTTGAATCTGAAAACAAATGGGGTGTGCCTCCACCAGTCGAAAACGGGTCATCCAGCAATATGGCAGCAACACCTTCAGTCGGAGCTCCAGGGTCAGAACAAGCACAACGATGATGAAATGGCTGACAGAGCACAAGTTCTTTTAAATGCTTGGCTTGCATGTCCATTCCTAATCTAGGTACGCTTTCTCACTGTCTAATATGTTAAGAACATTCTTGATGAAAAAGAGAGACGTACCGAACTAGTTGATCCAGTATGCAGGTTCATTCACCATTTTTGAATTAGAACCCGAATTCAAGTCATTGTAACATTTCATGTTGCTAGTTTGAGAGAGCATCAGGACAAACCCATTTGTTTTGACTGGTTTCTGAACCAAAAGGCAGCAGTGCCCGACCGATAATGCCAGTTAGAAATCCTGTTGAACTTATATTGTGGTTACATTATGTCAAACAATCAAGTTCAGAATTGCAAATAGAAAAACCACCCACCTCCTATAAGTTTCTCTGCTTTATTGTCAAGAAAACATTACTGTATCCTTGGACTTGATATAAATTTCGATTTTCCAGTTGTTTTCTTGCTGCTTTCTTCTAATTTACCCTTTTCTTTTTCCTTTTAAATTTGCAGGTAGGCATCAAGAGTTGTGATCTGAGTACAAGATGCAAAGTTGTAGATTTAACATATTTGTTAGATACAATCTAAGGTAAATTGCATAGTAGTATTTAATAGCTTTAAAGTGTTCTCTCTTCCCTTTTTTGAAGGGTACTTTTTTTTTCTTTCCCATCACAACGTTCTTTTTGTATCAAATTTACATGTTTTAGAAACCAGTTTTCTTTGTTTGTTGCCATCATGATTATCTGATTGACCTAATCACTGTCTCATCCTTTCTTCAATTTCTTTTGGTGGTACAAAGGAGACTGCACCCTGGGGATAGGGGAAAGGGTTGCAAATGCTAGGATTCGAACCCCAAACTTGCTGGATGCCACCTCTTAAAGGTGGCCGCATGAATTAACCAATCTAAACTCTGGTCCATGTTCTCCTTCAGTTAGTTGTTGGAGATTTAGTTTGTTTTCAACATGCAGTGTTTCAGACTCAGTTGCAGTATGGTAGAAGCTAGAATCTAATAACATTTTGGGGACCATTAGGAGCCAAAATATCAGAAAGTTTGATGAAATATAAAGTAGTTTAGGGTTTATATGGGTACATCCGAGGAAGATGGAAATGAACTTGGAGGCTGAGCGAAGTACGGGGTACGAGTTAACTATCATACTATAGTATACGCTGATGATGCAAAGCTGTTTCAAAAGTTCTGAAGTGTTGGTTTCGAAGGCAGTTTCTTGAACTTGATATGGAGAAATAGATTTTAATTCCATTTTTATCATGCTCCATGAATGTGTAATCATTGAAATTTGTGTATATTGCTTTAGAAGCATATTTATCAAAATACATTTTTTTAAGAAAAAAAATGAATTTAAACAAGTTTTTACTGTATGGGATCAGGAAGGTTTTGTGAGTGTAGCCTCTACTTGAGTTTTTGGCAATGAACCTTAGAATAATACCCTTTGAAGGGCATTCCAATGCTACACCTACCCTCTCCCAATTTCTTCTTAAGTAAACCCACCAAATTTTCCATCGACCCAACCCAACCCCTCAAAGAGTGAACATGGTCCCAACATGCAGCTGTCCTGACCTTGACCAATTTAGTGGACTGAACAATGATGTTTTCAGAATCCCTACTCGGAACTGCAGTTACTAAATTCAGAGCTTAACATTCTGCCCCTCAAAAAAAAAAAAAAAAAGTCGAAGATTAAGGTAGTTGACTTGTGTGATTGTCCTTAAAAGACGATGATATGTAGCATGTTTTGGATTGGAATTTCAGTATCCTAATTACCTCTTTTGTACTAAAAAAACAAATTGCATTTACATAAAGATTACTCACTAGACTACCAAGAAAATCTAACCAGATTTACAATTGGAACAACCTATAATGAGTAAATCCCCCCAAATTAATGCTCATTGTTGTTCGGCGGTGTGTCATGCAAAAAGTGAGTTCACCAAAATCCATTTCTTATGAATATATTCAACTTAAGTCAAATACTTATGAATATGTTAAAGTTTATATAATACGAGTTATTATATAGAGCAACTTATCTACCTCTCACCAGAAAGTTTATATAATTAAAAAAAATACTAAATACGATTGTAATATAAGATATAATACCAACATGATATTAATACGTAAATCATGTTCACTCATTTTGGACTATTTTCAATTTTAAAATTTAATTTGAAATTATATTTTATACTTTAATTGAAAAATTATTATAAATCTGAATGAATATAATATATAGGATGTAGATAAGGCTTTGACGAATGACAAGTTGTTCAAAGCAGCGAGCCCATTGGACAGCTCTCTACAGTTTGGAGTTGGGTCTTCGACTAATCCTAGATCCTTCTTACAACTTTGCCCCATTCTCATCTCATCTCATCTCATCTCATCTCATCTCATCTCTCTCTCTCTCTTAATCAATTGGACACGGCCACACCCACCCACTTTCCGCCACCGCACCGTCTCCGCCTGCCGCCGCATCGTTGCTTTACCCGAAAAGGTAATTATCGGAATTCTAATTTCGACTTTCTTTCTTCTTTCCTTCCCTTCTTCGTAGCTTCTGTAGTCAAATCGCGGAGAAATTTAGGGTTTTATGCGTTATTTGTTGGGCATTTTTTTTTACGATTTTTTCCTTCGTATTTTTAGATTATAATTTAGGGATTTTTTTGGTTAATACAGAAAGTTAGAAAATGGAGGAAGATGATGATTACGTTGAGTATATTCCGGTAGCGAAACGCCGAGCTATGGAAGCTCAAAAAATCCTACAGAGAAAAGGCAAGGCTTCTGCACTTGAAGATGAAACTGAAAAAGCCAATGTTGCCGAAGTAAAACCTAGTTTACTTATAAAAGCAACTCAGCTTAAAAAGGATCAACCTGAGATCAGTCAAATGGAACAAATTGTACAACAAGAAAAAGAGATGATCGAACATTTATCTGATAGGAAAACCCTCATGTCTGTTCGGGAATTGGCAAAAGGGATTACTTATACGGAACCCTTGTTGACTGGGTGGAAACCACCTTTGCATATTCGAAGGATGTCTCGTAAAGATAGGGATTTGATTCAAAAGCAATGGCATATTATCGTTGATGGGGACGAAATTCCTCCTCCTATTAAGAATTTTAAAGATATGAAGTTTCCAGACCCGATATTGAAGAAGTTAAAGGCAAAGGGAATTGTGCAGCCGACTCCAATTCAAGTCCAAGGTCTGCCTGTTATCTTGTCTGGGAGAGATATGATTGGGATTGCATTTACAGGGTCAGGGAAAACACTTGTATTTGTGCTTCCGTTGATTATGATTGCGTTGCAGGAGGAGATGATGATGCCAATTCTTCCAGGAGAAGGCCCTTTTGGGTTGATTGTCTGTCCTTCAAGGGAGCTTGCTAGGCAGACATATGAAGTGGTGGAGCAATTTTTGACACCTATGAGGGAGAATGGATATCCCGAACTCAGGCCATTGCTTTGTATTGGTGGTGTAGATATGAGGTCTCAATTGGATGTTGTGAAGAAAGGGGTTCACATTGTTGTTGCTACTCCTGGGAGGTTGAAGGATATGCTTGCCAAGAAGAAGATGAATTTAGACAATTGCAGGTATGAAACTTAATCCAGCGCTTGTGGTAACATGCTCTTCAATTAGTTAACCTGCTATATTTAGTCTTTGATCACCAATTTAGTATGCATTGACTGATCTTAGGAGTCGGGTGCTAAAATGTCGTAGAGGCATGGTGGGAACTAGCTACCTTTGTTTTGCCTATTAATTTGTTCTCACGTGTTTAAATATCTCTGTTCTTTTGCCAATTTGTAGTGCTATCTGTGTAATTATTCCTGATGAAAATATGTATCGTTTTTTTCATTAGTTACTTTTCCAATTTCTTTTCATTTCTTTTCTAATATGTTGGATGGTGTCAGATCTCTTACATCCAATTTAGTCTGGGTTAATTGTTAATTTCTTCAAGTTGCATTTATTGGGAAAAGACTGTTTTTTGTTTGGCCTTCTTTGTTGTTGATTTTGTTTAGAATTCTCTATGTAATTTGGGTATTTTGTAATTTTAGGTGTTTCTGCATTGGTTTTATATGCTTGTACTCAATTTCAAAGATAAAAAATGTGTTCGATCTGTTATAGCAAGCATTCTTACCCCCAAACCATAGATTTTATGTATGCCGTTTAGTCTTTTTAGATAGGTATTGATAGTCGAGCAATTGTTTCTCTTCTTTAGGTATTTGACATTGGATGAAGCAGATAGGCTAGTGGATTTAGGCTTTGAAGATGACATTAGAGAAGTGTTTGACCATTTTAAGGCTCAAAGGCAAACCCTTTTGTTCTCTGCTACCATGCCTACCAAAATTCAGAACTTCGCCAGAAGTGCTTTAGTAAAACCAGTGACTGTTAATGTTGGGAGAGCTGGAGCTGCAAATCTTGATGTGATTCAGGAGGTCGAGTATGTGAAGCAAGAGGCGAAGATAGTCTACCTCCTTGAATGCCTGCAAAAGACTCCTCCACCTGTTTTGATATTTTGTGAGAATAAGGCCGACGTGGATGACATCCATGAATATCTCCTGCTGAAAGGAGTTGAAGCTGTGGCAATTCATGGAGGCAAGGACCAAGAAGAGAGAGAGTACGCCATTTCATCCTTTAAAGCTGGCAAGAAGGATGTCTTAGTTGCAACTGATGTTGCATCTAAAGGTTTGGATTTTCCTGATATTCAACACGTGATCAATTATGATATGCCTGCAGAAATTGAAAACTATGTCCACAGAATAGGACGAACAGGAAGATGTGGTAAAACGGGAATAGCAACCACATTTATAAACAAGAATCAAAGTGAGACAACGCTGCTTGATTTGAAACACCTATTGCAAGAAGCCAAACAGAGGATCCCGCCCGTCTTAGCTGAGCTCAGTGATCCAATGGAAGATGTGGATGCAATCACCAATGCAAGTGGCGTAAAGGGGTGTGCTTATTGTGGTGGGTTGGGCCATCGTATCCGAGATTGCCCCAAGTTAGAGCATCAGAAAAGCATGGCTATTGCAAATTCCAGAAGGGATTATTTTGGGTCTGGTGGTTACAGAGGAGAAATTTGATTTATGTTTGTAAGTGCTCCGAATTCGTTTTAGTTTATATCAAACATAAAGAATGTAGGAATGAAGCCCCTTTTCATCTTGAGTTGTGGGGCCTTAATGCAAATTGTGTTTCTTTCTTTGACGTGAATTAATCTACGTTCAATTATGGGAAAAATAGAATCATGTGCCTTCTTGTTTGTTTAGTAATTCTTTTACATCTCATCATTGAGATTTTTGTTTTGGGATTCTTCGCCTCCAGTTTGTTTTGTTTTTTTAAGGATTATCTTTATGTTCTCGTGCTTGTTTTTCGATATGATTAATAGTAAATAGTGATCTATGAATTGAATTTTAAATGAAGCCTGTAGTCAGGCAAAAAGGTTATAATTTCCATTGGCCGGTAGCGTAAGGGATAAAGAGAAGGTGAAATAGGGGAAAAATCTTAAATTCAACTCATTGTCACTAATGACGTAGGGTTTCTCAAGATTGTAAATTACTTGAGCATTGAAACTTGGAAAGTCCTTTAATATGATACTTGATAAACTTATTCAATGACAATGAATTTTTATGTCTTATTGTGTGGATGTGTAACTCTGACCGAGTATTGCTAATGCATTGGGATTAGGATCTCCAGAACGTGCATTTTCCAATAGAGCATGTTACAGACTGCTCTCGGCTGTTCCTTGACCTGGTCCCTGTTTAACACCGTGTTCATCAGCATCACTGTCAATTATCTTGCTACGAAGTTCTACTCCTTAGCATTATTATCTTGTCCCAAAATACATAAGAAATAGCAGAAGCAAAAATTAAACCAAGGCTCAAACTGGCATACCTTACAAGGTTTGATGATCAAATATCCAGAGCCGAATGTGTGTCCATTTTCTTGATCCTTAGGTAGGAGGGTGTACCGCAGTGTCTCAAATAGCTTGTATATTTCATTAACTAGTTTTTTCCTTTCCGCAATTGTCTCTAAGAGTGCTTGCTTCATAATTTGACTTTCTTCCTCAAGGATCTCCAACCTCGTGTTTAGGTCTTCAGCTTCACTAGCCTGCAAAATTGCCTTACCTTTACAAAAATTGCTGCATACCCTTTTCCTTGGATGACTTATTATAACTCCAGATTGATTCAGTTCTTCTTTTGAACTCCAAGACCCTTCATTCCAAAGATCGGGAAACAAGTGTTCTTGTTTCATGATAGAATCTGCTGAGCTGCTTGTTGCATGCTTACTACTACTACTGCTTGCTGACTTGAAATTCTTGAACTCTGAATCTAACCCCATCTCAGGTGAAGTAAGTTCTATCTTCTTCCTAGGTAGAATTTTTCGAAGAAGTTTCACGGAATTGAAACTCCGGGCCTCAAACATGTTGGAGGCTTGATCTTGGTCTATCAGTTGTGATAGGACCAAAACAACACTCTCTGCAAAGCAATGGAGCAATCCTGAAAGCCAAACATAAACGTTAGTTGTTTTTTTTTTTTAAAAAAAACATTGAAAACTTCAGCAATAGACGGTTTTATGCAAAGAGTAGTTGAAATGATAGTGAATGATGGTTGCTTTGCTTACCTGAGAAAGATACGCCCAGTGACAGAGACAACATTTTTTAAAAGAATGTTAGCCCCCTTTTTTGTTTGTCTTCTAAGAGAGTTTGGGCAGTGCAGTGAGAAGCAGAGCGAGTGGCAACTGCAGTTGAAACGAACTCCTTTTTAAGTTTGCATATGAAAGACTGATGGTTTTGCTGTTGAATTTTGAAAAAAGAGTGGGACGTAAGTTATCGAGAAATTGCTAAGCACTTTCATGGAGAATGTCACTCTCTCAACACTCCCCCCTCTTTGCAACCATTCCAAAGGTGACCAAGGCCGGTTTCACTTAACAAGATCTTCTCTAGTCGGAAATTTAAAGAGGAACTATCTACATCCGAATTTGGGTAAATTTACCCCCACTTCGCCCTCAGTACTTGGACTGCTAACCATACGAGGATGAGATGGTGCATGAATCGTCGGTCAAACTAACTAGTGGGTTTATGATTATTACCACATCAAGTTCAGGCTAAAACCATAAATCTTCTTCCCATACTGTTTAATCATACAGTTTACACCTTATGGTCCAAGAAAAAAATGCCATCACTCAAATAGTTGCACCAAGTGCAATGCAAGGAACCTTGGTAACCTTCAACAGCTAAATTACGTTTCTGTGAAGCTTCAAACGTTCCAGGATGGATGGATGTCACCATTTTACAGAAAACACTAGCTTTATTTCGACACTTACGTACATCCATAAGGAAAAAGGCTCTGTGCTATGCAGTCGTCTCCTTGCCTAATCAACAGGAACTTTGACGCCAAATAAGATTTATTCGAGCAGACTAAGAACAAATGAAACCTAACATATGTGCGAAAGTTATGGTGGTCATACAAACATTCCCTCTTCCCCAACAGTGATTTCAAGCTAGCCATTAAAGATAGCTTTAGTAACATTATAACAAGCATATTAATAGACCTCCTTAAAGCAGGTTTCTAAATGTTTCTTAAACCGTAGAGTTCAGCATTTGCTTTTTATCAGAAAGCCATTACTTATTTATACACTGCTATATGGCCCGTACCATGTTGGGGTACATGGCTAGCCCATAGCCCATATATCTCATACAATGCACAACCGAATGTGAGCTGTGTTTCGAATTGCCACTGAAGAGAACAAGTACAGAAATGGAGTCGAAAAGGTTAATGAACCTACCTATGAAGATAAACAACATAAATGCTACACAACTATCTGAACACAACATGATTGCCCCCTCATTTAAAATTTCATTTCTGATTTGACATTGGCATCAACAACATTCATGCTTCATAACTCTCAAGACATAGTAACTCACAATTCACAAAGTTTCAGGCAAGTTTTAGAATCTTACACTTCTGAGATGGGAATGAAGAGACTGACAGGAGATCGTTTCCACAAATCCATGTCAAAGACATTGAAAGTGGCATATATGCTATCATAGAAAATTTTCACTGCAGCTAATATAATACCCGGACTCTTTATTTTACATAAAGTATTTAAATTCGACACTGTATAATACATATTAAGATATGATCTTCCTGTATGAAAGTCCTTTAAAATTGATCATGCTCATGTAGGAGTAGGACACATATGCATCCAAGACTCATCCAAGTCAGGGTAAATACAGGCTAAAAGTTCATAACTGTTATGAACAATGCACAACCGTTTACTGATATTGTCCCATATCCAACACTCATTTGAGCAAAACTATGACAAGCAATTGCAACCCTAAACCCTACTAATGTTGTCCTATGAATCCAAGCCAATAGTTCCATTATCAGGCCACAAAAATCTCAATAGCAACACTAGTTATTGCCATTTACAATTAAAAAGGCTACATAATAGACAATTAGCAAAAATAATAATTTCTCATAGGATAGAAAGCAGAATAAGTCTGTTTATGATCTAGCCTTACATTATATTGTCCAAAGGAGGTTCAATCTTAAATCCCCCCCCCCCCCCACACACAAAAGATTTGAAGCACAATTTCCATAAATTAGGCAACAAAATCTCAAATGTCCTACAAAGACCCAACACATATCTCATTAGAACCACCTCGAATGCAACTTGCCAAATCCTGAAACATTCACTTGGATGAATTGGAAAAACATTAAACAAGTGAATTTTACCAGGTTTAAGCAGCAATAACTAAGCTCATTCCATTTACAAATTATCTAGAAGACCACAAAGCTAACATCTTGACAAAATAGCAATAAATTCTCATACCATAGGGAGACAGAGAAGCTCTGTTTTTTAGTTGTTTTTTTTCACAGTTTTTTGTTCAAGATCCATCTTGTCTAACATTATCCAATGGAGGTTCGGTTAAACTTCCATTGCCAAGCAACTTCTGAGCCAAACTCCTCTTCTTCTCCACCTCTCCATTATTATCCCCAAACAATTGCTTCCTATAAACCTGATGGAGCCTCCCAAACAAGTCCTTCTTAATCGACTCGAATGCCATATCCAACCTTTCCAACTGCTCCAAAGCGTTCTGGTTATACATAAACAACCCATAGTACAAATCAAAGCTATCCCCTTTAGTATTCTCCACCAAATTCAACAATGTCTCATACCCTTTGGTGTTAATAGGCGAAGACTCCAACCCGAACTTCTCCAACACTCTCCCCATGGTATGGGTCACAAACTGAGACCCCGCCGCGTACTTATCATGCTCCATGCAACTCATCTCCACCATTCTACACCCTTCTTTCTCGAAAATATCCAAAAACTTGTCGCATCTCTTTATCCGACTCTCCTCATCCCCGATCCTCACTTTGTCGTAGACAAAGGGAAGCCCCGCCCACGAGGTTTTACCACTTTCGGGTCCAAACATGGGATGGGTACATAAGATATCGAAATCCGGGGGTAAATACTTCAAGAAAAGGTTCCTGGGGAACTCTTTAACAGAAAGCACGTCGACGAAAAGGGTGTTGCGAAGCAGTCGTTGAAAGGGCAGTTTCTGAAGAAGAGATTCGGCGGAAAGGATGGAAGTAGAGAGAAGGACGACGTCAGGGTGTTGCTCGAAAAGGTCGTGTGGGTCGGCGTAGAAGGAAACGCCGAGGTGGTTAGCGATGTTGGCGTAGTTAGTTCTGGAGTGGGCGAGGAGAGTGTGGTGGTGGCGGAGGAAAGTTTTGGATAGGAATTGGCCGAAGTTGCCGAAGCCGATAATGGCGATCTTGAGGGAAGTTGATTGAATGTAGCGGTTTTTGAGATGGGACTCGTAGTCGAATGGTTGAGCTGCGTCTATGCAGTTGATATGGTAGGAAGGGAAATGGGGGGATTTGGAGGGAGTGGGGAGAGACATGAGTGGGAGAGGGAGAGAAATGGAGTGGGATAAGGAGAGGTAAGGGAGGGATTGGGGATTCAGAGATCTTGCGATTGTGGCAGAGAAAATCAACATGGTTTAATTCTGGAATTTCAGTTTCTAATTTGAATGAATTGTGGGATTTTTTTTTCTTATTCAATAATAATATTAGAATAATTTATATATGAAAATTTCAAAGAATTGCTCAAGTGTCGGCAGATGTTTATTTTTCTATTATTCAAAAATATCAATTTTTAAAATGTAAGAAAATAAACATTTACATTTTCTTGGTTTTTTTTTTTTGTTTCATTTGTTCAAAAATCACTTGTACATCACCAGAGGCAAATGTAAAAGGGGAGGGAGGCCTAACCCCCAAAAACGACGATTATAATTTTACCCTTTGTAAATTATTAGGTTATAAATTTATGTAGTAAAATTGCATTTTAACTTTTAAAATTTTAAAAAAATATTTATTTTTTTCAAAGATAATAAAATCATAAATTAATATATAAAAAAATTATATTTTAATTTCTCA